>OX451365.1:5000000-5625000 GCA_949629185.1 Apamea crenata | reverse complement strand
AAAGTTCTTAATTTTACACTATATGATTACTGTATTATTTATATTGGAGAGGAGGATTTCCGAAAAACACAAAATTACATTGAACTTGTTAGACATATTCGTGAAAAACTATTACCACTGAACCACACTAATATCATAATATGTCTACCAACTTTCAAATATATGCATAATTGTAATATCATGTTTAATAGCAGAATAGACACATTTAATAATCTCCTTTACATGGACTTAGAAACATATAACTATTCGTTTATTTTAGACTCTAGAAATAATTTTGAATTTGTATTATTAAATCTTGGATAATATTATGATTATGATTTTGATTTAATTTTAATTTGGTTCTAATTTAATTTGATTCTTATTTAATTTTGACTTGATTTTAATTTAATTTGCATTAATTTTAATTTGACCGATTTGATTTATTTACATAATATTGTTGACTGTTTAATTTATAACCCCATTTCTACTCATCTATATTTGTATGTCTTGATGGCACAACATAGCGCACTTATTATATTTAAGATCCTCAAATGTTTACCTATGTTTCACAAATAAATTATTTTGATTTGATTTGATTTGATTTGATTTGATTTAAGTATATTTCACTAAAAATAAGTTTAAAAAAAAGTATTAATATTTTATCAGAAAATCAATCAATCAATCAACTCAGCCTATTGCAGTCCAATCAATGCTGGACTTAAGCCTCTCCCAGGCTGCGCCACAACACCCTGTCCTCCGCCTTCCGCATTCAGTCTGTCCCAAGCACCTTCCTTTAAGGTCGTCCGTCCATCTAGCTCCACTCTAGGACTCGTCTGCTCCACCGGCCATCGGTCCTTTGATAAACATGGCCAGCCCACTGCCACTTCAGTTTGCTTACTCTGCAAGCTATCAGAAAATAAACTTGATAATTATAATATATTAATTTGATAAAAACAAGAACTTGTTCCGTACATCTTATATCATGTTATTTTAGGAATTCGGTTTGTGAACAGCAAAAAACTCATACTTATCATAAATCACACTAAATTAAGGACTTTTTATGATGCGTTATGTTATCATGTCACTGCCGCAAGATTGTGTGAAATTAACATACGAGTACATTATAAAAAATCTTCACATACCAAGACCCCTCCGTGCCGCGGAAAGCACGTTAAGTAAGCCGTTGGTCCCGGCTGTCATTAGTGGATCTTTGACAGTCGTTACGGGCCGTCAGTAGCCCGAAAGTCTTACCAACGGGTATTGTATTACCCAGTAACTGGGTTGTAGAGGTCAGATAGGCAGTCACTCCATGTAAAATACTGGTATTCATTTGCATCCGAATAGACTGGAAACCGGCCCCAAAATAGTTAGGAAAAGGCTATCCTTCCTATTTTTTATAATGTATCATCATCTGCCATGATGATACATTATAAAAAATAGGAAGGATCTGGCATAAAAAAAAACAAACCAATTCAACTCCACCCCACTTTATTGACAAACGGGCATAACCAAGTAAGCTGAGACGGTCGGGTTTATGATTGATTATTGCCTATTCTGTTGCCAGAGCTTTCACAAGGCTCGTTCTGTGCGGTCGACGCAAGGGTCTACCCATTTCTATATTTGAGAACAAAAGCGTCACTATGAACAAAGAAGAGTATGGGTTTCGGGTTTACAATCCCGAACCGGTTAACAACAATGAGACCCGTAAGAGGGAAATGTTTCAGAGGATTGACGAGAAAGATGGTATTAAAGGTGAGAGTTTATCTGTCTTACATTAGTCTTGTTACCTTGAGAAATTAATACATGAACAAAGACACTAATATTACTTACGTTTGTTTTGTTTGTACTTCTAAGTTAACATGTTTATGTCCTCGGTTGAAACTCTTTTGTGTTCTGCAAGCCTAGTCCATTGATGCCGGACAAATTCATATTTCAAGTTCCAGTCTAGCCAATAAATAGTCTCGTTGTTATAGACAGTTTTGCAGTTTGAAAACATTTTGATAAAATATAAATATTTTGTAATTTTTTATTTAAATTCAACAACACAACAATGCAGTGTCCAATAATTTTACGAACGATTACCCCGTTGAAAAACCACTCACAATTTAACTTCAAACCATAAAATAAATTACGCACAACAACCTTATCTTTAATTGAAAGGAAACCCTTTCCTCATAATTTTTCACCGCCGAGATAAGTAACGGGCCGCATCTTAATCATTGTAATGAATCATTTATTTTTCTTAATTTCTTTTTTTTAGAGTACGACGCTGAAGATCTATATGGGCCGAAGATTACTGATAAGGATGGGGCTCTGCTCGATGCTCATGACAGTTTCTATATCACAACGAAGAGCTTGCTGGTACTGTTCCAGATTATGGGGGTCATGCCTATCATGAGGGTGCCTAAAAGTAAATATATTTTCTTATAATTATGCACTTGTAAAACATTGTTTCGTTGAGTATTCTTATTGAGATTCAATTGAAGTTGGGAAACCTTAGTGTGATTATGCACAGTCTAATAATTTATTTTTGTGGTATCCGTTAGTATAGTACTATAATAGTTGTTCTACAATTTTTGCAAGATAGTAAAGATTTGTGGTCCTGCGTTTTTGCAAACAGATGCTTATGGTAACATAATAAAAAAATATCTACAAACTTATACATAAAAGAATACATTTCATTTATTTTACTGTAAAACGAAAACTGCCAGTTTTAGTTGCAATAACAAGATATCTGGGTCTGAATACAAAACAAAAGAATTGAAAAAGTTTAAAAATATTCTCAGTTTGAAATCTCAAAATGTTGGCCATTCATCTTCATCAGAAAGAATGCGCTCGTAAAACTTTGATTTAACTTCAACACATACAAAGTTTTGAAACTTTTCAAAAGAAAATGTTTTGAAATATTTCAGTATCCAATAAGTTTGAAACAATTTTTGGATCGTTAGAGTGCACACTTGCACTGGGTGAGCCATAAAGCCTTCAAATATAATAAACTTTGTCCAATGAAAACGTCGAAACGGGCTTTTATGTTATTTTGTTGTACCTATGTTTTTATGCTACGACGTATGTTGTTGAAAGAACTTGTGACTTGAATTATGGTTGTTTCAAAGTACGCAGCACATACAGGTGATTTTTCTTTAGAAAAAGTTTTATAGGAATCTGAATTAAAGATAGCTTTGAGTTGTTTATATAGAAAGAACCGAACCAAACACAGAAAAGAACAAGTTGGGGTAAAATATGCGTCACATCCACACAAACCGGCCATCGCTCAGCATAATGCTACGACCCTATGCGAGACACAGCCCCAGCGCTGGTTTTTAGCGACAGCCGGCGTTGATGGTAGCTTAACTGTTTCCTTGTCACACAGATGCACAAACAACTAAGAGGACCACGTTTAACTGGATATCGAAGGCAACGCTGTGGGCATATCTTGTATGGGGCTTGGAATGCATCATTGTAGTGAAAGGTAAGAAAAATAGACGATACATGAGAAAAATAATTAAAATACAGCACTCTGTACTGATCACATTGAAGAGCAATAGCTGCTTTCTTCTAAAAAGTTAACCAATGATTATCTTTTCTAAGTAATTGAAGATTCGAATTTAACACAAATGTACTCGAACTTTATTTCTATCGTTTTATCAAAGAAGGCGAATAGTCTTTACAGCATTAATTATGTATAGGTCCCCGAGGCTTGAATGTAGCAATCACTTTTAATTGCTCCTAATTTCGACTGAACTTTGCAAAGCTTTTGAAAAGTCAGGAAACAATTTCCTACAACTGAACTCTCTCTTTTCAGTGGGCAGAGAGCGCTTATCAAATTTTCAAAGCGTGGCTAACAAGCGATTTGACGAAGTTATCTATAATATTATATTTCTAAGCATTTTGATCCCACATTTTCTTCTGCCGATCGCATCATGGCGGCATGGGCAACAAGTGGCTATATTTAAAAATATGTGGACGCATTATCAGGTACGTACACTATGCTGTAAACGTACCTACCTACTTACTGTTTTTTTGTTAATGAAATTTTCAGGAGCTACTTACGTGGAGTTAAGCGCTATGCACGGAAAAATGGTTTGTATAAACCTATAATTGGTTCGTAAATAGATAATTATATAGAATAGGTACTCTTTACTATTTACATAATTAATACAGGATGACCGGGATATAGTCGCACAAACTGAAACTATGAATACAGGACACGAGACCCCCAAGCGTATAAATTTTTGTATATCGTTTCATAGAAAATTGCAATACAGAGCAAATTTTTTTTTTTATAACTGACGACAAAATTCAACGCAGTGCGGTTCAGAATCATGTACTGAATCCATGGTAACAGGTTCAAATCAATCAATCAAATCAAAAAGTCATTTTTTGAACGTCAAAATTACAAAAAACGCAAAAGCGCCCGCCCTTCACCACTTCCTAGTGCCATCGCTGGGAAGAAGAAGTGGCGCAACAAAGTCCCCAGCAGCACAGCTGGTTGCGCGTCGAAGTCTCTACTAACTTGTATAAAAAAAAAACAAGTTATTCTTAATTGTAACCATACGTCTGTTTACACGTCTCTTTCAAGACCGAGTAGCTACTACATCTACAATTCCACTCACTTAATCTATAGATTAGTCACCCTATTGTTCGAGACCGATGAGTCGGCCATTTTGTATCGCCATCCATCTTGTAAATAAAGGAATCTCTTGTATTGAGAGCTAGACTAATACAGGTATTGGGTTTCGGTTCACAATACTTCCATTAGTGGGTCTTAGAAATATTTCTTTAGAAGTCTGTAATTCTTAGAAGTTACTGAGGTAAATAGTAACGTTAGAAGTTTTCTGATTTGGTTACTGGGTCGGGTAAATGGAAGGGTTTTTTCTGGGAAATAGGTACCTAACTGCCTTGAGTTGTTCATTGAATCTCAGTTTCTGCTTGAAGTTATCCATTCAGCCCTTATTTGGCAATACTGTTACATACGTCATATTAGTGAAAGCCTAAAAACATGGGTGAAATGTTGAGTATGTTTGCACATTAGTATATTTTACACAACCTACACCACTAAAAGTACTAAAAAAGGATTTTTCGAAACTGCAACATTCTTTCAGAGAAGTAAAACGGGGTTTTACGAGTAGTTAGTAGGTATGTGAACAGAGGCACTGGTAACGGCTATCATTATATATATGCTTACCCTTGATACACAAGCCTATAATTATTATGGCAGTCGATATATTACCAGCTCGCTTTTACGATAATCGCTATATTGGAATCGAATTGAAGTATTAAATATTTGAAAAGCTCGCGTGTGCCTAGCCAAATCATTAAATTCGACCTAGAACCTAACTAGCGCGGAAACAAATGAATAATGGATCCTAAACGATGAATGTGAGGTCGGATGGTGGTAAATATTTTTTTAGTAATAAACTGTGAATTGCATGTTATGAAGCATTTATGCAATGTGTAACTGAATTAATGTACATTATGAAGGTAGTTTGTTCAGAATCGATTTCTGTAATTTTTAGTATACGTAATTTTTATTTCAAAAATTATTAAAAATACGTAAATTACAGTCACATTTCCGCTGTATGTGTGTGGATGCCTCAATAAATTAAGACCTCCAACCAGAGCTTAAAGAACTTAAAAACTAAGCGACTACACGCTAAGGGTACGGACCTTGGCTTAGGGCGTCGCTGGGAGAGGGCAGCAAGGGTCCGGCTGGATCGAAATTATTTAGGCACGGATTTGAAACTCAGACTCAGCGGCGCGGGCTGGCTCGAGCAAAGGTCGGGATAGACATGTAATGGGGTGCCGTGGCGGGCCTCGATGGCGAGTACGGAAGGACAGCTGTCTGGAATTGTACTTTTTGAGAGTACTGGTCGCCTTACTACTCTCTTCTAGGAGAGTCGTGGCGTCGTCGGGGATGGTAACGGTATGCCTCGGTCGGCTAATCCTACTTATGCGGGAGGGAGTGTATCGGACGATTACAGCCCACTCCCTCGCGAACAGAGGAGATCTGTGTCCCAGCAGTGGGAACATTATTGGCTGATTATGCTAAAATCAGGGGTTAAATAGCTGTAGAAGGACCGTATGTAAGAAGGTATAGGTACGTAAAATTGGCACACGTTGTTATCGTACGAGATTGTCATTTATTTTGGTTAAAATTATAAAATGGCATACTGCTGATCCATAGTTTATACTCATGGAAAAAATGAAATCGCAAGCATCTTGCACTAATTTTTCTTTCCTTTCAGCTGAAGTACCTCAAGATCACAGGCACCCCGATAATTTTCCCCAACCTGTACTCTCTTACCTGGGGTCTCTGCGTCTTCTCTTGGGGTCTTAGCTTTGCCGTGATCCTCTCGCAACATTACCTGCAGGATGACTTTGAGCTGTGGCATTCGTTCGCTTATTACCATATTATTGCAATGTTGGATGGATTTTGTTCACTTTGGTACGTATAAAATTGGTATACGGCATTAAAATTTTGCAGGCAGATTAAATAATTATGCAGGTTGATTTGATGTCAAGATACACAGAAATAGTATTAATAGTAGTATATGATTGAAAAATCATACATCATTGAGTAGTAGTGTAGATATTTAAGGGTTGTTGAGCTAATTGATTAGTTAATGGATTTCACACCCGTTATTTAGAACAATATTCGAGCATTGCTTTCGAGACATTCCTAACTATCGTCAGATTTCATTTAAATACTTGCTTATCTATTGTGATTCATGTCTGATCTCGAGTGTCGTAAGTATTCGATAGCAAGCAAATAGCTTATTTCCTTAGATAATTAAAAATAATCTGTCTTGCACAGTAATACAATTGAAACGTCAGCGTAAAATGTGTGACTAATATTGCTACGTTGTCATTAGAAGCATGTTAAAACCATTACAAGAATAGAAAAAAACTTTTCGCTGATAACGGTCGATAGCTACATCAACAATACTTTTTAACCAACTTCATACTTTCACTGCAATAGTTCCCCTTGTATCATCATCTGCCTAGCCTTTTCCCAACTATGTTGGGGTCTGCTTCCAGTCTAACTGGATGCAGCTGAATACCAGTATTTTACATGAAGCGACTGCCTATCTGACCTCCTCAACCCAGTTACTGGGTAATACGATACCCCTTGGTAAGACTGGTTGTCAGACTTTCGGGCTACTGACGCTGTAACGACTGTCAAAGATCCACGAATGACAGCCGGGACCAACGGCTTAACGTGCTTTCCGAGGCACGGAGGGGACTTGGTATGTGAAAATGGTCACCCATCCACGGACCGACTGCGGCAAGCGTAGCTTAACCTGATCGATCGACCCGTGCGGCTGTTATTACTTAGCCACAAGCCCTCTCAATAGTTCCCCTTGTATATTATATATATATTTCTTTTTTTAAACAATAAGTACCTACTACCTTTCTTTCCTACCCAGGTACATAAATTGCAACGCGTTCGGCACCGCATCCCGAGGCTTGGCCATGAATCTGCACAAGGCGTTGGAAGCTGAACACCCGGCGCTCAAAGTGGCTCAGTACCGACATCTGTGGGTCGATCTCTCGCACATGATGCAACAGTTGGGTACGTTGTTTTATTATTTTATAGGTTTGGTGGTAAAGATGAAAAATTTTAAAATGTGGGTTCATGGTCGCTTGTTGTATAAAGCTTGAGGGTTAAAAATGGATGACAGTGAGATCCACTTGTGTGATATACACCGTGGCGATATTAATTGAACACACGGATACGGTTTCACGTTTACATTTTATGAACATAAATTTTAATTTATTTAAACGTCTTAATTTATTTTCAATTTTCTAAAATAGCATCTTAGAGCAACCTGTACTTAAAGAACTGTAGTGCAGGGGTCATTTGCCGCGGGCGGTGAGTAATGGGTAGCTCGCCGTCCGATCAGGACCAGGCCCGTGCCTGACGGCGCGTTGTGTTCCACGCGCGCCTCAAAGAGATGTCAGCAGAGGACGGGGCCCGATAGGGCCGAAGCCTGCCAGGGCGGCGGGATCATCCGAAAGGTTTACCGCTGCCCTGGAACAGAAAGGGCTAAGGAAGGAACACGGGTGGGTTTTAGTCAGTAAGAGTCTGACACTCCCTTCCGCTCCACCCAGAGCGGGAGGGGGGGGGGGGGGGTCATTCGATGATTTCCCATCCTCAAAAAAAAAGGGGTCATTTGCGGGGTCACGTGAAATTGAAACGAATAACAAATTCAAATTAAAAAAGCAACTATTTCAATGAAATATTAATTTTATTTCAAATTTACAACGTACAACAATGTGTATTATACACATTGTACACATTGTATTATACACATTGTACATTTAAAATAAAATTAAAAAAAAACACATTAAGTAAACTCTGAAAAAATCAACACACGCACACAAATAATATAAACACAACAAAACACACACAAGAAAACAACAAATATGTATATCTCTTTGAAAAACTACAGGCAAAACCAAGTTATCATTCGATCACGGCATTTATTTCAAATAATCGATACAGAACTCTAAAAACATCAGTTATTACTACGTGATGCTCGCATCAGTAGCTTCAAATAAAAACGTATCAGCGATCCGTTCACAAGTTTAGCAAATTGCCCAGCGCTTATTGTTTCATGCCTGCTGGCGCGAATTGCTTTTTTGTTTCAACGACCATGCTAACAGCGTGTAGTTTGTCCTGACGGCAGATTCCATATATTTCGTACAGCGACGGCCATTACATTCAATGTACTGTTCAAGCTACAATAGAATTGTTTTCTCTTTCTCTAATAGATAGTTTGCCTTTGTTCCTGTTGCTGAACTTAAATATTTATAGCACACCCTAAATATTAATAATTATGTCACTCTCTGCTGTTCTTATTTTTTTTTCGTACTTCTTCAATGGCGTAAGGTTTAGAATAATAATGATAATATTGTTATTGGTCAGGCAGTGGCAGTCTTTCCATAGTTCTAGGTAACCAGTCCACTTTAGCTTTTTTTAGCATCTTTTTTTCCATATCCTGCAATAGTCCACCAACCGGGGTTGCCCTTCGGTACACCTGCATAGTGCATGTAGGGTTAATCGTCGGTTGGTGCCTCCTCATCGTTTAAAATTTTCTAAGGGGCCTTTACGAGTTGGCTTCGACCCCTCGTACGCCTTTCAAAGGTCCGGGACCCGGGTTTTTTTTAAATAATACTATTAAACTTACTGTCAGCTGTTAAGCTACCTTATATTGAATAAATAAATACACTTTCCAAAAATTGTTTTTTGTTTATTAAGATATATAAAGTTTTCGAAGTGATGGGAACTGTCGATAATTTCGTAATTAATGGTTAAGACGACACCGCTTCGGGGATTAAATAAGAGTTAAGACTTGAAACAGACTTTGTCGTTTCACGCCAAAACAATTAAGTGAACTTAGTGACTCGAATAACTTAGATATTTTTAGGCTTAGACATTGAAGGCTCATTAATATTAGCTTAGAAAGTGCTTTCATTACGAGACTATTTGTTTATTTATTAGATGTCCTTTACTCCGTTAGTTAGATAGATACTTAAACAGGCAAGATATTGTAATCACTATAATTTATTGATGATACAAAATAATATAATATAAATTTGTCGTAAAAACCACTTCGATGCTTATTTTTTAACGCTTCCGTTAAATATATTGCACTGCAACAAAACTGATTTAACTTTTCTCAAAACAAACGAACATTTATATTAAAAACTTCCTCATACACACGGACGTCCAAACAAATATTAATATGCATGGAATTATGGCAAATCCACATACATATAAAAATATTTATAACCTGCTTATTCTCACATATGAACCACGACCAGCTAATCCATCCAATGTTATGATTCTTTTTATTTGTCAACAAGTCAAAAGCAGGTTGGACATGACGTGTGTTTTTCTAGAGAATTACGCTTTTATTTTGTCCGATTTTAAATGTTTGTTAGATTTTTCGATTAATTAACTTCAGCAATTCGGCACTCATCTACGTCGACAAAGAATTTTATTTGACCTTTCAAAACTTTTTTATTATGGATTTCTCTAGGATAGTCAGTTTAATCTCTCTGCCTTCCTAGCCTTTTCCCAACTATATTGGGGTTGGCTTCCAGTCTAACCCGATGCCGCTAAGAGCCGATGCCGCCTAAGAGCTTTGGTAAGAGTGGTTGTCAGACTACTTTTAGGCTACTGAATACCCATAACGACTGTCAAAGATCTACGAATAACAGCCGGGACCAAAAGCATAACGTGCTTTCTAAGGCACGGAGGGATCTCGATATATATACCTAATGCACTTGTACCGTCCACCCATCCACGAACCGACCGTGGCCAGCGTAGCCTTAACTTCGAACGACCCGTGCGGCTGTTATTATTTATCCAAGAGCTCGCGATAGTCAGTGTGATACACACCAAAAATTTGCCTATTCTTACAAGATATTTATCCACTAGTGTATTTATATCATAAATCTATGATTTATAGGATACAAAATGTTTATTTAGTAGTTTAGGAATATAATTACATGTCCCGTTGGTCACGTGGTTGCAAGCGCGACTGCTGGGAATTTCTTAGTTAGGAAGTAGGCGGTATGATACCCCCCGTTCCTTGTAAAGCAAGTTAAGCCGCTGGCCCTGCGTCTGATCTCTCTCCGGTCATGTCAGATTGCCGTCCCATCGAACTATGTGAGGGAAGAGAGAGTGCACCTGTGTCTCACTATAATATCTCCCACGCAGAAGGCTGGTCTCCACTGAGATAGTTCGCCATGGCAGAAATTCGGTCATGGCTATGATTTACGAATCCATTAGGAACAAGACGTTTATTTAGCAGTGTAGGTATTTAAATGGTTCCGTTTATCAAGTAGACTTAGCAAGGAAAGTAATATAATTTCTATTTACAGGTCGCGCCTACTCCAACATGTATGGCATCTACTGCATGGTGATTTTCTTCACCACCACTATATCTCTCTACGGAGCACTATCAGAGATCTTGGAGCACGGTCTTAGCTATAAAGAGATGGGTCTGTTTGTCATCGTGGGGTACTGTATGACTCTCCTTTTCATCATCTGCAATGAGGCTTATCATGCTTCCATTAAGGTTAGTATTTTGTCAGATTTTTTGAACTTTGTATGTCATTACTGAAAATGTATCTGATTGTCAATTGTTTGAAGTAGATAAAATGCTTCGAATGATTTTGTTTTTTTTTTTAAATCTCCGGAACCCGGGTTTTGTTTACAAAAAAAAGTTTTGTAGGAGTTAATATGATAAGTGTAGTCTATAAAAAACAAAGTTTGACTGTGATGCAGCATGGTACGGGATTCCATATATCCATGAGCATTGTCCTTTCATTCGAATTCGTTCAGCTGTTTTTGCAACAGAACATAGATCCAGACAAATGGAAATAAATTCTAATTACTATATTTTTGGTATCAGACTCATTCTCGAACCTCGTAGAAATTACTTTTATTTTTAAATATTCGATGTACAGTTTTGACTTCGTTACAATTTTATTATAATATGTATAGATTGCAGTCTAGCCAAAGTTTTTCCAAATCCAAAGCTACTTAATGATGAACTTAATTTTTTTTTAGGTTGGTTTAGAATTCCAAGTCCGTCTCCTCAGCGTGAACCTCGGAGCAGTAGACAGAAGCACGCAGCGTGAGGTGGAGATGTTCCTGGTGGCCATCTCCAAGAACCCGCCTATCATGAACCTCGATGGCTTCACCAATATCAACCGGGAACTCTTTACAGCTGTAAGTAGAACAATATAAGGTTTTATTCCATTTTTTGACATCATCATCATCCGCAGCCCGTCTTTACCTATTGCTGAGCATAGTCCTCTCTCTGTGCTAGCCTTATCCACGTTCTACCCGCGATGGTAACAATGTCGTCCGCCTTCTCGCCGCCAGACGACCGACACTTCGTCTCCCAGTCCTTGGACGCCACGCGGTCACTGCCTTACTCCACCTGTCATTACAAAGGTGGCCTACTGATGGAAACTCCAAGCATAGCCCTCTCCTTTGCCCTTTGGATGACTTTAAGCCTTCTAATAACGCCCATTATGAGCGACCACGTTTCAGTGCCATAGGTCATCACTGGCAACACGCACTGGCCAAAGACTTTCGTCTTGAGACACTGCGGTATGTGGGACGAGAAGATAATGCGTAGCATCCCGAGCGCTGCCCAGCCAAATGGGACTCGACGATTGACCTCTTTCTCGCAATTATATTATCTGATATTAAATTTATCGAAACATCACAAACTAGCAGTAACTAAAATGGCTGAACATTCATTTAGTCGATTACATAAACCTGTCCCATAATGTTAAAGGCACCATAAGCTCCATGCTTGCGAACTGTTTCTGTAAAAAAATATAATCCATAATTATTATGACGTAAGAATCCATCAAGAAATTTCTTCATCTTTTAGTTTAATAATTAGCAATCTATTTAAATGAGTACTGTGTTGCAACTCAAACATTGGTTTCGGTGCTAAAACAACAGGTAGTTTAAAACTTTGCTCGTCAAGTAAACATTTGTCTGTGGAGGACCACAATGCTGGCTACTTTAGGGTCTATGGTTTTATTTGAGTGCTTCAGTGTCAACAAGTTCTGTTTCATTGTGTGTTGTAAAAGTATATATTTAGTCTAACTCGATCAGTTTTAATTTAAGCGAGGTTAGCTAAAAAAACAAAGAACTGTAAATTCTTCTTCAATTTAAGACCCTACCCCTTTTTGGAGCAGCGTTCTCCATTTCCATTAATTGATTGTTCTACTGACGACAATAACTACTTCCCTTTGATCCTTGTTATTTAGCTTCGTCCCGAAAATAACCTTCCTTTTTGCCTTCAATTTATTTTGTCAAAGACTTTGACAATGTCACGTTTCATTCAAGGTATACAAATACATGTACGGCGAAAGGCAAACCCGAAATTCTTATTCTTATATTTCTTCTTAAAAGTCACAAACTCAGAACACACATGTCATAATATAACTCTAAGTGTATCATCCCACAAAATATGGGATCACACATAAAGTCCCACAATCAATGACCCGATCAAGCTGCTTCAAAGCAGTCAATAAAATAAGATAGCTATATTTACAGAACCGTTAAGTTTTATCGACGATAGTAGTTAGTACAAATAAAAGTAGATATTATCGATAAAGTCGATGAACCAGTACAAATGCTCCATCTATTCAACATGAGGGTGATTAATTATATGCCAGTTGGAGTCGGCACTAAGTTTCCTTACAAGTTATTTCCTTGTTTGTTGAAATTGACGAACTTAAAGTGCATGCTCACGATTCTATGGAAGTTCTTACTGTTAGTAATATAGTCCACCTTTGTTCAAAATCTGATGAGCAAGGTTCGAATGGCATAAGCTAAGCATTGAGTTGAAATTAACTGTTTTTAAACTGGTAACTTAGTAAAAGATTTTTTCTATTTTTTTTACTTATAAACACAATGTCCATAAACCATAGGTTTTCCGAACCATTTTTTTTTTCCTTCTTTATTTTGTATATTTCTTCATATTAATTACAAACGTTTGGGCCCGCGTAGTAGATTATGGTCCACTCCCTCTCATGAGAGGGGCCTGTGTCCCAGAACAGTGGGAACATTATAGGCTGATTATGCTATGGGACCGAACTACGTTGGTACTCAAATAATAACGTTGACATTAATAACATTTTCCCATTTTCCAGAATGTCTCCTTCATGTCGACCTACTTGATAGTGCTAATGCAGTTCAAACTGACCCTACTCCGACAAAGTGCAAGGAAGACAATCAGAACCGTGATCAAATCTATATTCAACACCTCTACAACTATGTTGGATGATGATATTTCTGAAGATGAAGAGGAAGTGTGAAGAATATTGGTTTAGATCGAGTAATCATCAGTAGTTGAATCGTCAATAGTGCGTTTAGTTCATTTAAAATCAGTAATGATTAGATAGTCAAAATGCTTTCAATAGGCACTTTATCGTACATTGTAATAATGGTTAAGTTTTTTGCCAAAATAAACCATGCTAGTGTATTTATTATAAGAAGCTTCCAAGCTTATAGCTTAGTATGGATTAAATAAGTATTTATGGTAGATTAAAGCGGGAAAAGAGTTTATGGAAGGATAACCAAAAAAAAAGATAGACTAGTTTTAAAAGCATAGCTTAAAAGTAGAATTCTAGTCAAAAGAGAGTCGCTTTTTGGGTGATTTGTATTAAGTAAAACAATAATGGGGTCGTCTCTACGAGCAAGAGAATCGCGGCGATAATATCGTCGTGGCACGTATTCCTATACACTCTCTTAGAACGTGTCTCCACACGGCGATATCGTCCCGGCGAGAATTTGATGGCACGGCGATAATATCGCTGGAGTTCTCTCGCTCGTGGAGACGGTCGGTCCCTAAGCTAGAGCCTTTGGCATAATAAAATAAATAGCTTCATCTTAATCCTGTTTATTCTTTTTTCTAACTAAATCCAAACATACCTACCTGTTACCCACAATGTTTTAGTAATGACTAAAAGGAATTTGCCTAATTAATTTTAATAGCGTGCCCGTGTACATGACGTCACGAACAATTTGTTAATTACACGACATATTATTTCTAATTTAATAAATATACATTCAACGACACACGAGGGGACCATGCGATTAGGAATAAACTGAACATTGAACGCAAAATGTTACCATTGCCAGTTGGTGAAATCCAGGTTACGTTATGATGATCCTATTACGAAAAAGCTAACGAAAAATAACTAAGTAAGCACTTCATACATTGTTACCTGGAATAACTTAATACTAGAAACTCAACTAACTCATTCTTAAGCTATCGGGGAGGTTGCGTAAAAAAACATCCATGAAAAATCGGAAAATAGACTTTGTTAAAGCTAATAAATAAAACATCAAAACGAAATTATTCTACAAGGTAAAGGTAGCACCTAAAACAACATTGTAGGAAGAAAAGCAACAAAGTGTGTGAGGATAATTAAAACAAAACATTGTACTGTTGCTTTATACTAAGTGGAGCTAATCAGGGCTTTACGTGTGCACTGATTTAAGTATAGAGAGATTGCTCGCCAAGATTGGAACTTTCTTACGTAGGAAAACTAAAAAGCAACTAAGTAAATGAACAGGATTATCAGCAACATAATAGATCCTATGTTTATATTTGGAAATGATTTGAAAGGTTTAGAACTAGATATTAAAATCATGTCATAGGGCCGGATACGTCGCGCGAATGCATCCGGAGGGATGGGCAAAGATCACTCAGTGGACACCTGAAGGAGGACAGCACCCGAGGTAGACCACGGCGAAGGTGGTGTGACGATCTAACGAGGTTTTCAGGGCCAACATGGCCAGAGGTCGCTCAAGACGGGGACGTTTGGAAGGAAAAAGGGGAGGCATTTGACCAGCAGAGGGGCACAACATATGCTAGCAAAAAAAAATGGTTTCTATCTACTTTTTAAGGAAATTTCTAAAAGACTGGTTGACACTTCCCATGACCCAAGGGCTGGCTTTTACCTTATTTATTTATTTATTAAAAGTTAACAGCATACTAAACAATATAACTAAAACTGAACCCCACAAAACCGTAGTAGTGGTTTGACTGGGGTCTGGCGAGTCTTTATACACTACTTAAACTTCACACTTAAAACGTAGGTAGCACTTTAACACATTTCTAAATAATTTATTTTTAATTTCTCTGTCTTTACATCTCAATCAATCTGTTTTTACAGGTTTCACTCCTTATGTCAGCCGGCAGACTATTCAATAGATATGGTAATCGTTTGTTTAGAGTTCTGTCACCAAAATAATTTGTAACTCTGGGTACAATGAATTTGCCGGCAGCCATAGATCGCGTATTATAGTTATTAAGTACATGAGTCAAGTTACGCTCTTGGGTCCCATGGTGGTTAACTGCTAGAAGATATTTATGTTTGAAACTGATCGGTAGAATTTTACATATTATAGATAGCTTCCTATAATCTCCTTTATAACTAAGAGAGAGTACAGAGGCTAAGCATTGCCATACAACGTGGCAATGCCGCCAGTGTCTTGGGTACATTACCAGTCGACAGCGATGCGGATGAATTTTTCGACGCTATATTTTAGTTTGTAAATAGTTTTAGTTAATTTAGGATATATTTTTGTTATTTCACTAGAATGATAAAAGTATAAAGATCTCAAAATAATAAATACAAACACAAAAAAAAAACTTCTGAAGGTAAATAAACACATACATAACATCACGCCTGTGGTTCCCGAAGGATTAGGAAAAGGTGTAACCATAGTATACCCACATTTCGCCAGTTAGGCTTAAGTCCCATGTAATAGAGGGCCTATTGCCATCAACCTGTCACAGATCCAGACCCAGGACTGCTATTAAGAAAATCCTGATGGAAAAGCCCAGAAACACTTTAACCTGAACCACCGAGCCCAGAACCTCATAAAGGTAAATAAGTAAGTATCTATTATATTTCTATCCTCACGCACCAACAGCGGTGTAGTACACAAACATGCAATCCAGGTCTACTCCGAAGTGCAAAGTGCGAATGTTCGGATCGGACCGACACATGGCCGAACCGAATATTATTGAAAAATGCGAAAAAAGTTCGGATCGGCTCAGTTGGGTCGGGAGTCGGCACCATAGTCAATATTCGAAAGAGTGTAGGAGTGTAGGATTGGAACCGACCGAAACAAATAGTAACTTCGTAGCAGGAAACGGTTGAACATTCGGCCGATACTACTTCGGAGTAGATCCCCAGTTGTATTATTCCACACAAAATAAACAACTACGAAGCACTTATACAAATAGCGGCGTCAGACAACAAACATGAAGTGTCCATCTTCATTGTTGTAACCCAAATACATTTCTGAAAAAGTTTATTTATAATTCAGCTCAGGCTTTAGTCAGATATGGCGTTAAGACGCACGAATGGCGGCTGCGGCGCGTTTATACTGCGGATTGACCTATAGATATCACCACAGAGCTAGGAGACCGCTGCCAGAGCAACATTATTTATTGTAGACATTTTCCGTAACTTAGGTACATTTAACGTAACATAAGTAGGTACGTCAAGACCATAATCTTGTAATTGTAATGAGAAACAACGCTTTTTTTTGGTTTAACGACAGTTAGCGCCATTTTTTACGTATACGCGTGCGTCAAGTGGACGTGAAACTACCCGCTCTAAATGTCACCGTTCTCCTATAAATACTAGTGGCCCCTGACAATTACGAAAATGCCTGTGACAGCTAATTACGTGTATTATTATTGTGGTAATGTCGTCTCCAGTCACTGCAGGCATGACGTGCGGGGTTTCTGTGCTTCTGTGGATGTCGTGCAACAGTTGGACGTGTCCAGGCGTGAGTGACATGTCTGCATCTGTAAGAAAAACAAAACACGATGACTAACGGAGTGAAGAAGAACACGATATGAATGTTATCCTTTGTTTTGCCTTGTCAGTTTAGTAAGCAACTTTATTACTTCCCAATCTAATTTATAGCACACACTGCTGTTTATACTCACTATATAATACAATACTTAAACTATAAGAGTAATAGTATTAATAGAGAATTTACTTTACTAAAGTCACGCCAGCCAGAGTGACTCTAGTAAAATAAACTCTTGCAGCAATCGCCTCATAGGTTCCGCCCGTCCAATCTGACCAAGCCTTAAGGCTATTTCTCACAAACAATGTAATTTGAAACTATGAATCTTTTTTCCAAGTTAAAGTGAAGGCGGCCATTTGTATTAAGCTTCGACTAAATAAATGGTTCTGACTTTCACCTTTCCTTGGAGCACTAAGGAGAACTTTTATTTTGTTTGTCCCTATTTTGAAACTTTATTCACTTTATTTTTATTAGGTTCAATTTAGATTTGAGAGCCACTATGGCAGGAGTATTTAGGAATCATTTATCGCATTTATATTTAGTGTGACAATTTATTATGTTTTTTGTATTATAAATATCAGATGATTTTTACACAGAACCTATGTTGTTGTAATCATGTAGATCGCTGAATTGTTTTTTATTTGTTATTAAATCGTTAAGCGCGTTTATTTTTCTATCATCGTTGTATATCGTAATTACGAAGATTCGTCTAACTCTAGTCGTTTGATAAAACACATATAACATACAAGTCATACATAAGCAATAATAATATAGTAAAAAAAAGTCAGCCCAAAAAAGTAAGATATTACAATATGCTACGAATGTCTACGACGTAGCGGTCAGTGATGTCACGGCTGCGTCAGCTTAGTTCATTGAACTACAAGTGACAAGGCTATCCATTTATCATTGAAAATAATTAATGAGACCATGTATCATTTTGATAGAATCACAAAGCATCCATTATTCATAAGAGAGTCACTCTTTAAATTATGAGTGTTGCGGTAAAAAAGTTCATGATCCGATTAATGAGTTTAACCAAAAACCTAAATTGCAGTGTTTTTTTGTTTATAATTACTTCATTTTATGCTTTAACTAGTTAGAATAAATCTGATAAAACCGCAGTATGGAATTGACCAAGGTTAGACGATATTCAACTGATTGAAATTCTGAAATAGGTAGGTACAGTTCAAATAATAAAAAGTTATCGCCGAATACTTTTTTTTGGCAAATAATTTTTCAGCTTCCCTCCAACATGATTGTGTCATCACAAAAATATCTTAACAAAGGTAATTTGTTCAGGTTTCAGCTGAAAGGCGCGAAACACGCAGAGTTTGACGATTAATCAAATGTCCCGTTTTATCAACGTTACAATCTACAAATGAGGGTAGGTAAAAAACATTTTGTTTTTCGCTGTTATTGAATCATGCTACGCTTAGATATTTACTACTAAGTGGTGGAGAAATTTTATGTTGCCATTAGAATATTAATTGTCTGTAAAGAAATGGAAAGGTTTGTTTTATTTTTCTGCATTAGTTTTTATCTTCTAATAATAATTATAATAAGCCCTGTTCCCGATGCCGGCGGGCTACTATTTTTTATATTTTTTAAAAATATAATTTATATGTTTACTTTTAAATAAAGGAAATTATAATAACCTTCCAGGCTGAATTTTGGTCATGGCGGCCAATGCCTTCGGTACCGGACTTATTTGTGCACATGTGTGTGCGCAGACACAGGTGCACTCTCTCTACCCTCTCTCCTATACCCTGATGGGACGGCAATCCGACACGACCAAAGAAAGATCAGGGGCAGGACCAACAGCTTAACGTGCTTTCATAGGATATCCCCGTTCCTCACATCACCGACTTCCAAACTCCGGACTGTTACTGAGGATTTCCTAATGAAAAAACCCAATAACACTTTGCCCGACCTGAGAACTGAACCCCAGACTACACGCTCAACAGTCGCGGTTGCGACCACGTGATCAGTGAGGTAATTGAGCAATAAATAATAATAAATCATAAAAGCCCCAAACTTATTTATTTACTAAAGAACACCAACTGCATACACATCAAATTGTCTCAACTTCTCAAGGCAGTGCAAAAACAATTTTAAAATAAGAGAAGGTATGAAATTTGGTCGTTATAAAACAAATAAGTATATAAGAATCCTAAGCACTAAAGCACTGAACCATAGTACTAAAGTTACTATGAGTGACTCTTAATTAGTAGGTACTTTGGTCGGGTAAAGTAGCAATATTGCAAGTCTCAATAGAGCTACTAATCTTCTCTATAACATCTTACTCGGAGCACGATGCTTTACTTTTTTAGTTCTTATACAATATTTATTTATTTATTTAACATAAAACGGCCAAGGCCAATTACATTAGTTAAAGACAACACAAACACATTTTAAAAAAGTACAGTAAACAAAAGTATACAACTACTCACCAGTCATAGGCTCATTTCACAATACCCCAGACATACAGTACTAATATGTATTTATGCGAGTAAGCTATGGTGTTCGATATAACACACACACACACTGACTGGACAGGTCCACTCAATCTGTGTGGTTCTTTCCTTAAAAGACCATTTCAGACACCAATCTACATGGTCTTCACATGATCTGACCAAGGTCATGTCTGGAGTTTAAAAAAAACTGTGACCGTTGAGTTTGTTTCGGTCTTTTTTCTCAGAGTAGTCAGATAGGAATCGCCGGCCTCATCTAGTTTAAAATATATGATTGACGTGTAAAAGTGTTTGTATACACATACTTACAGAAATATAATCATTTATCACATTCCGCAAGTTATGGTCTCATTTAATATTTAATTATTAATATTTTGTCTGTCAGCGGGCTGTATCTCATGAATCGTAATAGGTAAAAAAGTTGAAATTTTCATTTTCACCGAGTGTGTCTAAATAATAAATAAAAGAAACGTGTTTTTTTTCGGGGTTTTTTGCCTTGTGGACTCGAAGGGTTCCGTACCATTCGGGTCCGACTCCCTCTTGGCCGGTTTTTTTTTAATATTTGATATAATAATTCTGTATTCAGAAGAGTGTTTCATAGTTTAGCTATTAATTTATACAGCAGATCAATTTAACCACGTTTTGCATAACAAAGGGTTAACACTTTTTTTAATATTCAAAGCTAATTGAAAAGTTACACTAACGGGTTAAAATAAAAGCGTAAAATGTCCCTGCGGCATCAATTCGTTAACCAAAATTAGATTTACCACTCAATATTTCAAACTTTCATTCGATGGAAAATTCAACTGTCGATGTCGGTCGGACTCGATAAAATATTCGGCTAAAAACTAATTGACTTTCATTTAAAAAGCGAGAGCCGTTGAATGAGGGAGCCATTCGTCTGCTACACGAATTTCCATACATCTTTTTTCCACTTTGAACTTTGTTTGACTCCTGTTTTCTTGCAGCAATAAATCAATCTGTAGTATTTGTTTCTGCTTTGAACAAATCCTTTAATTACGACGGTGTTTGAATATCAATTAGAATGTGTAGCTGCAATGCTTTTATTTCATAAAAATTGGATCATATTATAGAGGTATGAGGAACAGGGTGTCAAGATCACTCATCCTCCCTTTTGAGGGTGTTGTGTCTGGCGGGCAATTGCCAACGATTGATCTTGGGAAGTTTGTATATATGTTAATTGCGCGGTAAACTCTGCTTGCGAGATGCAGGATTTGCGTGACGTCAGTATGACGCGTTGTTCGCATGTGGCGTTGTAGATACCGCTACAATACTATACTTATCATGGTGCAGAGGGAGACCTCCGACACAAGTACTTTTGTAACTTACTGGGGCTGCCTCAATAAATGTATGACACAATATTTAAGTTAAAATAAATATTTATATTTTTTTTTTGTATGGTCTCTATTTTAACAGGATCGGAACTTGACAGTAAGCTCCGATTTCTCATATTCTGTTTGAAATCAAATGACACATTCTCAAAATTAATAATATCAAACAATTAGGATTTCGCTCGCGATATTAATTCTGAAATAGAAATACTATTTATTTACAATTTACAAGCTAACACTAAAATAACAAAATTATATCCTAATTTAACTAAAACTATTTACAAACTAAAATATAGCGTCAAAAAATTCATCCGCATCGCTGTTGACTGATAATGTAACTAAGACACTGGCGGTATTGACACGTTATATGGCAATGCTTAGCCTCTGGCCAAGGTAAAAGCCAGCCCTTGGGTCATGCGAAGTGTCAACCAGTCGTTTTAAAATTTCCTTATAAAGACCATGAGCACTCGGACCCCACGGCCCGATGGTTTCAACCCCAAATGGCTCGAAAATATAATTATCAATAAGGTTATTATATTTACGCCACTTGAGGTTTTCCGCAGCAGCAGCAGCAGCACCAGCGCAGCACGCCGAGCCTGGAAGATGGGCTGGCGCAAGAGTATCGACACAAGTTTCATCACACACTAAAGGCCTACCCACCATCCATGTAAATAATGACATGCCGTCCGGTCTCTTGCCATCGTCGTGTGCCAGCCATTGGTTTCTAAAACAGCTGGAACACCGACGGTACATACAATTGGAATGTACGGAAGGGAAATTCTTTATTTATCAATATCAACATTACTTATGTCACACTACGTCAATTCGTCGTGGTACATTAACAGTCATTATATGCCACCATAGAACTGTCAAGTGACAGTTGTGATTCGAATAAACGGAAAATTAAAAAAAAATTAAGTCGTAGGGATTTTATAAAAAAAAACCATGTCTTAACCTACTGGTAACATAAGGATGCAGTTTTAATTTTGTCGAAAATGATCTCATGACTACTTTGCCTACTTTTCACCATGCAGTTCCATGTCAAAAACTCACCCTCTATTTAAAACTCGAACACGACTCCCAATTACCTACGTTAACCACAAACCAATATCTAAACCGTTTTTTTCCTAAGCCTTCATTTTATATTCAAACTTGTCTTCTACTTTGCAAAGGGGTGTGCCCACTTACCTTACAGCTATATCCGCACTGCGGTCTATCCGCATCGCTCAAGTCCCTCGGATTTAGTGAATGCCATTCAATATTTTGCTGACGGGCTGCCCACTTAGTTTACTGCAGTATATTTTTATTTCTGGAAAGGTTGGTGTACAAGAAACATAATAATAGCTGGCTGGTTTACTTAAGTTGTGATTAAGTAAATATAATAATGTAATTATCGCATTTTTCGATTGGCCGCATTCTATCTCTGTCTCAATCATCAAAAAAACGTGTAATTATCCTACATGGTTGACAAATTTTAGACATCGATTGTCGCTGAGTTGACATTGCGACTAGATTTTGGACATCGATTAGTGTCGCCAATGACGTTTTTATATACGAGATTCCGATTCGGAAGTGATAAAAACTATCTGAAAAGTATTAAGGTTTCTTGAAATGCAAGTTTTCTTTGGTTTCCAATATTACCTGTAATTTTTTTTATAAAACAAAGTTAGAATTATTTACCGTCACCAAATTAAGATTTAGAATTGATTAAAGATTTGCGTTTAGTTTTTTTTTTAAACTCGGTAACTTTTCTAGAATCGAGATAACTAATTTCCTAAACAGATTTCTTTACATGATCACAAAGTCTGCAATTAAGATACCTATCGTTAAACAGCCTGTTACGTGATAATGGATGTCTCAATTTTAAGGCAACTGTAACGACATTGTAAATTCATATGTCGCTGTAAAAAAAACATAAAATACTTAAGACTATCAAGAAACCTCGCGTATTAAACGATCTAGGCAATAACTCAGGCTTAGTTTGGCTTGAGAATATCGGGTGGGAGGGTAGTCAGCGGTGAGGGAACCACTTGTTGCTATGGTTACGGCAGTAACAATAACCAAAAAACTTATTTCAAACCATAAGTGGTCCCAAAAAAGTACACTTTCCCGTATCAAGATAAAAACGCGATTGTGTTTGCTCGACTCGTATGATCTGAAATTATGTTGAATATTGTCATGCGTGCACAGCTGGGTATGTCATAGAATTATATTTTTCTACAATATTTTCTTTCAAATTCGTTATGATAGGCGCCGTGTGCGGCACCACTTTGACCCGATATTCGTATGTAAATGAATATAAGACCTTTTTTTTATTTACTTGTATTTTATTTTGCGACGAAAAGCTCCTGATATTGTGCGTCTAGCTTTTTAGGCAGCTATGCTCGCATGAACAATGCCAATATGACAGTCTTTATAAAATCAAATTTTCTGCTATTTTAGGTATTTACAAATCCAAAAAATACTGATTTGAACTATGTAGAAGGAAGTTTACAAGGTTTATTTTTGTACGAAATACAAAATTATCACTTTTTATTATAAAACACGTGTTGATACCATGGTCCTCGCTTTGTACACCTACTTGTGTTGTATTTTATAATATACGGTAATAAATTTCATGATTGTTTTATAGACACTTTTAAAATACCAATAGTTATAAACAATACAACCATGAAAGCTTGAACTTTAGACCATAGTCTAGAATTTCGCTAAGCGTGGGATGAGCGAATAACTTTTAACAACCCTATAATAGTTTCAGCGAATTTATACCCTATACAATATACTAGTTCGCTCTGGAACATGGAAGCAGTAAAGTTTACGCGCGTGTAGACTGAGATAAGACTACAAGTTTACTTAAACGTGACACCGGGGCGTACACTGGGCGCTAATGCAGACGATCGTTTTTTACGCGGCTACTGTCTCAAACGGCTAATTATGGATATGTGTTACCCATTCTCACATATGGTGTTCAAACCTGCACCCTATTGCGTAACACACTTTTGAATCAATCTGAATCCAAATCAAATGAAAGCCATTGCCCAGTAGTAATGGCGTTCATTTTGACAGTTCGACAGAATTCATTGCGTTATTTACGTTGTTGAGCAGAATTTTTTTTTAAACATATGAAGTAATGGATTTGAAATAACCTTCTAAATGTTTAAGTGTGTTACGCAATGACCTCGCTCGTCTTTGACGCTTCAGGGGAGGTCCAAAATCGAGGTTAGACAGCTAGGCCCACTTAAGTACGTAATGATTGTTAGAGAGTAATTCACAATGACCTCCGTACTAGTAAAAACTGTATCACGGTAGGTCAGTCAAGAGGGAGGCCTTTGGCCTGCATTGGGATATTACTGGCTAGATTAGACCTTCTCGTGTCCCTTGATTACCGATAAAATCCAGTGACCAAGTTTCTCAGCGATTCTGTATACAAGTATACAACCACCTCCTTCCGTATTGGTTTAACGCATGCTCAGTTGTACCTCTATCCTTCTGTCTCCATCATTTGGCTAATTGCTGTTGCTGTGGACTGGACAGCTACTCGGATTTGCATCGAGTTTTCTGTGAAAAATGAGTTAAATATGAAACGTTGTTTGGTATGTGAAACTAAATTGGATTCAAATTGTTTTTGAACTTCAAAAGAGAAATCATGGAAATCCAAAAACAAAATTAAATAAACTCTGAGTTTGTTTCGGTATAGCTTCTCAGGAATCACTCACCTAGAAAACGCCATCAAACCATCTTGTTTAATAATGACCAAAACATAGACGTGTAAAAGTGCATTAAAAGATTTGGAGAAAGATGTTTGAATTTCGAGTATAAAAATACTCGGGCGATAGATATTTCATTTAGATTCTAAGTTATAAGTATTGTTAACTCCGACTTCTTCTCGTTCCTAATAAAGTCGCCCGACTGTGTAACCTCTATAGGTTCAAAGTTTAACCGTAGCACGCTTAATTACGGTATCAGCCCCAGCGGTGATGGGGTGGGATTAAAGTCGCGGAGTCTTTGGTATGTGACTTTATCGTTCACACAAAGTGTTCGTAATTAGAGGCCACTGTACTTTATTGGGCTTTTTGAGTTTTTTCTTGTCATACGTACCCTCTACATACTTTATATTTCCAGAAAGTAAGAATATTTCACAAGTCATGAGCATAAACACTTTACATAATAATAATAATAGTTATCCAGGCTGTACTTCAGCCATAGCGGCAAATCTCAACGGAGACCAGCTTTCGGTGCGATAGATATTATAGTACACAAGTGTGCGCGCAGTCCACAGACACACACACACAAACACGCGCACTTTACATAATAGCAGTTACGCGAAAATGAAAGCGTTTTTTTTTGTGAATTCAAAATTTCAACTTTGAGGGAAGACGTAATAATAAAACCTAATTTGGTTTCGATAATACTATGTCCGTAACACTATAAATACGTATCAATAATTTAGGAGAAAGTCTTTTGAAATCATAAGGCCAAATCTTGTAATTTAAAACGTTCAAAATCTAGTCGCAGTCTCATCTCAGCGACAAACAAATGCAAAAAACATGTCAAAAAGTAGGAAAATTAGAAGTATTTTTTGACAGATTGAGACTGAGATCAGACTGTGAACGGTCTTAAAATTACGAGAATTGCCCCTCTGGTGGCGCTTTAAATAAATCAGATGTAAAGCGATTTCGTGACTGTACTATGTTACCTACGTAGTGGTGCATTAACATTTTTTTTAAATTTTGCAACCAATCCTGCAGTAATTACCCTCATTCCTACTTCTACGGTTTTGAAAAATGTGTAGCTTAAATATGTATAGTATGAAAAGGAGGTCGGAATACAGGCGTTACGAAAAATTATCTACTCTACCTTCACTTTACAGGACGCTGACGTTCAAAATTACGTTTCAGGACTGATTTACACGTTCATATTACATCTTCACGTAAAAGTTGGCTTGTTTTTCTAAATAACTTAGAGGCTGAGCGTCACCTGTTACGCTGTATCAAGATTGGAAAACTTTCACAAACACTTGTACTGTGTTGGAGAAATATCACTTTTTCCCTTATCAATGTCCCTACCTACCAACTAACTGTTCGAGTGTGAAAATAGTTTGCTTCTGTTGGAGACAGGTTCAGTTTTTATAAACGTTTGTGTTTTGTTTTTGTGTCCAATCGTATGCTGCACGAGTTGACGTCAACACGGCAACGCCGGCTGTCGCTGAAAACCAGCGCTGAGGCTCTGTCTCGTATAGGGTCTTAGCATTATGCTGAGCGATGGCCGTTTTGCGTGGATGTGATGCATGTTTTCCCCCAACTTGTTTTTTTTTTGTGTTTGTGTTCTTTTTATGCGTCATATTTGCCGCAATTTTTTTGCGTCTTTCTTCTTTCAGTTGAACAAATTTTGTTGAACAAGTTTAGTTTGAAATTCAATTTGATTGAACGTCTGATCAGACGGTTCAAATCGCTTTTGACTTAGCAGTTGATCAACTACAATTACATTAAATTTTGACGGCACGGTTGGCGCAGTGGTTAAGCGATTGACTGCTGCGCTGCGTGTCGCGGGTTCGATTCCCGCACGGAACAAATATTTGTATGACCTACAATTAGTTGTTCCGGGTCTGGCTGTTTGTGTATGTGAGTTTATATGTATGTAAACGCACCCACGACACAGGAGAGATTCCTAGTGTGGGGCAACGTTTTTTTAAAGAAAAAAAAAATGAACCGTCTATAATCAGCCGGTAATGTTCCCACTGTTGGGACACAGGCCTCCTCAGTGAGAGGGAGTGGGCCGTAATCCACCACGCGGGCCCAGTGCGGGTTGGTAGATGTCACGTGTCGTTGAATTTTTGGTTCCAGGACATGCCGAATACTATGTGGGCCAGTTTTTAAAATATGATTAAAGTGTTTGGACAAACCTACTTACAGAAATATAATCATTTATTATTTAACCACTCTGCTGTGTGAAAAGTGAGCGCTTGCTTACTCAGCAAGAGCTCGCTTTTGCCTCAAATACGCAGCTCCCGTATTATAGAGGTATGAGGAACAGGGTGTAAAGTTCACTCATGCTCCATAGAAAAGGCATGATCCTCCGACCAGACGGGTGTTGGTGTCTGGCGGGCAATTGCCCAACGACTGATGTCGGGAAGTTTATATGTATGATAATTGCGCGGTAAGCTCTGCTTGCGAGATGCAGGATTTGGGTGACGTCAGTATGACGCGTTGTTCGCATGTAGCGTTGTAGTACCGCCACAGTATTTTTGAAAACTTTCGCATTCTTATTTCAGTCTCAATCTGTCATAAGTTAAGTACTACTTAATTTATCTACATTTAAAACAAATTTTTGACATTTATTGCCATTGAGATGAGATTGCGACTAGATTTTGAAGGTGCATTACGGGAATTGGCCTTCAGGTTGAAGTATTTATCATGAATTAGTTTTTTGCATAATGGAAAGGCGAATGAATAAATAAAACACAAAATAATATCAAAGGACACGATCCCAGTATACGTACTGGGATCGTGGCCTTTTATATTATTTTGTGTTTCCCTTTAAAATTGGAAAATGAAAAATGAGTGAAATCTGAGTTTTTCCTAGAATTTTTATTTGAAAATTCAAATAAAAATTCTAGGCAAAACTCAGATTTCACTTAACAAATATTTTAGAAGACAATTATTTCCTAATGGGGCAGTTACCTATATGTAGTTACAATTAATAGAAAAATGATCACTAACAAACTATCCTTATATATTAAGAGGACGCAAGAAGTATCTATTGAGTGTGGGCCATTAACTCGGCGATGCATCACGTGTGTAATTACGCGGTGTGTCTCTAATTAGAGAGATTAGACGATAGTTACCCTTGCATGGTGAAATACGAACCAGCAGTTACATTGGAAAGGTCTGTTTATTGGTTTACAAACGTCTTTCAGACAGTGGTGGCCTAGTGATAACGGCCACGATTTACGAGTTGTAGGTCGTAGGTTCGAACCCAGACAGGCGCTTTACTTTGTGAAAATTATTTCATCACCTCAAAACGGTGAAGGAAAACATCGTGAGGAAACCGGCATGGCCTAGAACCAAAAATTCGAAGACATGTGACATCTCTACCAACCGCACTGGGTCCACGTGGTGGATTACAGCCCACTCCCTCTCAAAGAGAGGAGGCCTGTGTCCCAGCAGTGGGAACATTTTAAGCTAATTATGTAAACGTCTTTCATGAATAGTAGTTTCATAATCATCATTCTTGTCCAACTTGCCCTTATCCCCATTTATTTGTGGTCGGCGCAATTCTTCCATACTTCTTTATTATTCGTCATCTCGGTAGTCACCCCCTTTCTAACCATATCATCATTCACGCAGCCCGTCCATCGTTTCTTTGATCTTCCCCTACTCTTATAGTCGCTCCAAATTGTAGTCATAAAACCAAGTTAAATTAGTCGTCGGTAAATGGATTCGTGATCGCAATGTTGATTGAAGATATTATAAATTGTATATAAGTAGTTTATCAGCCATCTTGTTACCATAACACAAGCATTAGGTTGCTTAGCTTGGGACAAATGGTGCTGTGTGAAATGTCCAGGGATATATTATTATTATTAAGAGTTGACTCCCTTCATATGCTGCCTTCAAACCTAAATCCAGCAAACATGGTTTTAGGCAGTAATGACTGGTACTAGTGTAATAGTTATGTTACAAAAACAATTACTATCTACCGTTAAATACTACATATTGGGACCCCTCCGTGCCTCGGAAAACATAACTGTCATTTGTAGATCTTTGACAATCTTTACGGTATGGTAGAAGCCCAAAGTCTCCTAATATTTGTTCCCAAAATGCCACAGTCGATGAGTCACTGGTTACTTATCAATCTAACCACACCACGACCACACAACAATGAAAACACGTGGATGGGCGTTTGTATGAAAATGCATAATTTATTTTGCACGGACCACATTTGACCGTCAAAATCAACCGTGTGAGCAATACCGACTACATCAAGGCCAAGGCCACGTCGCTGCCACAATGCAACCACCAGTGAGGCGGCGCACTAGTGGCCGGCCACATCGCAACTACGAGTGAAAACCCAACCACAACGCAACTGCGAGAAGTTGCAGCGACACTATTCACACGTAACCAATGCTTACCAACATTTTGTCGCTGCAATGTGTGGTAGTGGTACGAGTGATACTTGTGTTTTTTACGAATCCGTGATGCCGTCCCATCACTAGCTATTGATTCTTAATTCACACATTTTTATTATTAGTATTACCTATTTAATTACCTTTTAGGTATGCAACCTATACCTAAAAGGTAATTAAATAAGGATAAAAGGTAGGTAATACGGGCTGGTGTCCGCAACTCCACGTCAATGCACGTATTTTGCGTACGGGTGGGAAAATCGATTATCCGATCAACCCCAGTTCCTCAAGGAAGGCCAGCAATGACTTGGTCTTGCTGACAATCTCATGGAGAATAATTTTATTGTTTGTAACTAGCGACCAGCCCTGCTTCGCATGGTTTTTACTTCTTAAAAAAATATCGAGATTTTTTAATTATTGTATTTATTTCGAAACGTTTATTTGTTTAATACTATGGTCACATAAACCTTTCGGAATAAATTGCCTAAAGCATGGTGAAAACCGCATCAAAATCCGATACGTAGTTTAGAAGAGCAACGCACTCACTTTAATTTATAATATGGATAGTTATAGACTATAAGCTGCAGCTTTCTTCAAAGCCTCATACGAGGTCAGGATTGTCAGTAATCTGTTACACTCACGTCGCTGGCAGGGCCCCAACAGTTCGTCTAATCTGCACTGTAATTATCCCGGTAGCCCGCCGTGCAATTTGTCCAGCGTACGGACTTAGCTTGATAAGTGAACTGAGAGTTTGAATACTAGATTATTGTGTGGGGACAAATTGTCATAGTTGTATTTATTTAAATAATATTTGCTAAGGTTTGGAGATTTTATTGCACAAATTATAGCGGCCGACTGCTCGGTGTTAAGCTTTCCTCTAAAAATATAACACATAAGTTATATTTTTAAATATTAGAATATTTTTTAATGTTTTTGTACTTTTTAAGTATAAAACATTAAAAAATATAAAAAGATTAGCCCACCGGTATCGGGAACAGGGTCCAAGCTACCGGCGGTCAGGGCTCTAGAGAGAGGAACCTCCTGACAATGCGAGCCATGTCCAGAAGTACCGCTTTCTGAATCAAGCCCTTGATCCAGCTGCCCAACGAGAGCCTCCTCAAGTGTTGGTCGAGGCTCTTGGCTATTAAGCCATTAGGCTCTTGGCTATTAAGCCATTTTTAATTTTGCCAAATTAATTGTTACATATATTTTTCCAAATAACTATGAGCCCCGTACAGAAGCAATTTGATAGCATCGCCTTTGTTGATGCCGCCTGTCACTTAATGAGGTGATTAACCTCATTGTCTTAGTAAATGCAGCAATCCATTATTTTTTTTCATTATTAAACGTAACGCTGTGTCGTGTTTGAGGTAGATAATAACGCCTTTCTTTTGAATTCCAACAAAGTAAAAAAGTAGTCGTTGTTTTTTCAGTAACAAAACCATATTTTCTTTATCTTCGAAACCCATAACTGAATAATAGAAGATTCTCAAGTGCTAAAGTCTGAAGGAAAAATAATTGATTTCCCAAAGGCTGAGTTTTTCGTTTACACAGCAGTCGAAAAAAAAACTGACATGACTTTGATACAGAAGTTTCGCAATGACTTCACATTTGCGGTGTACTTTCGAGAGAAAGTTTTAATAAGTTTTGTTTAGGTACCTATAGCGCATACATTCGATTACGTTGGTGACTAAATCTGCCTATCTGACATTCGAACTTTCGCACTTTTTTGTTGAACCGATTTCGCCTTTATCCTTCAGGATTGAACTTGCAAATGTTACGTTTAAACTCACTGTTTCACTAAGCTATGTAAAAGTCGATCTTTGTTCCACAGTCGCGCCAATGTAAGAGATGTTTTACGAGGCAAAAGGAAATGATAATGTAGGCAAATCTATTTCGTATTGGCATAATATACCTATCTGAACTTGAAAGTGTGTGATACTAAAGTGAGAAAATGAAAATAGGATTTTAACACCAATGTTTAGAGGCTGAAATGGCGGTCAATGATTAGTTTTCGACTTGACTTTTCGAATTGGTCGAGTTGGTTAATTCACTGAAATACCATCAATAATCATAATAAATCATGTCACATGTCATTCATAATCATGTTATTCACCTAAAACATATTTTTCATCCTCTGTGTACAACTTCGATTTTTCTGTAACAAAAAGACAAAACTATTCGAAAATAATATGCCTGGATAACCAAACCTCACTCATGAAAAACGGTACGCATTTAAGTTTACCCATTCGTATCACAGTAGCTAAAAGTAAGATATATAGGAACGTTACCTACCTGAGTTCACAGACATCCTATAAAGGACGCCTGAGACGTAAACAAATAAATCCCGAATTGTTCTGAACAAACAGTTACCTTCTCAACTTTATGGCGGTCATTATTTCAGACCTTTTCGATTTGCGGAATCATTTTTACGAGTTTTCACGTGAAATTTGGAAATCTATTTATATAAAAGGAGAAATTGACTGACTGACATATTAACGCAAACAGCCGAAGCTACTGGAACTTGGAACGTGACATTTTGCACAAGGCTTACTTTGATAATGTAGGGCAGCACTAAGAAGGGGGTTTTGGAAATTCGACCTTTAAGCGGGTGAAAAGGAAGGATTTCTTTTGTATGAGAAATCGTATTTCTTTACTCAATAAACTTGAAACTGGGCACGAGTACTTATCTAAGTAAATTATAAAGTCTGTAATTTTTAATTTTCTAAACTACCTCTTCAAGGGGGATATGGAAGAAGCAATAAAGTATGGTTTATTTAAATATAAAGAATAAAGTGCGGTTTATTCATATTTTTAACAGAAAAGAAGGAATAAATAGTATTTGGATTTTCTAAAAATCGTCCAATAACAGGGAAAAATTGGTTAGTACATAATATGGTTATACCTTTGATCCAAGTATTTCAAACTTGGCCCGATTACCTATCATCATTATCTGCCTAACCTTTTCCCAAATATGTTGGGAACGGCTTACGGTGAAATACCAACTCTCTAAATAAATAATACATATTCATTGATTTTCGAAAACTACCTTTTATAGGGGTTGCACATAATAAAGACGGTAGATATAAGTTTTTTTTTAATACCACTAAAAGAGGGTTATCAATGTTACCCTTTAAGAGGTGTCAGGTTTGAATGCAAATATTTACCGAGTTTCGAATTAGCTATCAAACTAACTCGAAACTCGGTACTAATACCTTCAACAAAGAACTATGTGTTTTAGAGTTTTTTTTTATAAATGAACCCCTAGGGGGTTATTTGTTATACCCCTATTAGAATGCAAAAATGGGTATAAATAACGTTTGAGTAAAATAATGGAAACGTCCCTAACGATTTAAAAAAAAGAAGCCCGAAAAGTGAGGCTACAATTTATATGAAAAATCGTATTCATTTGATTTATAAACATGAAAATTGACTTTAATGCAAATTTAAATTAATGACTAGATCACCATCATTATCCCAATTTACTTGGGGGCGCAACATGTATTTTTCTCCCATACTTCTCTATTATTCGTCATCTCGGTAGTCACCTCCTTTCTAACCATATCATCATTCACACATTCCATCCATCGTTTCTTTTCCCCTACTCTTATAGCCATCGACATTCATTCTCAAATCTCTCCTCACGACGTATTCCTGATTTGTCCGTAACAATGATAAGATAGTTATCATTAATTTTCAAAAGCCTACATTTTTTTTGTAACTGGTTTGTCTCATTATCCGTATGTCGTAAAATATCAACTGTGTAATATAAAACGTAAAGGTCGACGTGTATTTACGATCGATTATAATTTAATGAGGTTTTTATTGCCGAGAGGCACTTTTGGATATGAGTACTGTTGCACGTTTTCTTTATATTGTAGCAATAATATTAAGTAAAGCTGTAATATTAAAAATAAGGGGGTGTGTTTTTGTAGACTACTGATTAGTTGTTTATTCTTTAAAATACAAATAATATGAGTATAATGTCAATGATATAATGTAACGTTTGTTTCTGATAAAAGTGGCAGACAAGTTTTACAAAACAATATCTGTGGAATGCTTACAAAATAAATAAAAATAAACCTTCAATATAAGAAAATAGTAACATAATCAAATCTGTACATTCAATATTTTTGAACGATGAAACAGTCTGATGCCGAAAATATAGTTTTATTAGATTTGGTCCGTTTCTTTGGTTGAATGTTCTGGATTGGCGCAAACACGGCTGAACGAATTTGGATAAAATAATAATAAAACACATAGGGTACTTTAAATTCCGGTAGTACACTCCCGTGGGATATTTCCCGACATATATGCGGGCGAAACTGCGGGAAAAAAAGTCTAACTTCACCTAATCAAATATCTCACAACGGTATGACTTTCATTGTTCAAGCTTGCCAACCCAATCTTAGACCCAATCACCTGCCCAATATTTTTCTAACATTATCTCTATCCAGGTGAACTTCGCCCTGTCTCCGACAAGGCCTAATTTGATCGTCGGAGGCCTCCAATTTGTCTCCTAAAGTAAACACTCGGTGGCCAGACTCATCCCCTCGCCAAGAAATTCAATTAAACCTAGTAACTCTGTTGCATGTCCTTGCTACGTTATCTATGTATGTATTATGTATGGTACAAGGAATAGTGTGGAGTATTTGAAGGACATTGGTGCTAGAGTAAGTATGGACAAATTGAGCAGAACACTCATTTTTGCTGTATGAAAAATAATTGTTGAGCAAATTATATCACCCTACGTCAATTTTGCCCTGAATAATAGCTATTGCATACAACTGTCAAGTAATGACAGTTGTGATTTGAACATACGGACTATTTAAGTAGGTAGTCAATTTGCTTAACAAATGATTTCCCTAACTTAACATAAGAAAAATCAACAGTCGTATGTGACAAATGCTTGTCTTTTGACTGAAGACATTCCTTTGCTACCCGATATAAACCCCACTTTATATATAATTGATTGACTGCTGCGCTGCGTGTCGCGGGTTCGATTCCCGCACGGAACAAATATTTGTATGACCTACATGTATTTGTTCCGAGTCTGGGTGTTTTTCAATCTATAATATGTATGTATTTACAAAAAAATAAAAATTGTATATAAGTAGTTTATTAGCCATCTTGTTACCATAACACAAGCATTAGGTTGCTTAGCTTGGGACAAATGGTGCTGTGTGAAATGTCCAGGGATATTATTATTATTATTATTAATATGGCAGTCGTAATTTACGACAGCCATATTTGTCGTAATTACGTCCATTTCTAGTAACAATTGCAATCATTAATATGTCTGCCTAGTCCTTTATATTCAGAAATACCTACATGTTTCTGCCACTACTCCTAAAACGATGAAAGAAAATATCGTGAGGAAACCGGCATGTCCTAGAACCAAACATTCTAAGACATGTGACATCCACCAACCACACTGGGCCCATGTGGTGGATCACAGTCCACTCCCTCTCAAGCAGAGGAGGCTTGTGTCCCAGCAGCGCAAACATTATAAGCTGATGGTGACATGTTTCTAGGCTAATATGTAAATCTGTTCCCTGTCCAAAAATTCTAAAGATTGTCTAGTCTATTTCCAATATTCCTAGCTCCTGAACGTCCCTTATCATACATAACTTACTACATATATGGTAGCGAACGTCTTGCACGGTTTGAGATGTGCGGTCAAGCATAGCTCAAGTAGAATCTTGTGTCGCTTGAGAAATACCTTCTCCTTGAGAAATTTCGAATCTATTATTTCGTTTATGATTTACTATATTAATCCTTCTCAATGTTTTGTCTGCAGCCTCACCCAATACGAAGAATAGTATTCCAACTGTTGGTGAGGTCAGCTTCCAGTTTAACTGGATGCAGCTGAATACCAGCATTTTACGTGGAGCGACAGCCAATCTGACCAAAAACCAAGTTACACGATACCGCTTGGTAAGACTGGTTGTCAGACTTTCGTAACGACTGTCAAAAATCCACGAATGACCACCGGGACCAACAGCTTAATGCGCTTTCTAAGGCACGGATGGGTCCCGGTATGTGAAGATGGTCACCCATCCACGCACCGACCGCGGCAAGCGTAGCTTAACCTGATCGATTGACCCGTGTTGCTGTTATTACTTAGCCAAGAGATATAAGAAGAAAATAATAATATAACAAAATTCATTAGGCTAAAACCTTGGTCCTTAGCTACGAATAAAATTACCCCGTCAGTTTCCGTTAGCGTAGCTCTTGCTACGGCGTAGTAACTCCTGCGTAGCAACCTACGCCGCTCTTCTAATAAACGTCATATTTAATCGGGATCATTAATTTTCTTTCTAAGCCGAGGTGGCATCGCTATTATTTTATAAGTACCAAGCTATAATTATAATGGATGCTTATGTTGTGTACATTTACCAAATTCTAAGGCAGGGCATTGGTCTAATAGCTCATGAATATGTAACGAAAATTACTATAATCACAATCTTGGTGTAGGGAAACACAAACGTGTGATATTAACAGAATAAAAAACCAGTCAAGTGCGTGTCGGGCTACGTGCAGTATAGGGTTCCGTAGTTTTCATAACAGCTAAGTGCGGGTCGTATTCGCTGACTGATAGTTTCGTACGAAATTTTCAAGTCAAATACAATTGGTCGACTATTACTCGTAAACTTGTAAAGCCCACTTAAGTGTGATAGTTTTCTTTAAACTTCGTTATATATAGGTACTACTGCCCTTTTTTTTTTTTTTTTTTTTTTTTTTTTGTGGATGGGAAATCATCAAATGACCCCTCCCGCTCTGGGTGGAGCGGAAGGGAGTGTCAGACTTTTACTGACTAAAACCCACCCGTGTTCCGTCCTTAGCCCTTTCTGTTCCAGGGCAGCGGTTAACCTTTCGGAAAATCCCACCGCCCCGGCAGGCTTCGGCCCTGTGGGGCCCCGTCCTCTGCTGACATCTCTTTGAGGCGCGCGTGGAACACAACGCGCCGTCCGGCACGGGCCTGGTCCTGATCGGACGGTGAGCTACCCATTACTCACCGCCCGCAGGCCCGCGCCTACGGTGGCCGGGAGTCGTCACGCGGCTCCCGACGCCCGGAGCGTCTCCCGCGGCGGCTGAGGCGTGAGGTGTTCTCCCTCAGCCTCCCCGCCACCTCCTTCGCTAGCATGACTGCTTCGCAGAAGGAGGTGACTGCCTCCCATTCTCTCTCGCCCCGGACCATGGCTTGCACCAGGGCCGGGCGCGAGAGGAGGTACTACTGCCCTGACATTTGAATTTCTAACTACAACCGTTTAGTTGGTAGAGGGGGGGGGGACACTTGACTCTAACGAAAATTGGTACTTTAAAGCTTGACAAGTCACGAACGGTTTACTTAATCCAAAAACGGTCCCCACTTTACATGTAAGGGAGGTATGGTTTACATGTAAGGGTGGAGCGCGAGCGGTCTCATCATACCCTAAATTTTTTAAACGGTTTTTTTCAAAATTTTATCTTACCACTTTTTTGGCGTCAAATTACAACTTTATAGTACCAATAGTTTTTGAGCTAAGCCGCGGACAGACAGACAGACGGACATGGCGAAACTATAAGGGTTCCTTGTTGACTACGGAACCCTAAAAAACGGACTCACGCACCGAGGGTTCCTTACAAATTTAGGGTTTTCGGATTTTTTTCCTTACTTAGAACTTTAATTTTTTCACTGCACCACCACCAACTGCCACCTTGAATATTGAGAAAAAGGGTCTTGACAGGTGGACAGACAGACGGACAAAGAAGTGATCTTATAAGGGTTCCATTTTTTCTTTTGAGGAACGGAACCCTAAAAATGAACATCATCATCATCAAGAATGAAAACCGTTTGCTAAGCGGTTTGGACATTTTGATAGGATGAATGAATGCCGACTAACAAAAGGTATCTACAAGGCGATGTTTCAGGAAACGCCGCCGGGAGGAGACGCCCTCGGAGGACATAGTGACCTTATCGGATGTTCTTCAGAAAGATCAGCAGCGTAGTACTTGCAAATGGCGTAGGTATATTATGACCAGAGGGGCAATTCTCGTAATTTAAAGAACGTTCACAGTCTGATCTCAGTCTCAAGCGGTCAAAAATACCTCTAATTTCCCTACATTTCTGACGAGTTATTGACATTGATTGTCGCTGAGATGAGATTGCATTATGTATGTATGCATCATCATCATCCTAGTAAGCGCAGTTTGTGTGTTCCCTTTTTATATCATCCATTGCAATATTCACGCTTTTCTAGCATGACATCTTTCACACCACCTATACATCGTTTTCTAGGTGTGGATTCTTAAAACTAACCAACTTAGAGCTGTCTGGGTACTAATAACAAGAGAAAAAAAAAACAGAGAGAAGAAAAGAAAAAATGAAAAAGAATGAGAAAAAAAAAGAAAAAGGACAAAAATGAGACAACAAGAAAAAGAAGAAGATGATGAATGAATGTGTGTGTGTGTGTTTTTGAGAATTTTTCACTCGAGCATAGAAGTCAACATTTTTGCATCTTTTTTATCGTTGACGAAAATAAAAGAATATCTATCGGAATTTGCAGACGAAAGTAACAATGGAGCACATCTGTCGCAGCACTGACATCCATTGAAATGGACAACGTTGAGAATAAAAAGTTAGTACCGAAATCGTTTCATTCTATTGTTACTATCGAAGCTGAAGTTTACAACGCGTACACTATTGGTTGGACTTTTCAGTTATATTGTTTTATTTGGAATGGGGATTAAAATGTATTGACTCGTTATGAGAATTGAAATATAGTTAATTGGAAATTCTCTAAAAGCTATGCTGTAGGTATGATTTTGACATGTTGAAATTTGTAATGAAACAAAGCGGCCTCTACATAGTTTGGAGTTAATTAACAACATCGCTTTATTGCATGTTATCAATAAATTGTGATTAGTTGTTGTGGTAAATACTCAAAGTATATTATTTATTTATTTTATTATTTATGTACCCACATTAAAATATATAGGGATATGACATAATTATAATCTGAGTACAAAGGTACTGCTTATTTCTTAAGAAATTTCTTCCAGCAGACCTGCGAAAGGAGAAGTAAAACAGAAGTGTGGACTATAGTGTGTGAGAACAAGAAGAGAAAAATAGGAATGTGTGAAGTCTAAAACTAAAAATATTAAACCTACACATATAATACAAATAAAATACTTATTTGTATTTTACTCATCATAATTTAATTTCTGTATTGTCCTTGTTATTCTGTATTTCATAAAATTGCCTTTTATTCATATTTAATTATTTTATTTATATCAGTTGTAGTTTGAATAGACAAAAACCATCCTATTAAAAAAATCTAAGTACCTACCTAGTAGCAGATGAGTTGCTGTTTGACATTCAATCAAAGAATGTTTAATAAGAAAACAAAACTAAAGTAATCCTAAAATCTATTAAATTTAAATCAAAATGTCAAGAAGGTTTCTGAACTACAAGCTACATAAAAAAGCCACTCTCCCTTAAAAACACCCACAAAGTTTTCAGCCAACATGTACACAGTATCTAGGTCGGCCGATACATTTGCATGCCCAAACACGGAGAGTTCACCTAAAAGGGAGGCCAATCGATGGTGATCAATCAAAATCTCATTTAAACACGTCACTTTGGAGGAACCTTCTATCCATCTTGCGTAATTTCGGCGTAACACTGTGTCGGTACTGTTTGACAAGATGCTAACGCTATCTGCTGATTTTTAAATTAAATTCTATCTTCATTCTTCATTTTTCGTTTCGATTGTTCGGTTTTTTTTGGGGTATATGAAAACTAATTATGGTTCAGAAAGCCTAGAAAAGTGGGAATCGCTTTAAAGCGTTTCTTATTTCTTTAGCGACTTTCAACAGGGTTGGCATAAGCTTTTCGGTAACTTATGTCATTGTCATACCTTTTTTTTTTTTTTTTTATGAAACCCTCTGTCTGGGAAGAACGAAACGTTATGTCGGAAAACCCCACTGTTCCTTTACCATGAATCGGGGGCCCGGGAGATACTTGTACGTCGTCGACGACGGTCGCCTCGTTCGTCGTTCCCCTAACTGGTATCAGCCCGTCATGCTTAGCGGGTCCCATCACTAAGTCACTGCGACCGATCCCTCGTCCGCACGTCCTCCTATATGGCGCGCATATACTGCGGGTCACCTCTTTGAGCATGACTGTTCGGATAAGATGTAAAACATTATTATATTTCTTGCTAGATGCTTATATTGGGTACCTACCAAGGGTTCCTTGCACCACAAATCACTTGATACAATACAGCACTCTGTCTCTGGCATCTTCAATCAATGATAGACTGAAATGGAACGGTGTTTTAAATTGGTTTAATTCTAAATGTGTTTAGTCTTTCGTTGTGCTACCGGGCCATAGGGTCAGTTTCTCAAACGAGAATAATCGCAAAATTAATATGACAAATTCTCAAGCGTGCGTAGACCGCTGCGATTGGCTGTTGAAAAATCATTCAACCAATCACAGCAGTTTGCGCACGATTGCCAATTTATCGAATTAATTTTATGATTAATTTCGATCAAGCAACTTGCCCTAAGTGTTTGTATTTGAACTTAAAACCTTAGATATATTTAGTATCAACAACCTCCCCCCTTTCAATTGCACACCACATAGCTCAATCCTCGGCTACATCCGTCTGTTCATTATTAACCATTCCATGATTTAAATTTTCTCTGTCATTCTCTTCGTCTCTCTGGCCTACTTCCCGTCAGTCAACATACTTTATTCAGCATCAAACTTTGCCAATAGTACTTTAAAACTTCGACAAGCTTCGACGAAGATCGTGTGTGATGTAAATTCCGAAGCTCACCTAAAATGAAAGGAAGAAAGGGAAGGTACTCCTAAAGGCTTTTTATTCCGTTTCGATTCAATAATTACTCAATGAATTGATTCTTTTGTTCGGTGTTTTATTGAGACGATGTTAGCGTGAATTGAAAAGAAAAAAAAGAAATTACGATTATTTGCGGTAAACATAACACAGAGAAAGAACACAAAAAAAGAACATGTTTGGGGAAAATATGCGTCACATCCACGCAAAACGGCCATCGCTCAGCATAATGCTACGACCCGTTGCGAGGCAGTTCTGGTCGAATTAGTCGATTATGTTAAAAAAATAAAATTATTAACTTCAGTGAGAACATCTATTATTGTGCTTTTTAAGGTTATTATATTATTTGGAAGGATATTACCTACACAAAGATATAATTCGGATTTAAAGCTAAAATGTTACAAGGTTCACTTAACTTTGGGTTAACCTGAGTGTGTTGATTGTTACAAATCTGTATGCATGTTAAATTAAATCAGCCGGTAATCCAATTCTAGACTAATGCATTTACATTACATGACCAAATTAGCCAGCAGTATATACAGAACAATGATGAAGTTAAACAGTAATTAATGATGATAACCTAACGTTCTCTCACTATACAGCATGTATCAGAGAGGTGTGGTCATAATTAGTACGGGTCTGTTATTAACCATCACACGAATGCATACATGTCACAGAGAAGGATGGCGTCGCATCTTGAGGCAAATCATGGCTGTCCGAAATCTCACTGCTACTACGACCGGTCTGTCAAAAGTGCACTGACAAAGTATGGGCCTGTATTTTATAGCTCTGCCTAACTCTTCGGGGAAACAAAGCTTGATGATATGTTATGTTAAGTAAACCCTATTAAAATATGGCATAATCAATTAATCAGCCCAATGAGTTCCTATTGCTGGGAAACAGGCCGCGTCTCTGTTCTAACAGGAGGCCAGGGCCATAATCTGCCTTAATTAGCGCGGATTGGTGGATGAAATGTACAACCTACCAATTAAAATGCCTTATTACTCGCGTATCTAAATTCCATAAGAAAATCTAAGCTAACATAGAAATAGCTATTCCGATAGCGTTCGGTAAGCAGATTAGTATTTCAATTACGTACAAGTTGGCCGGCTGCCATTTCACACAAGTTATAAGAGCCGGTTGAGAAACGCGGGCTATTATGGCACTTGTAGACTATACGTTACAATAGCCCGGCAATTTGTCGCGGGCTATTTATTGTTTTGAGACCTTTTAAGAGGTTTGCCTTGTCATTTTTCTTCTTACGGTATCATCACTCCTTGGCATGGGATGGCGATCGAAACTGGCCTATGGTGAAAACAATAACGGCTGAATTACATGTCGGTGTTTTCATCTCGTGTCGTGTTGGGTCGGGGGTTCAAACCCAGGCAGGCAAATCACTTTGTGTAATTTATTTCATCACCACTGTGCTCAGAACGGTGAAGGGAAGTTTAATGGACGATGTTTTACCGTGAGGAAACCGACATGTCTTAGAACCAAAAATTCGAAGACAAGTGACATTTACCAATCCGCACTGGGCCCGTGTGGCCGCGTGAATTACAGCCCACTCTCTCTCGATGAGTGCGTTTTTAGCAAGCCGCAAAATATGACCTATGACCAATAGGCTGTTTGTCTTATTAAATTTAGGCCTGGAAATGATCAACAAAATTTAGATAGATAGTAGTTCAGAAGCTAACCCCTGTAAAACTCCCAGATATAACAACTCAAAAGGAGGCACAATAAGATTGATCTCGATATGTTTACAGGGATCCTTTACAGCAATCAAGATTCTAGAAAGATCATTATTCGGTTGAATTGAAAGGAACGAAAATGTAGGTACCTATAATAATTCCAGAAAAGAAAGGTTTTATCCAATCATTTCAATTATTTATTCTTTGAAATCTCTTGGGGGAAAACGGGCCTAATTTTGTGTTATGTTATATCAATATTTCTTCATAATAATTTCATTTTTACTTACATAGCTACGAATTCATCTGTAAAGGACATCCAAATAAGGCTCTCGAAGGAGCGGTTGGTACTCGGGCCAGTATCAACGAAGATGGATAGAAATGTCTTATCAGTCCGATCTCCTGGTCGGCATCTCGGCACCTGCAAGATACTTAAAGAACACGACGAAGATGAATTCGATAAATGAACACAGATGTACTATGGTTTAATTTAATGGTAATCAGGTCATTAGGTACAAACAAACATACATTAACTTACGCTTTTTCTCATGGAAGTAGGCAGGAGCTACATACAGAACGCGCATTTTGCTTCGTTTAAGTTCCTACATCTGGTCATACACGCCCGGTTGCGAGTATTATGACCTATGTAACTGAAAAACATCACTAATAAGTTCATTAGGTACAGCCGATCGTTCCTGTAAAAATCTCACCGTGAAAAGTTAGGTGAAGTGAGCTTAGAGTGAGCTGTCAATAGTGTCAATCCCTTAGCGTTAGTTGGAATGACAGCTCACTCCACGCTCACTTCACCTGAATTTTCACGGTGAGACGGTTACAGAATCGCACAGCTGTTGTCAATATACATTGTCAAAAAGACTATTCAAAAACACAAACTTATGTATATTTTTCAAAATATTAGTCTCCGTAATTTGGAGATGAAGGAATTTTCATATATTTTCTTAAATATTTTTTTATTAGGACGCACGGAACCCTAAAAACAAAAAACGTGACATAAACTAAATGCAGGCATTTATTTATTTCTTGTCGTATTCATAGTACGAACTGAAGCAAGTTGGTGTCATTAAGAAAGTTGATGTTTTTTTAATAACTGTCATTTTAAACTCGGCTCAAACTTACAAACTGAATCGTAATTGCGTAACGCACTATCAGCAAAGGGTTTCATTTTGACAGTTCAACAACATTCATTGCGTTATTTACGTTGTTGAGCTTCCACATTTTCGAACATATGAAGCAATGTATTAGCAATATCCTTCAAAATAATTCAGATTGTGATTCATAGTTTGTTACGCAATTACAGTGCTGTTTATCAAATCATCATCAATTTCATCACTACAAAATATAAATCAAAGTCGCTTTTCGTGTCTGTCTGTGTGACCGCTTCATCATCATCATCCACAGCGTGACTTTACTCACTGCTGATCATGGGCCTCTCTTTTCAAGTGCCATACCCCACGCCCCTGTCCCAGCCTCATCAGTTCTACCCACGATGGTAACAACCGCCACCGCTCCACACCACTTAGTTCTTCTAACCTAAAAAAAAAACGTGTGCGACGCCCGACAAAAGTGGTAACTTAAACTAATCTATGGTATATGTCTATCGCACACTAAACACTGAGTAGAGAGAGGGGGAAGCGTCTGTCCGAAATACGACTAGCGCTGTGGGTTAGAGTGAGAGAGGAAGAGCCTGCCTACCGCTGCCGTATGCGTGAGAAAAAGGGAAGCCAGACAGACTGGCGCCGTAACGCGTTACGTTACGAAGCTGTTTACCCTCCCATAAGAAGTTATCACTTCAAAAATGAATTGTAACGTGGTTTTCACAAGCATTTAGAGCATTTAGTCCGGAAGATTTATGGTGGTTAATAGATTAATATTTAACTCAGATAATGCACAGTAATCTTGATGTTTGGACATGACGCCACATCAGAGGGGAAATTCTTATAAATTTAAGAACATTCACAGTCTGATCTCAGTCTCAATCTGCCAAAAATACCTCTAATTTCCCTAAATTTTTGACAAGTTTTTGAAATTTGTTTGCCGCCGAGATGAGGCTGTGAATATATTTTGAACGTTTTAAATTACGAGAATTGGCCTTCAGTACATTGTAGGTACATGTGCGAAGTAGGGTCGGGTTGGTAGTGTATGTATAAAGCCCGCCTATTATCTTCTTAAAACTGTTGATGATAAAAGTTTACTAACCTCCCCCGTTTTACCACGGTACTAGATTTTCTAGGTTAATACCGAATGAATGTGGCTTTACCCGGATATTTTAGTTCAAAGTTTTCACCACCAGTGAATCTAGATCGTCTCTCTTAATTACAAACGTTCATTATCTCCATGCGAAGCCGAATTCTACACTTACCACATGGAGATTACATAAGGTCATGTTATGCTCAGTATATAGACTTTAGACATGCTAACTCAATTGAGAGAGAACTGATAAATCCTAGTTATATAGACACACGATGTATAATATAAATGTAGGTACGGGAACTAGTGGCTAAATAATATCAGCCGCACAGGTCGACCGAAGGTTAGGCTACGCTTGCCGCGGCTGGTTCGTTGATGGGTAAACATGCATTACATGGGTTGTCAGATAGGCAATCGCTCCATGTGAAATACTGGTATTCAGCTGCATCCGGTTTGACTGGAAGCTGACCCCTACATAGTTAGGAAAGCTAGGTAAATTGATTGTATAATATATGTACAGGAAGCGGTCTTCTGACCGTTACTGTACATACAATTGTATTGTATACCTACACGAAAACTTGGTATACTTACAAGGTTTATGCTCTTACACATCATCGTGGTCAAATCAGTTTGACCATTAAGTTTGACCACGAGGAAGGAAGGATATTTAGTCGTATTTTATTAGAGATAACGAAATTGTTATATTTCGACCATTTGACTTGTATCTGGAAAATAAGCATGTAGGTAAGTACCCACTTACGTATTAAATATAAGATCTCTTATAATGTATAAAGTTTAAGATCGGTATTTTTACCCAGTTTTAAGCTACAGTGAGTATAAAATAATAATAATAATATTGTCTCCAGACTGAATTTCGGTCATGCATGATAGTCAATCTCAACAGAGACTGGCGATCTTCGCGGGCATTATTATAGTACACAGATGTGTGCGCAGATATAGGTGCAGTCACTCTTCCTCACCCTCATAGTCCGATGGGATGGCAATCAGACACGACCGGAGAGAGACCAAGCGCTGGACCAACGGCATGGACGGACGGTATAAAATAAGAAGAATTTTCATTATATTATTTGTATATTGGCGTGGCTAGCTGACATATGGCAAATAATTTAATTTTATGTTCTGGTCTTGTAATGTTAATTACCGAACATAGGTACCTACCTAGTATTGTATACAATAAAGTTTTTTCTTTTAATTGAACACAGCTGTGCTGCTGGGGAGTTTGTTGCGCCACTTCTTCTTCCCAGAGATAGCACTAAGAAGTGGTGAAGGGCGGGCGTTTTTGTAACTGCGAGGACTGTCTTTTGTAATTTTGACGTTGAACAAGTGCTGACTCTCAGCCTAATTTGAATAAATGACTTTTGATTTTGATTTTGAAGGAAACTAACCACCAACATTATAGGAAAATGCGTTGAACACAACACAAAAAGTACAATTGGAAATTATTTTGCAATCTATTCTTTTCCTTATCAGCAGCAGGGGCGGTGTCATTCCACTACATAGGTACCTATCGCATCAGCGTTATATTGAAGGTACGTCCTTTTTTCTCAATTTATTTACGTCCGAGCACAATCCGATTTGCCTGACGCAATCTCGGAGGCAAAGTGTTGCTATCGCATCGTAGTCGTGATGAACGATGCTCACTTGTTTACTATTGATGTCATGAGTCAACAGAATTTTCTTCTATCGTTTACGTACACGCATTATGGATAAGTCAATATCTTTTCAAATAGAAAATAAGAATTCTGGGCATATTTTTTTCAATTAAGATTCGCAGAAATACAAATTTTGTTACTTACGTTGTTTTGTAATTTGCAGGTCAGTGTCATGTTGTATGAATTTCGCGGGCTACCCTGTCGCTTCCCTCTTAAAAGAATAAATTGGTTTTTTTGTGCAAAAAAAGAACGTGGACAAAATAAAACAGCAATATACGTTTCGGAACTTATTATTTTAAAAGTACGCGAACCGAATCAACTCGGTCCACATTACCAAATAGGTGACTCCCTTGTGTCCCCATTATCATTCTTATACATTCTTAACACGTAATGTCTCCGTGATATTCATCCAAACGGCCATTTTGATCGATTCCAATAACATTTCAATCACACACAAATAGCATATCAAAAGCATTTTATCAGGAAATTGCTGAAGAGCTATTACGCAGACAGTAGCAGTTATACGTAAAACTAGGTTGCGCGCCACTCGTAGGGCGGCGGCCGCAGGGGGGTAGGTATGGGTGTCGTATCGTAGCAACGAGCAGCATCCCTCTCAGTGCGCTCCCGACGATCGCGCCGAACGCCCGCGCGCCCCTCCCTGACATTTCACTCCGTTCAACTTGAACGAACCTCAAACGAACGTTTCATTCAAATTCAGTGCAGTGACAACCAAAATGTTCATGCTATTCATACTACTGACTGTGTACCTCATAACTCTATGCCATGGTTAATGTGTTAATTGCAATGGATTTGAGATTATCGGCGTGAGATAAGCCTGCCACGGAGTTGACGGACCGTTGTGGGTCTTTTCAACTGCTTCGACAGTTGGTGAGTTTTGTGATTGGATTTTTATCTCTTTCATCGTTTTTGCTCCTTAGTTGTCATACTCTTTTGTACTAAGTTTGTCCGTACCTTGCCTACATACGGAGTAAGGCACCGCGTAATTTGTTATCGTACGCAATTATCTAAGTACGCGTGGTTTATGTCGTCATTTGTTACGCCCAGCAGTATTAAAATTAATTGCTTGAAGTAATTTACTTTTGCTCCAATATATCTGTTTCAATTTAAATTTAATACTACACAGCTCATTTTTATTCTATTTCATCTAAAGTTCTCATTTTGTAATTAGTTTCGGGGGTTGAATTTCGATATCTTCGGCGTCTTTGTGATATAATTATACCTTTTTCTGAATTTTTTTCGGAGAAAGAGGGCCAAATTTTATCTGTTATCAACCTAAAGGTAAATATCCTTACCTATTTACGTATATGTATGTCTTTTTGCGCATAGTGCGGGCACAATTGAGACGAAATTTATGACGTATAGGCGGATTAGTCATTGTTCCGTACGTCACGCTGTTAACAGCATTAGCAGAATAATATTATAACAATTTGTTAGTAAAGGCATGACATCGGTAAAGAAAAGAAGGAAAAACAAACTTTTGTATGGGATAGTACCGTAAGCTAGGAAGCATTTAGACCAGTTAAAAACTCACTTATAACATCACACATAAATTCTACTTCTTTTAACGAAGGGTTTGCGGGTAGAATGCAATTTCGTCCCAGAAGTAACATGCCCAGTTTTTATAAATGATTTTTATTTAAGGAGTCCGAATACAAACAAAAGCATAGGTATGTAAATTACAATATTCGTAGACAAAAGATCAATACTATTTCGTCGTTAAATTCGTTGAGTCATTTGGGAACTAAACTATTTATTTTAAACACAATAATTGGAAGCTACATCATTTTCATTGTCAACCAATGTAATAATAGTATTTCTGTAATACTGGTAGCATAGACATAAACTAAAATTACTAAAAATATGTAATAGGTACTCGTCATTCGTAGGTTTTTGACAGTCCCTATGGAAAGTTGACAATCACTCCTGCCAAGGGGTATCGTGTTACCCCAGTAACTGGTTTGTGGAGGTCAGATAGGCAGTCGGTCTATGTGAAATACGGGTATCCAGCTGCATCCAATTAGACTGGAAGCGACCCCGAAATAGTTGAGAAAAGGCTGATCAGATTTCTGTACTTGTAAATCTTCTAAGACACTTGACACGCCAAATTATTTTTGTCAATATTTCAAAACTGGATGGCGAGTAGGTACCTACCTACATATACATATACTGAAAATATATTCCTGCAACTTTCAAACCCCACCACGCCTATTGATAACGACATAGTTAATGATCCACCTTCATAGTTCGGACAGAGGGCTGTGGCAATGGTCACTAACCCTTGCCAGGGGTGACAGGGGTTAATATTTCAGCTGTGGTTAGACGTGATCTAAATGTAATCTATTATTTGTAATTAGCTGTGGCCCGCGTCTTCTTCTGCATCCAGGATGAAAAGTTGCTTTTGTCCTTACTTAGGTCATGGTCTATTTATGTGCCAAATTTCATCCAAATCCGTCTAGCCGTTTTTTCGTGGTTGAGTAATAAACAAACTCACTTACACATTTATAATATTAGTTAGGATAAGGATACTAGTAATTTAAAGTGAAAACAGAGTGTGAAATAAGTTTGAAAACGTCAATTTTCAAAATTATACCTCCAATAAAGTTATCAGATCATTGAAAAATCAGCCTTATGAGTATGTGTTAATGAGCGACGTGATATTTGCTGTGTTTTATTCATTTATGTTATTATTTTTATCCAAAATTTGCTAAACTTCTATTTTATTTGTATTTTATATTATTAATTTCCGATTAATTTTAAATTTTCATTTTTGTTTGACATTGTATTTATTTTTATATTGTGATTGTATATATCTCGTGTTTCGTGACTTGTGATTGTAATATGGGAGAACCTGAAATAAATAAATATATATATATATATATTATTATATTAATATAATATTTTTTTTTAAATTATAATTATGTTATTCCAAATTCAAAACAATATTACTCAGTGTCACAATGAATTTAGCGACTAATTACTTATTTTTACGTCTGAACAATCAATTTGCCTAGCCTTTTCTCAACTATGTTGTGGTCGGCTTCCAGTCTAACCGGATGCAGCTGAATACCAGTAATTTACATGGAGCGACTGCCTATATGACCTTTTTCTTTTCGGGATTCAGACGAACCGTAGGTAACGACAGTCAAAGATCCAGGAATGACAACGACTAAACGCGTATAGCCGTTTTCTCGGTATGTCAAGATGGTCATCATCATCCACGGACTGACCGCGGCAAGCGTAGCTTAACCTGATCGATCGACCCGTGCGGCTGTTATTACTTACCCACGAAATCCTCATTTTGACGTCTAAACATCGAAACGAAAAAGACAATTATTAATGTCTTTCATATCGACCAAAATAAAAGCATTAGTCTTTCTTTTCTTCGATACTTATGAACTTTCCGCTCGCAAATGTAAATGGAAATGTTCTGAGAACTTCTCATTGTAACTTGAATATCGTGAAAGGATATTGTGTTAATAATAATATGATATCGAACATTGTAGAGATGATTTGAATACAGCAGTTTTCTCGAACATAATTGAGGGTACGTTGCTCGCAAAAATACTTTTGTAACCGTTATGTAACGTTTAATTTAACATCATATTTATGTCTACCATATTTACGTCCTTATTACTTATTGGAATATAATATAGTACTCTTTATTGTGTACACCATACGATTTACAGATATAAATAAATGTAGATATTTTACAAAGAATGCCACGTAGCGGTCTAATTGCTATAAGCGATCTTTTAAAGACAGCAGGTAGTCTTTAATGTACCAATTATATACATAATAAATACATACATACTCGTACATAACGCATATAATTATATACAAGAATAATCATGAAACAAGAGGAAATAACTATAAATAATGGAGAAGGTTAAGGAAGAAGTAGTAGTATAAGTGGACAAAGATTGAATACGCCTTTCCGAACCGGGCAAGGTATTCCTTAGCTGAACAGCTTGAACACTAAAAGATTCGTCATAAAAGCTAGTGAAATCTCTAGTTTCAAGTAAGTGCAGATGACGATTTGAGTCCATATCTCAATCGTAGTGAATGATGAAAAAGATATAAAGCTATTTAGCATAAGTAGCTTATTGTTGATAATGAGATACGTAGATTAAGGAAAAGGAAATTTTTTATAGGTCAAAATCCAATAAAAAGAACAACATTATCTTTACTGAAAATATTCACCCAGAAGACGCCAATCTGATTACTTTTATCCCCCAAGGGAAATAAGCTTAATGATTATTTTAAAATTGACGTGAATAATGTGAAAACATCCAACGTTGCCCGTGATGCATTCACACTCGATTAAATATCTCAGCTCTACCCTCCAGAGAATATGGGGGTGGAAATACTTATTATCATAATATTACAAGGGATATAACACAATATTACAAGGAATATATACATTATATAATGATTCATATTATAAATTAAAGTCGCTTTACGTTTCCGTCCGTGTGACCGCGTTGCTCTTCTAAACTACGAAACGAATTCTGATCTGGTTTTCACCATCATTTAGGGATTTTTTTCTGGAAGGTTTATAATAAACTTACATATAATAAAGAAATCTCGATATATTGTCAAGTCCTAAAGATTGGCGAAGCGGGGGCGTGTAGCGAGTATACTAAATGATATTGTTTATGCCACAACTCATCTAGGTAAATGGACGTAAATGTATGTAGGTGTTGTAAATGTCTCTGTCAAACCAAAAGAAAAGGTCACTGTTATTGCCTTCCCACGCGATTTGGTCATGGGAATATTATTTAATATGGTCGAATTATAGCGGAATAGCCCACTCCCTCTCATAGAGGGGAGACTTATATCCCAGCAGTGGAAAAATTATAGGCCGCAGGAACCCGTTGGATGCGAGAAGCACAGAACCGGTCGAAGTAGAGGTGCTTGCGGGACACCTATGTCCAGCAGTGAAAAGAACAAGCAGCGGCTGAAATGATGAAGATGGTCGAGTATCTCCCTGGCAAAGCTGTACGAGTACCTATCACACTAACTATAGTGATTATCTGCGACTTTTTAGCCAACTTTTAGATTGGCAAGAGCGATTTCGAAAATTCAAAGAAATAGGTGATGAGACACCTTACGGACAGTTTCTTACGAATTTTATGTTTCCACCTTCTGTGAGATAAAGTGTTCGTGTGGTAGTCAGTCATTCAGTGGGTCAGTCACGGAACCAACTCAATCAAATGATTTTTTTAAATGTCACAAGTTGTTCTACGAAACCTGAAACTTGAAACGTATAAACAGCCTACTAATACATATTAAACGAAGGTACATAGTAAAAGCATTAGCATATCATATTATTACGATAATTTAATAAACATTAGTACCAGTACGTTCTATATACTTAATTTAATGTCTACCAACGCACCGCACGTCATTGGTTAAAGTAATAAATTAGTTTACTCAACTCGAATGTAAACACATAGTTTATTTACGTTTATAGTAAAGTAGACATACTTTCATCTAAGTGTATTAAAAACTTTTGTTTAGAACCACAAAAGTTTTAATGTTCTATTTAGGCACTTTTGAGAGGAGATTTGCATAGTTCAACTTCAGTTTATTTTATTAAAACTTTTGAGTTAAAAGGGTTCATGGATCTACAGGTTAACTGACCGTGACGCCATGTAGGTGTGAATGACAATTTCGAATATTTTCTAGAATTTATTATTTTTCTTGCTTTTGGACACCGAAACGAAACGTGTGGAAACATTAACGTCGGCTTTCATTAAAAACCAGCACTGGGACTCTGTCTCGTATAAAGTCTTAACATTATGCTGAGAGATGGCCGTTTTGCGTGGATGTGACGCATGTTTTCCCCCAACATTGTTGTCAGATTTTCGGGCTTCTGACTACCCGTAACGACAAAGATCTGATCTGATCTGTCAAAGATCTACGAATGACAGCCGGGACCAACAGCTTAACATGCTTTCCAAGGTGCGGAGGGGTCTTGGTATGTAAAGATGGTCACCCATCCACGGATCAACCGCGGCAAGCGTAGCTTAACCTGATCGATCGACTCGTGTGGCTATTATTACATAGACACAAGCTCCTTCTATTTTGTGACAAATATATAGGTTTTTAAGATGTTTGAAATCATTATGGTGCCGATACGACGATACTACGTCTAATAAATGTTCAGGTGAAACGTCGATTTGATCAATTATTCTGACTGGTCACTTGTCACACGCAACGTACACCTGTTGGCTGTGCTTCAACTCTACCCTCAGTCACCTCCCTCATTACCTTCCTGCCCTTGTTCCATGCAACTTGGGGTCGTTGCGATACGTTTTCTTCTTACATACTCCCCTGTCAACCGTCACGCTAGCATTCACTCCATTTTCTTTCATATCATTCCTTGCTAAATAAATGCTTTTGTTCTTTGAACTCCATCTCTCCTCCATCCTTCAACATTTATATTCATCACTCTTTTAGTCACATGCGTTTTGTCTCTCCTAATCACAACATGTCCATATCAAGCCAAACGATTTTCTTGACCCTCAGTCACCTCCTTCCTACTGCATAATTTTCAGGTCATAAAACGTCCATCCATTGGTAATTTTGAATGGTCACTTATCACACGCAACGTCCACCTGTCGGGTTGTGCTAGAACCCTAATACCATCAGTCACCTCCGTAATACAGGTTGACAGGGATCGACGCGCAACCTTTTACCATGGATTCAGTACATGATTCTGAACGCACCAGCATTTAACTTTACGTAGGTTATTTTAAAAAAAACAGTACACACATTTTGCCTGTGTAGGTATTGCACCCTGTATAGTCAGCACAGCTAGCAATTTTTTTCACCAACAGCATGAGCTATTTATCTACCACCACTATACACTATACTATATGACGGCACGGTTGGCGCAGTGGTTAAGCGATTGACTGCTGCGCTGCGTGTCGTGGGTTCGATTCCCGCACGGAACAAATATTTGTATGACCTACATGTATTTGTTCCGAGTCTGGGTGTTTTTCTATCTATAATATGTATGTATTTACAAAAAAAAATTGTATATAAGTAGTTTATCAGCCATCTTGTTACCATAACACAAGCATTAGGTTGCTTAGCTTGGGACAAATGGTGCTGTGTGAAATGTCCAGGGATATTATTATTATTATTTATTATACTCTGTCCACTAGGTTAACCGTTTTTTGACAGATCGAACTAGTCAGCAATTATATTTATTTTGTAAAAATATACACATTATACAGTCTGTAAAAAGTCATAAATAAGATAATTCAATAAGATTAACCAGTTTATATATTTATTTAATTACGCATTTGAAAGTTAACTTTTACGTAATCTGGAATATGTACGTTCTAAGACAGCTGTCAAAAAACGGTTAACGTAATGGACAGGGTATAGAGAAGAACATTGTATGTACTGGATTTTATACCTAATTTTGGCATCAACCCTTTCGTCCTTGAAAAGCAAATTTATATAAATAGCAACCTATATTCATCAAATATTTACAGTATTCGGTGCGTATCTCAATTGTAGCGTAACAGTAGAAGTGCTTAGATTCACAAACGGAATATTAATGATCTTAGGCATACTGCGCAGCTTACGGGCAATAATAGATCAACCGGCTGGTTCCATTAATTATTTAGATCACTACAGTTTCAATTTACATCATAGTAATGAAATAGTAGGATTGACGGGGAGTCTTTGATCAACTTTGATAGCGAATGTTGCTGGTTTGGAATGATTGACCGAGTAAAACAATACCACAACGATGACTTTTTAAGGTTCTCTTAAACTTTTCACAAAAACATGCCAAAGGGAACATTCAGAAAAATCCGTTCAGTCAATTTAGTTGAAGCTATGAGGAAGTCAAAGAATTCCACACGATAATCTTAAGTCTATATTGGATGTATATGTATGTAATTGTGTGTATTGTCTTTAGTTCAATTGGTCAGTTTTAGAGAGGTACTAAATTTCAGTGTTATTGGTAATTAAAATGATGATTTAAAGAACCTAGCCAGTATTATAAGGCTAGACATTTAGCACAAAAACATACCTTAGAAAAAGAGATAGAGAATCATCATCATCTGCCTGCCTTTTTCCAACTATGTTAGGGTCGGCTTCCAGTCTAACCGGATGCAGCTGAATACCAGTATAGAGAATAAAGAGATAGAGAATATACACAAAGTGAAAAAATAAATTAGAAAAAGATCATTCACCAAATTCATTGCCCCCGTAAACGCCGTCTGCGACCCTTACTGATCATCCTGTTTCAAGTATACAAAAGTAGTATCAACAGGACCTCTTCAGTCCACGTGTAACGAAACTTTGTGAAGGTCGCAGATATTTACTTAGTATTATTCAATGATGGATTACAAGTTGTCCAGACGATTGGCCTTGAATTGAAAAGCATTTGACCAAGGTAGTTATTTAAAAAACATGCATTTGGAAAGCAAGATGATAAAATAAAATACAGAAATTAACTGCTACACTCAGAGACGTCACATTTTATTATCTTTATTATTGTCATTTATTAACTTGAATTGCATATTGTAATTTAAAAAAATAATATCCCGCAGCATGCCTTTTTTGGCTGACAGCGTTCCAATTATATGCTTATTTGTCAAACTTAAATTAATTTTTATTATTGTCTAGCTTTTGCCCGCAACTTCGTCCGCGTGAAGCAACATTCAATTTACAAAAAAGATGGATGAAATCGGTAAAGTCGTTCTCAAGTTATGACGTGACCAAGGGAACTAGGGATTCATTTTTATATATGTATATAGATAATGAACATCTCGGAGTGTAGAAGTAAAAACCGAAAAAAATCATGAAATATTTTCAACACCAAATTTTTGGCTTGAGGAGCCACATTTCAACTTTTTATTTATGGTAACATCAATACAGATGACCTTCACAAAGTTTTGGTATACGTGGACCAAAGAGTTCTTATTGGTACAATTTTATACCTCTGGTACGGGGTAAGGGTCACAACCGGGAGTATTGGATAAAAATGACTTCTATTTCGTGTTCGTTTTGTACCTTAAAGAACACTTTTGGCGATAAGACCGCCAATTATTACAGCGCATGTAACTTTCAGTTTTTTTTTTGTTGTTATTATATAATTGTGGTGTAGAAAAAGTAGTACATACATATTTTGTTTCTATGTGTTTTAGATTTTGTCCGAAATGAAATAATAATAATAATATCCCTGGACATTTCACACAGCACCATTTGTCCCAAGCTAAGCAACCTAATGCTTGTGTTATGGTAACAAGATGGCTGATAAACTACTTATACCTACCTATACAATTTTTTTTTTGTAAATAAATACATATTATAGATAGAAAAACACCCAGACTCGGAACAAATACATGTAGGTCATACAAATATTTGTTCCGTGCGGGAATCGAACCCGCGACACGCAGCGCAGCAGTCAATCGCTTTACCACTGCGCCAACCGTGCCGTCAAATGCTGAAACGCAGTTTCCCGCGTGTAGGCCACAGAACAAAGAAGTCTTCTCATAAAATCGTGTCTAAAACCAATGGTCTTGTCAAATGAAATCAATATCAAACAGAATAATATCGTCTCTTCGAGAAGAATATGAGAAGACTTTTTTGTTCTGTGGCCCAGGCCGTCCAACATTTACCGAGGGGTAAAAAATAAAAACAAAAGAATTGCGAGAACACATACAACCTGATTTAACTGACTCACATTTACACATAAATGTGTAGGTATGTTAATCAGAATAGTTTTCTAAGCATAACTGGCACAACCAAGAAACCTATTTAAATCGAAACCTACATTTCTACAATTCGAATACATTTAATTAGCAGCGTCCAAACATTACACCCGTTTAAGTCTTAGCCAACTTCCGTTCATGAATGTGTTAGCTAGAAAAATCACCAACAGGTTGGTCGGGATCGAACCGACAACTAATTCGATTAGCGGCCACCCACCGAATGAAATTACTAGCTGTGTTACAAACTAGCGTTCAGAAGAGGACGCACTAGTGATGTCTATGTTTGACGAGTGAGCCGAGTTTATGAATTTATGGGTGCTCTGATATGTTGTACGGTCGTCCTGTTGTTGTACCGTAATTATAGGTATTATTTATGCTTACCGTAATAACTATAAAAAGAAAAAGAAAGAAAAAGTATTTATTGGGACACACAGGAATATCACAAACTAAACTACTCACCCTACTCACTCTTAAAAATAAAACAAAAGTTAAATGAAAATAAAAACGGAAAATCCTGTACAAGGCCAAAAGCCTGTATTACGCTATCGTGTTCGTAAAACCTCTTCTCAGGAATATGTTTACCGCTAGCAACAAAATTCACTTGAGTAGTAATAGTAATGATATTGACATTAGATTACACTTTATTTAAAACGTAATTCGTAAACTCGATACAGGTAAAAACTATAGATGTAACATAATTGGTATTCGCCCACCACTAATTACCCTTAGGTCACGCTGACATTTTATACTTAAAAAAAAACCGTTGCCCCACATTAGAAATTTTTACATACATTACATTTGATACTGCTGCCGTAATTTGAAATGTCGGCCTACGCGCGATCGTATTTTGTTTCCCATCTGTAGCAAACCCACATCGACCTAATATTTTATTTACTTAGAAAATAATTTGGTGCTTCGAGCCGGATACGAAATTAATTCTTGTTTATTGCTTGGAAGTAAATTAGGGTTGTGAAAAAGACGACAGACGATTACAAAAAAAAAAACAAAACTACGTAAGATTATTGAAAAAAGAAAGAAAGAGCAATTAGATTATTCTGAACAAACAAGACGAACATTAGAAACAAAAAGACAAAATAATTCATACATTAGATAATGAAAAGTACGCCACGAATGTATTACGTGAGTCACTTAAGGCAATTTAAACGTATCTTCTCTGGAACTCTCTGCTACGTCATAACGAAAATCTCGGTGTAGACATAATTCAAAATCACTCTGAGGGCGACGACGTGAAAACTTCTCTATTGTACCGAACCTTTCAGTCGTAGGTCTACGTGAAGCTACGACTAAGGTTAAACTTTTAAAGCACTATGATTTTATTATAATCATAAAAATCATTAATCAACTCTCTGAGTTCATATTGCCCTATTGAATAACTATTTCATGTAATCACGACATTTGAGGCCAATTCTAACTCAAGGAATTGTATTGCTGATTCTAATTCTGTAAAGTCATGTTTGTTACAGTCGCGAATCATATTTTAAATAACATACAACCGGTCACTGAACTGCAAATAACAAAAAACGTTAGCGTAAGTACCTTATCGCATCCCCGTTAATGAACCTCGTCAATAAACCTTTAACTGACTTATAAAAATAAAATAAGCAAGCCAATGAATCTTTAAACAGCCCATTCAAAAGAAAAGCAAGAGGCATAGGCAAAGCATTTTCTAATTTCCTCTAGACAATCGGAATGCTAAAAGAGAACAAGAAGACTTGTAGCTACAAAGAACGGGGACATTCGCAAACAAAGCAATTCACAAGGCAAGCCGGAAACTGCTTAGGTCTTGTAAAAGAGCTGAGGACCGAGGTACTATATTGCATTTGTAGTCAAACCGATATAAAAACTGTATTGTAAAAATCTAAAGAGATTGGTACTGGCAGTAGAGAAAGTAAAAAGGTTACCGCAATTCGATGATCAAACTTTTATATTCAAATACGTATAGCCTTTAATGTTTCCATTGCTAAGACACAGGCCTCCTCTCTTCGAGAGGAAGAGCAATACCAGAATAGAATACTTCTTTTTATGTGCACCATATAAATATCACAATATAATCTACCACGCGGGCCCAGTGTGGGTTGGTAGATGTCATATGTCTTCGATTTTTTGGTTCTAGGACATTCCGATTTCCTAACGATGTTTTCCTTAACCGTTTTGGGAGCAGTGTTGATGAAATTATTTACACAAAGTAAAGCCTACCTGAGTTTGAAGCCACGATCCACACTTCGTAAGTCGGGGCCGTTACCAGTGAGCCACCACTGCACTCTCGAAACTTACGTACGAAACGTCGTAACGTTTCGTACGTAAGTTTCGAGAGTGCAGTGTGAGTTTCGTATAGCGCTACTAGGTTATTTTGGTACGTGGTCAAAATTGAAACTAACGCGGCCATCTTGTTTTTGAATACATTTCAAGTGACATTTCAAAAAATAATTGCACAAATGTTTACTTACAACGCCCCCTATCAATAATTTTCGAGCGCCAGAAAATCCTTTTAATGTATCAGTCTGTAAACCTCCAATGCCAAATAGGTTTGAGCAAAAGCCAAGGGCAGAATTTGTACACGCACACTAAAGTCAAAACAGTATTGTCTGTTTTAGTTTTGTTGTTGTTGACAACAATGCTGTCAGTGTTGCCTGACCAAACAACAGTATAGTTTCAGTTGTGTGCACCATCATTGTTTCTTTAGAGTGATAGTCTGTTTAAAGACAGTCGTCGTCTGCACACAGCCTTAGTAACGAATTGGCGGCCATTTGTAACCAAGAAAGGTTCTTGAAGGTTCTTGTTAGTAGGTAAATACCTACTGATAAAAAAATTATACTGGAAAAAAAATCTGAACTAATAGTCCATATTTTTTTTGTATGCCAATCAGCGCAGCGTTAGAAATGTAGCTACAACCTAATCCCAATAATAACAAGTAACTCCATAAAATCTAGGACATTATAGCATATCAGCGTAGTATCAATACCGGACAGATGGCGACCGGAATACCGGACACGTGTCAGTAAAACGAGTCGTAAACTGTGATAGCGAAAGTTGGGCGACGTTCATTAAACTTGGGTTATTGATACTAAGTAATTGTTCGATGGGGATCCGGTCGTGATGGACGTGTAGTTTTGAAAAAGACTAAGTAGTACTGTGAACGTGCCTATAATGAAAATATGATGTACATTATGTCTAATAGCTGCAACAGAGCCTATTTTAAACGAATGTAGGTGTTAGAGGACACAAACATTTTTGTGGACTTTTTTAGTTTTACTGGGCCATCACCACTGCTCCTCACGAGCTGCTGCTGCTTACGAGTTGTAGGTCGTGGGTTCAAACCCAGCCAGGCGCTTTACTTTGGGTAAATAATTTCTTCAACACTGCTCTCAAAACGGCGAAGGAAAACATCGTTAGGAAACCGGCAAGTTCTAGAACCAAAAATTCGAACACATGTGACATCTACCAACCCGCACTGAGCCCGCGTGGTAGATTACACACTCCCTCTCACAGAGAGGAGGCCTGTGTCCCAGCAGTGGAAACATCGTAGGCTGATTATGCATGTTATGTTATGTTTTTTTAGTTCCAATAAAAGTATTTGTTTTTTTTTTGTAATTTTTATTTTTACGTTAGCTTACACTGTCCCACTTCTAAGTAAAGGTCACCCCTAAATCCTTTTCTAGAGCCACCTCGATCCACCTCATTTATTTGCAATTGTATAAGCAAACTGAAGTGGCAGTGGGCTGGCCATGTTTGTCGAAGGACCGATCGCCGGTGGAGCAGACGAGTCCAGCGCGTATCGGCAAGCGTGTATGACGCCCCCCAGCTAGGTGGACGCTCGTCATTTTGAAATAAGAACTGATGATTTTATTTTAATTCAAAACTTTCCTTACCATTATCAACGTGATTTAGAGCTAATTTTTCAATCGACAGATCATTCTTATTCGTGGAATATAGTATGGAAGAACTGTCAAAAATTCAAAATTATTCCTCGAATAAAATTATCTGGCGATGGGAAAATCAGCCCGTAAACTATAATAGAATTGTAATAAAGGGATAGTTCCCCTGCAAACTATCCCTTAGGCAGTGGATTCTTTTCAGAATACCTAATAATTCAAACTGCGATCAGCAGTAATTCATTTATTTAGATATCAACATCAGCAATGGTAATATGAGTTACAACAGAAATCAGGATCATAAAATAAACTTTTTATGATACCTCCTACACAAAAATGGTTTTACCAAATATGAAAACAAACACAATATGAAAACAAAATACATACATTGCTTTCCCATTCCCCGTACGCTACTATAAAGAATTATGTGCGCTAAATCACATGTTTTCACAATATCAGTCAAATTACACCATTTTACGCTTTCGCGCTTTTTAGGAATACGTTTTTAGGTATACAACGTATTCCTTCTTTTGCAACATTTAAGCATCCCATATAGTCCAGGCCAAAATTCCAAAATCTGAAAATTTTCGTCGCCCTCAATGCAATTTTATTGTATTTGGTAGTGAATACAAGTACTAAGGTTTATCTAATTTAAAGAAATTTTCAGAAACACAAATATCTCGATTTTCTATTCTCGAATCCCATGGATTTTCGCGATGGCTAAATGGGATGCTTAAATGTTGCAAAGGGGTACCACTATCACGTCCTGGAAGCTAGCTATATGTCGAATTACAAGTCACAATGTATACACCAGTTCACACCTCAAATATGTACGTGTAAACTACTTCAAAGCAGTTCCCACGTACTGTCTCGGATATTAAATACCTCATATTGGTACGAAATAGTGTGGAGCATGCATGTACGAGGTGTGTAAAACATTGCATTTTAGGTTTTATTCCCAAGGTAATTGGAACTGTCTTTGTTGTAGTAAAAGTACAATGTAGTGTTAAATAACTTGTATTTCTTTTTTGTTTAGAGTCAGTCTCGGGTTTAATCTTTAGAAATATTCAACTGAGACATAAGTTTGACAGCTATTGAAATTCGGGAACACCCCAGAAACCTGTTTCATGAAAGAAAGTTAAGTAAATTTGTCTAAAAAGTATAGGTATAGTAATTTCTCAGTGAAAAATGGTTGGTCAGTTTACATGTAGATTATACTTAGTTCTACAACAAAACAAAAAAAAAAAAACATAATCGTATTCAATCGTATCGTAGTAATATTTACTTAATCGTATTAAATCTTTCTTAACAAAACTTATGTAAAACGTATAATTTTCATGACACAGCAAGCCTTATCGTGCCTACCCCTATCCTTTCAATATCGACATCCGTTAAGAGGGTGTTCGACAAAATGTCAGAAATTGATATCGGAAATTTAAACTGTCGCATCCTGCGCTTCGGTCGTCGTGCTTTGGCTTGTCGTTAAAAGAGTTCGGTGCTATAAAAATGTTATGAAAAATTAGCGCCTTTCGATTTCAAAACAAAACACGATAAAAATCCCGAGGAAAATCAATACATTTAAAAAGTAAAGTCCTGACTCACACACTGATTAACTCATCAACGTTCAGCTTCGTGGATCACGAAAGCTGTATTTTTTCCTTTATGGTGTAGACAAGGTATAAAGTCGGATTTTTTAACATTCCCATGGATAGATAAAATATGGACAAAGTTGCTGGCAAAGTGCTTGTATGCAATTATTGATACAAAAAATGTTAAGGCTGCAGTTCAAATTACTTTCATCAGAAGCTGGTATTCTCTAATAAGCTGTCATTGTTCTATCTTGATTGAGTCGAGCAAATACTTGCGTGAATGCATACCTACATACTTAAAGACATTAGCAATGGAACCAAGCAGCTCAAACTCAATACCGGGTCAAATTAAATTAGCTAGCGAAACTCCGCAGACGTGGTGGGTATTTATATCAAAACAAGATAAAACAAAAAAATACATTAATTTGATGTTTTTTTTTTTGTGGTTTAAAAAAGCAGGTTTGTGTGTAAACTTCATAGAAGTGATTATTATCGATATCTAAAAACGATAAAACACATTTTCTCAACTCATACTTCCAGTAACAACACTACCAGCGGTCGTTGGCCCCTAAGAAAAAACATCAAAGCTTTTATTTTGTCGTGTTTCGATATCGATATTATATTATACCCACCACATTTGCAGAGTTTCGCTAGCTAATTTAATTTGACCCTGTGTAGTATATCTGTTTGAAAGAGAAACCAAACTTCCTCCTCATAATTTAATATTAATAGGTTGAACTAACAGTAGTATTATTTTCCTACTTGAGCTTTTTGCTATTTTACTTTATACAAAGTTTGTTTAGCGTTTCACGGTTGAAGAAAGAGTTTCAAAGCTTGAGACTTTCTTTACTTTTTATGTTCAGCGTTAGTGCCGCATATTTTCCTTTCAAATTCATACTTTGTTTAAAGTTTTTCGTTTTTTAGTGCTACAAAATATATACGCGGTTTATTTTTTAGAACCAGCTACCAGGTAAGAATAAAATAACAAGCAAAAGAACTGGGATGAAGCCGCAGAGAACAAAATACACCTACACCATACAAAAAGGAGACCCCGGGCTAGGCGTGTACGTATTCTCGTACATAGAATTTATCAATATTGACATCAATATTGCTAAATTCTATGTACGAGAATACTTACACGAAAATAAATAGTTTCATTTAGGTTTATAATTTAAACTAGCAACGCCCCGTGGTTTAACCCGCATAAGTCTCGATACCGTGAGAATATCGCAATAAAAAGTGTCCTATATGTCAATCATGGTTATAAACTATATGTGTGCCAAATTTCATCCAAATGCGTTTAGCAGTTTTTGAGTAATACAGTAACAAACATCCATCCTCAGAAACTTTCGCGTATATAATATTAGTAAGATATAATACTTTAGTCTCACAAAGCCAAAAGAAAGGGGCTCTTTTTTTTTTGAGAATAAAGTATTAAAATTAAGCTATAAACATGAGAATATAAGATAACACAACACAACATGGAGGTAATAAACTTATTCGGCTTAAAATTATTTTGTTTTTAATTTGGTTGGATTGCACGTGTAACGGTTTTATTCTCAACTAGTAGGGTAGCAACATTCTTAGTGAGTACCAATATTGAAATTAAACGATTTAAATTATTTGATCGAAACCGTGAAAAATTCTGAACTGTACATACGTACGTAGGTAGGTAGTTCCCAAAATCCTTTCAAGTCTTACATGTTTATTATATCGTGGTTTTGGATCAATTTATTATTGATGGTTATACTACTACCTTTGGAGTGATTCCACACAAAATTATTCGAATTTCTCTTTTTCGATGCTTTATTTTGACTGAACACTTTTTATATTAAATTCTGAATTATTCGGAGTCCTAAAAAAACTGTTTTTATTAAAAGTTTGAGTTGTTTAAATTAAGTTTTTCCTAGGAATATTTTAGCTACGTGGAACGTAATGAATAACAAAAGTTAAAAATAAGGCCTTAATTATTCGAGTTAGATTAAATATTAATGGCATTTAGTAATCTCACCCTCAAACCTACTTCTGTTTGTCACTTTTCTTTTGTGTGTTCATGTTTCTAATTAATTCACTTCACTACGACTAAAATCTTGTTAAAACGTAATATTTAAGAAGCAATTTTTTACATAATTGCTGTGTACGCCTGTAAATGACTAATTCACCATAACTCAACGCTTATGTTATTTTTTATTATGCTAATGTTTCTAGTGAATAGGTCGTTGGTGTACCGTACCTACCTATCAAAATAAATAAATAAAATAAATAAATGTCATTTTGATATAAAAGTATTATTTATAGATCTCGAAACCATTTTTGCTTTCTATCACAATTCTCTCGCGGCAATTCAAATAAAAAAGCGTAACTCTCGAAATTATATTTTCTGTATACATGAAATAGCCTTATTGCGATCAAATTCAATTTCGAGAGCTATATTATAGTTTCAAATGATTTTTATTTCATAATTATAATATCGTGATTGCCGCGCATTTTATTTTGATCAACATACATTTATAACGTAAAACAGCGCCGCAACTTACAAAAAAACGTAAAAAAAAAATGAACTGATTTGACGGATCCCCACTTGGTGTGGTGAGTCCACACCAAGTAGACCTTAAACCACCCATAAAATGTAAAGAATAGGTACCTCTATATCTCTCTACCCACGGTAAGAAACACGGTGGTTTATCTTTAAACGAGAAATCCTCACATTCCCACACACGATCCAACATACAAATAAACAGAGTTCTCTCATTAATATGATAATGAGAACCACATCGTTGCCTACATTCCTAGATCCGTGCGCGCATTTTAATTAAATTCTTCATAAAAAACCAGTCAAGAGCGAGTTTGACTTCGACTTTGATCACTAACGGTTCTGTATCACCAAAACTTTTAAACTTTGCATTAATTTTATTTTTAATTGTTTGTCATGGTAGAAGCTATAACATAGTAACGTATTCTGTGTTTTAAGCCACCTTAAAGCCTATTGCGGTTACAAAGATACAACCCTGTGACTGACAGACAGACAGACGGGCGGACAGACGGCGTAGACAGTGATGAAGGGCGGACGTTTGGGGGACTGTCTTTTGTAATTTTGACGTTCGAAAAGTGCTGATTCTCAGCGTAATTTAAATAAATTACTTTTGATTTTAAACTTAATAATATGGTGCACAAACTTGGTCTTTGACTAACATCCAGAAGTCCAAACTCAAGGTCTGCCAACGAGCAATAGAACGCAGTATACTAGGCGTTAAGTTAACGGATCGTGTTCGAAACACAATACTGCGCTCCAAAACAAAGATAGCTGTACGTGGCTCAACTGCTGCCCAACTTAAATAGGACTGGGCAGGACATGTCTGCCGTATGCCGGACAAACTGTGGGCCCAAATAGCACAGAATTGCCCTGAGACAGCGAGGCGAGGTCGCGGCAGACCACGTAGGAGATGGCGGGACGAGCTGGATAGCTTCCGTCAAAACTGGAAGGAGGACGCGCGGGCCCGCGAAAGATGGAAGAAGTGGAGGGAGGCCTTTGCCCAGGAGTAGGACAGCGTAGGCTAACATAAAATTAAAAAAATATGGTTCTATTTTACCCTTTGGGTACAGAACCCTAAAAACTACAGCACGAGCGTGTTTCGTGCCAATTCAATTTCAGACGAAACCCTTGTTTCCTCTGAAAGCTGAAGTTCAAATGTAAGTTTTTGACGGCACGGTTGGCGCAGTGGTTAAGCGATTGACTGCTGCGAGTAATTCCGGGTCTGGCTGTTTGTGTATGTGAGTTTATATGTCTGTAAACGGACCCACAACACAGGAGAAATTCCTAGTGTGGGGCAACGTTTAAAAAAAAAAAAGTTAAATTGTATGATTAATTTTTACTCGTGCGTTTCACTAAATAATCTTCCATGTAAGATTCAATTACATTTTCCGATACAGTTACAGTTTTAAGTAAGATTTCATCTTACTGGAAACATCTATATCTATACATATTTTTCGTGTCTGCCTTCGTGTGTGATTGCGTTGTTCTTATAATTTAGAGAATGACATGTATTCCAGAAGGTATGTCTGAAACAGATTTTTATTAAACTTTTTTTTTTTTTTTTTTTTATGTTAGCCTACGCTGTCCCACTCCTGGGCAAAGGCCTCCCTCCACTCCTTCCATCTTCCGCGAGCCCGCGCGTCCTCCTTCCAGTTTTGACGGAACCTATCCAGCTCGTCCCGCCATCTCCTACGTGGTCTGCCGCGACCTCGCCTCGCTGTCTCAGGGCACCAATTCTGTGCTATTTGGGCCCACAGTTTGTCCGGCATACGGCAGACATGTCCTGCCCAGTCCCATTTCAGTTGGGCAGCCTTTTGAGCCACGTCAGCTATCTTTGTTTTGGAGCGCAGTATTGTGTTTCGAACACGATCCGTTAACTTGACACCTAGTATACTGCGCTCCATTGCTCGTTGGCAGACCTTGAGTTTGGACTTCTGGATGTTAGTCAAAGACCAAGTTTGGGCACTATAGGTTAAGACGGGAAGAATACACATGTCCATGAGCCTGCGTTTCAGTGCCATAGGCAACTCACCTTTAAATAGCTCCTTCCTATTAAACTTACATATAATATAATAAATAAATCTCTATGTTTTATCAAGTTGTAAAAACCGTGCGAAGCAGGTGCGGGGGTCGCTAGTTTTTTATTTATTTTTCAGAGATGATTGTTACTACTGCAACTATAGTCTCGAAAATCCGGTCAAATATAACTACGCGCTACAGTCACTGGAACCGTAACTCGTAGCACGTCACCGTAGCATTTATCCGTAGCGCGTTTCGTAGCAAATTCGTAGCACTAGAAGTGGAGTCTACGTTTTTAGGTGTTTCAAAATGAATTCTTTACTGATTCTCTCTTTCTTCTGTACTTGATACAGATCAAATGAAAAATTCTTTGTTGTTAAAAAAGCTGACCAACTAGAAAAGTAATTTTACTTAATCAGTTATTCAACAAAACTAACTGACTAATTCGTAGCTTTTACTAGATCATAATTACTTTTTCAATAACTAATTTAAGATGCTTACATATTAGGTATTAATATTAACATCATACTTACCTATAGAAAATTATTTATGAATTTGTTGTTAGAATTTGCCTTAATACGCGCGGTTGATTGGTACATTTTCGCAATTTGCATACGAGTATTATACTCATTTTGTATAGTAATTTGAATAATTGTTTATTACCATCCCATTTGTGGGAATGCATTCATTCGGCTATATTCTGATTTATTAGTGGCAAAAACGTTGAACGGAATTTTTAAGCCTATTTTATATCGTTAAATCGCTTTGAAACAGCAACGCAGCAAAAAATGTGCTGAATTTTATTTGTTGACGAGCAGTTCAGTAGTCTGAAAAATAAAATAATCAAATTTTAATACATTCATTAAGTTTTTCTATTTATCTACAAAGTAAAACATTAAGGCGTACCAAGCCAGCTGCTAAAGTTAAGCGTTAGAGTTTGAACGCCAGAAGCGATAGATCTTGCAAATATCTAGTTTTGCGTACAGTAGAGCCTTTAAACCTGTACCCTAATCACGTAAGACACTAACAATCACGATTTGAATAATTTTGAAGGATATTGCAAATCCATTGCTTCATATGTTCTGCTCAGCAACGTAAATAACGCAATGAATGTTGGCACCAGAACAATTACCTTTTAAATAGAATAGTTAGCTAGGAAAATAGAAAAAGTACTCTTCAAACAATTTGAATTGCCTACTTTCATCCATACGTTGAATATTTTACAAAAACTTCATGTATTTTTAATTAAAATCTCCATGCCAAAACAAAACTATTCCAATCCCAAACTGATTTATATTTAGATGTATGCGATCTTTTAATTAGAAACACGTTCGCAATTTAGCATTTAAAACAACGTAATGCTTAAAGTAATGGGACAACAGAAGCAACGGCATGTATATTTAATGGGCTACTCTAAATTTACATACGATTTCAGCCGCATATCTCATAGGCTCCAGGCCTTTCGGATTCAACACCTAAGCCCTGAAAGTTACACTAAGCTGGTGCGGGGAGTGAAACTTTGTAATTTGATATTTATGTATTTCGATGTAGACGTATGTTTAAGTTTTGTACTTTACTCCAGCTTAGTAAAATAATAAAAGTATACTTGATTTCTTATCGTTGATGTCTTTTAATCACAATCAATTTAATACCTAGCCTTGCCCCCTATCCGGACTGCATTTTTTTCTAGGGTATTATGAAAAGCAACTAAGGAATTTACATTTCATAAGTCAATGTAAAGGCACATAAATCTATATGTGTAGCTGTGGATACCGTTTTTCCAAGAAACCCCATTTTGTAGAAGTGCTTAATTCGTTGCCCATTTCTCTCTGGCGTATACACAAATTATGAATAAAATATATCTATTTATAGCAGCGTTCATAACCTCAGATAATTTACATTCCATCGCCACTTAATCAGTTATCTACTTTAGTCAAATGCATTCTAAGTTGATTTTTGAGTGACCATTTATAATAAAAAGCTCTTAATACGTTTGTGATTGCAATAGAGTATGACATTCAGTTTGTTGTTCCATAACTTGAAAATTATCTCAAATTCTCAATTCAACTATACGTCATATTTCTCGAGCAACTAAGCCAAACTATTGACACATTCAAAACAAACCTAATTTCAGAACCCATTCAAACTACCGCAACAAGAGGATATTCTCTGATCAGTATATAGATCGCAATGGCAGCTGAGTTGTGATAGGTTGTTGAACTAGGATATTGACTGACCTAGAAACCCAATCAAGTAACATTCGTTAGTAATATTCTAAACAGATTGCTGCCTGCTCGCGGCTATAAATAGAACTGTAAGCTTCCTAGGGTTGTCGTAGATGAAAAATTAAATGTCAGTTGATAAGGGGGAGGGGTGAAACATTTACACCTATCATATGATAAACGATTTTATTTCTGTAAGTAGGTTTGTACAAACACTTTTACATGTCAAGCATATTTTTTTTAAACTAGATGAGGTCGGCGTTTCCTATTTGATTACTCTGAGAGGAAAGGCCGAAACAAATTCAGAGGTCACAGTCTCTTATAATAGTCCAGACATAATCTTGATCAGATTATGGGGAAACCATGTAGTTTAGTGTCTGAAATGAATTTTGAGTAAAGAACCACGCAGATTGAGTGGACCTGTCCTGTCAGTGCACGAATTTGTCAGAAATCGTGCAGCTGAACTCAGATTATTATGTTAATGTTATCCAGTATTCTCTGGTAACTAATTTGTCCAGAAAACCACAAATAGGTATCATTCGTTACTAGTATGGTCAACAAATATAGTCCGTCTGGTTCATATTCATTTATTGTTATTAGTCAAACATGGGACAACCCCATTTTTATGTATAGAACACGAAATATTAATCCGACTTTCTGGGTTCCATTGTGAGGAAAAACCCTTCTTCATTAATTGTTTGTTCGAAAGCTCATTTTGCCAGCTTCGCGAAATCCCATTTGTATCCTCATAGTTGTTTATTATGAATATTTTCATAATAAACATTGCGTCAAACTCCAAAATAAGAGCAATAAATCACAGAGCAATAACAAAATTAATCAACGTCGCTTCGATCGAGCAATACCGTGTTATTGCTTCAAGATGAGATATTGATATTGGCCTATATTTAGACACGCTATTACGATATAAATAGACACACTATAATGCTATGCTTTGGACACGTTTTTGAACCTAATTAAAGATAAACCAACCTAAAGATAGTCTGAATATCAGCGGCATTTCCCCACAATAGAATATACGGTATTCTATTGTGGGGAAATGCCGCTGATATTCAGACTGTCTTTGTTTTCACTATGAATATAGCTAAAGTACACTAAACGGGCTTAGGGGATAAACTAATATTACCTTCTGTCTAATTCTCTAATGCTCTAGCTTTTAAAATGTGATACTGCAGTTTTTCCAGCAATCAGGGACCCGCGCTATCGTTAGTCTTAATAAACACGAGCGTCACGCGTCAACGATAGAGGCAACTGCAGTCGTTGACACCCGTCGACAACGTGCCGCTCGTGATCAAATACACGAGAGGAACGCCTCTACGTGTCGCTCGTGTCTATGAGGACTTAGCGACTCGTTGTGTCCGTGCGTGCCGCCTTTTTGGCAAGTTCCTGTGTCTGTAAAATGCGCTGGACGTTGAGAACCGTTTGTAGAACTTTAAATGCCAACCAGTCTCAGGATTTGGCCTAAACTAAGCCACAGCTATAAATAATGCACGCCAAAAAAAGATACGTAGGTTATTTAAGTTAATCGTTTTCTTTTATCATGTCCTGCGTGTCCTGTCGTCTGTACATTACAGGAACTGATGGACGCCAGTAATGGCGCCAAACACGTAGCTGAATTCTGGGCCGAGTCCATTTAGATTGTCATCGACATGCTAAGAAGAGTTCTTTTTTTACCTCTCATCTGTTGTATATCTACATCATTTTACGTTGTCTTGAATTGCCCTTGGGGTATAATCTAAACAAGGCAGTCGGGCCTTTGGATACGTAACATTACGATACGATACAGATAAAGATACTTTTATATTCTAGGGTTCTTTGCAGTACAGGATTTTATCAGGAATATAAATAATATAGAATAGGAATACATTAAAAGGTTTTAAGGTCAGTGTTTCCCTTGTTAAGCCAATTTTGGAGAGGTGTACCTATATAAATGTAAAGTATTTATAGTGTATTGAAAAAGGATGGCTTTAGATCTTTGAAACTGTCCAAAACAATAGCTTTGGGTTCTATTTACGATTATCCAGTATGCTGGGAAAATTAATTTGTACCTATATAAAGACCATACATTACTAATATGCTGAACATTAATATTGACCGTCTGGTTCATACCTATTCATTTATTGGTATTGTACAAATATGTGACAATCCCATTTTTGTGTAGGTATACATTTGGTAATGAAACGTTTTGGTAATGAAACGTCTGGAAATTTGGAGGAACCTACTTATTTACGAAACAGTTACAATGTGAGATCTATTATGTTGATACTTAAGGGGCCTTCGACCTATTAGGTATATTATAAGTTGAATCAAATAAAACCAAAAGAACTAGTATTCAAGACAAAGGCACAAAACAACGTAAATAAAAACCACCGGTTATTTATTTTTACCTCAATTATGTTTAAGAAAAATGGTACCCTAATCATATCATCAATGGAATCTGTCTTATTTGACGTTTTCCTCTATCATCTTCATCGTCTTGATAAACATCTGATTATAATGGTTGAGCTGTTCTATCTTCATCTTTTAAAAAGGACGGAGTAAGAAATCTGTAGTAAGTTAGTTGAAATAAGTAGGTTTACCCAAGTTTTGGTTTTAAGTTTTTTCGATTGTTCCTAAGATTTAAATTTTTGAATTCTCGTAATTTTAAGAACATTCTCAAGCTGTCAAAAATATCTCTAATTTCCTTACATTTTTGACAAGTTTTTGACAGTTGTTTGTCACCGAGATGAGACTGCGACTAGATTTTGAACGTTTAAATTACGAGAATTGACCGTCAGATTTATGTCCACCGAGTTCTTATTACCAATAGATATCTACAATTTAGTAATGATTTATATAAATTTCTCACTTCCGCAATGACATCTGACCTTTCAAAGCGAAAAAATAGGACGGGTTACCTTGTTATTGGCACAATGCACAATAACATGTTTTCTGTTTTTGTCAGTAACTTATACAATCCCTATTGTAGTTATGTTTGTCATCCATCCCACTCATATTATATCTGCTATGCTTATGATGTAACATAACGTTACGTAATGTGCGTAAAGGGCATGTATGTAATCAAACCTCAAATAATTCCCATTTTGCGCTCCTATCAGTGTTATTGAACACTATAATATCATCATTGCACCTCTTTTTGTGAACCTCATATAATAACTATTTTGGGCCAAGCAACTACGACCAACTTGGATGTAGCGCTCGCCGGCCATTGCCGCGGCACAACTTGCTTCGCTTGGTCACAGTTTTGACATTTTTTTTTTCCCGGTTGGAAAATCCTCATCGAAATCTGCCAGGTGAGTGGACGAGATCTCCTTCACCCTTTCCTGCTTCCTGCCTCCTTCTGCGAGACGACTTTTTCACAGAAGGAAACCACCGCGTCCCAGGACTCTTCGTTGCCGACCATCGACTCGACCACGGCCGGCACCGACAGGTCACTGCCTAGGTACTTCTGAGATGAGGGCACGGCACGGCTGCTCCCAGGTGGCACACTCTGCCAGCGTATGCCGCGCCGTGTCCTCCCAGCAGTCGACGCAGTGGTGACACCGGGCGTCCGGCTCCCTGATGTTTATACAACACAGGTACTTCCCGACAACTTTCGTTCTCTGCCGGATCACTCCAAGCATAGCTCGTTCCATAGCTCGCTGAGCGAAATTGAATTTATAGACCAGCCGTACCGTGAGCGTGTACGTTTCGGCTCCGAAAGTCACCACAGGCTTGCGATATAACATCAACTAACTAATTCCTTAATTAGTTGATGTTACATCGCAAGCCCTCAATAAGCATCATCAAAAAAATTTCATACTCTACTCGGCTACTAAGTTCAGTATTAAATATAAAATCATAGTGCCGTCGTAATTGAAATGCTAAGTAGCAGCAATCTAATTACAGTTGTATTACCTTCAGACGGAGTTGAGACTTTAATTAAACCAGACGAGTCACTTACGGCGACTCTGCACACGTTACATGGTTTAATGTGGAAGAGTGGAGCGTGTGTACTGAGAGTGAAATAATAGGTGATGAAGATATTAACTTTTAGGTGGATGGACCTTTGCAGGTGCTGTTTACATTGAGTAATTGAAGATTAAAAATACGAAGCTGAATATATTATAATGAAAACTATCCTGTTTGTTTTTCAGAATTCGAAAAGTTAGGTAGGTAAAACTAAGACGGGTAAGATAAACTTGGATAATAAAGGTCCACATCATCTTTGTTTGTTTTTCTACTAAAGCTACTAAAACTACATAGTGTCCGCAATTTACCGGCCAATTACGTCACTGAAACGTTATTTATGAAAGTAAGTTGGTGTGTTTTCTTGGAGAGCATTTTTTGTCACCGTAATGTCAACCCTGGTGCCATCATTTTCATGTCAGCCAGTCACTGCGGCCGTTATGTGGCGGCCATCGCTCTTCTCGGAAACGACATTAAACTTGAAATAGATATTAATTTGAATTAATTGTCCTTTCTTTGGTATTGTTCGTCGAATCTTTGAGCTCCTTAAGTTGAGCTGAACGATTACTGACAAATGCGTGCGCTGACTGGACAGGTCCACTCAATCTGTGTGGTTATTTCCTCAAAAGAACATTTCAGATATCAATCTACATGGTCTTCACATGATCTGACTAAGATTATATCTGGACCTCTGAGTTAGTTTCCGCCTTTCTTCTCAGATTAGTCAGATAGAAAACGCCGACCTCATCTAGCTTTTAAAATATGATTGACGTGTAAAAGTGTTGGTACTTACAAACCTATTTACAGAATTAAAATCATTTAATTATTCCATGATTTAGATTTAACGTGACAGGCCATTAATCAATACCTACCTCGTTCTAGGGAGAACATAGTTTGTCAACTGCCAAGCTTACGTAGTAGTGTTTTGTCTACCTTGAAAAACCCAGAGATGCAATTCCCGTATTTTTAAGAACGGCTGCATTCTATTGCCCTTTTAGGGGTATGAGGAACAGGGTGTAAAATTCACTCATGCTTCATAGAAAATGGAGGTCCTCCGACCAGACGGGTGTTGTGTCTGGCGGGCAATTGCCCAACTATTGATCTTGCGAAATTGTATCTATGCTGATTGCGCGGTAAACTCTGCTTGCAAGATGCAGGATTTGCGTGACGTCAGTATGACGCGTTGTTCGCGTGTGGCGTTGTAGATACCGCTACTCCCGTTATCCTAATTTATTTGATCATGTCTTTTTCTTCGAAAATTCTCTATTCGTCATCGTTATAGCCATATCATCTTTCACACAGTTCATCCATCATTTCTTTGGACCAAATTCAAAAATCTACATTTTTTTCCTTAAATTTATGACTTGTGACTAGATTTTGAACTTGTTTAATTACGCGATTTGGCCTGCAGATCTAAAGGTCTTCTAACAGTAGCATGTTTAGTATGCGGTGATATGCTTAGAAGTGTTTCGTGTCCTGTGTTTATAAAGGTCTTGATCAGCCCGCGGCTCCGACGACGCTGCCAACGCGTAAACTACGCTTAATCTAAAGCCGTATGTTTTGGCTTACCCGCTTGAAGATAGGCGGCTACTTACACTGGCTGGAATCCAAGGTATTATTTTAAATAGGAAGCTCAAAAGTATCACATTCGGCAGTGCCTGTTGATAGCACGGATCCAAATTACTTTAGTTGTTTTTGGTAAAGTAGGGTTTTATTTTACTGCTGGGTTAAATGCTTTTTAATTTTCTCTGGTTTATTTAAAAAATGCGAACTTTTGTTCTTTCCAGCGTATTCTTTCAATTATAACATTGCCAGAAGGCAGATTTTTATTCAGAACTAGCGACTCGCCCCAGGTTCAATCTACTGATGTAGTGACATCACTACATTGCACCAGACATATCTAAGTTAAATATTAATCTATGATACACGTATAAACCTTCCGAAATAAATTCTCTAAATTATGGTGAAACCTACATGAAAATCTAATTAGGTTAGAAGACAAAGCGGTCACACAGACAGACACAAAGAGCGACTTTCTGACTATACTGTACTATAGTATTACACAGACATACATTTTGGACTGTAGATACGTTGCACTTACGAGTATTTATTGAAAAGCGAGAAAGCCAATTATTCTAGCAGTGCCCACGATTATGTTCGCGTGGCGGAACCCTAATTATTTTTCTTAAATAGTAGCCTATGTTACTTCTCATAATATCAGCTATCTGCTAGTGAAAGTCCCGTCAAATCAGTTCAGCCGTTCCGAAGATTAGCCGGAACAAACAGACACAGACAAAAAAACAACGTTTACATTTTTTCAAATTTCAAAATATTGCTTGTTACAAAGCACTTTTAAAAAGAACTTCAATTTTATTTGTTTGTATGTGTAGAAGATGTCTAAGGGCTGGTTTTTCAATCTACAGATAATTTTTATTCGAGGAATATAATTGACGTCTGACAGTTTTTGAAGTGATAACTTCTTATAGGAGGGTAAACTGCTTCGTAACGTAACGCGTTACGGCGCCGGTATGTCTGGTATCCCTTTCTCTCACGCATACGGCAGCGGTAGGCAGGCTCTTCCTCTCTCACTCTAACCCACAGAGCTAGTCGTATTTCGGACAGACGCTTCCCCCTCTCTCTACTCAGTGTTTAGTGTGCCATAGACATATACCATAGATTAGTTTAAGTTATCACTTCTGTCGGGCTTCCCGTGACGTTTTTGTATTGAAGAACTGCCAAAAATTCAAAATTATTCCCCGTAAAAAATTATCTGGCGTTGGAAAAATCAGTCCAAAGTGACATACATAACCAGCCAATTATGAGACAAAACTATCATATAGTTGTTATAACCAACAACCGTTGGAACACAATTTGTTTTGAAACTGCAATGTATCACATATAAACAATTTGAACTAACGGAATGGAACACTGCCAACATTTATTAATGAACCGTTTAATGTAGCTCATTGATCACGAAACTTATTATTATTGAATTGGGGCTGTGTTGGGCTTGTGCTGCATGTTTTTGTATTAATTTGATTAGGGTTACATTAACAAAGGATGGCAACGGTTTGAAAAGTGATGATCTTTAAGTCTGGTAACTTGCAGAAATTATTTTACAGTTAAATGGACTTTTTTATTAAGGGTCACATTGCCATTTATATAATTAAATAACACGAAAACAGCTGGACAAAAGTGTCCACACAATGGGTGCCTGAAAATGGACGGCGCGCCGAGGTCGGCCCAGAAAGCGGTGGCGCGACGACCTGGACGCGTACCGGAAGGGATGGTACGAATTGTCGCGGGAAAAGAGTTCCTGGAAGGATTCTGCCTTAGCCCAGCAGGCCAAACCAGAAAATATATTTATAATTACTAGCCTTTGCCTGCGACTTCGTCTGCGTGTATTTTATACTTCATCATTTTTTATTACAAACAACCTGGATGAACAGTTGCCTATAGCCTAGCTGGTATCTTGGCAGCTGCCTGGCCTGTTGCCTCTGTTCTCTGTCTTGTGAATCTGTCAAATTTCATAATGATCGGTTCCGTGGTTCAATTGTGAATAGGTAACACAGGTAGACGGCAGGAATTACTTTCGCATTTATAATATATTTTTTTTTATGGTGTAGGCACATGTAAATGAGTATTCTATCTATCTGCCATCACCTGCCTGACTTTTCCCAACTATGTTGGGGTTGGTTTGGAAGTTTGTTGTTACTGAGAGCCTCTGTTGGCGTCAAAAACAAAGAGGGAAGCCATTTTGCATTCCCTTTTCTCTTGTCACGTCGACTCGGGCTACACAACAATAGATCATGTGTCCTGAAAACCAGCTTAGTCAGTCAGCAATGTTTCTTTAGGGCGCACTACACGTGCCTTTAACTAAGTATCATTACTAGTAGAGACTTATAGAAGTATGCCCGTTTTAATGAACAGTAAGTGACATCTAAATTAATGGCAAAATAAAAACGCGCTATTCGATTTTCAACGCTCGGCTCAACGCCATAAGTTGAATCCAACAGCGGGGTTTTATTTAGGCACTCATCTAGATGTCTTCTGCCTGTTTCAATTAACAGTAAGAAACATCTAAACGAATGGTGAAATAAAAGCAAGCTGTTAGAATTTCAGCGCTCGGCTCAACGCCGAAAGTTGAATCCAACAGCGCTTTTTTGTTTATGTATTCATCTTGGTCTCTTCTAGTGTTAGTCCAAATGGGTAGTAGAACTATTGCTTACCCTAATGGAACCAATATATTCTTACTATTATGTCGGGATCAAAAAACCATACTGTATTACCATTCCTCTTTTTCATTTTACCACGTTGTACAGTCACGAGCAGAAGTATGTATACACTCGGCTTTATTCAAAAGCGATTTACTCCTTTTTTTTTAATGAAATTTTATGTTGTTACGAACTTAGCATTTTCGAACCCATAGGTTTATGTAATATGTCGTATTTCAACGTTGCATTCGTTATTCCACGAAAAAATCGCAATTGAAAGTTGCCAAGTGTTGACATATTGGTGCTCGTGACTGTACACTCGCTAGTTTAAATATTTTATACTTACGAAAATTCAAAAGCGATTCTCTCAAGATATAACCATAGCAACTTTGAGGTGAGACCTATTTCATTACTATTGTAGGGACACATGATTGTAAGCACGTAAGGCAGAGTGCAAGGGTAGCAAATTGTATGCGCGCGTGATGTATGCTTTGGAACGATCAGTTACTGCGCACTGATTCGGGCGTACGGTTCTCTCTGGGATCACGTCTGGGTCACCACTTTAGGGATTATGCAACAGGTGTGAATGTCCACGGTAATCCCTACTTCGAGTACTGCTTTTTCTGTATCGGGGTTTTGGAGTCAATGAAAATAGGGTTGTGTTGACCGAATATATTTCGCGTGATCCCAGAGAGAACCGTACGCCCGAATCAGTGCGCAGTAACTGATCGTTCCAAAGCATACATCACGCGCGCATACAATTTGCTAACCTTGCACTCTGCCTTCCGTGCTTACAGTCATGTGTCCCTACACTATGGTTTCTAAAATACTTTGCTCAGCATAAGCAGGCTGTAATGTTTCCACTGACTGCTGCAACTCAGGCATCCTCTCTTCGAGAGCTGTAATCTACGACGAGGGCCCAGTGTGGGTTGGTAAATATTTCGCTCGTAACACCATATTATTTCTATCAATAATAAAATTTGGGAGAAAATCTTTTTGAATTTTGCGTAAATGTGGCGTTTTCATGTTCGTAATAGCACCCTAATTGCGTAACACATTATCAATCACAATCTGAATTATTTTGAAGGACATTGCTAATCCATTGATTCATACCTATGTATGTTCGAAAAATTGTTCCGCTCAATAACTTAAATAAAGCAATGAATGTTGTTGAACTGTCAAAATAAGCCAATTCTACTGTTAGAATGTTACACAGTTACCCCGTTAGCCACTGATGTTCCAAAATTGTAGGTATCCCTTTGTTAAATATCGGGTATTATTTCGGTACACTCTTGACCTTATCATTTCTGTTAATTCAAGCAGTAATTCAATTAACAAACACTCCGTTCAGACTTGTGATTATTCTGGGCGGCGTCTATAAATCAGGACCACTGAGCACTGACGCCAAACTTGGGTATATACAATACAGCGGTGATATATTTGGGTTTGAGTTTGGTATCTAATTATTGCGTTGTATCTTAAAGATCCCATTATTTTAATGTTAAATCTATATTACTAACAATTTATGATTAATGATAATGTTCATAAATACGAACGCAGATAAGACTGTCTGTCGGTCTGTCTGTTACCTTTTTACGGCTAAACGGCTGAACGGATTTCGATTAAATTCGACACACGGGTAGATCATGACCTGGGTTAGGACATATAATTTTTGAACCGGTAGTACGTTCCAGTAAGATTATTTCAGACGCCCTCGCGGGCGAAGCTGCAGTCAAAAGCTAGTTAAGTATAATATAGCAAAAAACTAAACTAATACCACCAGCAAATGTTAGCAAATTGGAAGGGGTTAATAATTTTGTAGCGTAAGTGTTTCAAGACAACCCATTCTTTACAATGAATTACGGTGGGTTAAGTGCCAAAGAACCCTTGGACCTTTTTCTAATAGCAACGTAATGTACGAATAAACCCTCTTTTATTTCTTGACAAAATACTATTCCATCATTTAAGTACTAAATCAAAACCGGAATCAGGTCAATCAACGAATAAATAATTTATAAGGCTGACAACCAGATGTATTATGAACCCTAAGGGATTTCGCAGACACGTATACTAACTTTGGTTCGAAAACGACCCAAAAAGGACGTGACGGAAAAAGACAATTCAGCGGTCCCAACCCTAGGGGGTGACAATTCAAAAATGCTTCCTCCTTTCATTTATTCAAGAAGGTTTTACTTTATGAAAACAAATAATCTTGTTATCGGTGGCGCTAGGAGTGACTGGAAAAAACATCTTGAGAAAAAAAGTTTAAATTAATAATAATAATAATATCCCTGGACATTTCACACAGCACCATTTGTCCCAAGCTAAGCAACCTAATGCTTGTGTTATGGTAACAAGATGGCTGATAAACTACTTATATACATTTTTTTTTTGTAAATACATACATATTATAGATAGAAAAACACCCAGACTCGGAACAAATACATGTAGGTCATACAAATATTTGTTCCGTGCAGGAATCGAACCCGCGACACGCAGCGCAGCAGTCAATCGCTTAACCACTGCGCCAACCGTGCCGTCAAATTAAAACCAGCTAATTGTTCATCAGTTACCTACAGCCTCAAATTATTGGATTGAAATAAAGACAAGACAATTTTTTTTTTCACTGTTATCGCAATCTTTATTTCTCATGAGGTGACACATGATTAATGAACAGGATTATAACGCTTTTAGAAACCACTGAATTCCCTTGAAAACTATTTGTAAGCTATGTTATGCTATGCAATGTAAAATATAACAGCCTCTAGGATAAAAAAAAACAAAAATTCTGGAACTAATTACTGTCTAGAACTAACTAATGGCTAGCTATAAAACACAGAAGCTTAATAAACTTCGACCTTACCCTTCTAATATTCTTGGAGAAAATACTCCTGAAAGTACTAAACCCATTTACATAAAACCTATGAACGTTACTTTTATATTCTAACTAATAAACATTTATGTAACTACCGATAACATTGGCCTAGAAATTATCAGGGTTATAACAAAGATCTGTATAAGTGAAATCACTAAGTAGCTTGGGACTGGGGCTGAACGATGGTTACCTATGTTTGTTAGAAAGATTAGTAGAGAAAAAGATCAGAAGGGACTTATAAAATATTGTTCAAAATACATTGTTGATGAATAAAGTCTCTCTGCGTATGTGAATAAAACAAGAAGCATAACTAGAGGTGTGCCGTTACTAGGCAATTTTCGTATTAGGTCCATCTTTCTTTTTCTTTGTTTTATTTTTGGGAGGAAACTATAGAGGTATGAGGAACAGGGTGTAAAGTTCACTCATCGTCCATAGAAAAGGGAGGATCCTCCGAGCAAACGGGTGTTGTGTCTGGCGGGCAACTGCCCAACGATTGATGTTGGGAAGTTTGTATATATGCTAATTGCGTGGTAAACTCTGCTTACGAGATGCAGGATTTGCGTGACGTCAGTATGACGCGTTGTTCGCATGTGGCGTTGTAGATACCGCTACAAAACCATCAAAAGGCGCCCGGTCTTTAGGGATAAAACCAGGTAGTGTGGATTTTTTACTTCACTAAAACCCCGGTAACGTTTGCAGGGCCAACATGGCCAGAAGTTGCACAACACAGGGAGGTTTGGAAGAAAGAAGGGCGAGGCGTTTGCCCAGCAGTGGGAGACAATGCAGGATAACCAAAAAAAAACCCCGGTGGTCACCACCTGCACAAGGAACGTTACCTCTCAAAAGACAGATCCGGAGCCTTCTCTGTGCAACGCCTGTTAGGGCACATCTCTGGGACACTGTATACCTAACTGTGCAAGGCAGCAAGTGGCCATTGTGCGCCTTCTTCATACTAGGTCCACCAAGTACGAGTAGAGCAGGTAACTGTTTTTCAATATTTCGGAGTTGGTTACCCAATCGAAATATAAGATATCAAACAATGTCTAGAGTAATTAAAGTTGTTCATATTATTCATGTAATCTCTGGAAGGATGCTAATGAGTTCAAACTCGGCCAATCTAAAAAACGAATAGTACTCGTATAAAAAGAAAATATTTATTTTTTTGTATGTTTGTTTGTAACGGCTAAACGGATTTAAATGAAATTTGGCACACCATACACCATGACCTGGATTAGGACATAGAATACTTTTATCCCGATATTCTCACGGAATCAAGAACTATGCGGGTGAAAATGCGGGGCGCACTTAGTATTGTATATAACAAAACATTGAATATGAGTCTAACTTAAAATATCAATTAAATGTAAACCAGGCTTTCTAATAAACGCCAGCTTAACAAGCTCGGAATTCTCCAGCTTATTACAAAAGCCTATTTAAAGTGAAGTCATTAAGCAGCCTGGGACTTTGACTCCCAGAGGTCGAAGCTTTGTTGTACAGTCACAACCTTAAATAGGTACACTTAGGAAAATTCTAAAGCGATTTCCTCAAGTTTTTGGTGAAATTCGATTAAATTTTGGTAGAATAGAAACAACACAAAACACAACACAAAACAATAATACAAATACGAATACAATATTATTTGTTGCTGTTACAGCATAAATAAAGCTGATCAAAATTCTAAAAAGTGTCTCTGCATCACATCATAGAATGGGCACGGTAAGATAATATTACCGTGGTATGGTGGTCATTTCATGGTGTTACTGACATAGTATTTTTGAACCCTGATAATATTATTATGAAATAGGCCTTGTCTCGCACAGACCAGAGAAGCATGCCTCAAAAGGGAGGAGGCCCTCTACACAGCAGTGGAGCAGCGGGGTAACTGCGTAACACATTATTAGTAGCAATGCCTTCATTTTGACAGATCAACAACATTCATTGCCTGTTTTACGTTGCTGAGCAGACAAATTGTTCGAACATATCAAGCAATATTAGCAATACCTATATCCTATCCTACTTCCTTTCCTACTATAATAATAATAATAATCACTTTATTTCAGGCAACTAAGGCCCGTAGATAAAATTCACAAAATAATCTTATACGATAATAAACTAATACATACAAAAAAAAGCTTATTCTACAAATTTATTAACTACGTTGGGTCGGCGACGGCGAGTATGGATGGATTGATGTTTGTTACTCTTTCACGCAAAAACTACTGAACGGATTTGGATGAAATTTCGCACACAGATGGAGAGACAACCAGGATTAATATATAAGATACTTTTATTCCGATATTCCCCGGGATCAAAACTTATGAGGGTGAAACCGCGGGGCGCCGCTAGTAAATATATAATATAATGGATTAGAAATGTCCTTGAAAATGATTGAAAGTGTGTAATGCCGGCCATAAGGGTGTTGGGCCGCCAATGATGATGATGGTGAGGCATTTACCTCAAAGTTGCAATCGTTTTTTAGCGACTTTTGAACTTTGCATAATACTTTGCTTTACTTGGCATAGGCATTAATTATACCTTTATACCTCTCTGTGTGCGAAAATATTAAATAAATAAATAAACTTTGCTTAGCGTACACATATCGTTGCTCGTGACTGTACAACTGCAGCTAGATTCCACCACTCTGTTAATATTAATATTGGAGCCCCTGCGGTCGGAAATTGCATGATTATAATTATTTTAATACCGTTTTGTTCATTTGTTAACATTTATGTGAGATACTTTTGTGGCTGTAATGTTTGAAACTTCGTTTAATTGTTTAGTATTTTGGTAATTGGAAATATAACAATTATGTATTATAACTTCAATTAGTAGGTAAACCTATTTAGGGATGAAAAAATGTGTGTAACACAGGATCTTCTTGAGAGAATGTAAATTTTCATAAAACTAGAGTAAGTTTTCTCCGTATATAAATTTTCATAAAACGGAGCTTAACAATATTATACAGGGTGGCAGGGACATCGATACGCAAACTGTAACCATGAATTCAGCACATGAGTTTAGACCCCATAGCGTAGCAATTCGTCGGTTATAAAAAAAAAAACTTCTGTTTCATAGAAAAGTGCAATACCTACGCGGTCAAAACTTATGGAACAGCATTATTTTATTTTAATAACCAACGAATTTCGATCGAAAAGCAGCCCTGCCACCCTGTATTACATTGGTGTGATGATTTTAATAATTGCTACCTCTTGCAAACTAATGAGGTCTTCGTTTATATTTATTCTGGTGTACGTAGGGGACGATGGGGGAATTGCGGACGCGGGGTAAATACGGACTAACATATATCTACACTATCTCTGCCACCCACGTCCCGCCGCCGCGATCACGCGTTACGTTCCGCCATCTTTAGTGCCCACCAAACATTCCCGACAGACGGCTGCGCACACGTTTGAAGGTAATTAAAATTTTACATTTTTTGTGATTTTGATGCAATTTTTGGTACTAACTATTTTGAGTGTTATTCAAAAAGAATAAGTGTCACTAAAAAAGTCATATTTTCTGTCGATTGCGATGTTAATGACGAGTAAATAGTACAACCGTTTGCCTTGATGAATTTTGTTAACCTAAAAATTTTGTTGTTTTACTTTTTCTAACTCGTTTGGGTCAATTGCGGACGACGGCCTGGGGTAAATACGGACGTCCGCAATTACCCCAGTATCTGTCAAAACCTATAGCAATATTTCTATATTCCAGATGCCTCGAAAATATATTAAGACAAAAGGACCAGCTTACACCATTGACACTTTACAAAGAGCTGTGCAAGAAATTAAAGAGAAAAAGACTCGTTTTTGACAGGTGGCAGAGAAGTATGGCATTCCCAGAGCGACCCTTTTTGATCAAGTGAAAAAAGCCTGTGTTATCACCACGCCAAAAAGAGGAAAGAAGTCAGTTTTCAATGAATCTCAAGAAAACGAACTGGTCGAATTCATTTTAAAATCTTGCAAAGCCTTCTTTGGGATAACAATTCCTACCGTAAGAAAAATAGCATTTGATTTTGCCGCTGCTAATAACATAGCAAATGACTTCAATAAAGATACCAAAATGGCAGGTATAGATTGGTATTATAATTTTATGGCGAGAAACCCTAATATATCACTTCGAAGACCAGAAGCAACTTCAATAAATAGAATCACAGCATTTAATCAAGAAGAAACAGACATATTTTTTGAAAATCTAAAAACACTTTTGCAAGTTTTGGTGATATGTTTGCATCAGTCTCTCTTGAACAACGGATACAAACAAATACCAATAATTCAAGCCAAAATGAATCTCAAGTTGTCTGTGATGCTGCCAGTCAAAATATTTCTAATCCAATAGAATCTCAGGAAATATTTCAGCTTTCCAATAATGACGCTAACTTTGACGATTTAAACGAAACAATACCTACGTCTGCATTGGTGGGTGATGTTAGTGAAGCTGGTGCTAATCAAAGTATAACAAGTCAAACTTGTCCATCTCCCTTAGTACGACTTAGTGATGTAGTGGAAGTACCAACTCTAAAACCTACTCGTACAAAACGATCAGTTAAAAAAAACACTCCATTATTTTCACCAGCACACCTCCTAAAGTCACCTCCAAAGTAAACCTAGAGCAAAAAGAACAAAAGAAAATAGAAAAAAAGAGAAGGAACCTAGAACAAGAAAAGACCAAAACTACAAATAAGAAACCAAAAAACACTAAAGAAAAACGACCAAAAGGTTTAAGAAACTTAAACAATTTTGAATGTGATAAAGAAAATGATGAATATTTCTGCATTTATTGCCAGGAAAAGTATTGTGACCCACCCACCGAAGACTGGATTATGTTCTAAAATGTAAAAATTGGGCACATAAGAATTGCAGTGCTGGGTCTTCTTCCAGAGGCTACGTTTGTGAATTCTGCATATGAAATGGGACCTCGTCCGTAAATACCCCATGTTGTCCGCAATTAACCCAGCACTGGTCCGTATTTCCCCCAAGAGCTAAGGGTAATTACGGACACATATGTTTTTGTTTTTGATTAAAATTTATTAAATGTTGATTGATCTCATATAATAATGAATGTTGATTTGATAGGTGAACAACTATAGTTCAATTATTAATAAAGACAGACTGATTATTATTAATAGTTTGAGTTTTATTTGTGATTCCGCTTAAGCGTCCGCAATTCCCCCATCGTCCCCTACGTACTGTAGAGGCAACCATATGAGACTTAAACCTGACATGGTTGTAGCGTGCAACCTCCGCGAGTCCGTTATAAGTAGATGGCACAAATACGAGAACGGCTTTGATTTGTGTTTCGAAAAGAAGAAATAAGAGGAGGAACTACTGGCTGAAAAGCGAAGTCATGTCATAAAAAGACATAAAAATTGTGTTAAAAAAGTATTAAACACCTTTTAAAGGTATAAGGGTTAAATCTTTTAAGGCTTTGGAATGGGCAACTAGCATCATGAATCCTTCGTTTAATTTACTCATCTTGGTAATTATCACAGATTTAAGTAAAAATACACAAAAATAAAATGCTTTAACGCAGTTTGCGTTAGCATTTTGGCGTAAAGTAGCCTTTGCCTCTATAACTTGCAAGTAGGTACCGTTAAGGCTCAAAAAAACTAACGTCATAAAAATAGTATAATACCTTTAACGAAATTGCTCTCTTTATCTAGATAGTTTCATAAAAAGAGGATAAAACAGGCCCTTTGCCTTTCATTACACAGGCGATAAAGACGACCTAAACTTTGTCCTGAATCTCATCAATGTTTTAACTTTTTAGATACGAACTAAGGCCTTGTTCAGATAAGGGGTTTTACGCGCGTATTCTGGCCCCGAGTTTCTTCGGTGGTTGCCAAGTAATAACAGCCGCACAGGTCAATCGATCAGGTTAAGCTACGGTTGCCGTGGTTGGTCCGTAGATGGGTGACCATCTTTACAAACCGAAACCCCTCTGTGTCTCGGAAAGCACGTTAAGCTGTTGGAACCGGCTGTCATTCGTGGATCTTTGACAGTCGTTACGGGTCGTCAGAAGCCCGAAAGTGTGATAAACAGTCTTAGGTACTAAGGGTTATCGTGTTACCCAGAAACTGGGTTGTGGAGGTGAGACAGGCAGTCGCTCCATGTAAAATATTGGTATTCAGCTGCATCCGGTTAGACTGGAAAAAGGCTAGGCAGATGGCAGCTATATTCTGAGTTTTACCTACAACCGAACCAAACTTTAATAATATTCTAGAATCAAGTAGTACTTAGGTTAAAACTATGAATATCATACCACACAATCGCTTTAAAATGCACTTTTAAAGTGCACGTAGCGCATTATGGTCACCTCTGAACTGTTACGACCATACCAAGTTACTGCCACTTAAACTTTTGTACGTTTTGTAGGGAAAAATGGTATGGTAGTTTCTTTATTGATGGTAATGAAATTATACCTTCGTTCTAAATAGCTAGATGGCGTTAAAATAGTTTTATTCGTGAGGAGTGAGTAAAGTGTGTGACGATAAGTCCCCTCTTTGAGGAGTGGCTGCAGATGCGCCACGGCGCCCTCACTTTCCGCCTGACGCAGGTCCTCACCGGACATGGTTGTTTCGGGAGGTTCCTGTTCAGGATAAAGCGGGAGGCAACGCCAGGGTGTCACCTTTGTGTGGATCGCCCGGAGGACACGGTGGAGAATACGGTGGAGGTCTGCCCGGCTTGGGCGGAGCACCGCATCGTCCTCGTAGCAGCGATCGGCGGCGGCGATCTCTCGCATCCGGCCCTGGTCCAGGCCATGGTACGGAGCGAGAGTGTATGGAAAGCCGTCACCTCGTGCGAAGCAGTAATGCTGGTACAGGAAGAGTCGGAGCGCGTGAGGTGAGGCCATCTCTACGCCCTCACGCCCATAGTCGCCGCAGGAGATGCCCTGGACGTCGGGAGTCACCAGCTTACTCCCGCCCACCGTAGGCGCGGGCTTGCGGGCGGCGAGCAGCTCGCCGCCCGGCAAGGACCAGGCCCGGGTCGACGGCGCGTTGTGTTCCACGCGCACCTCAAAGAGATGTCAGACGATCTGACGGGTGCGCTATGGCCGATGCCTGCCAGGGCCGCGGGCTGTTCGGCAACTGAGGGAACACGGGTGGGTGAGGGGTGGGTTTTAGTCAGTAAAAGTCTGGTAAGCCCTCTCGCTCAGCCCAGAGCGGGAGAAGTCATATGATGATTTCTCACCCAAAAAATAAAAATAAAAAAAGGAATGAGGAAAATGTCGTGAGGGAAGTTTTGAGTACGGATCTGGATGGCTATAAGAGTAGGGGAAGACCAAAATAACGATGGATGGACTGTCTGAATGATGATATGGCTAGAAAGGGTACGGAAGAAAAAGACATGTTGCGCCGACCCCAAATAAATTGAGATAAGGGCGGAGAGTGACGTTGAGATTGCATTCATAAGCTTGTTCCGTTATACTTCAACTAATTAAATGATGCCTTAATTAAAACGTGTTTGAGTCATGTTATGAGCAAATAATTGAAACATTACATATACCTAAATATGACTATCTATATTCAAATTTTATTTGTTTCAAATTGACGTCATTTCAAGTTAAACAAATATCAACTTTATTTGAATACCACTTCTTCAATAGTCACTCTGAAATCAACTTAATAAATTGATTTCAGAGTGACTATTGAAGAAGTGGCCTATTGAAAAGTTATAAAAATGTTTAAAGTTGTAGCGTAAACTGAACTTTATTATGTAAAGAACTAAAGTTATTTTTCCATAAATTCATATTTGTTTACATTTTTGGCGAATATGTCGCGATAATACATTAGGTATTTATGTTTGTATAAACAAAAATAATCGTTATTTCTAATCACCTAGAAAAGAAAATATTCGATTTTGTGTATGTTTGTTTGTTACGCTTTCACGCTAAAACGGCTAAACGGATTTGGATGAAATTTGGCACATGGGTAGACCATGACCTGGATTAGGACATAGAATACTTTTTGGCACGATAATATTCCCACGGGATCGAGGCTTATGTGCGGATGAAACCACGGTGCGCAACTACAAATATCCGTTATAAATATCATAGAATTTACATTTAGCGAAGTTTGCACGGACAAAAAATCTTTTCGTGTATGGCACTGGTATTTGGCGGTTACGCTGGTATGGTTATGTTGTTGTATTTCAGTTTAAAGACATTTTATTTCTCAAAAAAAGAACTTTACGTGTATGGCACTGGTATTTGGCGGTTTGACTGGTATGGTTATGTTGTTGTATTTCGGTTTAAAGACATTTTATTTCTCAAAAAAAGAACTTTACGTGTATGGCACTGGTATTTGGCGGTTTGACTGGTATGGTTATGTTGTTGTATTTCGGTTTAAAGACATTTTATTTCTCAAAAAAAGAACTTTACGTGTATGGCACTGGTATTTGGCGGTTTGACTGGTATGGTTATGTTGTTGTATTTCGGTTTAAAGACATTTTATTTCTCAAAAAAAGAACTTTACGGTTCACTTACATAATGAGAAATGTATCGAAAATATATAATAAAAGTAAATAGGTACAGTCTCTGTGATCACATACAGATATACAAAACAATAGAATTAAAATATTCAATAGGTGACATTCGGTGTTAGTTCTTCGTTCTAACGTATTCTTCTAGAGCTTTTTTATGTGTATACCATATATTATGTTACTGTTAAATACATCATCAGGTATTTCAGTATAAAGTTTTGCTCCCTCATATAGTATATTTTGCCTACCATAGTTAGTTCTAGGTTTCCTTAATTCTATTTTGTCTCGTCGTCTTGCGTTATATGTGTATGTTTTCTTTTTAAAGTTAAGTTGTGAATGTGTGTCTTGTGTTATGATTTTATGTATTAGGATGCATGTTTTAAGTGTATAGAGTTGATTAATTTTAAGTATTCTGGTATCTTTGTAGATTTTGGTGGTTGGTGTAAGGTAGTCGTAGTTGTAGAGTGTTTTTATTGCTTTATTTTGTAATATTTTATATTAACATTTCATATTGGTATAATAACAGGACATTTATGTAAATCAAAATACAGGATTCCAATTAAAATAAATCATAGTATAAGATCTAAATACACGTCGTGGTTTAACTAGATACCATTAGGTTGCTTAGCTTGGGACAAATGGTGCTGTGTGAAATGTCCAGGGAATATTATTATTATTATTATTATACCGATAAAATCAGGTTGCAAGAACTCTCGAGGGTCAGATAGAAAATGTAAGTGTATGCTCGGGTCTGATAAGTCTTCGTATTTCAGATGCTTGTATAGAAATTAGACGCGATATATTTGAAGTATGGAACTATTTTTATGCAACTAGTATTGAATAATCAAAGCTAAACTACCTCGCTTGTATAATCTGTAAAATTGAAGAGTTTGTTTGTTTGAACCCGCTAATCTCTAAAACTACCTACCAATCGGATTTGTTTTTTTTTTTTGCGTTCGCACGTTTATTGGGACGCCGACCCCAACATAGTTGGGAAAAGGCTAGGCAGATGATGATGATTTGAAATAAATGATTTGATATTGACTTTAATGACAATGTCAAAAGTAGGTTGAACACTTGAGAACGTTAAAAAAGTAAAAGTCAAATCATTTATTTCAAATAGGCAAATAAAAGGCAGTTTAGAACGTCAAAATTAAAAAAGGAATAGCATTAATTCTTCTCTCATTATTGTAGCTGTAATTTGTGTGTATCTTATTTTCCGACTTTAACTTTATAAACATTGTCTTTGTCTTTTTGTGTATCTGTGGAGAACGTTGTTATGTTCTATTTCCATGTAAAATATAATGTGTAATTATTTTTTCTTCCGAATAAATAAAATAAGACTTGAATGAATATTCCCTAGATACCTACTAACATAATAACTAAGCCGATTGCTTAAAGCGAGCTCACCGAAATTACTTTACCGATACTAGAACAAAGCCGGTCATTAGATTCATTTAGTGCCGAAAATATTGGAAACGTAATATCCGTCAAAGAATTTAAAACAACAAAGTGCTTGTTATTCAAGTTACGTAGTTGTTTTCTTTTCGTAATTACGTTCTGTGTTTGTTTTACCGAAATTGTAAAAGGTAAAAATAATGGCTTGTTTCTAGCTGGTAATAACAATCCGTTATTTCGCAGTTTGTGTATAAAACATACACGATTTAAACACAACACTTTTATGTTTAAAATATACTGTAGTGTGCATAGTTTTCCTAACCATAAAGATATTACCTATAGTAGGTAGTTCTACGCGAAGACGCACCCGTTTTATCACATTTTTTATCTCTCATATCGGTACGAGTAAAATAAAACCATATCTTCTATCTTTAAAACTGATAATAGGTCAAATATAAACAGAATAATGTTCACTATAAAGCAGTAGGTTGTGTGTAGTTATTAAGAAAAGATAGAGTTTTATATTTTACTCGTTTCAATTCTGCAATATCTGCCAGCAATCATGTTGCTGGCAGATATTGACCAAGGTAAAGTGCAATAGGGATTAAAGTATCGATAAGTTCAACCAGATCCACTGAAGTTAAGTTTAGACGGAAATTAGATCAATATCTCGGGTTTATTATAAGTGTAGATCATTACGTTTCAATTCTACACTAATGTTGCTGCTGACCAAGAAAAAGTAAAACATGGAATTATCGATCGCTTAATTCAACCAGATCCACTGAGGTTAGGTTTAGACGGAAGTTAGATCCTTAGTTTGCGTTTATTGTAAATGATCAGTTAGTTTGGGATATGTTACAACTAGCTTGTGTTGTAACTAGCTTCATCTTTCTGACTGACTGACCCTTTGACATTTCAAAAGTGCCTGTAATTGGTTTAGTAGAAATAAATGGTTTGAGTTTGAGTTCTGCTATCAACTATAGTTTTCATTATCAAATAACTAGCTGACCCGGCGAACTTCGTACCGGCTCAGAATCAATATGAACGAATATATGAGAAAAAAAATTGTCTACATTTTTTATATGTATAGAAAGGGCAATACCTACGCGGTCAAAACGTATGGAACAGGGTTTTTTTTTAATAACCGACGGTAATATTCGACGCTATGGGGTCTAAACTCATGTGCTGAGTTCATGGTTACAGTTTGCGCGTCGATGTCCCTGCCATCCTGTATATAATTGTCTCATGTTTTTATAATTCTTCTGCTATTCGAGGATCCAACAAATCATAGATCTAAAAATCGGTCCACCCGTTCTTGAGTTATAAATTGTGTAACTAACCCGACATTGTTTTATTTATACAGTATGTAACAAAAACCCTGTTGTTCCTTGTAGGAGCGTATATAAATACCTATAGGCTTACCATTATTGAAGTTATAATTTAAAAAAAACCTATGGTGGCCGAACATTGTCCATAATCAGATAGTTTTTAAATTCGATACATTGTTACAAAATGTTTTTAACATCTGAACTTACAAGTACTAATGGATCTAGCCTACGGTCGATAAAGATTGCCGCCGCCGGCGGCGGCCCCTTTGATTCGCGATAGCTAGACAGGTTGGCGCCAAAACACAAAGCAGGCGGCACGCACAAACTCCCTTTTGTACGACCGCCACTAGCCGATTGTCCGCCTCACTGCCCCTCAGTCGCCCGCGCAACTTACTTCCGGACGGATGTATCGTACGTTGACAGCATTAGAAAAAGAACCAAATTATTGTGATTTTGTGAGTGAATTCTGTGTGTGCGTTTTTTTCCAAAATGTCTTATTCAAATGAGGAATATTGTAGTGTACCAAGAACGTTTCGCAACTCTAAGGAACATAACTTTGCGTCGACGATGGCTTCCCAACGTCTCCACATACGGACGTTCAACATTGGGTCTGTGCACGGTCGAGACCAACATCGTATTGACGAAGGATAACCGAGGACTCGAGACCATGACATTGAGGAAGAAATCCTCGTGATGTTTGAAGAAGACCCTACGGAAGTACGTGCTCTGTGGGTAAATAAATTAATTTTAAAGTATTAGTTATGTCACAAATGACTAAATAGTTACTACGTAACAGATACTTCACTTAGTAGAAAATTACCTACTGCTATAATAGCCTACTCCGTCTCGTCAGCAACCGCTGCATGCTAAAATGTGCCTAAATACTCAAACGTACAGTTGTGATTGCTTCACACCGCGCGATTCCCGTATTATTATTATACTCTTTGGCGCGATCCCACAGCACTGAATTTGGGCCGCAAACGGCCCGGACCGCTCGGCCGGGCGGTAGGTAATTATAACGTGCAAGTACATGGAGTGACGGAGGCCTGGTTATGTGTTTATTGTAATTATCAATCGTCAAACCTGATAAGCCAACTTTTTGAAAAATTCAAACTAACGTTCCCAAAGTGTTATCTATCAGTCAAACAGCTGAGTGATGTGAACGACACGTGACGAGTTCATGACCTTAGTGTGTAGTATGGTAGTGTGCGGCGCGGCGGCGGGCGGCGACAAAGCGACCGGTTGCTACCTATTTCTCTTTGCAGGGGTGAGCCATCAGTGTTACTTTTCAAATATTTATTATAAAATATTTATTTTGATTTTTTTTTCTTCACTATTTTTTTAATTGACTTACGTAATTACCATCGGATATCGATTCTGAAAACGTCCCTACTTGGAACAACAGGGTTTTTGTTACATACTGTATAGATGAAGGTCAACTGAAAATCAAGTCTCTCAAACTAATCTCAAGGTATCATAATGCCTGGGTCCACGACATTTCCACATAACTATAGGCCTACATAATTTGTCGTGTCGGTATTCGAGCCACGTGCCTGCCATCCTGCGCTCACTTCACTAGTTCGGCATTTGTCGGCGAGAAGCGTCGACTAACCGACTACCAATTGTTCGTTCTTGTGGTCTTAGTTGAAGTCCATTAACGTTGTAGTGACATGCTTTCTAGCTTGGCCGAAGACATCGTAAGTACAACAAATTGATCGAATCTTTATCAACATTTATAGATAAACCAAATTTGCAAGACCACCTAGTACAGTCGAGTGCAAACGCATCATGTTTTAGGTATTGGATACTAAGATTTAGCTAGGTTCGTGATAGATATTTTGCCACAAAATTAAGTATCAATAAGAACGGATCTGAGAAATTGGAATTTAATTTTCTTTCGTTTCAAAAAAGCCACTAAATAACCTGTTACTGGAAAATGTAATTATTTTGTATGGAAAATTATGTATCCATCTCCGACGAATGTGTTTTTATACGTGCCTTCTTGGTGAATTCGATTTTTTATTTGTGCTAAATGGAAAGTTCCATCTAATTTTAGTCCAAACTTATTCACCAAATCTCAGAAGATTATTTAGGCACAATATCAATTTTAATACGAAACCATTAAATATTCAAGTGGTCCCAGCAAAAGTTAACATTTGTGTAAACTTCATCAAAAACTAGGTCAACATTTTGCTTCAGATCCTTACAACATATTTTATAGGAGAGCTGCCTATGTGTGTGTGATCAACAGGGATGGGGTTGTATATGGGTGTGTGTGTGGGAGGGAGTTTGCAATAAAAACAACACGATACGAGTACTCCACTCCGCGGTGGCTGTTCACAAGAAAAACAATTACTATGATTCGCACGCCACGTGAGAAGGAAATGAGATGAAATGTAGTAGAGTGGGTTATATTTACATGCAAGGTGAATTTTGATGATGTGAAAATTTGTTTAGTAAACTTCTCATGAAAATAAGAGCTTTTTGATCGTGTGCAGGTTATCATCAGACAACAATAACAGTGCCAACGCATTAACAACATACTCGTAAGCTTTTTCTCGTTCCATTAATTGCTCCGTTTATCTCTCTAGCAATGTATTTTCAATCACCGTCACACAAAAATATCCCGGCAAATATCATTTATGAACAAAATTGCTCAAGACTAACCCCCGACCTTCGAACACAATTATTATAATGAAACAAAAAAAATACTTATGAAAGTAGCCAACCTCATTTCTAGCGCAATAGCTATTACACAAATAGCCATGCCCTGGTGGATGAGCCACTAACTATATGGAAAATTAGCGCCGCGCGTCTCGCCCGCGGGGACTAGAACACGCTACGGTTACACTGCAGCTTTAATTACTGTCTCTCTTGTGCTACATATACATGGCCGGCAGTGTACGCGGTGCTAATAGATTGTGTCGCAATTTGACCGTCAATTGTTATAGGGTTGGCTAAATACAGATTGTTTGTTCCGATAATGTGCTGTCCGCTATGTTCGGTTATTGACGTGGAGGTAAATAATCCTTAGGTGAGTAGGTGTCTGAAATAGAACGGTAAAGGTTGTTTATTGATCTATAAATAATATTTAAGCGTACTGTAGGGACTCTTAAATAACACCATGTTATATTTATTGGGTTTATTCCAAGAAAACGTGTTTACTTCTCCTCGTCTGTTGTATAATTGTTGTTTGTACCTAATAAAAATAAAGAAAGCTAATTCTAAAATCGCTTGAATGGTCGAATGCAACCAGAGTTTTTCTGCCAGCCCGCACAATATAAGGTCGCCTTTAGCAGACAAACATCATATGGAACACGTATTTAAGGAGCCAATTATAACTTTTTGCCATTACTACTCATCTTGAGCGTGCGCTGAAATCAAAGTATTAGATATCGCTCGTCGGAATGTGTCTTTGTAGCCAGCATACCAAACCTTTATACATAACTTTATCATCATATACATACCATCATTTAATCTTAGAATTTATATCACTTTGTGAACATTTTACACATGCAACGTGATAAGTTTCACTTTGCTGACACGCTGAAAATGCAATATGCATAAGCGGGCATGCAACGGGCAAACCTTAGATTTCATAAACAATCAAATCAAATACTTGAAAATATTTATGCAATCTAGACTGAACAATTTTCTTCAAATTACATACAATTTAGAAAAGTTGGAAAGGTGAATGGATTGTGTGAGGACTGGTATAAAATAAAAGGGAGTGAAAGATGGCGTGACGGTTGGACAGGGGAAAATGGAAGAAAAACACGTATTGCGCCGACCCCGAGTGACATGGGATAAGGGCAGGAAGCTGATGATGATAAATAATTTAGAAGTTTGCGTAGAAACCAGGACACATGAGATAATTCAAAACAAAAACCTTAAACGACTTACGACATTATTCTCCATATTTTATTCTGATTTCTTGAAGCTCTATCAAAATGTTGTAACATAATGTACATACTCACAGTTATCTTCATTCATTCTTCCAGGTCAGAGCAAGCATTCCATTACCGTTAGGCGCTGATCTGATTATTCCTCACGACACGTTTTATCCACAATCAGTACACAGACGCAGCCCCAACTTTAACATAAGACTACGACGATTTAGTGACATCTAGGGTTGGGAATTTCGCCCACATTGATTGATATATTTTTTTCCTATAAACACTATACTTATAACACAATTTAACCATAGAATTTATTGCATTTTATTAATATTTATTCTATCATGACAGTTTCGATAACGCTGTCGCCATGATAACCTTTCTTTAAAATCCTTAACGGCCTGTAACTTTTTAGCTGATTATACATTCATAATTCTCCAAAATTAATCATGGCCTTTAACAAATCTCAAATTCATATTTTCTACATGATATTAGATGTGGATGACCCCTCCGTGTCTCGGAAAGCATGTTAAGCCCTTGACCCCGGCTGTCATTTGTGGATCTTTGACAGTCCTTAAATAGTCAAATCAATAGCCTGAAATCTGACAATCAGTCTTACCATGGGGTATCGTATTACCAGTAACTGGGTTGTGGAGGTCAGATAGGCAGTCGCTCCATTTAAAATACTGGTACTCAGCTGCAACCGGTTAAACTGGAAGCCGACCCCAACATAGTTGGGAAAAGGCTAGGCAGATGTAGATTATTCTACGAGTTCGAGTTGACTTGATAAACCCACGCAATGCGAGAATCAGTTCCCGTTTCGCCTATAAAGCGAATACATCAGATAAGCCTGATACTCCAAGGCCACCTATCCCGGGAACACCCAGCGTACCTCTCCGCTCCGGTACCTGACGGACCCTCCCTACGCCTCCGTCCTCCGTGAAGGCCTCCTGTACCAGTCGGACCACTGGCGCGCCTCGCCGGAGCACTCTGATAACCCTCCTGTACCTACTGGGCCGCGCCTCATCCGAGGGCCGCCTCACCTGGCGGGCTGACAGCGTCCCCGCCGTGCCTGCTCTCTCCTGCTGTCATGCTGCGTCCTGATCCTGCTGCGTGGCCCCTCTACGGGTATCCTCCATACCGCACACGCACCAGCACCTGCCCTCACCTGCACCTGCACCTGTCACTGGCACCTGCCTTGCATCGGTCTACCTCTTCAGCTCCATCTGCAACTCCACCTCAGCCTCCTCAACCCACCTATCGCGCATAATCCTTCCTCACCCACACTACTACACACCACTCTTCAGTCCATCTGGAGATGAATGATGATGAAAGAAAGGGACGTTTTAAGTCAATTAAAGTTTTATTTAGAAGATATGCAAAAGATGGATCTTTTGCATATCTTGTAAATAAAACTTTACCTACTTACTACTTCCTACCTACCTTTTTACTTTACTTCCTTAATTTAAAGTAAGTTTCCTGTTGCTACACGACAATGTGCCCAAACAGCAAACACCTAATTCAGAATAAAATGCCCATCCAGCACATTCGTAACATTTCCACTTAGGAAGGTACACAGTATGGCAAAATAATTGGGCACACTTCTGAGACTACCGACCTCTTAATGGGTCGGTGGTAGTGTTAGTTAACTCGCTCATTATTACCGAGCGCTGTACGGTCAGCATCGAAATTAAATTGCCAGCGACTTCGTGGAACATAGGTACCTTGGAGACCAGAGCTATTGTAATTGACTGTGTTATAGATATAATTTCGTTTAGGGCTGGGGTTGGAAGATAACATGGTTATTTGGAAGCAGTATAACTATTAACGAAATGTTTTCAACAATGTTTTTGTTTTGATATTCATTTCCATTTTCATTGCAATTGAAAATTGCGGCCATCTACGATGTTCATGTACAACTTTGTCACTGTACTGGGGTACCCCAGTAAAGTGACAATATTTAAAGTTGACTATATCTTATTTTCATCTAGATACTCTCCTAGAGAAGACTGAGGGTTTGTCTGTTATGTTAAATTTCTACTAACTATAAAAATAAAACATGCTACACCTACATTAAAAAAGGGCGAGGGGATGACGTTTTAACCAACTAAATTAATACGATATCCGTTCTCAAAATATGCTGACAGTTTCCTAATATCCTCGCTACTTACATTACCAACATACAAATTGCGTAACACACTAACAATCTCCATTTGAATCATTCTGAAAGATATTGCTAATCCATTGCTTCATATGTTCGAAAAATTTGTCTGCTCAACAACCTAAATAACGCAATGAATGATGTTGAACTGTCAAAATGAAACCCGTTGCTACTGATAGTATTTGCATTTACTCCGCAGTAAACAGTAACGCTATTTGCTTACAGCAATATGTATGATGGTAGCACTTCCCAGATTAACCCTTTCACAGGAAGAACTACTTTAAACAAAGGTAACCTAATGACTTTACTATAGGTATGGTAGAATCCATGGGATCAAAGTTCCCAGAAAAGGTAAAGAGTGTGAACCTATTTGAAAGCTTAATGAAAAACAGGCAAGGCCCAAAATCTTTAATTAAATTCAACTAAAATAAAACACCGCCATTGAAACATTCAAACATCCCAATTGCTGCCTTTTCAGTCCGCAAAATATTAAATTACATTCAATTAAGTATACATTTTAAACACTAGACTACTGAACCCTTGTAATTACGTTACTGTCGGTACTCGTATTGTTTTATATGATAAAAATGTACCTACCACCATTATGTGTTACGAGTCAGCATAATCAGCCCATACTTAATGTTCCCACTGCTGGGACACAGGCGTCCTCTCTGTGAGAGGGAGTGGGCCGTTCTTCACCACGCGGGCCCAGTGCGGGTTGGTGAATGACAGAGGTCTTCAAATTTTTTGGTTCTAGGACAAGCCGGTTTCCTCACGATGTTTTCTTTCACCGTTTTGAGAGTGGTACTTTAGAAAAAGAATTAGGGAAAAACTAAAACCATGAAATCCAATTTGTTTTCCTACATGCACGCGAATGAAGTCGAACAGCTAGTCCACAATAAAAACTAACAGACTTACTCACTGTTCAGAACACCAGAAAAAACATAGATCTTTCTAGTTCCTTCATACTCTCTCTACGTAAACCACGTTTTAAAACAACCGGCTTCCGTTAATTGAACTGTAAAATACCTAGCACATTCTAAGACCCCGGGAATAGGAACACATGTATCCCTAGAGCTCCCACGTCTGCACGTTACGTATGTGGATATAAAAACGTCTGGCTGTAAACGAACTTGGTTGTTACGATTAAAATGTAACAGGTTTCTTGAATTTTTTGTTGAATTTGTTGGTGTTAACTCTTAAAAGAAAGAAAGAAAAACGTTTATTTGGACACAGTTCGTGAAACACCAAATACAAAATTAATAAATTAATAAATAATGTCTATGTCTATGTGTGTTGTCTGTCTGTCTGTTCTTAAGAATAATATACAAACTAGTTAGATAACTACTTAGATATCTAACTTCGTGGGAGCTCAAAGGTTATAAAATATATTTATATCACTTAGGGCAGATTTTTCCAACGCCAAATAATTTTATCGGAAGAATAATATTTTACATTTTGAACGGTTCTTCCAAACAAAAACTGTTATTCCATGAATAAAATTTATCTTCAGTCAGTTCAGTTTATTTTTAGTCAGATAACTTTCATCTGAAGAATATTTATGACAGTGTGACATATTCCGCTTTATTCATAAACGTTGCTTAAAGTTAAGCAGTGATTAGCGACTGTTTAACCATACATTTTTTACGTTTAAACGTTACTTAACTTTAGTCATCGTTTATGAATTGTCATTGCCCATTGTCTATACAAAAACTGTGAAACCGCAATCTTTATTCCTTCGATAAAGTTGTTTGGCGTTGGAAAAATCAACCCTGATGATACGGAATTTTTTCAAAGTTGTACTTTCTAAGTTAATCGACAAAGATTTTCTACCTAACAGTGAAGGGAAACCGATTATGGTTGGATTAAAAATCAATAAATAAAAATAGTTTATGTACACCTTTTTTTTTTTGGATGGGAGATCATCAAATGACCCCTCCCGCTCTATGGGTGGAGCGGAAGGGAGTGTCAGACTCTTACTGACTAAAACCCACCCGTGTTCCTTCCTTAGCCCTTTCTGTTCCAGAGCAGCGGTAACCCTTTCGGACGATCCCGCCGCCCAGGTTATTTACACCTGTCGTGTAGCGACAAGAAAAACTAAGTAAGGGGTGATGAAATTAAAGAGAGGGAGGTAGAGAACAATTAAAAATATATTTATAAACAGTTTTAAAAATGAAGATGGGTTGAAGAGTGTAGTGTAATATGTGGAGGTGGGGTGTAGCGATGACGATGAGTGATTCGAGGCTGAGGAGGCTGAGGTGGAGCAGTTGCTGGCAACAGATGCGGGTACAGAAGTCCAATTCAGATGTGGGTCAGGTGAGGGCAGGTGCGAGCGCGGCACGGAGGGCACCCGCAGGAGGGCCCACGCAGCAGGGCAGGTCGCCGCACGGCAGCAGGAGGAAGAGGCTCGGCGGGGCGCTGGCAGCCCACCAGGTAAGGCGGCCCTCAGAGGTTGATGCGTGTGCGGGCACGGAGGGCACTCGTAGGAGGGCCCACGCAGCTAGGCCGGACGCAGCACAGTAGCAGGAGGAAGAGGTACGGCGAGGACGCACCCTCCAGGTAAGGCGGGCCTCAGACAAGATGCGCCCCACAGGTTCATGTCCGTAGCCTTGAAGACGGAGCACGGAGGTGTAGCAAGGTGGCTCTGGAGCAGACAGGCGGCTCAGGAGTAGACAGGCGGCTCTGGAGTATCAGGCCTTAACCTTAGTGTTCGCTTTAGAGGCGAAACTCGAACTGACCACTACATTGCGTGGATCAATAAGGAAAACTCGTAGAACAACATCATGTAGAAAATATGAATTTGAAATATGAATGAGAGCAGTATTATTTCTGTGGCTAAGTATGCATATGTTTAAACCTGGCAGTTAAGCATTTGATCCTGGCAGCTAAGGATTTAAAAGCAAACGTTACCATGACGTTTCAAACATCAAATGCCAGAACTGTCATAATAAAATAAATATTATTAAAATACAATAAAATCTATAGTTATTATGTAATAAAAGTATAGTGTTTAAAGGAAAAATGATATGAATCAATGTGGACGAAATTACCAACCCATGGTTGACACTGAATCGTTGAAGTCATATGTTAAAGTTTGTCCGTGTACTAAATGTGGATAAAACGTGTCCTGGTGTCGTGAAAAATAATCAGATCAGCACCTAACGGTAAAGGAATGCTTATTCTGATCTGGAGGAATGAATGAAAGTAACTGTGAGTATGTACATTATGTTACATTTTCCCCCCGACCCTAGAAAATTTTCGACTCAGAGAAAATTTTGATATAGCTTTCCGAAGTAACCAGTAAAACACAACTTCGCAGATTCATACCTCCCCATTCACCCAATCATACTATCTCTTTTAAGCAATCTCCTGCATTCCGATAAGGGTGGAGTTCACATTCAATGACTGCCACTCTAGAAGGGTGTTTCATAAACGACGTTAAGGCTTATTTAAGGAGTTGTCGGCCGCTCCAGACATGGAAAAAAAAAGGTATTACTTTATATACATTAAGTACAGGAAATTAGGCTCTTATAAGAGCGATAGAATTATAAGTTAAGTAGATATATACATTTGGTTTAGGCTTATTTAGTGAGTTACCAACCGCTCCTGCAAGGGCTTATTTATAGAGTTGCAACCGCTCTTTAGAATACATATACATGAATATATACAATAGTTAGATTATTATACAATAGAGATTGGATAGCTTAGATTACCAATGGTTTAGAGCCAATTGATAAAGCATATCCAGTGATCAATGCAGTAGAGCACATGACCATTAGAACTATGGGTGTAGGACCCGTAGTTAAAGAAGAGTAAAAGATGGATGGAGTAGGCCATCATCTTATAAGACTATTTGGATTTACCAAAAAGTTGCAGTTGAATTTGTGCTTAAGAGCACGAGTTTAAGAAGTATTTATAATAGAATAAAGATATGATAATGTAGAGCGTGATATACAATATTTATAGGTTGAAAAGTTAATAAGTTACGTAAAAATATTTAAATGGTAAATATTTAAAAGTTAATCAATAAAGTTACGTAAAAATATTCCTTAGTTTTCCTGTTGAAAATAAAATAAGGTTATATATGTAAAGAGTATAGATGTTTAGAAATATTCAGTACAGTGTGCTCAAGTGATGTGTTTGGATATCAAAAATAATCAGATCAGCACCTAACGGTAAAGGAATGCTTATTCTGATCTGGAGGAATGAATGAAAGTAACTGTGAGTATGTACATTATGTTAAGTAAAACTAAGTACGGGGTGATAAAATTAAAGAGAGGGAGGTAGAAAACAATTAAAAATATTTTATTAACAATAAAAAGATGGAGATGAACTCGAGTGGTGTGTAGAATGTGGAGGTGGGGTGTAATGAAGATGATGATGGGTGACTGAGGAGACTGAGGAGGCTGAGGTGGAGCAGTTGCTGGCAACAGATGCGGGTACAGAAGTCCAATTCAGATGTGGGTACAGGTGCGAGCGCGGCACGGAGGGCACCCGCAGGAGGGCCCACGCAGCAGGGCAGGTCGCCGCACGGCAGCAGGAGGAAGAGGCTCGGCGGGGCGCTGGCAGCCCACCAGGTAAGGCGGCCCTCAGAAGTTGATGCGGCCCGACAGGTTCAGGTCCGTAGCCTTGAAGACGGAGCACGGAGGTGTAGCAAGGTGGCTCTGGAGCAGACAGGCGGCTCAGGAGTAGACAGGCGGCTCTGGAGTATCAGGCCTTAACCTTAGTGTTCGCTTTAGAGGCGAAACTCGAACTGACCACTACATTGCGTGGATCAATAAGGAAAACTCGTAGAACAACATCATGTAGAAAATATGAATTTGAAATATGAATGAGAGCAGTATTATTTCTGTGGCTAAGTATGCATATGTTTAAACCTGGCAGTTAAGCATTTGATCCTGGCAGCTAAGGATTTAAAAGCAAACGTTACCATGACGTTTCAAACATCAAATGCCAGAACTGTCATAATAAAATAAATATTATTAAAATACAATAAAATCTATAGTTATTATGTAATAAAAGTATAGTGTTTAAAGGAAAAAATGATATGAATCAATGTGGACGAAATTACCAACCCATGGTTGACACTGAATCGTTGAAGTCATATGTTAAAGTTTGTCCGTGTACTAAATGTGGATAAAACGTGTCCTGGTGTCGTGAAAAATAATCAGATCAGCACCTAACGGTAAAGGAATGCTTATTCTGATCTGGAGGAATGAATGAAAGTAACTGTGAGTATGTACATTATGTTACACACCTTCAAGTAAAAAATATAGTTTGGGCCTTAAAGTAAGTAAAGTTGCTTGTGAGAGTTGCAGCCAATACGATAACTTAATATCTTGGTGTCAGCGCCCATCCTCATTATCATTACAGCCAACTTATTATTTATTTATTTTAGGATCTTCAACAAAAGATATAAGTACACTAACATTACCTACATATTAATTAATGGACGACAAAATATTTGGTAGGTGTACTCCTTCAATTAGAGGAGACCACAGCATGCACAATAAAAGGAACCACTAAGCCAGCAAATTAAATACCTAATACATTTTTAGGGTTCCGTACCTCGAAAGGAAAAAACGGAACCCTTATAGGATCACTTTGTTGTCCGTCCGTCCGTCAATCTGTCTGTCTGTCAAGACCCTTTTTCTCAGGAACGCGTGGAGGTATCAAGCTGGAATTTATATCAAATACTCAAGTCTACTGACCCTTGGAGTTGTGAAAAAATCAAACTTCTAAGCCAATGCAATCAAAAGATACAGCCGTTTATGCCGCTTTCCGCAAATTTTCGACACTCGCAAGGGAATCAAAACCTACAGGGTACTTCCCGTGAACTCAGAATCTTGAAATTTGGTACGAAGCGACGTCTTATAGCATTGCGAAAACCGTAAAATTTTAGTTACATCATGTAATAAAAATATTTTTAATAATTTTAAATTGTACGGAACCCTCGGTGCTCGAGTCCGACTCGCACTTGGCCGGTTTTTTTAATTTTATTAGCCGTTAGCGTCCCACTGCTGGGCAAAGGGGGGAAGCCTTTATTTCGTACTCTCCCACCTACCTAATACATAATAAAAGAAATTCCTTGCTGTTTAAATCATTATAGTCTTGTGTACTCTAAATGAGATGTAAAATTTACTCTGCAGTGGAGGCAGTACCGGGTAATAATAAGCAAACATTTGTTCTTCGTATCAAAATAAAATTATTTCAATCATTTACATTAGGTTCTCATCAAATAACATTTTCGAGGGAAGCGACATGTTTTTTACCGCGTTTTCCCTGAATACCTTTCGTCTACACGAGCGTATGAAAACGTCTTCGAAGAAAATAAAATAAATTTAGCTATCAAGAATAAGAGCAATCTCAGAAGCTATTTAAGTTTGTGCGTTAACCAAGTGTTAGGTACTTGGCTTTAAGGAGACGTCGTGACGCGCCTCCGTGCGCAATGTATGTCACGGCCAATTACTTGCAGGGTTTCTTTGTTTGCTCACGTGAAATAATAAGTAGAATAAGTATGGAAAGAACATCGCACGTTTTAGAAAAACATTTTTGGGTGATATTTATTTAGTTTCTTAGAATAATTCTTTTGTAATTTCGGGTGAATGGAATTTTTATATAAAAAAAACCGGTCAAGGGCGAGTCCGACTCGCGCACCGAGGGTTCCGTACAAATTTACGGGTTTTGGATTTTTCCTTTACTTGCGCTACATGGCATTGCTTCTTGCCAAATTTCATGGTGTTGATTACCTTGCGAGTGTCAAGATATACGGCATAAACGGAACAGAAACGCCGGTATCTTTTGATTGCATTTACTTAGAACTTTGATTTTTGTCACTGCTTCAAAGGATTGCAGCCTTGAGAATTTAATATTAATTTCAACTTGATAACTCCACGCGTTCCTGAGAAAAAGGGTCTTGACAGACGGACGGACTGACAGATGGACAACGAAGTGATCTTATAAGGGTTCCGTTTTTCATTCTGAGGTACGGAACCTAAAAATAAAAGAACATTTGCCAGGATTTTGTGTAAGGCGATCGGAAAAACTAAATTATATGTAGATCTTCAGTTGTGAAGGAATCCCTATTATTTATTATTCCTATTTATGCATTTGTGTACGTCGTTTATTTATAATTCAATCATTTTAATATTTTTTTTTATCGTTGTTCGGCTCAACCAAAGCACCTGCCATCTAATCTCTTTATCACCCTTGGTTGACTGGTAGAGAATGCCTAAGACATTAAGTCCGCCTTTGTACCTTTTTGTGTGCGAAAATATTATATAAATAATCACAAGAAAAAGAAAAATCAATTGTTTCTTACTAAGATCTACAAGGTCATGTCTCTTTGAAATCTTCTTTTAACCTTTGTACAGACGCCAGCACATCAAGTTACTACAATCTGTCAAATTTCTTTATTAGATTTTCAACTTTATCTTTATAGCACTATGGTTCAAGGTTGATTGGTGACGGCACGGTTGGCGCAGTGGTTAAGCGATTGACTGCTGCGCTGCGTGTCGCGGGTTCGATTCCCACACGGAACAAATATTTGTATGCCCTACATGTATTTGTTCCGAGTCTGGGTGTTTTTCTATCTATAATATATGTATTTACAAAAAAAAAATTGTATATAAGTAGTTTATCAGCCAACTTGTTACCATAACACAAGCATTAGGTTGCTTAGTTTGGGACAAATGGTGCTGTGTGAAATGTCCAGGGATATTATTATTATTTCGTTTATTTATTTAAAGGTCTTATTTTATTACATTTTTAAATATTAGTATAAAAAAAACAATAACATTTAAAAATATAAAAAAATAGTGATCCACCGGTGTCGGGAGCAGGGTCCAAGCTACCGGTGGTTAGGGCTCCAGAGACAGAAACCTCCTCACAATGCGAGCCGTATCGAGGAGTACTGCCTTCTGAATCAGGCCCTTGATCCAACCGAGCCGTTTTATTATTATTATTATTATTGGGAAAATTTGACAGTTTCGGGTAGCTTGACCTGCTGGCGTCTGTACTTACAGTGTGACCGTTGAGAGAATGCGTTCCTGACACCTGTCAGTGCGACAATTCTAGTACCTAGCTAATGAAGATCAAGTTTGCAAAACATGTATTCGTATTGTATGAAACGGTTAACTGACATGTCTCAAGGAGGCATTATCTCGTCGGCCGCATTGTAGATAAATTATTCGTTGCACGTACCTACTTTTTACGACTAAAAACTAATTACAACCCTGTCCTTTTTAGGACACATACCACACGCTATCCACTAAAATTTTTAAACTGTTTCGTGTTTACCATAATTTACTATCAAAAAACAACTCTGCGAGCTTTATAAAAATTCCTTGAAGGTTGCAAGATCGGTATTTTTTATCCGGCCGCCTCTAGCCAAGTGGGTGAATTTTAAAAATGTATGTAGCATCACGTAGCCTGACCAAGTTTTGGAGCCTAATTAGCCCGGTTTAAAGCATATAGATAAGGAAAGTTGTGTTTTCGTCGCTGCAAACTGACGTCATGCAGAAATGAATAAAGTTTGTAAAAAGGCTTTATGTATAGAGGGTAATGTTGTTAGTTTTTATACCTATGCTCCTTCTAGTACAATAGTCTTTCTCTCAGTACCAAGATCGTTACTCGTGTAATTGGCTTGGTAATCGGATTGTATTCGCCTGTTGTCATTGTCACATAATTGTGCTCTATGCCTCGCAGCAGTTTCACCATGTATGAGACCAGTAGGACAATTCTCGTAATTTAAAACGTTTAAAATCTAGTCGCAGTCTCATCTCGGCGACAAACGAATGTCAAAAACTTGTCAAAATGTAGGGAAATTAGAGGTATTTTTGACAGATTGAGACTGAGATCAGACTGAACGTTCTTAAAATTACGAGAATTGCCCCTCAGAGCATTATGTTGCTTGAATCGCAGTGACTAATTATGTGGTTATAGAAAAAGTAAATAATAACCTACCATTAAGTATAGGCAAAGTTGTCAATAAATAAAATGCCCGTTTTGACATTGACAGTTCTAGTAGTTGATAAAGATCAAATTCGCAAAACACGTATTCGTTTGTATGAAACTGACAGGTGTCAAGAACGCATTCTCAAATGTCAAAGCGGGCCTTTTATTTTTTGACAACTTTTACTAGTAGGTACCTAATCTGAACTCTCTCTTTATTTCGCCTGAAAATCAGTGCGGGTAAACATATGCTGTGTTAATAGTGACTGACGTTTATAACCTGTCAATGAATTTTCTGGAATTGACTTTATAAAAATGACTAGCTGGTGAACGTCAGAATCGCCGGTCAACAGTCGTATTTAGCTTTGAAATTGTGTCTAAAAATTACTTATCAATTGCTTATATTTGCTTACCATGATAAGAGAATTGCTTATTTCATAATTTTATAGAATTAAGACATTTAAGATTGACCGACCATTCTGATGTCAGAATGGCTGGTCAATCTCTGTAGAGTAGTAACTATGTGGAATTATTGAAATTTTAATGGGGCAAAGATTGCTTATTAATTGCTTATTTCACAATTTGTAAGCCTAGATCTGTTATTCTTTTTATAAGCTAGCCAAGAGCTTAAAAGCCCCTGCGCCTGATAAATTTATGAGAGCAAAGTGACGTATGTCGAAAATTGCGTTTATATTTCAAAAGGTATTATTATTTATTACTCGTTTCTTTATTTTCTGTAATAACCAAGTGGTGTCTAGTGTCTATATTACATACTTTTAATCATGGCTGTATTTATTAACTATGTACCTATATCTTACTGACACAGAGTACTTAAGTATTTATTAGTGGCTTAGCCGACCTTTTTTAAAGTTGCCTGCCAATATTGAGATGAAATTAATCTACCCTACATTAATGTTTTTCGAGGCTTTGGCATTATCATCAGCCTTTTTCCTACAGGCCTTCTCTTTGTGAGAGAAGAGGGAATGGGCCTTAATCCACCACGCGGGCCCAGTGCAGATTAGTGAATGTCACATGTCTTCGATTTTTTGGTTCTTGGATTTGCCGGTTTCCTCACGATGTTTTCCTTCACCGTTTTTAGAGCAGTGGTACTGGTACTGACATAAGTTACACAAAGTAAAATGTGCCTGCCTGCGTTCGAACCTACTTGCCGATCACATAAGAAACTCAAACTTTTTAACAACAATACAACAACAACCAGCAACCGACAACCAACAACAATAACAGCAGCAACAAATACAATTTTTATTTAATTTAGTACCTACTTGTACTACACTATACAACAAACTAAATGATTTAGTCTCTGTTCGTAACCTAAACAAAACAGCTTTTAAAAGGAAAATAACTGACTGGCTTCTTACATTAGATTATACACAAATTGAAGATCTTTTCAAAACTATATCTTGACATAAAATTTCCCTTTGGAACGCACATACAAGTACCCCAAACCACACACACTCTCACTCCACATCACACACACTCATCCCACATACATTCACATACATCCTCCCTTGCATGTATTCTTAATAATTTACTTTATTTTCACGATTTTTATAAATCAAGTTTAATTTTTAAAACAAATTATAATATTGCAATACTGCCCGTATTGCAATATTATAATGTGTTAGATTTTTATTTCAATATGATATACGAACCACATTCACATACATCCTCCCTTGCATGTACTCTTAATAATTTACTTTATTTTCACGATTTTTATAAATCAAGTTTAATTTTTAAAACACATTATAATATTGCAATACTGCCCGTATTGCAATATTAAAATGTGTTAGATTTTTATTTCAATATGATATACGAACCAGATCGTCTCCAGTGCAACAAAAATAATGTAAAACTTTGATTAGGGGGCCTGGTGACCTGACATACAGGTTTTGTAAAAAAACTTAGTTTAGGCACCAGTCTTCCACGAATTAATTATGAAAATGTGTCTGTAGACTATTAATTACTATCTCTGTAATTAGCGGTAAGAAATAAATAACTTAATACAACAAAACAAAAAAGATATACCGAAAGGAAAAAAAAAATCTAATTACCGAGTCTGTTCTGAATAAATATGATGTATATTCCCTCATCATAATCCGTTAAGCCGTTTGGACAGTAGAGCGTTTTAGAGAAACGGACATGCATACATACATACGCTACATACATAGACGCACGAGCAGTGGTGGGTGGCCTGGTAGTAAAGGCCCCGACTTAAGTGTCGTAGGTCCGAACGCAGGCAGGCACATTTTACTTTGTGTCAATTATGTCAGTACCACTGCTCTAAAAACGGTGAAAGAAAACATCTTGAGGAAACCGGCAAGTCCAAGAACCAAAAATTCGAAGACATGTGAATTGTGACATTCACTAATCCGCAACGGGGCCCGCGTGGAGCCACCTTTGGTTATTACAGAAAATAAAGAAACGAGATGAATAATAATACCTTTTGATATATAAACGCAATTTTCGACATACGTCACTTTGCTCTCATACATTTAACAGGCGCAGGGGCTTTTAAGCTCTTGGCTAGCTTATAAAAAGAATAACAGGATCTAGGCTTACAAATTGTGAAATAAGCAATTAATAAGCAATCTTAGCCCCATTAAAATTTCAGTAATTCCTCATAGTTACTACTCTACAGAGATTGACCAGCCATTCTGATATCAGAATGGTCGGTCAATCTTAAATGTTTTAATTCTATAAAATTATGAAATAAGCAATTCTCTTATCATGGTAAGCAAATATAAGCAATTGATAAGTAATTTTTAGACACAATTTCAAAGCTAAATAAGACTGTTGACCGGCGATTCTGACGTTCACGACTAGCTGCTGTCCGTCACTTCGTCCGCGTGAAATTTCATTTCCCCCCAAACCAACCCATCGCATCGCCTGCCCGCGTTAACAATTTGCTTAGCATTATTTCTGTTTTTTTTTTCTTTTCTTTTTGCATGATGAAGGCCAATTCTCGTAATGTAAAATGTTCAAAATCTAGTCGCAGTCTCATCTCAGCGACAAACAAATGTCAGAAACTTGTCAAAATGTAGGGAAATTAGAAGTATTTTTTTACAGATTGAGACTGAGATTAGACTATGAACGGTCTTAAAATTACAAGAATTGCCCCTCAGATTTAAATCGGATATTAGCCCGGAGCCGCGGTTAGCCGACAAGCAAGGCCAACATGATCGTTTGGCACCAATATCCCATAACCGATTTTTAAATACCATCAAAATCTTTAAATTTTTTGTTATTTCAGCCAAACAAACACTCCAAGTTATCCAGCGGCCTACAATAAAACAAAACGCATTACACCTCACATATCTGTCGCGGCGCTAAGCGCAGTATATTGGTCGAAGCATCCCCGCGTCCTTGTGGGTAACCAGACTTAAATCGGATATTAGGCCCGAGCCGCGGTTAGCCGACAAGCAAGCCCAAGATGATCCTTTGGCACCGAGCCAGACGAACAAGATTTGATTTTCACACATTTGGTGTTAGGTTGGTACATTTCTGATACAATTCCTTGTTCGATATTGGGTGATTGGACGCGAAATAATACAAATACTGGAGTCAGTAGACCATAGTTACATACTAGTTGTCTTTGGAAGTCTCGATATTTCTATTCGCACCGTGCCAGAGAAGCAAGATTTGATTTTCACACATTTGGTGTTGGTTGGTACATTTCTGATACAATTCCTTGTTGGAAGTTATGTGAAAGTACGGGTAGTATTAATAATGGAGTTAGTAGACCAAACTTTTATCTACAAATGGTATTTCGAACTCTCGATGTTTATTTCGTTTCAGCTAAGTGTCTTTCATATGGGTTGTAATAAAACGTCGGATATACCTACATAGTTAACAGTTATCTTATTAATAGAAGTATGTAAATATTGACAGAAAAATCTTCAAAATTAGGCTGTAGGTCTATAAGTAAATAACACAATTTCAGTATTTCTTTATAGAAATTTTCCAAGTGCTATAAAATACCTATTAACTAATTTCCTTTTAAGTTGGGGAACCGTTCACGAGATATTTATATTACCCTATTACTAAGCCTCCGCTATTCATCCGTCCGTCAGGCCATCCGTCCGTCCGTCCGTCTGACTGTCAGCAGGCTGTATCTCACAAATCGTCATACGAAGGCAGTTGAAATTTTAACAGAGTGTGTGCTATAGCCGCCATAACAACAAATAATAAAAATAAAAAAGGGGGTTTCCATACAACATTTCTTGCATAGGTAGGTACCTATATATTTTTCCAAATAACTATGAACCCCGTAGAGAAGTATTCCTAGTACTGTGCTAATTTAAGAATTTTTAGTAAAGCCTGGCATGTAACTGTTTGTTGTCCCTAACAAATAAAATAAAATAAAATAAAATAGAAGCAATTTGTTAGCATTGCCTTTGTTGATGCCGCCTGTCACTTAATTAGGTGATTGATCTCATTTTCTTAGTAAATGCAGCAATCAATTATTTTTTTAATTATCAAACGTAACGCTGTGTCATGCTTTTTTTTTTTTTTTTTGTGGATGGGAAATCATCAAATGACCCCTCCCGCTCTGGGTGGAGCGGAAGGGAGTGTCAGACTTTTACTGACTAAAACCCACCCGTGTTCCGTCCTTAGCCCTTTCTGTTCCAGGGCAGCGGTTAACCTTTCGGAAAATCCCACCGCCCCGGCAGGCTTCGGCCCTGTGGGGCCCCGTCCTCTGCTGACATCTCTTTGAGGCGCGCGTGGAACACAACGCGCCGTCCGGCACGGGCCTGGTCCTGATCGGACGGTGAGCTACCCATTACTCACCGCCCGCAGGCCCGCGCCTACGGTGGCCGGGAGTCGTCACGCGGCTCCCGACGCCCGGAGCGTCTCCCGCGGCGGCTGAGGCGTGAGGTGTTCTCCCTCAGCCTCCCCGCCACCTCCTTCGCTAGCATGACTGCTTCGAAGAAGGAGGTGACTGCCTCCCATTCTCTCTCGCCCCGGACCATGGCTTGCACCAGGGCCGGGCGCGAGAGGTCGCCGCCGTTGCCGATCGCCTCCACGAGGACACGGCGGGTCTCCGCCCAAGCAGGGCAGACCTCCACCGTGTGCTCCACCGTGTCCTCTGGGCGATCCGGGCAGTGGTGACACCCGGGCGTCTCCTCCCGCCTGATGATGTGCAGGAACCTCCCGAAACATCCGTGTCCGGAGAGGACCTGCGTCAGGCGGTACGTGAGAGCGCCGTGACGCCTCTCTAGCCACTCCTCAAAGAGGGGTCTTATCGCCGCTATCGCGGCGTGCCCTGCGCTGGGTTGCGATAGTCGCGCCTTCCATTCCGCCATGAGATCGCGCCGGAGGTCCGTCCGCTCCGCAGCGATTTGCCGCGGGTGCAGAGTTTCCCCCCGGCGTAGTGCCTCCGCGCGCCAATCATGCAGGCGCGCAAGCACTATCGCCTCCAGATCCCATGGCGGCAGTCTGGCAAGGAGGCTTGCCGCCTCGCGCGAGATCGTGCGGTAGCCCCGGATCAGCCTTACGGCTACCACCTTCTGGGGCGCGTTCAGATAGTGTGCGGCTCGAAGCCGCAGTGAACGCGCCCACACCGGGGCCCCATATAGGGCCATGGACCGCACGACCCCCGCGTAAAGCCTCCGGCAGGAGGCGTTTGGCCCCCTCAGGTTGGGCAGGAGCCGCTTTAAGGCGGCCCCGGCCCGTTCCAGTTTGGGGGCCAAACGTCGGAAATGCTCGACGAAGTTCCACCGGCTGTCGAGGACGAGACCCAGGTATCTCATCGTTGTCTCGACGCCGATGTGAACCCCTCCTACCATCAGTTGAGATCCCGAAGGTGGCCCGTACCGGGGCCCATGAAAGGACATGGCCTCGGACTTGTGCAATGCCACCTCGAGACCCAACTGCCGGATCCTATCCACGACTATCGCAACCCCGCGTGTCATCGCGTCGGCCGCCGCCTGATGCGACCTCCCCTGCGCCAGGACCAGCGTGTCGTCAGCGTAGCAAACTACACTGACGCCATCAGGGAGGTCTGCCCGCAGCACCCAGTCGTAACCGATGTCCCACAGGAGCGGCCCCAGAACCGATCCCTGTGGGACACCGCACGACATCTCTCGCCGGCTCCAGTTCCCGTCGCGACCGGGGTAGATGACGGCTCTATCCGTCAGATACGCCCCGACTATTCGACGGAGGTAGGTCGGCACCCGGTGATACCGAAGTGCCTCCCCAATGCAACTCCAGGGCAGGGTGTTAAACGCGTTGGCGATGTCGAGTGACACCGCCACGACGGCCCCGCCCCGGGACACCGCATCCCCCGTCGTGAGGGCTCTAACGCGCATGATGGCGTCCACCGTCGAGCGCCCCTTGCGGAAGCCAAACTGGCTATCCGCAAGATCCGGCCCTGTCCCCACCAGGTGCCCGACGAGGCGGCCCGCAATCACTCTCTCGAAGAGCTTGCCAACCTCGTCGAGCAGCACAATGGGCCGGTATGCGGACGGAGAGTCCGCAGGGCGCCCTGGCTTCTGAATGAGGACCAGCTTCCCTGTCTTCCAACGGAGTGGAAACTGGCCTCTCTCCATGCATGCGCTTAAGAGTCGAGGCCCGAGAGCCGTCGAGGCCAGGACCCAGGCTTTACCCGGCACGCCATCGGGTCCTGGGGCGGTATTTTTGGCCTTCAGCCTGCCTACCGCCGCTCCCAGCTCTACCCCGGTCACTTCAGGGGTGTCGTCGTCGTCGTCCATGTGGTCCGCTTCGGACACCGCTATTGGCGGAGCCATAGGCGGGGGAGTATGCTCCCCCCGTGAAGGGAACAGAGCGCTCACCACCTCCTCCACCAGCTGTGGGCGGAACTCCCTCCCTGTGCCTCGGCCCCGGACTCCTCCCCGCCTCGTGGCGGGGATCTTCCTGGCCAGCTCCCAGTCAGAGGACGACCCCTGGCCGCCCACTGACCTTGGCCGCTTGCTTCGTCCCTTTCTATTAGCAGCGGCCGCACGGCACGGGCTCCCTGAGCCTTCCGTGCTCGATCCTCCCGATGCGGCGTCGGACTCCGACCCCGCATCACTCCTCTCCTCTGTGCGCTCCTTGCGCGGTACCTCTGCGTCGCACAGGCGCTCCAGGCTAGCCCGGAGCTCCTTTTCTTGCGACGCAGGTTGACGCGGGTCGGCGGTGGTGTGCCGGCCCACGGGGCTATTGGTGCCCCCCCCATATACGGTGGGGCGGCCTTCCGAAGAAGGACGGGATTGTGCCTCCTTGTGGAGGTTGCCCGCCTGGGGATTTTTTCCTTTAGCCGTGTTTTTCATTGTGTTCCTTTTAAGGGTGAGGTCCCTTTTCGCGCTAATGACCGGATCCCCTCCGGCCATTCATCCCCTCGGCACGCTAGACCTTGGGATTGGGGTGATTTTTTAGAGAGGTTGTCTTCCTCGCGGCCCGGGCCTCAGTGGCCCGGACCCCCGGTCCTGAACTCAGAATTACGGGGTGGCCGACGGCTGGGCAAAACCAACCGTCGCCCCGGCGTCCCCACGCTGCCGCCGGATACCGGACAGACGCAGCGCGGACATGGACTCCCTTCACGACCCACACTCCCGTGGGTGCAGCGGCGCGAGCCGCCCCTCCCCAGTCTACGCCCACTCACCTTCCTCTGTAAGCAGAGGGGGAGTAGACGTACTATAGCCCGGTTCCCTTCACCGACCATCAAGGATGATCGGCGATTGGAACCGTGACCCTTCCCCGTTTGTTGAAGATTAGCCGCCAGCCCCAAGTGTCCACCAAAATCTGGTGGGCACTTGGAGCCGACGTTGCCCAGGGTGCGCCACGAGGAGGCTCTTCAACATGCATCCCAGCTGTGTCATGCTTGAGGTAGATAATAATATATTTATTTTGAATTCCAGCAAAGTAAAAAAAGTAGACGTTCTTTTTTCAGTAACACAAACATATTTTAAAAAAAAAACGTGTGTGTTTATTCGACGTTTTTTTGTTATTGACCGCTTTTTTTTACTTGACTGTACGAATCACTAAACACAACCACTAAGTTCATCAACTAAAAGTATATTACCTATATAACCTACTGACACACGTCATAGTAAACTCATCATCTGCCTCTCCTTTTCCCTACTATGTTAAGGTCAGCTTCCAGTCTAACCGGATACTGCTGAGTACCAGTATTTTACATGGAACGACTGCCTATTTGACCTCCACAACCTAGTTAAGAACAGGGTAATTCGAAACCCCTTGGTAAGACTGGTTCTCACTTTCGGGCTTCTGACGACCGTAACAACTGTCAAAGATCCACGAATGACAGCCGGGACAAACGGCTTAACGTGCTTTCCGAGGCACGGAGGGGTCTTGGTATGTAAAGATGGTCACCCATCCACGGACCGACCGTGGCAAGCGTCGCTTAACCTGATCGATCGCCCTGTGCGGCTGTTATTACTTAGGCACAAGCCCCTCTTCACACTCCACACATCATAGTTAACTAATGCTGCTAATTTCATGTTTACAGGTAATTAAAATCCTCAAGGGATGCTACGTCATGTAGACTCGATTATGGTGAGTGGCTTTATATAGAATATTCGTTTGGCATAGAAAAATGTTGATTTAGTAGATATAGAATATATATATATATATATAACATTTTACGGTAGTTGTTTAAAAGTCAGGAAATTAGCACTTATTCTACAAATTTGTTTTTCTAGGAAATATCGATTTATCTTAACGATTTCTTTATCATCTTTAAGCAAAAACTATTATTAATATTAAGCAAGGTAAATTAAACCTTACTTTTTGTAGAATATGAATTCTTATATTATTATTCTTAATTCTACCTACTTAGTGCCAGCATATGGGGGATAAAGTCTATTCAAACTAATGTTTCAAATTGATGTTGTTTCAAGTTAAACAAATATCAACTTTATTGTAATTAAGTTGGTTTCAGAGTGACTAGCACTATTGCAAAAGTTATAAAAATGTTTGAAGTTGTAGCGTAAACTGAACTTTATTTTGTAGGAATTAAAGTTATTTTTTCCATAAACTCATATTTGTTTACATTTTGGCGAATATGTCGCGAATGCAGATTAGGTACCTTATCTTTTTGTAGAAATACAAATTCTTATACTCAATGAAGCATACAACACCTTTAATCAAGATAAGACTTCTTACCTCCATGATGATGTAAATTCTATGTATGTACTCGACGAATGGTCTCTTATGAGACTGTGTATTTTTAGCTACCTTAAAGTTAATTTAGTTTAGATTTAGGCAACAATACCGTCACCCATCTAACAAAAAACTTTGGTTATTAACTTCCACAAGGCTTACAAAGATATACCAACGGTTTGTAAAGAGTATTCTTTTCAAAACTATGCATCGTCATCGTGTTATAAGAGAATATCGAATAAGTATAGAAACTCAATAAAGAATGCCTTAGCAACGTAGCTAAAGTTATGTTGATAAAAAATGGGGAAAATACGCTTATTGCTATTCGGTAGTAAATTCAATCGCAGAATTTTGAAATTATCTTATTACAAAGTCACTAGGTTATCTAATAAGGCTTTTATTCGGTTATATTTCAAAAACAATTAAAAATCCATTGTGTCCCGCGTGGATCCACGTGTACACGAAGCTTTAATCAATTTCAATAAATGATAAATGATTTTATTTATATAACTGTGGGTTTGTACAAACACTTAATACGTTGGTACACTTTTAAATGTTAGTATTTTAAAAACTAAGTGACGTCGGCGTTTCCTATCTGAATACTCTGAGAAAAGGCCGAAACAAACTCAAAGGTCATACCTAGTCGCTTTTAAAGTCCAGACATAATCTTGGTCAGATCATGTGAAAACCATGGAGATTGGTGTCTGAAATGGTCTTTGGAGGAAAGAACCACACAGATCGAGTGGGCCTGTCCAGTCAGTGCAGGCATTTGTCAGTAATCATGCATCAACTCAGAACAAGAGAACTCAGACTCAATACTAAAACTCTGGATACTAAAACTAATAAGATTTTAACAAACTTTACAAATTCTGCAATTTATTTCAGTTAACTTAGCCTGTCAATATCTGATCCTTACATAAAAAAATTAAAATTTCCTTTAAATAATTTACCAGCCACGAACTCAGATTTCTATAAAGATAAGGCAACTCTCAAAGCAGATCCTCCGATAGATAAGTAAGAAATGAAGAGTGCGAAAATATTCATGGCCGCCCGGCCGACATCAACTTTGTGAGGCACAATACTAAAGGAACTCCGGTCAAACAGATAGGGAACGAACTTTATCGGGGCATTCGTCCAAAGAGTGAATTGCTGACCGCTTTGGACTTCGTCGCCGTCGTCTGCGCAGAATTCGCTAATGTAATTTATTAGGGTACCAATAAAACCGTCGCTATCACAATTTATAACCATTGTCTGTGACCCGAAGTTCGTTTACTTAGTTCCATAGCTTTTGTGAGGCTGTGAAAACATTTATTAAGTGCTACGATTATGTTGGCAATTGAATTAGTTGTAACAAATGAGGATGAAGTTTTTAATAAGTGGAAGAGTGGCCAGTTTGTTTACTAAATAAAACATCTACAACTTTACCACTTTAAGGTAATAATACAATACAATGGATAAAAGAACAGAGGGTTGATCATTACGTTTTCGCACTGTGTGTTGGCGAAGACTGATAATTTATTTAAGTTAGGCTACATACGCACTGACAGGTGGCTTGCTTAGCGCCTAGACCCTAGTGACTTACGGTCCACATACACAGATACACTAGGCTACTAGCGAAAGTGCCAAGCGGGCAGTGCGGCCGGTTGCGAAAATTCTAGCGTTCCTTTAACTGCGCTATTCGCAAGATGACTTGCTAGGCTCTATGAGCTAAGCAAGCCACCTGTCAGTGCGTACGAAGCCTTACGATTTCCACACGATGGAAGTCAGTGCTGTATTAGATTAGCCAAGACATTTATCATCAAAACAGTGGTGTGTCTCAGATTAATCAATCAAATCAGGTGGGCTTAAAACTTTCAATAACCTTACCTATCGGATTTTTGACGCGAAATCTTTTGCATCAGAGACGGTTAGTATATGAACGAGGCTACATTCAAATATTAATAATATAAATAATAAACAGCGCCAAACATAAACTTCACTCAATTTAACGCAACTTATGCTCAAGTAACTTTTGCTTGATATTTTATGCTTCACCGCCGAGCCTAACCGCCTAAGTAACAAGAAATTTTATACCCCATTTATACTAAAACATCGGCGATAAAATACATTATTTTGGAAAAATATTTTGGCCACAACAAACTAAATGTTCTGGGAGAATCTGAAGAGAGTAGATAAAATAAGAAGATGGCGCTAATTCCAGTCGACGCCAGAATAGCTCTTAATAAGCTTATCTGCGTCTGCAGGGGAGCATTTCGACACCTCGAATAAGTGGATTTTTGGAACCAACCTCCACTTGCCAAATAAACCTGGGACGTTATTACTGAAACAAAGGAAAGCTTTATAATTTAGTGTCCTTCTAAAAGTATTATACACAGCTGGGTTGAAATAAATACCCTATTTAATTTAAGTAAACGCTTAAAAAGGTCAGGCAGAAGTCGTCACAATTTAGTCAATGACATTATTAAGTCCATGTTAAAGGATCCTAAAATGCGGGTACTATACAAGATGCATTTTTAACCAGTGCGCAAACTGTAACTATGAATTCAGCACCCTGTTTCTAGGCCCCTAGCGTAGAAATATTTAGTCAGTGATCAAAAAAAAAACAACTGTTTCATAGAAAACTGCAATACCGACGCGGTTAAAATGTATGGCAGAGCATATTTGTTTTTAAAATAACTGACGAGACATTTTAATGCTTCAGTTCGGTTCAGAATCATGTACTGAATTCATGGTTTCAGCTTTCGCACTGGTTAAAAAATTATCTGTATGTATATTGAGCACACATGTAAACTCTCATTTACTCTTTTGGAGGTATGAGGAATAGGGTGTAAAGTTCACTCATCCTCCATTGAAAAGGGAGGATCCTCCAACCAGACGGGTGTTATGTCTGGCGGGCAATTGCCCAATGATGATTGATATTGGGAAATTGTATCTATGCTAATTGCACGGTAAACTCTGCTTGCGAGATGCAGGATTTGCGTGAAGTCAGTATGGCGCGCTCCGGAGACCGGAGGTCGATAGTTGGCTGAGTCTTGTATCTTGCGATGCTTGCCAGGCCAGCTGAGGTTCCAGTGAGTCGGAACCGGTTGCCGCATAGTTCACGGTGAGTCGGAACTGTCTGCGGAGATGTCCCCAGTGACTCGGGGTGGATGGCGCTGCATTATACTCCAGTGCGTCGGATGTCGTACAGCGCCGGGTTGAGGCTGGCTGCTGCGTCGACCAGGAGAGGGTGCTCTGCTTGTTGACCGGCCGAAAGTGCAGTGTGCTGTGCCGAGGTTGCTGATGAGGCTGAGGGTGATGACCAGGTATGCGCGGTAGCTGCATGCTGGTGGTCAGGATACCCGTTGAAGCCGTGGGTGCTGGCTGGCTGGGTGACTCGCCGCTAAAGGGTGTAAAGTTCACTCATCCTCCATTGAAAAGGGAGGATCCTCCGACCAGACGAGTGTTATGTCTGGCGGGCAATTGCCCAATGATTGATATTGGGAAATTGTATCTATGCTAATTGCACGGTAAACTCTGCTTGCGAGATGCAGGATTTGCGTGACGTCAGTATGACGCGTTGTTCGCATGTGGCGTTGTAGATACCGCTACACTCTACACGCTACCAGGTATTTATTAAAATAATGTTGGTAACTACAAGTTTATTCAACATTTATTACTAACTTTTCCACCAGCAATTTTCTTCCAAAGTCCAATCACTTCATGAGACGGTACAAGTTCATCTGTCTTCTAAACTACGCCCCAACAGTTACAGAGTAATAGAAACACAATACAGACTCGACAAAGTTTAATATCATTTAATTTAGCGATCCCCGTTTTGTTTTTCAACGAGTAAAGCATTTCATTTAAATACCAGACTCCATTTTGCCAGTAGAAGCACGGTTTTAAACAAGCTTTCGGGAAACGTAAATTGATAAAGGAATCCTGAATTCATACGTAAGCTTTTGGGACCTAAAACGATTTGTCTTATCGGAAATTTATTGGGAAAAGGCGTATTATGGGATGCGTGGATTCGCCAATGGCTAGGGAACGGCTTAAACAACTCATTTTGATGCCAGAAATATGATGGAGGGTAAATATGTATTTGAAAAAGTATTAAAGAGAAAATTCACTGTAACATAAGACCAAATATTTATTGAGATCAGTCATATATAGTAGGCACTAGCTTTGTACTTTCAGAGTAAACAGACAAGACGTGTTCTACGCCTGTAATATGGGGGATCAAATCTCGACAACGTAAAATCTACGTGCACTTTATTTTATTTAGTACAGTGACAGACTACACACTAAGACAATTCAGCACAGTTATGATAACATACATCACATAAAGCTGAAGTCCAATTATTACAGTACACAGCGTTCAATGTTTAAACATGCTTCATTAGTGATAGTAAAGGTGAAATAATATGGAGAAGTTAATAAATGACGCTGTTGTAATTACAATTTATATGTATATAGAATTACTAAATTTATTAAAACTGTTCAAAAACAAGTCTACCTTGTATATTGCATTATATTGACTGCGTATACTTTAATGGCGATACCGGAAGTGCTTATACTTAAACTCTTTTATTGCACAAGAAGTTTCTGCCCTCCGTGATATCTTCATAAATAGTGGCAGACCATCGACGCGCAGCTGTTCCCATGGATTCAGCACATGATTCGTCGGTTTCTAAAAAAAAATGCTGTTCCATACATTTTGACGGTTTTTTTAGGCCATTTTCTATAAAACAGCTGATTTGTTTTTTGATTTCCGACAAAAAATATCTACGCTAGGGGATCTAGAATGAATATGCTGAATTCATGGTTAAGTCATAGACCGCCACCGCGGTCACCGGTGTCCGCCAACAATAGATTTTCTGTTGTGTCTGTTGTCTGACAGTCAACGTTTTACAGTTTGCGCACTGGTATTTTTTTTCCTGCAGCAGGAAAAAAAATAGCATTGTTAAAAACCCTTCCTTATTAAATTGAAGAAAAAGAAAAATTCATTCACTCAATGGCCACAATAGAAAACGAAATACTAGCATTGAGAGTAGAGGAAATTCCAATTCAAAGCACCGGCCTACACAATACGCTATGGGTGAAATGTGAAACGGTATCGGTATCAGTTTTGCGTACCAATTGAACGTCCTTCATACGGCGACGGGGTCCCCGATAAGACTTGACTCCCAAAAACTCTCGATTCGATCTTTCGAATAAATCTTCCATGGTCCCTTGGAATGGCGAGTCACCAGACGATTTCCTGATATAAAATGGTGCTGTGGTCCAACTATTTTTAAAGTTGGACAACTAGTAAAGACCCATAGTCCAACTGGTTGGACAGAGCAGTTGGACCACTGCCCCGGACTGAAAATTATAGCCTAAAGGTTAAATTATTAAGGGCAATGCTAAAATATCCTAAATTACGTGGAGTGATATAAATAGAATAAAATAATTACGTTAACTCAGTTAGATTAATTTAATTGACCTTTGGATACGTCTACGGAACATGAAGGGCATTTTGAAAGTACGAAAATATTATTATTAAGGTAATATCAGAGTTAATTTTACGAAAAGGATATTCTGAAATACAAGTTGATTTGGGACCGTATCGTATGGGTATTTGAAAAAGTATCTTACAATCGTATTGAATATTCGCACTACCTTTTATATACATACACTAGCTTTTGCCCGCGCCTTCGCTCGCGTTAAGAAGTACCTATAGTTGGACAAAGTTTCATACAAACATTCATCCCCTATTTTATCCCCTTGGGGGTAGAATTGATCAAAATCCTTTCTTAGCGGGTGCCTACATACGTCATAACATCTACCTGCATGCCAAATTTCAGCCCGATCCGTCCAGTGGTTTGGGCTGTGCGTTGATAGATCACTATGTCAGTCAGTCAATCACCTTTGAGTTATACATATAATTATATTTAAATAATAGATAGATAATATACATACAAATAATTAAAATTGAAGTGTCTGTTTGTAATGTTATAATATAATAATATCCCTGGACATTTCACACAGCACCACTTGTCCCAAGCTAAGCAACCTAATGCTTGTGTTATGGTAACAAGATGGCTGATAAACTACTTATATACATTTTTGTTTTGTAAATACATACATATTATAGATAGAAAAACACCCAGACTCGGAACAAATACATGTAGGTCATACAAATATTTGTTCCGTGCGGGAATCGAACCCGCGACACGCAGCGCAGCAGTCAATCGCTTAACCACTGCGCCAACCATGCCGTCAAGTTATAATAACAGTTTTTTACTTACTCAATGTTTAAACGGTACCTACACACTTATAACAAAAAAATAATTGAGTTTTTGTCCGTCTGTTTGTTCCTGCTGATCTCCGAACATCAATAATTTCCGACATCCACGCGGGAGAAGCCGCGGCCCAAAAGTTAGTACATATTCCAAAATTGCGTTACCTATTTCAAAAGACTTACTTTCGGCACAGAAACGTTATTAATTTTGTAGAGCGAACCTGAAACCGAGAATAAAACAATATCTATTACATATTAGGGTAATAATAGGTTTATTTAATTGTGTACCCAGCCATGTCATCATCTGCCAGCCTTTTCCCAACTATGTCGGCTTCCAGTCTAACCGGATGCAGCTGAATACCAGTATTTTACTGTATTTTTACATGGAGCGACTGCCTATCTGACCTCCACAACCCAGTTACTGGGCAATACGATATCCTTTGGTAAGACTGGTTGTCTGACTTTCGGGCTACTGACGACCCGTAACGGCTGTCAAATATCCACGAATGACAGCCTGGACCAAACGCTTAACTTCCGAGGCACGGAGGGGTCTTGGTATGTAAAGATGGACCCATCCACGGACCAACCGTGGCAAGCGCAGCTTATCCTGATCGACCTACCTGTGTGGCTGTTATTACTATCTTTTGCGTTGCAATTACGTAATCTATTTCAAAAGACTTACTTTCGGTACAGAAACGTTATTAATTTTCGAAACGAGTATAACACAATATCTATTACATAATATTAGCATTAATATGTATTAGTAATAATATGTATATTTAATTGTGTATCCAGCCATGTGTGGTATTAAAGTGAATATTAGGTATAGTTAAAGTAATTACTACATAATGTTATTAATACATGAAGAGTTGTGAGATCTAATATGATCGCTCGGAGGTTTGAACTTTGTTCTAGATTAGTTAATAAAACCAGGGTGTCTACTCCGAAGTAGTATCGGCCGAATGATCGGCCGTTTCCTGCTACGAAGTTACTATTTGGTTCGGTCGGTCCCGATCTTACACTCCTACACTCTTTAGAATATTGACTATGGTCCCGACCCAACTGAGCCAATCCGAACTTTTTTCGCATTTTTCAATAATATTCGGTTCGGCCATGTGTCGGTCCGATCCGAAAATTCGCACTTTGCACTTTGGAGTAGACCCCCTGGCCATCTCTCGGCGAGACGGAGTGGGCCGTGATCCACCACTCGGGCCCAGTGCGGGTTGGTAGTCACATGTCTTCAATTTTTTGGTTCTAGGACATGCCGGTTTCCTCACGATGTTTTCCTTCACAGTTTTGAGAGCAGGTGGTAATTAAATAATTTACACAAAGTAAAGCGTCTGTCAGGGTTCGAACTTACGACCTATATCTCGTAAGTCGCGGTCGTTACCACTGGGCCACCAATACTCCTATTTCGTGTATATTGCGCTTCATTTTACACGTACAGCCTGTGGGTAGACTACACTCAAAAACTGTACAGCGCCCTTCGCATTCAATATAATAATAATAATCTAACTATAATATAAAAATTAATCGCTGAATGTGTTGCTAAGCGCAAATCTCGAGAACAACTGAATCGATTTCGCTAATTCATTTTTTAGAATATTCCTTGAAGTACGAGGATGGTTCTTACGCAGAGAAAAATTTAAAATATTGCCTGAAAAACTCTAAAAACAACACTTTTCTATACTCTCATACAAACGAATACAAATTTTGTTTCGGAGTGGGTCGAGTGTACAAGAAATTTCACGTGGACGAAGTCTCGGGCAGAAACTAGTCTTACAATCTAAGAAGACTTTTAATTTTTTTTTAAAGGAAAATAACGAACTTAACAATATAAATCACAACATTTAAATCAAGTTAAGCCTTAACTCTAATCACAAGTAATCTACTTCTAGCAAACTATAACTATCCTTAACTAGACCAAAACATTAAATAAACCTGACAGCAATAACCAAATATGATAATCATAACGTCCTAACAGCGCGACGTCCGGAAAGGAAGTGAGTTCGAGACTCGTGTTGCGCTCGTATTTATGTTCGCTGGCTCGGTCCAGGCTCGTTGGTAGGGGAGACAGATAAGACGGCCGTTCCTGCATGTGAGTCGTCCTCGACTACCTCGTCCGTGGGTTGGGCATCATCAAAATCAAAATCAAAATCAAAAGTCATTTATTCAAATTAGGCTGAGAATCAGCACTTTTTGAACGTCAAAATTACAAAAGACAGTCCCCCAAAAACGCCCGCCCTTCACCACTTCCTAGTGCTATCGCTGGGAAGAAGAAGTGGCGCAACAAACTCCCCAGCAGCACAGCTGTCTGTTCAATTTAAAAAAAAATACTTGCTTCTATACAATACCAGGTGCTTATGTTCGGTAATTAACATTACAAAGCCAGAACATAAAATTTAATTATTTGCCATATGTCAGCTAGCCACGCCAATATACCAACAAATATAATAAAAACTATACGTACTCAAGCTAAAAAATAATTAATTAAAATGTAAATAAAAAAACTTACTAGCCAAATAAAAGCCTCCAGGCATAAAGGGCGTGACAGCTTACACATTTATGCATTGCTGGGTTCTAAGACCTGGCAGTAAGCTAATTCTGGAGAAGGAACATAAACATTGTCTTGCGTTAAAGTAGGGTGACCAACTATTCTTATCGTCTAAGTAGTCGTTGATGGAATAGTATGCCTTTGAACAAAGGTTGGATTTTAGTTGAGCTTTAAACGCATTAAAAGGCAAGTCTAGAAAAGAAGAGGGTATCTTGTTATAAAAGGTTATACCAAGCCCAACAAATGAGTTATGAACCTTATGAAGCCGGTGAAAGGGGGCACGTAGTTTGTCCTTATTTCTAGTGTTAACACTGTGAATATCACTATTTTTAGTGTACAAGTGTAAATTTTGCCTAATATATAAAATGTTGGCAAGGATGAATTGTGATGCAACCGTGAGAATACCAATATCTTTAAAGAAATCTCTTAGAGAAACTCTGGCACCTAACTGGTAAATTGCTCGAACAGCTCGCTTTTGAAGGACAAATATATTTTGTATATCAGCGGCTTTGCCCCACAGCAGAATACCGTAGGACATAACGCTGTGAAAATAACTAAAATAGACTAAACGAGCTGTATCAACGTCAGTGTATTGTCTTACTTTCCTGACGGCGTAGGCAGCCGAACTGAGCCTTCCTGCTAGACTTGATATATGAGGTCCCCACTGAAGTTTGGCATCTACTGTTAGACCTAGAAAAATTGCCGAGCCTACAGTTTCAAGCACCTCTTTATCTAAGACGATGTTGGGTCCTAGGTTTCTAACATTCGGTAAGGCGAACTTTACACATTTGGTTTTCTTGGCATTGAGAACTAAGTTATTTGACGTAAACCAATCTGTAACTATTGAGAGTGCACTGTTTACGTCGTCAAAATCTTGTCTATTCCTGTCTACTTTAAAAATAAGAGAGGTATCATCTGCAAACAGTACAACATCACAGATGCCCGTCAAATGGAATGGTAAATCATTAATGTAAACTAAGAACAAGAATGGGCCCAGTATTGAGCCTTGCGGAACACCTAACTGAACTGGTAGCCCGGATGATTTCACACCATTAACATCTACACATTGGACCCTATTATGTAAATACGACATAATTAATTAATTCGTTTTGGACACCGTAATGACGTAATTTACGCAAAAGCGTGTCATGGTGCATGCAATCAAAGGCTTTGGAGAGATCACAGAAAACTCCAATAGCATTCTGTGATTTCTCCCATGCGTCAAATATGTGTCTCAACAGAGCAACACCCGCATCTGTAGTTGAACGACCTTTTGTAAAGCCATATTGCTCATTATGGAGGAGGCTATTTAAATTAAAATGTCTTAGCAGCTGCTTGAGTATTAACTTTTCAAATACTTTGCTAAATGCAGGTAAGATAGAAATAGGCCTGAAATTGCCAACGTCATTCTTATTACCTGATTTAAATAATGGTATGACTTTACTACTCTTCATGAGGTCAGGAAAAGTTCCTAAATCAACACATTTATTAAAAGTAACAGCTAGATAGGGGGCTACGATGTCTATTATATTACTTATAAGTTTAGTGGAGATGCCCCAATAATCACCGGTGTTTTTAGACTTAAGTGTATTAAAAACATTAACTACATCACGCGGGGTTACATGTTCGAAACTAAATAAGGGACTACATTTAGGTACACTACTGTGCAAAAGGTTTTCAGCTTTAGACGAGGACGAATTTAAGGAGCGAGTCGTAGTTATCGGTATGTTGGCAAAAAACTCATTAAATGCCTCAGCTACGTCAGCTGCTTTATTAACTAATTTGTTGTCGACCATAATCTCAAGTAGTTTTTCTTGTTTAACCGATTTTCCCGTTTCATTATTAATAATTTTCCAAGTGGTTTTTACTTTATTAGTAGAATTTTTTATTGTATCGCCTAAAAATTTTGATTTAGCAAAAGCACTAATCTTTTTGAATAATTTTGAATAAGTTTTGACATACTCTAGGAAGGGAGTATCAAACCTGTATTTTTTCAAACCATATAACTCGTATAGTCTCGCTCTACTTTTATAAATACCGGGAGTAGCCCATTGGTTAAAGCCAACAGAGGATCCATTAATGTTAATAGTTTTGGTCTTGAAAGTGGATTGGTACTCTTTTTGCACAACATCAAAAAGGGCACCATAAATTTCATTAGGATTCTCGTATTCTACTATCGATGGTGTAATTCTATGAGCTATATTATTTTTAAACATTTTGCAACGACTAGCTGTATAAGGCCTGCATTCAAATTTATGTGGCTTTTTATGTAATGGCATGGGGAAGCTAGCTAATAAACCACAGTGGTCGGACGTTAAGTCAGTTAACACTAATTTATTTTTGGCATCACAATCACTAAATAAATTATCAAGACAAGTTGACGAAGAAGCTGTGATCCTAGTAGGTTCAAAAAACAAGTTAATTAAATTATAAGACCTCAAAAGATTGAGAAGTCTAATACTTAATGGAGTAACATCTAAAATATTAATATTGAAATCTCCACATAAAATAATACTTTTGTTATTTGATTTTAACCTATTGAGAGTATCTTCCATTACCGATTCGAAACTAATAAAATCCCCAGAGGGGGGTCGATAAACGCAAATTATAACATATCGCTCAAGTTCAACACAAGACAACTCTATAGTGCGCTCGATTGAAAGATTAACTAAATCTAAACGTTGTTTACATTTCAACTTGTTTGAAACAAGAACTAAAGAGCCACCGCGAATAGCACTTTTTCTCACAAATGCACTCTGTACGGTAAAGTTTTCATCATTTATAAACACTACTTCATGTTCCTTCAACCAGTGTTCAGTCAAACATAACACCTGAACATCGTAGTTTTCCATAAATAAACTTAATTCTAGCTCTTTGCCGGACAGACCCTGCATATTTTGATGTACAACATTCAACATATGTGGCTGACCCGTTGTCGCACCTAATAGTTTAAACTACAAGGCGTATCAAAAGTAGTATTAGTATCAGTACTAACAGTAATCGATGGTACACTACAAGTACCAGTGTCACTGTGTATATTGTATGCTAAAAGATTAGCAATTTGTCTCCTACAACTAGGTGGCAAATACATAGTATAATTTGTCAGTTTGTAATCAGTAATGAATTGATTACAATCAAAATATAAAATAGCATCACTGTGACGACAAGTCCTATTATAAATGAACATATTTAAATTATAAATATGCTTATTTTGCTCATCAGTTAAATAATGGGAATAAGGCAAGGCACAAAAAATAAATTTACAATTATTAGTATCATTAAGATGCAACATCAAATGGACACATTCAATTAAGTCCTTTTTCCTTACATTTAAGCTATCCCCATATAATAATATAACAGTTGAACTGGGGTTTATTTTTGTCAATTTGATATTATTAATTAATTGGCTAATACTGGCACCGGGTAAACAATGATTAATTACATATTGTTGCGAACACTGATTTAACAAGCTACCAAAACCTTGACCAAATTTATCAGAAAAAATATAAGTAGTATTAATCAAATTATTCGTACTATTGCTATCATCACTAATACAGCTACCTACTGGTTGAGCTACTGAGGGTGTGGGTGTAATAAGTTGGGGTCCCCGGGAACAGGTACAGCTAAAAGAGAGGTTATTTGTCAAAGACTCATACCTCTCCGCATTATACTTGACCAGGTCTGCCAACTCATTAGCCTCCTGCATGCGCTTACTCAGGTCTTGTTGAGAAGCCTCATATTTACTAAAGATATCCTTTAGAGCGTATTCCCTAACAAACAGTTCATCCTGAAGGTGCTGAGTGTCTGTGTCATACATAGCATTACACAATTCTAATTCACTGTTACAGTTTTTTAATTCTTGTATTAAATTTGCTTTTTTTTGCCTAAGTTTTGTATTTAATTTGTTTACTTTTTGGCATTTCAAAGATTTTTGAGTTTTTCTAATTAATCTATTAATTTTAATATATTTTTTTAGCTTATTGTGACTGGTAAACATTTTATTTTTAATGATAGTATCATCAGTTAAATCTATTGTTACCACTGGCTCAACACATATGGGACATGGGACATCACCGTCATCATCTGCAACGGTACGACTTGATAAGAGGCATTGAACAACTCGCTATTATGGCCTACCAGTCTGTTACCAACTAAAGCCGTTCACCAGATAAAAGGACTTGCACAAGCAAGCGTGCACTCTTGCTGGAACAAGTCGTCACATAATGACTTGAATTTGAATAACCTTTGTTGCACAGACCGTCAAATAAGAAAAATCGCAATTGGCATGTGGCTGTATCACGAGCGACCGAACTCCGGACTTCTATCACCCGCGACACATACACAAAAATAAAGCATTGTGGTGACATGGCTTACCATCCATTCACAAATGTTAATACATGGTGACATGGTAGCTGTTCACTACTTGAGTGACATAATATACCATTCACAAAAGGGTGACATAGCCGTCGCTTGCCTGGAGACAACTCCGCAACACAACTGACGCTACTCACTAAGGTGGTGACATAGCCGTCGCTTGCCTGGAGACAACTCCGCAACACAACTGACGCTACTCACTAAGGTGGTGACATAGCCGTCGCTTGCCTGGAGACAACTCCGCAACACAACTGACGCTACTCACTAAGGTGGTGACATAGCCGTCGCTTGCCTGGAGACAACTCCGCAACACAACTGACGCTACTCACTAAGGTGGTGACATAGCCGTCGCTTGCCTGGAGACAACTCCGCAACACAACTGACGCTACTCACTAAGGTGGTGACATAGCCGTCGCTTGCCTGGAGACAACTCCGCAACACAACTGACGCTACTCACTAAGGTGGTGACATAACCGTTACTTGCATGGAGGTAACTCCGCAACATAACTGACGTTATTCACGTAACATGGCTAACGTTAGCTAGTCCACCTTTAACGCATGAATCAGCCAACGCTATCCATTTACAAAGAAAAAGTTAAGTGTAAGATAGCCGAAGCTATTTACAGGTGACATGAAACACGCTAACTGTTCGTCACTTATAAGGTGACGACTCATTCAACGTGGTCCATTCACAAACGCTCGCCATTATCGAAGAAGGCTCTGCATGTGTCTGGTGTCCATTCACAGCCCCACTGCACCATGTGCTCGGCAGCAGCCTCCGTCTGTTTGCCATATGCTCCGGCAAGCAGTTCTAGTTTGTAGCGGTGGTGAGGCAGCACGCGAACGGTCTTGTAGGGGCCGCGCATGCCTGAATCCAGCTTTCCTGTACTTTGTGACGCCTTGCCAGTATTCATCAGTACACTGCTCGAATTGCTGACATAGCAAACTTAAGCGCGTCGCTCGCTATTAGCCACTGCTGCAGGCGCTGGCCTGGTACCCCATGGGCCCCTCGCCATGCAGGCGCTTCCATAATTGCATCGTGGACATCTCGAAGCAAAATGTCCGGTGTTGCCACATCGAAAACAGATGCTGTCTGATCGCTGCTTTGGTCCTGCAGAACTTGACGCCAAATTGGTAGCATTGGATACCTTGCCCAAGGTTATCATCAATGCACTCCCTCGAAGCGGAACTTTCGATAAGCACCGGCCTGCTGTAGTATTCTTCTATGTCCACCTGTGATAAATAATCTGTAAAGAAACATACCCGCAAAGTATCACATAGCTCGGTCACTCCTGACCACATTTGGTACAGGCAAAAACACAATGAAATTTCTAACAAACTAAAAATAGCAGAGTTCAGAGTATTACCCACTATTTGATTCCCAAATCTTAAGGTTACAATAAAAATAATCAACTATGATGCATGTGTCTCAAACTATCTAGTAACCTCCAGCTACTCAACTCGTCAAATTCATTGGCGCACCCCCCTCGGATCGCCAAGTCACTCCTGGACTTTATGGTTTCTCACGAAACCCCACGTACCACACACAAATTAATCTCTACTTTGTTTCAGCAACTAATCCATTACTTGGCTTTCCTCAAATTCGTTAGTAATACTCTGATCCAAACTATCATCGATGACAAAAGGTTCATCTCTAAGCCTTAGTAAGAATTGGTCAGGAACTGTACTCGTTCATTACATACAACGCTTATGGCCCGGCTGCCGCAGCAGCTAGTGACACTCATGCCACCCATATCGTCATCACCTCAAGTGATACGAACAACACAAATCACTTTACATAGAGTCTACGACTCCCAGGTCATTACAAGACCAACACAACAATAGTCTCCTTTAGACCCAGATCCCCGCTGCACCACCAGCTGCCCATCGCCGCCTGAACAACTCACAACTGAGTTGCCGTTACGACTACAGACAAGTGCGTACAGTGTGACCTAATAGCCATGGTATGTGCTCTACTACTCGGTGGACTAACTCACCTCACCGTCTTCTACGTTTAACTCGTTAGGAACACTACATACCTAAAGGCATTGTTTGTATGTGATCGTGAGCGTACTTATACGTACGCCTGGAGTTGAAGGCTTTTAGAGTATTGACTCAACCAGAGTAATGTAAACAAACTTTGATAATCTAATCATAGCGTAAATCATCAACCAGAGCCATGTCGCATCGTTATCCACATTAACAATAATCTTTATCACTAAGAGCCTTTGACACCTGGAAACCCACACGAGTAAACCACTCTAACGGCACGGCTTTCCAGCCGACCAGCAATCATATTGCTCTCACACATCCAGCGCATGGATCCGTGTGCATCACCCTGTGACACCACACGACTTTACTACGGCCGATAGAGAACCCCCACTCGCGTGCCTCCCATAATGTCATAATGTAGGCTTGTTCATCACCACTGTGGTCATTATCTACGTCGACTGGTACATGGCTTACTGGCATCTTTCTTTACCTATCGTGAGCATACTTGTAAGGTTAGAATTTAAAGCCATTAACTTATAGCGATCACCCGCTAAAACTTCCGCTACCTTAGACGGACCTCTGAACTTCCGATCTCACTTAGTCTTATAATCTGAATAACTCGAAATCGTCAACCGAACATTTTGTTATAGCTGCCTTTGTTCTATCAAATCTAGATTTCTGTTGTTGACCGTTTAAAACTGAATGTATTACAAGAGCTTTAGGCAACAAAAACTTCGTCGCAGACATGTTAATCGACAACCCTAGGTTCAATATTTCACGTACTATCATAATATTACTTTGCAAGTAAATATCGGGTAGAAATGTAATAAAATCTCAAGTTGTTGCTCACTAATCGCAACGCTACATATGATTCGTTCTGTGCTGAATACACGTGTCACATTCCACCATCCGCCGCCCATTAATTCCGTGGCCCATTTGCCACTTAATTTGGCTGCACAACTCGCTTTTACTAACGAGCATTCAGCACCAGAATCGTAAACAAAACAATACAGCTCAGCTTTATGTTCTAACGATGATGGCCACAACAAGTTGACCACCTTGCAGTGAATTTTCGGCAAAACTCAGATCAGCTGTTGTGCACTGTTACGTTTGCACGCGCCTTATACTTAAGAATCAAACGAACTTACCCCAATCAATCACACACTCACTCACTCTATATACTTAGCAGAAATAATGTTTTCAACAATATTCAAACAATGGTTAGATGTACCCTCGATGGGGTGTACAAAAAAAGACTTTCGATTAAAGAATCAGGATCTAAAATACTAATAGCGAAAAGAACGAGTGGTTATCCCACTTCTGATCTTACAATCTAAGAAGACTTTTAATTTTTTTTTAAAGGAAAATAACGAACTTAACAATATAAATCACAACATTTAAATCAAGTTAAGCCTTAACTCTAATCACAAGTAATCTACTTCTAGCAAACTATAACTATCCTTAACTAGACCAAAACATTAAATAAACCTGACAGCAATAACCAAATATGATAATCATAACGTCCTAACAGCGCGACGTCCGGAAAGGAAGTGAGTTCGAGACTCGTGTTGCGCTCGTATTTATGTTCGCTGGCTCGGTCCAGGCTCGTTGGTAGGGGAGACAGGTAAGACTAGTATAATAATAAAAAATTATGTGTTTCGGGTGTTGATGGGGCTGTTCCGCTTCTGTAGCGCATCAGGAATGTTTAGTGAAGTTCGTTTCGATTGCTTTTACGCTACGATGTGAAAAAGATGCGCCTCCTTGGTGCGCCGGGTCCAGCCCCAACATTGTACTGCGGTGTATCGCGAGCAGAATGGACCGCTTGTGTATGAATCGCTGCTGCAAGCTTTCCACATCAGGTTGATCTTGTAGCAGGGTTTCTCAAAACTATATGGCAGTGTTCGGTTAAGTTTACTTACATAGTTGTTAAGAAATATTGTTACTAACATATTTGAGTCCATTGTTTCTTGTATATTAAATATAAATGAATTAATTAATATTTATACAACGTGTTTGTAGATATTTTTATTTTGGAACTAATTATAATAAGGCTCGCCCCTTATTACACGGGACTTAGACATAACTGGTGAAATGTGGATATGTCTTCAATTTGTTGTTCTTGAAAGCCAAGGAAATATAAGACATTGAATTATTCAATCATATTTCAACATTGAGATTGAAGAATCTAAATGTTGAAATATGATTGAATAATTCAATGTCTTATATTTCTAGAAGAGCTACAAGGTCAAGTTTAAGTTATCAGACACTGTATCATGTCATATTATTTATGTTACGAATTTATCACTATTGGAATTCAATTGAGTATAATACGGGCTTATCTGTATTGGAATTAAGATCATAATTGTGTTGGCAGTGGCTTCTACCGGTACCGGTTTTGAACAAACACTGATAAATTATCTCCGTGTCAATATAAACTGGATTACTTTCACGTCTGTAGTCGGCGTGTGACCGTTTCTTTCGTCGTATACACTCAAGTTTCCGTGGTGTAGCGGTTATCACATCTGCCTAACACGCAGAAGGCCCCCGGTTCGATCCCGGGCGGAAACATAGCTTTTTGTTATTTCTATAGATTTTATAAGATTATTTAATACTTATTTGTTCTTCTCAACATTTCCTGAGTACTTTATTTATGGTGTCCTTGTTTTCTTTCTTTTACTGCTTTCATACTATGAGTAGCTTTGATCTCTTTTTTATGGTTATTCAATACAGCTTTCCCCACGACTGTTCCACTGCTGAGCAAATGCCTCCCCAAGTCCTTCCAGAAACTCTTTTCCCGCACCACCTCGAACCAACCTTTGATTTCTTATAAAAGTAATATCTTAGTTCTGATAAGGAACGATGGCAACATTATTTTCATTACTGACTCTATTCATACACTTTCATGTCATTCTTATTCAACAAAGCAACTTCCCAAACACAACCTTATTTTTATCAACCTCAAAACAAACACTATCCCGAAAACCAGTAACAAAATCTCAACGATCCCTATAAAATGCTTAATTAAAGTCATAAGGTCCTTTCATTACAACTGACCCGAAACTGATATAAAAGTCTTGTGTTATTGTGTGAGGAACACAATGGAACTGGGAATTAACTCGTACATTCATATTACCACGGTGGTGACCTCGATATCATGTGGATGACGCATTATGACATGAACTAGATGGACACAGAAAGTCTGGTGTCGTTAAGTGGCTACGATATTGTTCGATAATAAATTGAAATGTGGTTATAGTCGTATGGGTGGAGTTTAATATTGGATCTGATAGCTCTGTTGTACCTATTACAACACTTTTAGATCTGATGGCTTTTTGGTGTTAGTGCATCCTTTTTGGTCCGAATTCTGATTTGTCTGATTACTCAGACAGAATCAATCCTTTGGGACTTGGTGCCAAAATGTAAGCAAGCTGTGGATAGCTACCGTCTTGCTAATATAATTCTGACAGGCAGTTTTAGAGGCAGATAACAGTCAGACGTCTTCTAATATCTGACTAGTGGTCAAACCCTTATATATTTTATACCCCCCCATACATTTTAACACCCCACATATGTTGCCGGTTGCTGGAATGGGCCCAAAATAATGTATTTTACTCAATGTTAAGCAATAAAATTAGTATAAACCGTATCTGATTTAACAAAGAGGACGTTTACTATCATAGTTTACCAAAATCAACTGCTATCATTGATAGGTTAGATTAAGATAATTACCCAGGTAAAACATAATTACTGCTACCACAACTGACATGTTCATTAAAAGCCCTAAGCTTTGCGTTTTGTTAGATTGGTATCGAGAATTTTATGAAGTAAACCTTTTGTATTGCCTTTCCATGTGATTATGATGTATGTTTGTATCTTATGTATGAAATAACATTGTGTTGGGCATTGTCTTTCTCTTATTAATATCATAATACTGGCAGTATTATGGTATTAATAAATCTAGTGACAGTAATTTTGTCTTGTTTCTTCATCCGGCTATGGTCAGGGATTGCTTTGTTCTATAAGACTATTCATGCTCTGACTGTCAGGTCCTTTTATCTATAATATAGCTAACGTAATGTGGCCTAGAGCTTACTCTTAAGTAAGATTCTATTATATCTTTAGATACATAACATACCACCCACGCCTGTATCCCCGAAGGGTTAGGATACACCCACATTTGGCCAGTTAGGTATGTTTAAGTCCCATGTAATAGAAGGCCAGTTTATTGACACACTTTTTAAAAGCTATTGCCAAACGTTATACACGTGCAACCTGTGGAGCAATTACACTAAAAAAGCCTGCAATGCTCTGCGCGTCCAGTATAACAACGCGTTCAGAAGTTTGTAGGGGCTCCCGTGGCGATGCAGTGCCTCCGGCATGTTACCGACCTCAGCACGGACAGCTTTCAGGCGGTTCTTCGCAAAAGAACGGCCTCCCTATGGTCTCGGGTAAAGGGTAGCACGGACACGCTTCTGAGCGTGGTGTCGGACAGAGTGGACAGCCAAATCATGAGGCATTGGTCGCACATGCATGTCCAAAATAATAATTATTTAAAATTTTACTAACATAGTTATAAGTATCTACTTACTAACATAATATGGACTTGTATCAATTACTGTGTGCTTAGTCTGAAATAAATATTTTCAATTTCAATTCAATTGACATCAACCGAGCATAATCCCAGACTCCGACTGATACTAAATATTCCTGATGGAAAAACACAATAACACTTTGCCCGAGCATGCTCAGCAGTAGCTCTTGCGATCACTAGACCAGCCAGGCAGTTTATATCTTAAATTATATTGCATATTAGCTGCACACCCGCATAAGTTTCGATCCCGTGGGGATATCGAGATGAAAAAAATCCTGGTTATAAACCATCGGTGTACCAAATTTTATCGAAAACCGTTTAGTAGTTTTTGCGTAAAAGAGTAACAAACATCCATCCATCCATCCATACAAACTTATGCGTTTATTTATTAGTAAGATATTATTAATGATGTCATCGATTGATTTTATCAACTCAGAGTATCGCTCATTAGGAGTCCTTCCTAATTTCGCCACAAGAACCAAATCTCAGGCTAAATTTTATTGAAGATCTATTCCTGTTTCTTAAATTACAATCAATTCAATATTCAACGAGAAGTGATTATAATCTCCCAGTCAATTGAGCTAAGTGTACCATAACATCTGTTCCGGCCCCCGAACATACCTTTAACTCCAATAAACTTACGAAAGGTTACTACTCGGCTACTCACCCTATTCCTATTAACAGGAAAAACACTCCATTAACTTCGACTTTTCTCAATAACCAGGGAAGGACCTAAATGAACAAAAACACTTCAAAAGCAGCCGGGTGTTAATTTAAAGATGGCATTTTTCGCAAAGTGGAAGGAGCAGACAAAGAAATTAGGTTCAATCGAAAGAAAGGAATATTATTTCTCAGACGGAAAAAGGGGACGGGAGACCGGGTTCAGTTTCACAGATGACTCTGCCCTTTATTTTTTTTGGCGAGGGAGGGCGAGTCAGACTTTTACTGGCTAAAACCCACCCGTATTCCTTCAGTTGCCTGTGCCAGGGGCCACGGTATCTCTTTCGAACAACCCGCGGCCCTGGCAGGCATCGGCCCTAGCGGACCCCGTCAGTTCGTGACATCTCTTTGAGGCGCGCGTGGAACACAACGCGCCGTCGACCCGGGCCTGGTCACCCGTCAGCCCGCGCCTTCGGTGGCCGGGAGTCGGCTGTTTACTCCCGACATCCAGGGCGTCTCTTGCGGTGATTAGGGGCGTGAGGGTGCAGAGATTTCCTCTCCCTCACGCGCTCCGCCTCCTCCTTTGCGAGCATTACTGCTTTGCAGAAGGAGGTGACGGCTTCCAATGCACCCTCGCTCCGTACTATGGCCTGGACCAGGGCTGGACGCGAGAGGTCGCCGCCGCCGATAGCCGCCACGAGGACGCGGCAGTGCTACGCCCAAGCCGGGCAGACCTCCACCGTATGCTCCACCGTGTCATCCGGGCGATCCACACAGAGGTGACACCCTGGCGTTTCCGACCGCCTTTTCCTGAACAGGAACCTCCCGAAACAACCGTGTCCGGTGAGGACCTGCGTCAGGTGGAAGGTGAGGGCACCGTGGCCCCTCCAGCCACTCTTCAAAGAGGGGACTTATCGCCGCAATTGCCCTGCTGTCCTGGAGCGCAAATGTGGTGCAATACCACAAATGAGGACACTTAATATCGTGTCCTGTATGTCCTGTCGCCTGCACGTTCCAGGAACTGGTGGACGCTAGTGATGGCGTCAAACACGCAGCCGAATTCTGGACCGATTCTATTTAGATTGCCATTGACACGCTAAAAATAAAAAGAGGGCAGAGAGAAGAATATGTGTCATGTTTGCATTGATCTTGCCATCCGACTAGCCTTTTTCCAATATGTCCCTATAACGAAGTTTGTGTCCAGTTCAGCCAGCTAAATCTTTACCAGTACAGACTGCCATCTGACGTACACCTCACTTTATATATTTGGTTGTCAGTTTTTATTACTTTTGTTAGTACAAAAGTAGTAAAAACTTTAAGCTATGACAGTAAATTAGTATTTACTGTCATAGCTTGAGCCTTTAATTCTTAAAGCTCTTTCTAGCTAACCGTGTTATTCAAGGCGCAGCCGCAGGGTCATTTGTCCACGGTTTTTCTTGACAAACTCATCTCGACCTTACAGAATAAATAAAGAAATAAAAAGTATCGTCAATTGGGGGTTGAGGGGCCGAGAGTGGACTAAACGGTAAATCTAGATAAAGTTCGCGAAACACAAGAATAAATAAAAAAGTAAAATACTGTTTTAACTACAATAATGTGTGCCTCACGGCTGCGCCAAAAAGGTTCTAAATGAAAGGTTCTAATTCTAATAAACTAGTAATTCAATATAATTACAAAAACAAAAAAACGAAAACAACAAGATAAACTAATAAACATACCCTTTACTATAATGCACTTTTCCATTTCAATTCGAAACACAATAAAAAAGTTTTAACGAACATTTACCCTTTTGTGCAGAAATTGAGAATAGCGTTAGAGTGCTCCTCACTTAAAGTTACATAGAACGGTTGAGTTGAAAATAGTCGATAATTTCATAAGCAACTTTGACTGTATGGTTATCATACATATTCATGGATGTAAGTATTCGACCACAGTTTATTATGATGGGTGATATGTGTTGGTCTTGAAATAACTAAAACATGCAAGAATCGCTGTTCTTGGCGTTCTGTAGTTTCTAACCTTTCAAAACGTTTTGTAAGTTAATGTAATGCTATTGTAGTTAAAGATTTTTTATTGCCCACTCAAAACAAAATTTAAAAAAAAATTAAACCTCCAAACATTTTATTCCAAAGCATAGTAGGTACGTATAGAGAAGAATGGGCAAGAAACACCACGGACACTCTTTTAAATCAAAATATCGTTACAAAATATTGATTACCTACATCATTCATGTTGAAATTATGCTAGTGAAAACAAATAATAAAAAAAAAATCAATTCAAATATTAAATTAAAATAAGCCGTGGCAGCTAAGAGATGACCAGTCCCTATTGACGGTGCCCATTCACGAACTTGACGCCTGGATTAGCACCATTCAGCTCAACCATTTTGAAGGGAGCTAAATGATCCAACACATGCGCCACCAACAGCGAGACATTAATGAGAAACGTAATAGTTACAGCAAAATAATAATATAAGCGAGCTGAAATAATATAAGGTTACACCATAAAGAAATATTTTGAAGAGGGTCACAAGGTCTCTTCTAATATCCCAACCATATATAATTCATCATACATATTTAGAAAAATACCATCAAACATTCGTTTGATGTCGAAATTCAAACGTGTTTTTTTTTTCAGTTTTGTTTGATGCTTTGATTTCAAAGTAAATAAAAAAGTTGACTTTGCGAAAACTGTATAAAAATAAAAAAATATTGAAAATTTATTAAGGTTTAGCTCGCTTGCTAAACCTTGATAAATTTTCAAAATTTTTTCGAGGAAATTAAATCACACTGCTAAAAACATAACTTCATTGATGTCCACATTCAATTTTTCTACACAAACTTCAAAGCTGGATTTAAAAATGCTGCAATTTTGCTTACGAAATAAAGAGAAAATCCTGCATTGCTAGAAATATGTACAGGCAAAAATATGTATACATCGACAAAAATTCATTTAACGGTGTACTTAACACTTAGGTACTTATTTGTAGCTACTCGTTAACACATTTGTTTTTATTTTAAACGTTACTTTCGATACCACAATGACATACCTACCACTGTTCGGGTAAGTACTACTGGTACCAAAATGTACTCGCCTTAGTAATGGGGCCTTCATGAAGTATAAATATTACAATTTATTTATTTATTTAAACTTTTCGCACAAAAAGGTACAAAGGCGGACTTACTGCCTTAGGCATTCTCTACCAGTCAACCAAGGGTGGTGAAGAGATTAGATGGCAGGTGCTTTGGTTGAGAGGGAAAATGATAAAAAAAACTCTTAAAACTATGTACATAAATAGGTTACAATTCAAAATGTTGTTAATTTTCTAAACGAAATTTCATTCCAAAATTCCTGATTCTATTATAATATTTAGGATTCCTAAAGCCTAGGTTTTTTCTTTCTCATTTTAAGAATTAACGATCATTTCCCCGCTAAGCTACCTAATTAAAATAAAAAACTACCTAATTTGTTCATACCTTGATTTAACAACATAGACATAAAAATAACATAAAACGTTTCTAAATATGGCGGTAATACAACACAAATTGTAGATAATCCAATGAATTCTTGTCGATGTATACATATATGAGGCTGACTATACCTACCTATGAAGGTTTTATGAAGGCTTTTATATGAACCCACGAATGATGATTCAGCTTAACGTGACAAACGATTTTTTTTTAAGGTTCCGACATTCAAGGGTTTCTTCAGATATTTAATAATGTAAACAAAAGAATCTCGTCCTTTCTCAGGATAGCCAAGTCGAGATCACAAGCATTTTATGAAAGTAATTTTGTAATGGTTAAAATTGCATCAAACGTTTGGGATATGAGACCTTTGTCCTCGTAGTCTTCAGTGTTTAGGTAAACCGAAGACTGCAAGACATAATATGGCCAGATTATTTCTATGGTTATAATGGGTACAAACTGAAATACAGGATAGAGTCAAGAATATTATGACTGAACACTACTTTTTACTTTTATCGTAGAATAATGACTACACAGTCGTTAGAAATATCGAAAACTTACCCACGTCTGTGTGTGAATAGAATCTACTAAATTATTTACGGGGTGATTTTTCAATCGACAATAATTTTTATTCGTGGAATATAATTGACGTCTGACAGTTTTTGTATGGAAGAACTGTCAAAAATTCAAAATTATTCCTCCGATAATTTTCCGAGAATTATCTGGCGTTGGAAAAATCAGCCCTAAAACATTTATGTATACCATTAAACCTTAACCTTAGTGATCAAATACTATTCCTTCTTTCATAAGTTCTGCTTTACACGAACTGAACGAGTCTTTTCCAAAGTGCCAACGTCATACATGAAGTAACATCCTACTTTCCGCTAACATCGCAACTTACTCGCCATAGATACCAATCATTAAAAGTTACCATACACATCGAGTGCAAGTTTACCTGAAACTTTACCTATGTAATTCACTCCGCTAGTTATAAAATGAAGTTTTTTCTACTAGCTACTGGTCCAAGAGCTGGGAAAGTTCTAGAATTAGTTTCTGAACTGTTAGTAGAGTTAGACAGTGTTCTTAATAGACCTGTAATGGGGATGAGGTAGAGAATGGCTATCTTAGGTATTAGACGGGGTTTTTAAATGTTATTGTGGCTTAAGTTTAGCTTGGACAAGATGGGAAGTAAAGCTGCAATAAGAGTGTTACAGAGAAATATTTTTGATATTACTTGCTACGACTAACAGTTCGGTACATACACATAAACATATTTAATTCATTTCAGCCGTATTATTTTACATTTTACCAGTTGAATTATGGGTCTAAAAATGGGCACAAATGTTCGTCAACGTTTGTTAAACCCAGAGTAACCAGATGACAAAATTATGTTTAACGAAAAAATAAGCATAATTTAAGCAAACCGTCAGAGTATTCCCAATTTTATTAAGCAAGCGAGCGAAAAAAACCGTAATAACTCAAGGAGCTACGAGACGTCTACGAAACTAATTATTCGTAGCTGCTCTGCTACAAGTGCTACGAGCTACGACGGTGTTGACTTTTAATAACGTTCCCCATCGTAACCTATCGCAAAGGTCAATAACGGACTAATTCAAATTCCTTTCATAATCACTTCAAAACTTTATTCAAGCGTTCTGCTTATTTAAGCTATTTTTGAATAATTTCGTTTAATTAAAGGATGAAGGTACTACCGATATTATGAAATTAATTAACCTTAGTAATGGACTGGTCCGGAAGTGGGTAAATGGATTAGTGAAAGGTCAAAGTAAAATCAAATACCTTGGTATAATATTTTAATTGTTATTTTAACTGCATCATAATATAACCGGCGAGACGTGGATGTACTGTGGGTGCATCTCTGCCTAACACTTCAGGAAATACAGCTGCTTGCTGTACCAGGCAATACCCTGGTTAAATGAATCGTTTTGGGTAAGTAATATCCATACTAATATTATGAATGCGAGAGTGCCTAATGCCAACATGACACTAAAAATGAATACCTAAATATTATCGCCCTGTTGGATTTTCAATCCTTGGCGCAGAACCGAGAGTTGAAAATACAACAGAGCGATAGGTTTCATTTTATGTTATGTGTTTTTTATTATAGCGGGTTGCGTCTGGATGTTTTTTTTTACTATAACTTGCAACAACAACAACAAATTCCGTAGCAAATTGAAACCAAATCTCAAAACGAAATACACTAGCACACCAGTTTCAATCAAAATTACATACAGCCTTGATACAAATTAAATCAGCCTAACTCCCTCCCCACTCCACCTTCAAAATCTTGACATACTACCCTCCATGCGAGCAAAACAGCTCCAGTAACACTCTTGATACATAATTACAGTATAATTTACTTCGCACAGCTCTTTCTTAGATGGTAGACGGTTACAAATTTGACTTTATTAAGTAACTCTGAGACGCTTCCAAAAACTAAAAGGCTTGCAAATGAATGAGTGAACGAAGAACTGACTTCTTAATAACCGAGCAGTTACGTGAATGGCTGATAAAGGATCGTTCCTTTTTGTTCGCTTAGCTGAAACTTCCTTTTATGTGGCGTTGAAAGAAAAAGATGGTGTCAGATGGTCGGTGTTATGTGTGAGTTTCAAAGACTTTGAATGGGTGGTTTTTACGCTTAAGGTGTTATATGTCTTATTTTAATACTTAATTCTGACTCTTTTTCTTAGTTTTTCTAAAGAAACCATCAAGGCTAGAGCAAGCTTTCTATCTAACTTTCTATTTCGCCCGTAATATCCTACTGCTGGGGCTGCTGGGGAAAAGCCTCCCTTTCCTCTGCCATTGTCAGTCAGTCCATTCGAAATCAAAATCAAACGTCATTTATTCAAATTAGGCTAAGAATCAACACTTGTCGAACGTCAAAATTACATAAGACAGTCCCCCAAAACGCCCACCCTTCACCACTTCCTAGTGCTTTCGCTGGAAAGAAGAAGTGGCGCAACAAACTCCCCAGCAGCACAGCTGTCTGTCCAGTTAGAAAAACTTTCAAACATTCGGTAGGAGTCAAGTTCAAGCATAGCAGGCTTTTATGGTTTTTGAAGGTCTACTGTTCAGTGGGCAAAAGGTATAGGAATGCAGGCAGTTCGTGCTATTGCCAGTAAATTGTGACACATGAAATAGCAAGACAGATGGCTATTCCGTTAAGTGTTGGTTCATCAGTGCCTCATCAGTCAGTTGAAGATTGATGGATGGATTTTTTTGCTGCCTTAATTACTTGCAATATTTACAAGTTAGGTCCTACTGTCCAATATATTATAGAAATTACGTAGATAAAGTCAAGGTTTATCGTTTACCAAATTGCCAACCAACTTTAATTGTTCGTATGTTCAAATCACAATTGTCATTCTTTGACAATTGTATAAAATAGCTATAACACGGTAAATTAACATAGTATGTTAAATATACCTGATACAATTACAATTCATTTCTATAACTGTATTTTTTTTTTTTTTTTTTGGTTTGCCTATATTGTATCCCTCTGCTGGGTAAAGGCTTCTGCTTTTTCTTTCCATATCTCTCTTTTTGTGCAATCTCTGGCCCGCAAACATAATTAGATCGTCACACCACCTTCGTCGCGACCTACCCCGACGGTTATACCTACGTATGACTGTTTCTACTGTAGTTTTATCCTACTAATATTATAAACGCGAAAGTTTGTATGGATGGATGGATGGATGAATGAATGTATGGATGTTTGTTACTCTTTCACACCAAAACTACTGAACGGATTTGGATGAAATTTGGCACACAGTTAGTTTATAACCAGAATTAACACAAAGGATACTTTTTATCCCGATATTTCCACGGGATCGAAACTTATGCGGGTGAAACCGTAAAGCACAGCAAGTCATTCTATAAATTCCAAACTAGGCACATACAAAATTTAATTTGAATAACAAAATACCGAAACTGAAACATATAAAACCGACGTTCATTTAGAAACTGTTTGTCATAGCGGACAATAGAGAAATAAAGCACAGTACACATGACACGGCAAAAGTATGGAAATGGGTGACACGCTTAGTACTGTTGCATGTCATTCTATGCGACACTACTGTTGTGTAGACTATCCTTATCGTGGATCTATAGAAAAGATTTAAATAATTTAAACACTCGTATTTCACGTGAGGTGCTGTTGGTTGTCTTTCAAGGTGCCTCGTAAACCTGTAGGTTCTCCGAGGTTATGATAATGTATTTTTCTGTTGCATCGATAAATTCCGCTGCAAGCTGTCTAGAATGCACCTTGGGAAAAGTTTGGGAATATGCTATTTGTGATTCGAATTGAACATGTAGTCACGGAAGATCGCCCTTGACTGCCTTTTTAAGAGAAACATACTTATGTAAATTGTTTTACTGTAATTAATTGTAACGTTATATACAGATTCTTCTTCAGTAAGCCATCTTCAACATTTACCTTTTGTAAATAATTTCATCACCATTGCTTTCAAAACGGTGAAGGAAAATCGGCATGCCCTAGAATCAAAAACTTGAAGAGATGTGATATCTACCAACCCGCACTGGACCCGTGTGGTAAATTACAGCCCATTCCCTCTCGAAGAGCCTGCCTGTATCGGGCATTGGGAACATAATAGGATTAAGGTTTTTTTTTTTTTAATTTTGCCTGACAACTTCATATCAGCCACTATAACCCTTATATTCACCTCTTACAACCTTTCTTAGTTACAGGTATTTTACATTAGTCCTGAGGGGCAATTCTCGTAATTTTAAGAACGTTCACAGTCTGAGGGGCAATTCTCGTAATTTTAAGACCGTTCGCAGTCTGATCTCAGTCTCAAACTGTCAAAAAATACTTCTAATTTCCCTACATTTTGACAAGTTTTTGACATTTGTTTGCTCAGGTGAGACTGCGATTAGATTTTGAACGTTGTAAATTACGAGAATTGGCCTTCTGATCTCAGTCTCAATCTTTCAAAAAATACTTCTAATTTACCTACATTTTGACAAGTTTTTGACATTTGTTTGTCGCCGAGATGAGACTGCGACTAGATTTTGAACGTTTTAAATTACGCGAATATTGGCCTTCAAATTTGTGACAGCATGGCAGAGGCAATTGCAGGCGTCGACGCGATGGCGGCTGCCGTCGACAACGTGCCGCTCATGTACTTGACTACAATGCTCAAACACACAAGCGACATGTTGTCAACAGCTGCAGTTGCCTCTACCGCGTGTCGCTCGTGTGTATGAGCACTCATGTGTGTAGAACCCTACACAAGAAAAATTTAATAAAGATACGACATGTAAAGACATTTCCCATCTTTCTTACATTTTTCTTCAACACCCCAGACAAAGACTTCAAACAAACCAGCTAAACTCAAACCTGTCAACTAACGCACTGACATCAGACTGTTACTTATTCCGCCTTTGTTACAGCCGCACCTCTAATGCTGAGGCGTGTCGTTATTTAATACCCGCTTAAATGGAAGGTCCATCACTTGCTTGTCAGCTATTGAATTTCAAAGGGACGTAGAAGGTGAATTAGTGTGACCGCAGGTAGTTGATGGGCGGTTAGTAAATTAAAGACCACGCCTTGATTTAACTGTCATATGTATTAGAATAGTATTTTTTAATTTTTAGATAATATATTATATTTTTTCATCCTCAGTTTACTATTTTTAAAAGGCTTATTTTGATTGGTCAGTAAATGATATCGCAGCGCACTTTAAATTTAAACCCATAGATTTTTTCAAACCTTTATTTTTTTATTGTGATTTGTTAATATTTGAAAATGTCACCCCCGTAAGAAAAACGTAGAAGTTACATCATATGCAAATCGTACAGTGGATTTATGTTCTTAATACCTACATGTGTATAACCATAGAATCGTGTGCTATTTTTGCGAGGCTTAAAAACATAATCCTGTTTGTTTGTGAGTGATCAAACTCGTGTGTTGCGCATGGGCTAGTTCACCTAGGGAAATTATTTTTCCCATAGTCCCCCAGAAAGTCCATAATATGTTTTCTAGGTGAACTATGGGAAATTAATAAAACTACCTAATTTACTGTTGTTTTATGGCTTTCTGATGGTGTTTGTGAAATAAAAAATACCAAGTAGTCGTTACAATGGTTGCGAATGCAAAATGTAATTATCAAAAAATGGTACAGCGGTCGAGGAAAGGGGTATGGGAACAATTGGCTAATCAGAACGAGCAATGGCGTTATTTAACTGTGCTCTGATTGGCTGATGATGGCGTGATCGAATTGCGTTCGGATATTCGTCCCAAACACGTTTTTTTCATAAAAGTTGCTTAAAGTTAAGTAAGTAGTGATAAGCGACTGTTTAACCATACATTTTTGACGTTTAAACGTCACTTAACTTTAATTATTGTTTATAAATAAACCCAAATAAACATGCATAAGTTTTTAATTTTGCCTGTCAACTTCTTATCAAACAGTTTTTGAATAGAAAGGAATATTTAATCGTTTTAGGGTTGATTTTTCCAACGCCAGATAGTTTTATCCGAGGAATAGTTTTCTACTTTTGACCTTTGTTCCATACAAAATCTGTCAGAAGTCAATTTTATTCTACGAATAAAAATTCCTTACTCGTAAAGTCCAACATCAAGTAAATTCTATTGTAAATTGAACAGATTCTACAACCATTCGCAGATTGAAAGTTAATAGAAATCTTAAGAAACCAAGTTTGCATATCAATCAGACCAGAGCGTTCGAATGAAATCTTTAAGGCAGATTTTTTTTTGTACTTGTTAAAAATAATAACCGACGTCCGTTGGGGTAGACGTGTTCTTAAGACCGCGAATCGGTAAACGTAAGGTAGGTACCCTCAGGGTAGGTGAAGCGACGATCTTCCCAGGATGGCTGGTAGCAGCTGGACGAGAGTTGCCGAAAATCGAGTTGAATGGCGTGCAATAGGAGAGGGCTATGTCCAGCAGTGGACTGCTAGAGGCTATTATCAGCCTTTCCCGCACGGAACAAATATTTATATTGCCTACAGGTAGTTGCTCCGGGTCTGGCTGTTTGTGTATGTTAGCCGAAAACAACGCAACGAAAAAAGTTGCCCCACACTAGGAATTACTCCTGAGTAATTCCTAGTGTGGGGCAAGGTTTTTTAAAAAGAAAATAAAATATATCATCTTGAAAAGATCTAGGTAGAGCTGGTGACTGGTTTTGTGCTATCGCATGGTCACCAATATTAGCGGATGAAATGTAATTAGAAGACTTGCCTGAAGCTTACATAGATAAGCTTCTAATCATCCTCCAGCCCTGATATTATACTCATCTCTTTTCTATTAAGTCATTGCCTATGAAATTGCCGTTTACCATAGAAAAAATCGAATATGTTTTTTTTTTTAAGAAAATTATATTATTTTGAAAATGTACTTTTGCCGTTTTAGTGGAAGTTCGTTGATGGCTCTGCTATAAAAATCGTGGGGATGGGAATCGATACACGCACGTACATAGAGGCGTTTTTCACCGCCACTTTGGATCTGAAATTGTTCCCCTGTAAAAAGTTATCTAAATTCCGAATAAAAATGGAAATTGGAGCAAGATCTAGTGAGTATGGTTGACGTAGAGTACCTACTAATATTTATTTTTTTATTAGACCACTATTTTCCACATTAGGTTTTAGTAGCACAACAGTCAGTATATTATTGAAATCTACTCTTTCGGGATCAAAATAATTTATCTAAATTAATAATTTTACTCTCTAGTTCATTAAATTCATAAGCTGAAATACCTTTTCATATCGGTTTGATTAATTTGTAGAGTGGCCGCAGCATTAGCAGCCGTGGCGCGCAGCAGTGGTATCCAATATTATCGGTTTTCTGCAGTGCGGGGCTTATTTAGCATACCAACCCCTATAATACTCATATAACACTTAATCATACAAGCCACACTTAATGGTCTCTTGGACTCTAATCCAACAAACGATCTGTTTGCGGACGAATGGACAAAGATTTTGTCGGCATGTCACAAGTACTGTGAGAGGGATTTATGAAAGTATTGTTTTACTTGATGATTTTATATTTTATCTTTTGTGCACTTTTATCTTTTATTTTATCTTGTGTTCGTGTATATACAAATTGTATATTTAATTACTTTAATTGGTTTTAAACCGTTTTAATTAAAGTATATAAATAAATAAATAATACCAATGTTAGCATATTTGATTTTTATTTTATTTTACTTTGTTGGTATCCGAAGAAAGAAAATCGTTTATAAAAGTCTTGTCAGCAATCTGCTATGAGAACCATTATGTGAATAAAGCAATTTGGTAATTTGGTTGTTTACAACGTCACCATCTTCCTACCATGGTAACTATGTACTTAGGTACAGTTCTCGTAGATCTCTTAGGTAAGGTGGATTAAACCTTACATCTAACTGTTCTGCAATTGCGTGTGTGTGTACTGTTCTGTCCACTGACTGTACACATACAATAATAGTTTCAAAGATTTTATAACTGGTGTTTTTATCGAACAATTTACTTATGTACTATTTACTTAGACGCCGACCTCACCTAGTTTTTAAAACATGATGAGGTGTAAAAGTGTTTGTACAAACCTACTTACAGAATAACATCATTTATCACTTATAATCGACATAATCAAAGACCAATTCAATACAAGCATGTTAGTACTATTTCTTTACATCTAACAATCATTTTAAAACAAAACAAAAACAGCCAGTTAAGCTTGCCTATAAATATCATGTGGTGAAATTATTATTAATTGCTGTAGTAATTTTTACAGCCACAGAACGCAATAAAGCTTTAAGTTAAGGCTTATACCTAGACTAGGCTGCCATTACTTTAAAGCCCTTAATAGTAGCTTAGCCAAGGTTTCTATTAGCATTTGTACCGATAACGTTTCTTTTATAAGCATACACCGTCACGCTGTTAGATTTAATGCTAAAGATTTCACGTGCAGCATGTAAAACTGAAGCCTTACTAGTGTGAACCTATTATGCTAAGTCGAGGACACGACTTAAATAGAAATAGAAATCTATTGGAGCAATTTATTCTAAGTACTTCGTATTTTTTCCTTAGCTTATATTGTCTCACTGCTGGGCAAAGGCCTCCCCCAAGTCCAGGGCTTCGTATTATAATCATAACATGTGAACAATGGAGATTCACGAAAAAACTACCATCGACATATGAAATGTAGGTTCAGTCATATAATTTTACAGGTAAAGGTATATTAATAGGGAACGGATTTTGATCAAAAGTGCCTTTCCATGGCTACAAAGACGAGGGGGGAAGAGGAAGACCTCAAACCACATGGATGACGAAGGTCAAACAAGACACAAGGGAGATGGGACTTACGGAAGATGATGACAAGACCGAAATAAATGACGTCGCATGATTGGAAAAGGAAAAAGCGCGGCCAAAGAATAAGAAGAAAGGTATATTGATAGATAAATTCCATTAAAAACCACGTAGGTACTTCACGTTAGAGATAATATAACAAAACTACATAGCTCCTAACAACAGAAACATGTAGGTTGTTTGACGAAACGAAACGAAAATTAAGCAATAAAAGCAGTAACAGATTGCTTGTCTAATACTAGAACTCGTATGTTACAACGACATAATTTCAGTCGACGAAATTCCAGAGCAACGAATAAATTAAAACTTTTGCCTTGTAGCAGGCTTGTTTGAAAGCGGACGACTGAAATAAACCCTTCAACGCAGTCCTTTTTACAGTTCTAAAATGCCTAGTTGACGCATTTTAAACCTATAAAAAGGACCTAAACCTATAAAAAGGACCTTAATGTCCCAATTGCCTTCGTAAACCCTTACTTTTTTACGACTTACCATTTTTTTTTCTTAAAATTAGTGTTGTATCCTGGTGTATTACGTTAATTACCCTAAGCAAGGGTTAAATGATAAATGTTGCGCTTTAGAAAACACTTCGTGCGAAAGGAAGGCCTTTGGTGTCAGCTGTAAAGAAAAAATGTCGTGTCTGAGACGTAGAGCGAGGAATCTTGTAGAAGTCGGGTTGAGTTCAAAATGCTGCGTCAGTCAACATAATGCTAATAAGTCTTCGGGTATTTTTAGTTTAATTAGATTGAAGTAATTAGATATACAGAACAATGGTGGCCCAGTGGTAACGGCTGCGATTTACTAGTTGTGGGTCGCAGGTTCGAACTCAGTCAGGCGCTTTGCTTTGTGTAAATGATTTCATCACCACTGCTCTCAAAACGGTGAAGGAAACATTGTGAGGAAACCGGCATGTTTTAGAACCAAAAATTCGAAGACATGTGACATCTACCAACCCGCACTGGGCCCGTGTGGTGGATTACGGCCGACTCCCTCTCACTGAGAGGAGGCGTCCGTGTGTCCCAGTAGTGAGAACATTATAGGCTCGGCACCCTAATTGCGTAACACATGATCAATCGGAATCGGTTTCAAACATTCATTGCGTTATTTACGTTGTTGAGCAGACACCATGACACATTTTTTGAACATATGAAGCGATGGATTAGCAATATCCTTCAAAATGATTCAGATTGAGATTGATTGTGTGTTACGCAATTAGGGTGCTGATTATGACATTGAAATAATTTACTTTTTTGAAGTCTAATATTCTCTTTTATATGTGATTATTTATTTATTTATTATTTTATATATTAACCAGCACGCACGCAGTCCCACTCCTGGGCAAAGTATGTGATTGACGTAAAAAAAAATTTTATACATGGTATACCTTTTATTTGATAAAACGTTTTGAATATTCCAAACGTATTCGTTTTTGTTTTGAGTAATGCTTAGATGGTGTGGTCATTTTAAAAGGATGAATGAAAGGCGACTAACAAAAGGTACAACAACAACAAGGCAGACAACAACGGCGGGTAACAAGGCAGATTTGAATGGAAACTGAAGGGACGTCGAAAGATCGTGTATTTTTTTTATATTGGCGTGGCTAGCTAACATATTATGGCAAATAATTTAATTTTATGTTCTGTGTCTTGTAATCTTAATACAATCAAGTATTTTCTAACTGAACAGACAGCTGTGCTGCTGGGGAGTTTGTTGCGCCACTTCTTCCCAGCGATAGCACTAGGATGTGGTGAAGGGCGGGCGTTTTTGTGGGACTGTCTTTTGTAATTTTGACGTTCGAAAAGTGCTGATTCTCAGCCTTATTTGAATAAATGACTTTTGATTTTGATCAGGTGCGTAGTACTTGCAACCGGTGTGTGTGTGTATCAATGTTGTTGTATTAATGTTAACGAAGCAAAAGGCGTATGTACGTATCATAGCAGTTGGCTTTCTGGAGTTTCTGTCTACCCCTATGGGAACAAAGTATGTGTTTATGTATGTGTTTTAAATATTTTACTTTTTATATTGACTTTTCAGCATGTTTCATACAAATTAATGTTGCTGTTAAATGTAGTTTAATTTTAAAATGTAAGGAAAATCCATAAACAGATTAACGATGCTTTCTCCTAGATATTTCTTCTTTTACATTAAACAATATGAATATTATGTAAATTGAACTTTGATCTCCACCGCATTTTACTGAAAACGATGAATATTTTTTTAGAGTAACATAAAATTTTATTGTAATAACGGAATATAAACTTTGTAGATCGTCATAGGTAGGTATCTTGCCTCCTAAACCTTTGAGCTGGTATTATAAAAAGATACTAGTTTATATTTTATTTTATATATTACCGATTTCATCCATCTTTTTTTAAAAGTTTTCTAATAATTTGTAGAAGGTTCTTACAGAAAAAAAAATTAAGAAAGTTGCTTCACGCGGACGAAGTCGCGGGCGGGAGCTAGTTCCAAATAATTGTCAAACTTAAGTGGCAGTGGCCAGGGCACATTGCTCGCAGGGCAGATGGCCGATGGGGCCGAAAGGTTCTGGAGTGGCGACCGCGTAGCGGAAGTCTTAGCGTTGGAAGGCCTTGGAACAAGGTGAACCGACGACGTTGTGAATGCCGCAAGAACCCGTTGGATGCGAGAAGCACAGAACCAGTCGAAGTGGAGGTGCTTGGTGCTTGGTCTATATCCAGCAGTGGACGTCTTTCGGCTGAAACGATGAAGTGTAATTTGCGTATTTTTGACACGCTAAAATGAACAAGCTTAAGCTGTCTTTAAGAATTATATTCAGTGAAGTCTATCACTTTCTAACTCTGTATTTTCTCGCGACGGGATGAAATATTGACGCGGCGCGGTGTCGTCGAATATTTCATTAGCGCTCGTTACATCTCCCCCTGTATATAAATATACATAGATTATACGAGTATACCTACCTCTTCCCTATCTCCAGCTTTTGACGGCATTACCATGTCTTTCCATTTTGACGTTATTTCTGTAATAACGCTTCCTTAATTTAATTGGAACGATAATTAAAGCTCGGATTTCCAAAATAAATAACTGGTGGTACTGTTTAAGCTTGCTTTGATTTGTTAATGCCTGCAAAGACGATGTAGACTGACGGCAATGTTTATATAATAACACTGGGATCAAAGTCATAACCTTCTTAGAATAATATGTAGGAACTTAACACAATAAACAATAATATATCATTGTTTATGTAAATTTATGCGTATGTGCCCTTACAACACTCTTTAACTAACAAGGTAAAGGCCAGGTAATAATTAGCTGAAGCGAGGCTACGGGCTTATATAAAAACCGGCCAAGTGCGAGTTGGACTCGCACACGACGAAGGTTCCGTCCCACAAGGCCGAAAAAAACTCGTTTCTTGTCTTTATTTTATTTTGATTAATTGCTGATATAGCGGCAATAGAAATACAAATTCTGTGAACATTTCAACGGTCTACCTATTACGGTTCATGATATACAGCTCGCTGATAGACAGACGGCCGGACCGATAAACAGATCGATGGACGGACAACGGAGGCTTAATAATATAGTCCCGTTGGAACCCTAAAAACTAAATAATAATTCTTGCAAAATAATAAAAAGATACCTACTCTGAGAATCCCATAAAAATACACCATCATCCTGAATCCATAAAAGTCAAAATCTGGAAGTGTCTACTCTAAGTGTGTCCCTCATTTATAGATCTGAAGAAAAGGGAACAATAATTTATAGCGAAAATAAAATAAACACAACACCACGAAATTACCAGAACTGTCCAACACGGAGCCTCACTTCCTATTGCCCGACAACAAAGAAAACCATAAAATTTAAGACAGCCGTAAAAAACGACTTTATAAGTACTTATTCACCCCCACTACACTTCTATAAAAACAAATTTGGGGTAAAAGTAATAAAAACGTATAAAAGGGTGCTAACGAATATATTGAGAAAGTTAGTTGGAAGGAGGTTCTATCAAGATTCTCGACACGTGCGCCTCCAGGATTCTGTTAGATGGCAATTGAAGGCTCGATGTAATCTCCAATCGATGGTGTGAAATTACTGGAGTGCGGTGTCGATTGAAAACGTTATCTCGGTAGATGCAACAGATTTGTTTTTTGTTTGGAACCCTCGATGGAAGGCTTCTATTTTGAGTGACACATATTTTATCCAAGAGAAGTTACTCATGGGTTTTACGCAAGGGGCCTTGTGACATGCCTGTCGACGCCGTCTGTCTAAAGAGCAGCTGGCTTTGACATGACTTGATCAAGGATTTTTGTCTTTATATGTCCCCAAACTTCGGCGGCTATGTATAATCCTTGTTATCCATCAATATTGTAGTACACTTTGTAACTTCGTAGTGTAATTTGTAATCTAATAAATCCTATGTCTTGACATTCCTGTTCAGAAACCATTAAACTGGTCTGAGATACTGGTCGCAAATGAAAACGCGCTATTTGAATAAATATAATCCAAATGCATGGATGTGTACCTATTAGACATAACTGCGATTATATAACTTTGCGTAGATCATCACGTAAATTGTAGTAATTTATGAGAAGTTACAGCTGGTTATAATATGAAATTAGTTTTAAACAGGTCATCACGATGCCTATCCTATCATTTAGATCCAATTTACATAAAATAATCGTGCCAAAACAAAAATTATCACCACCCCAATTGGCATACAAAAACATTTATGCGATAACCTAATAAATAATAAATATCAAATGATAATAATAATAATATAATAATATCCCTGGACATTTCACACAGCACCATTAGTCCCAAGCTAAGCAACCTAATGCTTGTGTTATGGTAACAAGATGGCTGATAAACTACTTATATACAATTTTTTTTTTTTTTTGTAAATTCATTCATATTATAGATAGAAAAACACCCAGACTCGGAACAAATACATGTAGGTCATACAAATATTTGTTCCGTGCGGGAATCGAAAAATGATATTTAAAACATGCTGTTATTTCTACGCATAATATAAACATATTAAAATTCCCTCCAAAATATTCTTATTTAAAATCCCATTACAAAAGGTTGTTAAATCCGCTTGGCTCGTATTTTTAAAAGCGACCCTGATGCAAATTGTACTTAATTCAGTACAGACATGGCTTCGTGTGTAAACACAAGACATTAAAAACTCCGGACGAAATAAAGAATGATGGCCCTGTTGCTAGGGGTGGCACAAAAAATGGGTGACTTAATATAAAAAGAGGCAACTGAAATGGTACCTACAGGGCTTTCTTTTTCAGTAAATGATTTTTTTTTTTACAAAGTAACATACAACGTGCCGCTACAATGGCGACATAATTTAACACACGAGTAGGGCTAGTGGCCAGTAATCATAAATTATAACAACATCAAATAATTCGTAATTTGAAAACTGCCGCCTGCGCCGCTCACCGACATAGGGATCTCTCTTTCCTTCAATTCGCCTACTCTTCGCACGTTATTCGTTTTAATTTTATTGTTGCGATGTTATGGTTCGTGACCGCTGCACCATAGTTATTTTAGTACAGGTTGCTCCAAGATGCTATTTCCAGAAATTTTAATAAATAAAAACGTTTTATAAAATTTAAATATGTTTATAAAACGAAAACGCGATATCGTATACGTGTGTTAAATTAATGTCGCCATTAAATGGCACGCTGCTTACAATAGTGTTTATCCTTCTAATATATTTATATTATCACAATCAATCTTGTCAATGACATTGGATAAATTGCCTGGAAATACAGCAAGAGTTCCTAAGAAAACTTTAACAATAACAACGGAGATGTTCATATTTTCCTAAGAATCACAAAATAATTAACACGAGCTATGAAAACCGCACTCAAAACAGTTCATAAAATATTACAAAAGCTTTAAAACGAGCTAAGATTCACTTAGCTCGCCAAAATGAATCGGCTGATTAATTTAAATACTGTTAGTATAAATTAACTTTCGGAAGCGCGCTAATTGGCCCCTGAAACTGAAAGTATTCAAGTGTCTTCAACTTTAACGTTCATTTTTATTCAAGAAGTTAAATTCTTAATTTGGATGAGTTTTTGATGACAGTTACACTTAATGGTCTAATTAAATGAGATGAATTGTACTTAAGCATTGAAAGGAGACTGGAACAATTACATACAATCTTGGGCCTGGGTCTAAAAAGATGACAGTTGTGTCAATTAATAGCTTACATATTTTCAACCTTTCACTGAAAATTCTGCGGATTTTGTCAATCTGAGAACAGATTTAAGAGATTAAGTAAAAGTGAGGTTATGTTATAATCTTTAACTAACAGCTGATTCCTGAAGTGCAAAATATGTTTTTTTTTGCACTGATAGTTATCTTTATTTAGTAGAAAATGTTTGAAATATCATATAAATGAACGTCATGACTTCAAGTCATAGGTAGGTAGGAGTTATGGAAAAGATGTCTAAAATAAAATAAAAAATGATTTAATATAGTGTGTTATTAGTCTTCTATTATAATTAAAATGTCGTCTAGAAATTGTGCAGGTCGTACTATATGATCCTAGCCCAGCAAAGGTACCATATAATGCGCTTTATATAAGCGCAGTAGCCTACGGTTCGTCTCCCTGCAATACAATTACAGTAATGCATTACTATAGCCTTTCCTCTACAAGAGCCGTCGACTAAAATATAAATAAAATAAGTTTTTCGACTTATACGTCGAGATTGTATGTGGCCCTTAAATAACCGAGAGGTCAGCCCTTAAATAACCAGGTGGATCATCGTGTAAGGGTCGTCGGACCAGTAGTAGTATTGCAGTGACCAGTTCTTATCCTACAATTCACCCAGCGATCCGACGACCCGGCAGTAAAATCCGAAATAACAATTCCAAATCAAACGTGTGAGCGATCTTCGGTGTCCAGTGTGAAAGCAAGGGTCGTACAAGGTAGGCAGGGTCGGTATCCATAAAATACAAAGCAGTGGTCGTGAAAAATGAAGAATAATCGGGAAAGAACTCGGAACGCATTGGAAAACACGAAACGAGGGAGCAAACAAGAGCAGTTGGTAACTGTCTAGTGTCAATATCAGTCAGCTGTCATGCCAGTGACATAAATAGACTATAAATAGAAGACTGTTTTTTTAACGATATGAAATCGATAATCATTAATATTGGTTTTTCAGTAATTAATTCATATTTTATTTATTAATATGACTGTTATTATATGCACTATATTACATATAAGTATATATATAGTGCATTTTAATTATTTTGAGTTAACAATTTAGAGCATAGGTTTTTTTTTCGTAACTGTGTAAACGATTACTCACTAAATAATCTCACGAAAAATATCTTTTTCATATTTCTCCGCTACCGCTATTTGTAGGATTGTGGAGATTTTTCATATTCTAAGATTAAAAAAATATGACTAATTTTTTAGATCATAACTCAACTTATTACATTTGGGGCCACCGTTTTCCATCTCCTTTGTTTTTCTCCTTTTTTTTTCTCCTTTGTTGCAAAAACGAGACTTAAGATTGTAATATCCTAGTTACAGTTCATAGGCTTTTTTAGGTTTTAAATTAAATACTTAAGGGGGATGCGCTAAGATAGCCCGGGAAATTCAACAATTTACATACCTTTTTTGCAATTTGCTGGTCAGTGTTAAGTTGTATGTTGCTTAAAATATAATTTCCGACCGTAACAAATATGGCTTTACAGAATTATTTTTATTTATTAAAATCTCCAATTACTATCATTAATGCGATAGCGTGGTCTTAATATACTTACAATTTAAAACTATGAATAACGTAAAAAACTAGTACTTATAATATATCTAAAAATAATAACTACTTTACTAAGTTCCCTATATAAAAATAAAATAAAATAAAAACACAAAATATAGCCTACACTACTACTACTACTACTATAGAACATCAGTAGGTATGTTTGCGAATTCACTCAAATGGCATGTAAATACATCGATCTTCATGTGAAGATTGTTAATAACCTTATAATCATTAGAGTCAGCAATACAACTCCTTGAGTTAGAATGGGCCTCAAATGTCATGATTTCATGAAATAGTCATGCGATAGGGTAATATGAATTTAGAGTTCTATTGATGATTTTTATTCTATTAATAAATATTTGTTACGGCCGCGATTCATATTTATATCAACATACAACCTGATACTGACCTGCAATTGCAAAAAACGTAACCAAATTTGAATTTGAAACGGGCTACCCTGACGCTTTTGACTTAAATGCGGTAAAAATGGCTAATAGGTATGATAAAACAATTGTCTATATGTCTCGATCAAACGTTGTTAATAATTTACTTCTAAACGAGAAAAAAACCAAATGCATTAAGTTTACCATTATGCATTAGGTTTTTTTTGCTACCTCACGTTAGGCAGGTGAAAAGTAAAGTGTTGATAAAGGGGGAAGAATTGAATCCTGAAGATAGCACAGTATTCTTGTGCATAACTTTGGATGCTAAGCTTCAGTGGGGTTCGCATATAGACAAATTGTCAAAAAAGCTAAGTTCCGCAGCATACGCTGTTAGAAAAATTCGTAATTTAACTGATATAGAGACAGCCCGCTTAGTGTACTTTAGCTATTTTCATAGTGTAACGTCGTACGGTATTATATTGTGGGGAAATGCCTGATATTCAGATTATCTTTGTTTTGCAGAAGCGAGCTGTTCGATCAATTTATAAATTAAGTCCGAGACACTCGCTCAGAGACAAATTTAAAGAGATTAATGTTATGACTGTGCCTTCTCAGTATATTTATGAAAAAAAAAAAAAAAAAATATAAAATTGTTTAAAAATACAGTGATTTCCATGATATAAATATTAGGAACAAACACAAATTTGTTGTACCTACAACAAGGCACAAGAAAATAGGTGGCTCGCTCAGATACCAATGTATACGCTTTTACAATAAAGTTCCAAGCCCCGTTCAAGATAATAAATTCAAATCATTCATTAATCGTAAGTTGTGCCAGAAAGCCTTTTATACCGTTAAGGATTGTATCGAGGACAAAAAGGCTTGGGATTAAGCTGCTTCCAATGTTTACATATTGTTTTTATTTTTTTTCTGTTTTGTTGTTGTTTTGTTTTTATATACACTTTGACATTAATTAATTTTATACTTATATACTTGTACTATGACATTTGCTTACTTTGTAAAGTATTCTATTATTTTAATTATTGTGAATGTGAAGACTATGTGGGTCATTTTATTTATATTATTTCTTATTTTTCTCTCTGTTCTGTTAGTTTTTGTCATGGTCTGGCAGTTTGAGTAATTAATGTGGTCTACGCAAATGTCCTTTCTTTGGTATTGTTCGTCGAATCGTTGAGCTCCTTAAGTTTTGAGTTGAGCTGCACGATTTCTGACAAATGCCTGCACTGACTGGACAGATCCTCTCAATCTGTGTGGTTCTTTATTCAAAAAGCCATCTCAGACAATATCTACATGGTCTTCATATGATCTGAACAAAATTATGTCTGGACTTTAAAAGAGACTGTGATCTCTGAGTTTGTTTCGGCCTTTCTTCTCAGACTAGTCAAATAGGAAACGCCGACCTCATCTATTTTTAAAATATGATTGACGTGTAAAAGTGTTTGTACAAACCTACTTATAAAATAAAATCATTTAGGTATCATTTAACGAAATAAAAAGTTAAGTTTCAGGTAGATCGAAATCTTCATAATTGGATTATAGATAAAATCACAGCGAAAAAGAAACTTTACAGTCCCAGTAATTTAATCCAACCAGATAATTCGCAAAAAGATCATTTTAACTGGCTCTGAGTAATCTGAATGTGCAAAAGTCTTCTGGGGTAAAAGTGTCAATGAACATAACCTTGTGAAAATCCGGCGGTTTCGCAGATTCGCCATTCGCCGACTTCCACAATCGTGCTCTAATTAAGGTTGTACCAATTTGAAGCAATGTTTTTCTTTGAATCACTTTAAAAACGGACGTCGTGTTTTGTGTTGGTGCTCGCTTTTTGGGTTTCTGGAGGATAATTAGGATCTCTGTTGAAAAATAATGATTACAATTTTGGTAATTATAATGTTTAATTAAAGTAAATCCAATCTCATTTTCACTGAACATCACCACCGGCAACATCAACTTCGTATGTTTTTTTCTTGTATTTTTATGTGTGGTCCTAGATGCTTTAATAAATAAATAATTCTCCATTCAACCATTTTTCAGTAATAAGAATAAAAAGAGCTGCAAATGAAAAAGTCTAAAATAACTGTCTATAAAACGGCTGCCTTATTTCATAATCCTAATTAAAACAGATGTTATAGGTTTAAAATAGTAGTGAGTTCATATTCTGCATGTAATCCTCATGTAATATATTCATACGTTGCACTGCAATTAATCTTAACACTCTATCTAAAATCTCAACTAGTTTAATATCAACCGTACTTCTAAATTGCGAACCATTCACGCGACCCGACTACTTCCTCTGAGGCCGAAACTCCGAAACTAGCGCTAAACAACCCCGATAACACACCTTCACGAAAGGAAAGTCGCACATACTCGTAAACAATCAAAGAAAAAAATCGAAATCGAATCGTATCGTCAAAGAAATAAAGTTCCAAATCTGACCAACAATTTATAACCAATCCATATCTTGTAGAACATTATTTCTGCAAGTTATGGATGGGCTTAAAAGTCCGTTCACAGTTATTTTACCCCTGACAGCAGCATTCTATCATCAACCTTATTGTAACGAGAATAAAGATCACAATGATTGTAACAGGCTTGTCATTGGCAGCAACCCAATAACAACCTTATTAGAATGAGAATAAAAATCACTGAGATTTGGACAGTGATGCAAAATCAGAGGTAAAATAACTGGGAAATGTCTTAAACAAAATACAGTCAGTATTTTGTTTAAGACTTTTGCAAAGCTCCAATCAATAATAAGCAATATTATAACGTCAAAGAAAATAAACTTCTGGAAGTGACCAACAATTTATAACCAATCCATATCCTGCAGAAAGAATGGAACATTCCCCGGTTAAAAGCCGAAGCACAGTCGGAGCTTAGACAATAGGTATTTGTACATTCATCTTCGGGACTCGGCAAATCCTTTAAGACTTCCGATCGGTTCGATACGCGGCCGACCACTGCCTCAATAAATCCAGATTAGAATTCTTTGTCCCTGTCCACAATGGAGTTGATATCTGCTATTAATTTATTGGCTTCTTACCTCTTCTTAGTCTTCATTATTTTTAATTTGCTTTTTCTGCGGCTTTGCCGGCATATAATCTTGCTGTCATGCATTTCCAAGTCTTTACTGAACAAAATTTTCCATTTCCTCATCGTAGGACTCTCATAATACCTATCTATGGGACTTTTTCTTGAAGATTATATTATGAGTTATTTTCATAACATGTCTTCAATGCAATAATATGAATGCACAATTTGTGATAGTTTGGACAGCTTCTCTAAGAACAACAACACTCAATACAATCTAAAACCACACACAAACAAACATTCCATCATAATGAAAGTACACCTAAGTCACGTGTATAGAATAGCCATAACAACTGTCATAGCACACAAAGAAGACACACACACAAACACACATACACATTTTAACAACTATCCACAGTTCCAAATGCAATAAACAAACGGAAACGATACATCTCGATTTTTATACCGATTTCGTCGGTCGAGACTACAGTTCTTACTGCATGGATCGTACAATCGGTTCAGTTACACAGCTCGGAATATTTTGTTCATTAATCGATTCGTGGTGGTGTTTCATCGATACGGTATGTACGATATTGTTTTGTTTCTATAAATAATTTTCGTTGTGGTAAAATTAGTTTGCCTTGATGTTTGGAATAACAGAAATGTGAGTATTATCTAGGTACTGTTTTTCAACGGAGATTGTAAAACAAACGACTGACGGGCAATTCTCGTAATTTTAATAACGTTCACAGTCTGATCTCAGTCTCAATCTGTCAATAATACCTCTAATTTCCCTACATTTTTCACACGTTTTTGACATTGATTGTCGCTGAGATGAGAATAGATTGCGACTAGATTTTGACCCTTTTTAATTATGGTGTAGCGGTATATACAACGCCACATGCGAACAACCCATCATACTTACGTCACGCAAATCCTGCATCTCGCAAGCAGAGTTTACCGCGCAATTAGCATAGATACAATTACCCAACATCAATCGTTGGGCAATTGCCCGCCAGACACAACATCCGTCTGGTCGGAGGATCCTCCCTTTTCTATGGAGGATGAGTGAACTTTACACCCTGTTCCTCATACCTCCAAAACAGGAAGATTGTTGGATTTTTTTTTTTACTTTATTCATTGCTTCAATATTTTATGATGTTTAAAGCATAATTTTTTTGGTCATCTCTTGTGTTCATGAAAAAGCAAAGAAAGAAGTATTTATACTGCACAATTCGTGATCTTATCACAATCGATTTAATTTTTTCAAATACTATTCACATTATCGTTGTTTTCGTAAGCCTTATCTCTCACACTTCTGGACATAGCCCTCCCCCACTGCTTCCACTTGTCTCGATGTTGGACTTCTTCTAGGAAATTCATGAGGAAGCCATCGCTTAGATAGCTTCCTCATGAATTACGCCACATGATATCTATATACTACGATACAGGTTGAGCGCAAAGCAAGTTAGAAATTCCCCTTCAATAATATTGTAAATATTTTGTTGTTATTCATGAACAAAAGCTTCACTGGCTCGCTACAGTTCTCTTTCGCTTTATTCAAAATAGTTTGTGTCAATCCATTGCTAAGTTCAGAGAGATCGGAACACCAAACTCGTAAAATATGAAATATATTTGGAATATTTCAGTTTTATAGACTTTGAAATGACGCTTCCAGTTGTAACGTTGAAGAATATATGAATTTCTTATTGTAGAACTGGAATATTCTTACTGCATCATTTGTGTGATAGTCGTAAATATATTGGATTCGATTCCCAGGACTATGGGACTTTTTGAGTATGGAATTGTGACCACTCCAGTGGCTTACTAATTTCAAGGACCTTATTCAGCAAAGAAGGTGTACATAAAAAGTCAAGCCACAATTAGAATTTAATGTCGAAACAGTTGGAAATTTACCCTCCATCTTCTGCGTTTGCTGGTATTTTAGTCAGGAACTCATCTGTTGGAATAGAAGTATGTACATATGTGAAAGTCGTCCGCAGCAGCTAATCTTGAAAACTCTTATCTTTCATAACTGCTACGATTTCCAGTTACTTAAGCACGATTTTTGCCCAATAATATCAACTTAATTTGATGTTTAGAGCGTAAAAGTATTATGTCGAACGCGAGCAATGAGCCACGCATGCTATTTGTTGAAGAAAATATAGGTACTCGTACATAACAATTTTCACGGGTCGGTACCTATTTTGGTGAATAATTCCGGTTTGTTTGTTTTCGAGCTTCAAAGTGAAATTTTCAGTGCTTAAGATGCTTTTAATAAATAAAGGTAGGTAAGTGTTTTTTTGGAACGGAAACAAAATGGAACACGATCGCAAAATGGTATCGTTTCAAAAACTCGTACGCAATTAGATTCTTATCAAAAACACATTTGCCCTCTTCATTCTTTATGTATTTTTCTGTATTAAGTGTTTTGTGTGTCAATAAATAAATACTGGGCCGGCCAACCCGCAACCGCACTGGGTCCGCATGGTGAATTACGGCCCATACCCTGTCACTGAGAGGAGGCCTGTGCCCCAGCAGTGGGAACGTTACAGGCTGATTATGTCTATCTGTGTGTAAATAAATAAATAAACAAATAATGTTCCCTATTTGCACATATAGATCCATATTATCATTGAAATATTTGTACCTTTGTCGAGATTATCAGAACCTAATCCTTTTTGCTTCCAGTACTTGCGTTCAATAATATTCAGTTTAATGACGACGCCATGTTGATTTCAGTTCAACCATAAAGGCGCTTCTCAGAAATTTCTGAGTTCCATTTCACTTTAACGATTCAAAATAATTAAAGAATTTCCAGTGAAGTTATTCCTATCTTAGATTCTATGCAGAGATTTATTGATGAAGAATTATATGGAATCTAATAAATACAAATATTTTTACTAAGTAAAAGATATTAAAATAGTTTTCTGTTGAAACGTTATTACTTTTATAGAAACGAGAGCATTTAAAAATTGCAAAGCGTATAATTTTATAAAAAGCACTTTGTTTTTTCGAATATTTTTATACAAATCCAACATCAATCTAACCCTGTCAGAGCGGCTACGTTTAAAATGGACCCCGTGTTAGTATGTAAAATTTTGTCATACAAGTTTTCGTTTTGAAAGCTTTTCATATTTTGTCTGACAAGTGACAGTTAATTTGAGCCCAAGGCCTTGCAGCGACATCAATCACGCGGGCTGTGCGATGTGCTCCAGATTACACTTTGTAACCTTACTCGAATTACTCCACAACGTTATTTTACCCTTACTCGTCTTTATTACCCGGATTGAGGCTTAATTTTGTATTTATTTTTTATTTTAAAATATACTGAACCTATTTGCTCTTCGCTACTGGTATTGGTTTCAAATTGGATTCAAGGAAATTTACAGAATGGTTGGTGATCATATCTTACTTTTACCTTTTCTGTTTTTTTTTTTTGTCATAAAATAAACACTGAAAATTGATTTAGGCAATTTTTATATTTTATTTTGGAGCACTTACTTTTTATAGAGTAACCCATTTTAACAAAAGTGTTTGCGTAAAATAATGCTGAATATGAGCTTAATAAATAATAATGCAGCATACTAACGTATTCATTCTGAATAATATGTATGTGCATCTTTCTTCTTAATAACTTTTCAATGTAATCCTACATCGCCATTTTATTTCAGACAGTTCTAACTGTCTAATGGTTGTGAGTGGCAGCTGTCTAGTGCTGTCACATAAAGAATACAATTAGGTTATGATAGGAATTTATCAAATGTTTTCGTTGTAACGATATTCGTTGCTTCGTGCTTTCGTCATTAGATTATTCCTTACTAGCAGCGCCCCGCGGTTTCACCAGCATACGTTTCGATCCCGTAGGAATTTCAGCATAAAAAGTATCCTATGTTTCAATCTTGGTTATAAACTATCTGTGTGACAAATTTCATCCAAATCCATGCAGTAGTTTTTACGTGAAAGAGTAACCAACATCCATACATCCATCCATACAAAACTTTCGCGTTTATAATATTAGTTGGATTGCAAACTGTCGGCGCTGCATTATTCGGCGTCGCATATTTCGATGTCACGTAGCGGACTCGGGAATAGGGTAGTTTCCTGGGTAAAAAAATAATAATTATATTTAGTCGGTCAGTTAGATTATCGAAAAACAATGGGCACGTATTTTTTCTTTTGTCAATCAAACAAAAAATGACAAAGAAAAGGCGCGTCAAAATTTGGGAGTGGGGGGTCGTGACGTCACTTGCTTGCAAAAGTGTTGCAAGCAAGTGAGGTCACGCGGAACTTTAACGGGCGATATGTTCATCATTTTTTATATAATTGACAAAAGAAAAAATACGGGTCCAATATTTTTTGATAATCCAACTGACGGACTAATTAGATTTTTTTAGGAAAATAGCCTATTTGGTAAGTAGGCAAAAACAGCATCAGCTCTTCCAAAACTTTGCTCTTTTACACTTTTCTTACTTGCTCGAATAAACTGCATTTTGAAATCAACAAGCACAGTTAACCCAATAATTAATTATCCATATATACTTAACAGTACTTGACCGCGAACCACTTAACATGACTAACCGATCGATATGGAACGGGTGTTGTATCGACAATAGCCAGCGGTCACATCTTGGGTGACATGACGGTCCATTGTACCACCCCACATCGACTGAAGATAATTTACTCCTAATAATGACGGGGTAATCAGGTACCCCGATCAGATGCCGTATTAACTGTATTGAGGTTAGGCTGTGGTAGGGTTGGGTTGAAATTGTTTTGTTTTGCTATATTTTGTTAATAGATTTGGGATTTTGGTGTGTAGAAATTGTGATAAAAATACCTACTTCTAAGTAGGTATATGAATATTGACAAAGGAAATATTATTTCAATAAACCTTTTAAAGCATACCTATTTGTTCTTAGTATTTAAAAATGATCGTGGAGGAGCCCATAAATTTAAGAATGTACATACTGCCTACCTGTACCAGTATAATGTTACCTACTTTTTAGGGTCCCGTGCCCTAAGGATGCCAACGAAAACCTATACCCTAAGGCTCCGCTGTGCGTCTGTCTGTCACAGGGCTGTATGTTTTGAACCATAATAGGTAGACACTCTAAGCTTTCACAGAACAACAAAATAATAAAAGTTAAAAATTAAAGTACGTCCCGTTTACTTTTACAAGAACCAAACAATAAAAACTTTTTTTTAGATGTTTTTTGTTTAATAAAAAATAAGTACAAAAAAAATGTAGTGTTATATTTTTACGGTGGTATGGGACTCTTCATCCGACTCGGACTTGGCCGTTTTTTTTACTACAACCTTCAACCATTTACACGAACATTATAATTCACAAACTAGACCTGACTGATAAAAACTTTTAATCTATCTTTTTTAAGAATATTCCAGTTCTAACAAAGAACAACCTTGAGACGGTAACATAGTCTGTTCTGACAGCGAATTAATTAATCTACTTGGACATTCAAGGGTTAAAATATAAGCGATAAGTAATTACGGTCAGGTTGTCATTAGCCCTTGCAATAAATTGCTGGGTGAGATTTGACCCCCATAAAGAAGGCTGGGTGAGGTCTCGAAAATATTACAGACATCTTTCACAGTCCTTAGTTATGGAAATGTATGGGCAAGGCCATTCGATCGGTTGATAAAGGACGTTCGTTTGACGACACGGTTGGCGCAGTGGCTGAGTGATCAACTGCTGCGCTGCGTGTCGCGGGTTCGATTCCCGCACGGAACAAATATTTGTATTGCCTACAGGTAGTTGTTCCGGGTTGTTTGTGTATGTGAGTTTAAATATTTTTGAACGCTCCCACGATACAGGAGTAATGCCAAGTACGGGGCAACGTTTTAAAAAAAAATACAAAACATCACGCCTGTTTTTCCAGAAGGGTTAGGCAGGGTGTTAGACACACCTTTCGCCAATAGGTAATAGGTCACCCACATTTCGCCAGTAACCTATGGTTGATTCTCATGTAACAGGAGGCGAGCTTATTACCATCAACCGGACACAAATCCAGGCTTCAGAGGGGTAATTCTCGTAATTATAAGAACGTTCACAGTCTGATCTCAGTCTCAATCTGTCAAAAAATACTTCTAATTTCCCTACATTTTGACAAGTTTTTGACATTTGTTTGTCACCGAGATGAGACTGCGACTGGATTTTAAACGTTTGAGAATTGGCCTTCTGGCTGCTACTGAGAATACGGTGGAGGTCTACGGTGGTTGGTCGGAGCACCGCTGCGTCCTCGTGGCGGCGATCTCTCGCGTCCGTGCCTGATCCAGGCCATGGTACGGAGCGCGAGTGCATGGGAGGCCGTCACCTCCTTCTGCGAAGCAGTAATGCTCGCGAAGGAGGAGGCGGAGCGCGTGAGGGAGAGGCAATCTCTGCGCCCTCACGCCCCTAGTCGCCGCAGGAGACGCCCTGGATACCGGGAGTCAACAGCCGACTCCCGGCCTTAGTAGGCGCGAGCTTGCGGGTGGTGAGCAATGGGCAGCTCGCCGCCCAGTAAGGACCAGGCCCATTGTGTTCCCGGCGTTGTGTTCCACGCTCGCCTCAAAGAGATGTCAGCATCAACTGACGGGATCCGCTAGGGCCGATGCCTGCCAGGGCCGCGGGTTTTTCGAAAGAGATACCGTGGCCCCTGGCACAGGCAACTGAAGGAACACCGGTGGGTTTTAGTCCGTAAAAGTCTGACACGCCCTCCCACTCCACCCAGAGCGGGTGAAGTCATATGATGACTTCCCACCCAAAAAAAAGCTGCTACTGAGAGATTCTTGATGGAAAATTCCAATAACACTTTGTCCGACCTGCGACTCGAACCCAGAACCTCATGCTCAGCAGTAGCGCTAGCGACCACTAGACTAATGAGGCAGTCTGCAAAGTATGGGATACATCTTTTACAGTCAAGTTATTATGGAAACGTTTCGGCAAGGCAATTCGTTAGGTTGATAAATTAATGCAAAAATGTGGTTTAATTAGTTAAGTGGCTTTTACCTCAGCGTGGTTTAGCGATCCGGTTGCCATTATGGTTTGTTGTTTTAAATTATTAATATTCACGCTTTCCAATTAATCGAAATATAAATTCGAATGCGTGATGTTCGTTCAACTGAATTACGGAAAGGATTTTCACATGCGTATAACAGTACTTTTTTAGCAGTAAAAGTTTCCTATATTCAAATATTATTTTATTTCAAATTGACGTTATTTCAAGATAAACAAATAACAACTTTATTTTAATGACGATTAAGTCGATTTCAGAGTGACTAGCACTATTGAAAAAGTTATAAAAATGTTTAAAGTTGTAGCGTAAGCTGAACTTTATTATGTACGAATTAAAGTTATTTTTCCATAAACTCATATTTGTTTATATATCGCGAATATATCGCGATTCAAATTTAGGTCCTTTTTGGTTCAAACGCGTGAATACTTTTTTCTAGTAATCTTTAATCAGAACACTGCTGGCCCAGTGGAGAGCAGTGGTGGCACAGTGGTAAGGGCTGCGACTTACGAGTTACAGGTAGTACGATCGAACCCAGACATGCGTTTTACTTTGTTTAAACTATTTAATCACCACTGCTCTCAAAACGGTGAAGTAAAACATCGTGAGGAAACCGGCATGTCCTAGAACCAAAAAATCGAATACATGTGACATTTACTAACCCGCTGGACCCAAGCGGTGGATGAGGGAGAGAGGAGGCCCAGTGTCCCAGCAGTGGGATCGTTATAGGTTGATTTATTGGCACACCCGTCCCTGCTTCGCATGGGTGCAATGGCGCTAGTTCGATAACTGCAGCATTCGAGTACGAAGTTCCTGATAAACCGTCCTTTGAGTTATTTTCTTCTTATCATGATAAAGTAGGTAAACGACGTGAAATAAGAACTTAATCTAGATCCCTGTGAAAATAAAGTGGTTATTTTTGTAACATTTTTAAAGCAAACTCGGTAAATCACGCGTTAGTCAATGTGGTAAACGCTGGCCACTCGATAAATCCCCGTCGTTTGTGCTACACGTTTCACTAGAGACATGGCTTTCAGTGCTTATACGAAAATATTGCACGGTTAAAATCAATACCTTGTGAACCTGTGGGAACATAGGAAATATTTTACGATTGATTCTATTGAATTCAAGTCCTTCACGGGAAAGAAATTCAAAGAAAGAAAATACGTTTATTTGCGGTAAACATGACGCAGAGAAAGAACACAAATACAACAAAGAACAAGTTGGGGGAAAATAAGGCAAAATGGTCATCGCTTAGCATAATGCTACGACCCTATGCGAGACAGAGCCCCAACGCGGAACGAGACTTGAATTTTTTCTTTTGACTCGAAAGGATGCCCATGGATGTATAGAATCCCGTACCATGCTGCATTAAAGTTAAACTTTGGTTTTATTTAGACTACACTTATCATATTAACTCCCATAAAAGTTCTTTTTGTAAACAAAACCCGGGTATCGTAGATTTTCAAAAAAATAGATAAATCCTAACCATTAGGTATTTTATTTTGTTTGACATGTCATAAGCAAACGGCCATTAATTATTGCTCTAAAAAAAATTATAATCGTTTACATCAAAATTATATTCTAGTTATTTTTAATTAATGTAGAATCGGAAAAGTATAATATTTTTACATGTTTTTTGAAAGACGTGATCATGACACTTTTAATTCAAGGTTATATTAATCATATCATTTGAAACGGAACGTCATGTAAAGGGAATAATACAATATCAACACTTTTTTACTTTAAATTAAATTCCCTGTTCAAAAATCAAATCCCCGACGCGTAATGTCGTAAAAAATATGAAATGACTTTTTGGTACGACTTTTGGTCATTCTCCTTTACGGTGTTACCCACACACACGATGTTAGCCACAACTTACATGAATATTATGAGCTCGGACCGGACCCGAAAATAGTAAGGTTTTGAAAGAAAACACTGAATCATTTGTGTAAGTATATAAAACTGAAGTATACTGACGAAACTAAACACGCACAACATACAAATTAACACAGTACACTTTTTCAGCATACATTTGCAATTTCTAGTAGGTAAGCTAACCGTACAACCACTTTTCATCTTGATTAAGATAGGGGAACGTTCAAGAGTTACCTTTCACATGGCTTTATGTAGTTACCCGCGAGCACAATTTATTATCAAGCTACGCTTAACGTAATATTAGCAGGTAATTTAGAGGAAACAGGTTAACAAAAGTTATAATTATGTAGACTTAGGAGCAATGATTAGGCCAACAAAATCAAAATATTTTATTTCACATAACCTGCATGGGCACTTATGAAACGTCAGAAGCTAGGTGCACGGTTCCAATTGGTCGTTTTTTCTATTCTCTGATAATTTTTCTATTATCATAGGGTTAAGTAATAAAAACAAGTCGAACTGAATGATTATCTCAAACAGGCTCCTGTCTGGTATTGGTGATTATGAATATTTGTGTAGAAATAAACAGTATTTCATATTTAGTTAGAAGAATAGGAAAAAAACGAACCGTCAGGAATGAAAAGTAAGCTTGGATAGTTGACAGCGGGCTTCTTGATGTTAAAAAGTAATTCAATAGGAATAATTATTTTATTTTAAGAAAAACGTATTTCATTTGTGTAGCTTAGACCACGATGATCCCTTACAGTGCCTACCCACTAACTTATATGTCGCCGTACATATTGTTAGTTATGCCGTTCACCGCGATATTGCATTGTGTAGTTATCTGTCCTGGTTGATAACTGCGTCCATTGTGTGGGGTCACAAATCGCCATTGTTAGCCAGTGCAGCCGACTGGCAAGGCTGGTGAATACCCACATGGGTAGATAAAAGGTAAATTAACATAGTGTATGGTATGGTCCACTTGAATTGGGTGGTGGAAGTAGTGGGGGGGGAGGGGAACGCAAACATTATTTCTTAGGATGGCTTTAAATATAGGTACGAACCAGACTTTGTATTACTTAGTAAATTGTAAAGAAAAGGCGACCTTTTTTGACGATTGTTTTGTTCAGAACTTTTCCTAAGCTGAGAACACTCATCAGAATTACCGACTAGTCTTTACAACGGAAAGAAAAGTTCGAAACTTATTAATTCTACAAGCCGTAGCGATATTAGAAAAATATACGGTGTTCAAACAGCCATAATACTGTAATTTAGGTACTTAGAACAACTTAAAATATGCACAAAAATTATCTGAACAACGCGCCAAAACAAGTAGAATAACGATGAAAAACAACTTTGGGAAGATAATAAAATGTATTTTTCTTTTTTAATGCCAGGAATTTTTACATCGGCTACACCTGACTTTCTTTTTTATTCGTTCAGGAATCATAATCTTAACCTAACTACAGGTACCTGAAAAGTTTTTCGTACCTTATTTCAGTAGCTTTATTTATGATTTTTTGTTTACGTTCTTTATAATTTATTCTCGCAAATGAAATTTTGTTCTCCAACTCTCGATTGAAACTTCAAGATATGAAACTATGCCTGAGTTTTTTTGAAAATCGCTGGAAAATAATCACGTTCAAACAACTACGAACTGTCCCTGTAATAGGTAAATTTAGTCTTTCTGCCCCACTTCAATTGCATTAAAAGACTAATCGCAACATTTCAGTGTATCAGGTGTACCTTAGGGCGCTCTAAAATATCTATTATCCCAAAAATTATCGGACACTTCCTCTATCGTATGGCGACCTTGTCACTCCGACCCTCAATATGCGACCTCTGTCTCGCATTAAGCGCTAGACTGACCGTAAACCCTCCCACAGGACCTCTGAGTGTGAAACGGTGAATATTTTATTCATGAACACCTTAAATTCTTCAAACCAATACTGAAGGCTTAGCAGAACCCCGTTTGAGGTTTTGCTGATAAAAAAACTTTTCCCAAAAATGAAAGCTTTTGCTCGTGTAAAAAAGAAAAGAATGAATAAACAAATCATATTTTTTATTTGTGATTTTTTATCTGGGAGTTTTGGTTGTAATGCTACGCTTAAGTTCAGTAATAAACTGAATCTAAACCCCGGCCTTCAATTTTAAACTACTTATTGATCTCTATCGAATATGGATAAATACAATTCATTCTACTTTTACGCTACACGAGACAAAGCTGAGAGGTATTCGCTAAAAATTGTCTGCATGCATTTTCCGAATGCCAAGCTTTCAGTTGGGGGGTTCAAATAAAAGGATGCTCGTATCGAGTAAATGGAAACCAAAATAAAAATACGTACAGCAAATTCTGTTAACGAAAAGTCGAAAATCCACTTACGCCTCGCACAAACAACTAACTCTAAATTATCACCGTTACCAAACCTCGCATTGAAATTCGACCCATTTGTTTGTGAACCCTGCAAAGCTTTTAATCTTTAATTTTTATTTCGATTCTATTGAAAAAAATGTTTTCGGTTTCTGCCAACGTGTATTTAAAACTGTGTGTTTGTTTTAGTCGTTTTTATTGCTTGTGGACTAAAAAAAAAACTGTTGGTGACGTGTACGTAATAAAAGCGAACGTTGTTGACTCGAATGACACGCGGTTTAGCGGTGCATGAAACTATGGAACTGTGGTTTCTTTTCTGAAAAGCCAATGTTGTTAAGGCCACAGGGACAAAACAACAACCTCCCAGATCGATCGATCTGTTAAGTCGAGTTGCACCTGCTACGGTCAGTTTATGGATGGATGCTTGAAAACTCTAGCTTGCTTGAAATGCTGGACATCATATTACCCCGTCCATATACATACGAAGTCACTTGTCGAAAAACTGCCGAGCGACTTTATAGTGACCGATTGACCAGCCAAAGAGTATCAATATGTTACCAGCAAATTGTTAGCCGCATGTCTCCATCCATTAGTCAGCTCTCAGGTCCCATTATTACTTACCTAACATTCAATTAATAAACAAATATTGATTGATGTATCTTATTCCTGACTGAACGGTCCATTTATCATATATACAAGAACATCATTTATCAAGGTTCCATTGCAAATTACTCCCAAAATTGGTCGTGCTTGCTCTCCATTTATAAATTCGTCTGCATTGTAAAGAGATGCCCATGTCTAATAAGTGGTTTAATTTTGAATTTTAATGGAGTCTAGCTTTTAAGGGTCATGTTTGACTCTGAATTTAGTTCTGTTTTAATAATTTAGTGATATCATTGTCTGTACACAACCCGATCATATTTGAATAGCTTTCATTATGCCACTGTCCCGCGCAAAATACATATAATCAATATTGATAAATAAGTACGTGAACATTTACAGGATAATAATTTCAGCCTGAAATTTACACAGGGCAGAGCAAAGGCCCCTAATAATTATAGGGTATAGAAACACTGTCTTTTCTATTCTTTTCTTAAACGCAGGCGCACCCAGTGGGCGATGCACAGTGCTAGTGCGTGCATGTGTGATTTTAGAATAATCTATTCAGATTCCTGATGATATTTCGCTTCAACATAAATCCATGGTGTTTGAAAAGAAACGTAAAAGTACGTAGAAATTAGGTATTGAATGAGTCACGTTGGTTCAAACTATATTTCAAACTGGCACCATTTAGCCTAACTTACTCCTGACAGAATGTAAACAACATATCCGAATGCTAAACGTTTCATGCAAGTCACAATGATAAATGTGCCCAATTTGTACCCGGGCGTGAAAGCTTAGCCCTAAGTGGCTTAAACACGAGGTAGATATTGTCATTACACAACGTGCCATTAGCTGTTTGACGGGTGAGTGGTCTGATCACTTGAACCTAGATTTCAATTACGGGAACGATTTGATATACTCTTAGTACCTAACCTGAGGCGACATTGGTGAAGTAAGAAATCAGCCAGACCCTCTGTTAACTAATCGTGTGACATTTAACCTCTAGAGATGTCGGTGTATGTCGGTTTTGGCGGCAGAAAAAATCAGGATGAGAATTCTAGATGAGTCTGGTATTCGTTTTCGATGCTCATTTAATTCTGAAAACAGTAACAACAAATTGACAAACTCAATAAATAATTCTAGTTGACAATATGACCTAAATATTAATCCAAAACAACCCAAATGACATCACTATTTACACGAGCCAACACGTCATCGATTCGTAAAATAATAAATCGTAGGCAAACAAAAGATTAAACAAATGATAAAACAAAACACAACTCGATACTGTGTAGGTACTCGGTAATTTGTTCGTAAAATCGAATGGCTTTGAATCGATATCTAATTACGAACACACGCGAGACACAGGCAAACTCGTTATTCTTGTTCATAGATGTGGAAATGTATGCGATAATGAAGAGTTTGCTGTAAATTTTTATTCAATAGGACTTGTATAGGTCTTCTTTGTTTTATGGTTGCATAAAGCCGTCTCGCGACTATGGTGCTTATCTTACCGTGTTTTGTTTTCACTTTATCTTTAGATGTCTGGATTTTTATTGTATTGCTTGTTTTAGGTTTTTCATGGTTTGTTTGGGTGTTGCAGGATTTAGTGTTAGACCGGTTTTGTTGTGGTTTACGTCATTATGTCTAGTAAAAATATAGCAATCCCTCAAAGCGAAGCGGAGCATTATTTATTATAGTTTTTTTTTTTTTTTGGACAGGACCAAACCGAATATATTTCAGTGAATGTAAGTAATAAACTAAACGAATGTGATAGTCTACTTTTGAGTGTTAAATAGGTATAACCCGAAAGTACTTTCCCATATAGAGGGTATAAAAATCTGCTATTCCATGGTTATATTGAATTTGGATCACACTATGCAACAAATATAAGTAAATCACTGGGTTTTATGTGTGTAATTACCTACCTAATTATTATAATTAAAATGTTCACACCACGTCAGGTTTCATAGTGAAAAGCTTGTTTTTTAATATATCACTATAAAATAACCTGATTTTTTTTTTTTTCATTAAAAATCTAATGTTTTTGGAACGGTTGGCTTTTCTCTTGTTTCTTTTGTCTTGGTTTCTTATATTTAATTACAGTCGTAAAATAAGCTTCGTAACACTTCACAAAGAACGTAGAAATTGTCTTTTTTTTTTTTCAATTTAAGTAGTAAATTGAAAATATAACAAAATACGTTAGGAGCGGCGTTTTGTAGATTTGTGAGTAATCTAAATTTTGATGACTTTTGTAGACGATTGAATCTAGATTTTAATAACTACCATCATAAGTGTTGCTAAGAAAAAAAAAAAAGATTTCACTTATCTGTGTTTTGAGACATGATATCTAAATATGAACACGTTTTCTAGTATGCATTAGGTATAACTAATAAAAATTACTAGTTGTGATGTTGGTGGTATTTTTTAGTGTTGCATAGTAGGTAGATAAACAGACTTCGTACCTAAGTAGGCTGCAGCAAGGACAACCTCCACAACTGGGGGTTCATGGAAGGCTCAGACCTCCGGTGTGTATGCGGTGTTTCTCCAGAGACAATAGCTCACCTCCTATCTTGCACCGCGTGCCCTGTCACCTGCACACGTGAGGACCTAATATGGCTGTTAGCAAATACGAAATAACGATTTTTGGGCCAAAATTGTTTTAAGAAAAAAACAGAATTTTGGTCATTGACACTCTAAGAAGAATTGCGAGTGTTTATTTTAGAATTTTTAGCTGGTTCGATTCTCGGTTTAGGTAAGCTTGTCGAAAAATCTGTGAATGCAGTTTTGTTTCTTTTGAAAAATAAAGGAAGGATCCTTTAAGTAAAAAAATCTATCTCAAGGATTTAATGTGGTTTCCCTTCGTGGCTTGTTTTTTTCCAGCCTGTGTTTTTTAAATCCATTTATCTTTCCCCTATTTTGAGTAGAAACTGATTAAGCCGTTCATATCCTTCAGCCCCTAAATTACAGGTATTATTACACCAAACTATTACTTGTATCTCGCTTATATATCAGTAAACAAGATAATTATTCACAAAGCAATAAGGTTAACGGCGCTATCATAGCTCAAGCTCATGAATTTTCATCTCGCTCTAATCTGTATGCATCTTCACTATTACCTATTTATAATATTAGCTACAGTTGTCGGTAATTAACGTTTGAGCCAATTTAATTTAGCAAGATACTACTTTCAAGCTTTTCCGGATAATTTTACTTATTTTAATAGGAACCTTTGTCTTATAAATACAGTATTTTAAACGAGGTCTTGAATTGGGTGAGACCAATTAGAATTCGTAAGAATTTTAATGTTTTAGGTTTGTATATATTTTTATTTTTATATGATTTATTTTCTGGAGATCGCACAAGACAGGGAGGTGTGGAAGGAAAAAGGGGAGGCCTTAGCCCAGCAGTGGGACAGTGGGCAAACAAAAAAAAACTTTATGATTTTTTGTCATTTATATAGGACTAGCTTCTGCCCGCGGCTTCGCCCGCGTGGATGTCGGAAATTATCCCAAGGGAACGTGCTACCAGGATAAATAGTATGTGCTTCCCCGGGATGCCATCTATCTCTTTGCCAAATCAGAAATTCAGTGGTTTAGGCGTGAAAATGTAACATACAGTTTCAAGTTCAAATCCTCCCTAAAAAACCGAATTACCCCTTTTTGCCCCGTCAGGGGTCAATTTTCCACAACTTTACATACTTATTATTAATTATTTTCTGTCAAAAGTATCAATACTGAGTTTCGAGTTAATCGGACCGCGCATTCAATTTCTTCCACACAAACTTCAACACCCCTATATCCCCCTTTGAGGGGTAGTTTGAAAAACTTATAATGATAAACTTTATTACTTACTTAGGCAAGTATTGTTGCCAAGTTTCAAGTTTATTAACTAAATGAATAAGATTTTTCACATAAACTGTATCTCCGCTTTTCACCCCCACAGGGGTGGAATTTAAAAAAATCATAAAAATTCATAACTTGAATCAAAGATTATGTATACCAATTTTATAATTAATCAAGCCACTTATTATAATCCTCCCCTGTAAAATTAACTACCCCTTTTCACCCCGTTAGGGGTAGATTTTCGAAAAACCCTCATACGTGTTATTATTTATTTTTAGTCTTAAGTACACACACAGTACACTGAGTTTCGAGTTAATCGGAACGCACGTTCAAATTCTTCCACACAAACTTTAACACCCCTATATCCCCTTTGAAGGGTAGTTTTGAAAAACTAATAATGATAAACTTTATTGCTTACTTAGGCGAGTATTCATGCCAATTTCCAAGATTATTAACCTAACGAATAAGATTTTTCATATAAACTGTATCCCCGCTTTTCACCCCCACAGGGGTGGAATTTTGAAAAATGATTTGGGATGTGTTCATAACTTGTCTCATAGATTATTTATACCAATTTTCGAGTTAATCAAGCCACGCTGTAAAATCCTCCCCTGTAAAATTGACTACCCCTTTTCAGGCCGTCAGGGGTAGATTTTCGAAAAACCCTCATACACATTATTCTTTCCTTTCAATTTTAGGTATAAATACTGAGTTTCAATTAAATCGGACCGCGCGCTAAAATTCTTCCATATAAACTTTGAAACCCCCCAATCCCCTTTTAGTTTATAAAAACAAAAAATGCCCGAATTCATAATTTACTTAGATAAGTATTTGTGCCAAGTTTCAAGTTTATTAACTCAAGGAATAAGATTTTTCATACAAACAAAATCCCCCCATTTCACCCTCTTAGGGGTGGAATTTCGAAAAACCCTTTCTTAGTGGATACCTACTCTTCACGAAGAATACACCCTCCAAATTTCATGTCTCTAGGACCAGCGGTTTAGGCTGTGCGTTGATGTCTCAGTCAGTCAGTCAGTCAGTCAGTCAGGACTTTGAATTTTATATATATAGATTAGGCGACACATCTTTCAGTTGCAGTTTCTTGACGGAAAACAATCGATTTGTATTTACCTCACGATTTGACTTGACAGAGTAGACTATCTAATGACTTTCTGCTAATTTACAAACACATTAGCGATCGTTCGAAACTAAAGGCGGAAAACTGTAAACTAAAAACGCAATATTCCGAAGTAGTGAAGATAATAATTCCCGTATATTTATATGTTTCCACTGCTGGGATATTTTTCATATATATACATATTATTCATGTATATACATATCATTGTATATACATGTTATTCATGTATATTCTCATGCCGATTTCGGCTACTACGACCATATATGTTTTAAGAGAGCTATGAGTAACAAGCGTGTCTTCTTATGTGGCTTATGTAGCTTATCTTGGCTGAGAAGTTACGTGCACAGTGTGGAATAATTTCCATATTCCATAAAGAAAAAGAGAAAATTCGAGGAAGTATAAGTCAATATCAAACCTCATGTAACGCCAGAATCCGAGGGTATACAATAAAGATAATAAAAATTACATGATTATTGTCATCGTGTAAAGCTGTGTTCACACCAACTTTCCAATCATTGGAGCGGAACAGCGGAATGAGTCCTTGGTCGCATATTCTCTCCTACCTACCTACAGTTATCACTTTTTGCCAAATTGACACGCGGCTGGGAGTAAAATGGAATCTTTCATTTGTGCTCGTATAGTCAGCGATTCGAACGATGTGTGATATTGGACGCAATATGCGCCATACGGTTTTTGGTTCAGGTTTAACGGTCTTGATTTTTTTCATGTCCAGGGGTGTATTTAATAAAAACCGAAACAGGACTGGTGACAGGCTATTAAGAGTATCTGACCATCCGACAGTTTTATATATATATTTTTTTATCATTTTACTGCTGTTTTTAACAGTACCTGTCGTGAAAATGTATTTTAACACATATGTCGCATTGTCTTAATATTACAAAAAGAAAATATTTGATTTTTTATATGTTTGTTTGTAACGCTTTTACGCAAAAACGGCTGAACGGATTCAGATGAAATTTAGCGCATGGGGAGACTACGACCTGTGTTAGGACATATGATACTTTTTATCCCGATATTTTTACAGGATCGAGACTTATATGGGTGAAACCGCGGGGCGCAGCTAGTCAGTTATATTACTGCTGGGCAGATGATAATGATTACATAGACCCCCAATTTACTAGATACATGTATGTACATTGAAGTCAATTGTCCTCTTTAGTTATTGTAATTATTACTCAAAAACACCAGTTACATTAAAGTAAAAATGTTCTTCAGGTAAGATTGTTAAGAGATATCGAAATAGGGTGAACAACTTCTAGCCAAAGGCCTCTTAACCCTTCGTAAACCGTCTCTTTCGGAACGTGGATCCACGCGAGACACAATGGCGTTTTAATTGTTTCTGTAATTACGGCATTCAACCGGTTTAACCAATTAAGTTTTTTATACATACACAACAAATTACTGTTCCTGACTTGAAGAGATATACTGCCTCAAGAATAATTTCCTTTTATAAATTGTTCTCTTCATAAAATATCGTAGAAGTTTCCTCGCCATTTCTATTTATCTAAAGGTTCATTCTTTATACAGCCGTAGACGTGTGTTCCCCGACAGTTAGTTAGGGGCTCCCACATCCATTTTAGTTTCGTAGAAATACCAACACCTGAGACAAAAGAATATCGCTATTTTTCCAAAACAAAAAGTGTCAATTTTCATTCAATTTCCTTGGCGAAACAATGACTGATAGTACAAAGGAAACTTTTCAAGGCAGTTATCTTTAAAAGCTCGTCAAATACTCTTAAAATATATCTATTGTGACGGGTTGGGTTGGGACTTTTATTCAATATTGAGCTTTATCTTCTTAGCTGTAAGATGCATTATAGAATGCGTTGGTGGTAGTATAAGTTGCATTCATTTGATGGCGACAGCAAAGCATTTGCTGGAAGCATAATGTTATTACATCTAGTAAATATAACTTTGCTTTGTGTCTGCATTGGTAACAATCTGCAAACATTGTAGATTGCTTCTGTTAGCATTCAGGATAAATTATAATACCTACAGTGCGGCCGACAGACGAATACGTATTTTACGAATTTGATCTTTAGTCATCATCTACGTAGGTGGATGATGAATAAAGATCAAATGTGGTTCTTTTCCCAACTATGTTAGGGTCGGCTTCCAGTCTCACCGGATCCCAATATTTTACATGAAGCGACTACCTATCTCACCTCCGCAACCCAGTTACTGGGTATTAGGATCGAGTTTAATCTTTATTAGCTACTACGAGTTTAATAGTCACACTGACAGGTGCCAGCAATGCATTCTCTGGACGGCCGAACTGTAGGAACTAGCTGAAGTTGTTTTATTTTGACTTTCATAGAGTTTGTGGTCTCTTTCAATACTACCAACAATTTTTTTTTTAACCAATTACTTAGGAGCATCTTTTTGAGGCAGCCTTAGCCTTTACCTAACTATATTGAGTCGACTTCCAGTCTAACCAGATGCAGCTGAGTACCAGTATTTTACATGGAGCGATTGCCTATCTGACCTCCACAACCCAGTTACTGGGTAACACGATACTCCTTCACTACGTACGTATGTTATTCGACTACGTTTTCGGCTTATTCGTGAACAGCTATGTCTGCCAGAGATTCGGGCTAAATTAGCAATTGCATTGACATGGCATTGCTTTGACGTGGTCTAATTAGAGCTGTGTACTTAGAAATTCGATCTATTGTAATGTACAATAGATCGAATTTCTATAAAGGCATATTTCATGGATATAGGCATGTGCCTGTTACATGCCTATATCCCGTAATAATATGGGCATGTAATACAATATACATCTAATTAATTTGAAATTAACAAGATGAAATTGAAAACTTGCCCCATATCGAAATAGGAGGTGCAGTAACTGTTACATAATCATTTTAAATTGTAATTTTCGAAAACAAAATCAAAAGTCATTTATACATTTTTTTTTTCAAAAATCCAAATTCTTGAAAAAAATGTATCTTAAAAAATACGTAAACTAAATTATTGTCTTCAAGAAGACCCGAATTATCGTAGTTATGGAAACCAGTAAGAAAATTAAAGTATCCATTTCAGCGCGCGCCTGATAAGCAATCCATTCATTGCTAACTTCAGAACATGAAGCAAGTTGGCAATGCATTGAACTAGCGGTATTTACCTAGTTTTGACCGTTCTTACGAAAAAAGGGTGCATGATGACGGTGCAAAATCGCTCACCTACGGGCACGTTGTGCATCCCTTACCATAATGACATGCTGAAAATTTACTTTACAACACGTTGAATTCGTTTTTTTTTTATGTCGCACCTATTCAATTTCATCCTGTATATAGAGAATTATCATTAAAATATCTACTTAGGTACTACCACACTTATTATTCTGATTTCAATATAATTCTGACAAAAAGGTAAGCGAAAAATTTATTAACGCAAGTAGTTTCCTCTGCCCTCGCAAATTCTTTCAATAAAGGTTTTAATGAGATCCTATATAAGCTCAACCTTATTTTCCTTGTTTATCTTGTCATTACGTTCAGATTGGATGCCTAGATGAGCAAGATAAGCTTAGGGTTGCATCGATTAATCATCTTGAAGGTTCGTCTTCGAGAAAAGGGATGTGCTCTGTGTATACAGGATGGCAGGGACATCGACGCAACCTGAGGGGCAATTCTCGTAATTTTAAGAACGATAACATTCTGATCTCAGTCTCAATCTGTCAAAAATACCTCAAATTTCCTTACATTTTGACAGGTTTTTGACATTTGTTTGTCGCCGAGATGAGACTGCGACTAGATTTTGAACGTTTGAGAATTGGCCTTCTGGCTGCTACTGAGAATACCGTGGAGGTCTACGGTGGTTGGGTGGAGCACCGCCGCGTCCTCGTGGCGGCGATCGGAGGCGGCGATCTCTCGCGTCCGGCCCTGGTCCAGGCCATGGTATGGAGCGCGAGTGCATGGGAGGCCGTCGAGAATTGGCCTTCAGTTATCATGGATTTCAGTACATGATTCTGGACTTGTTGTTAACTTTAATGTTAACTTCGACTAATACTAATAAACATCATCATCATCTGCCCAGCCTTTTTCCCAACTATGTTGGGGTCGGCTTCCAGTCTAACCGGATGCAGCTGAATACCAATATAAACTAAAAAAATAATACTTAATATTAATAATAAACACATTCATACTAATACTACACTAATACTAATAAACATTCTAATACCAACAAACATATTCAATCTCTGTAAAAATAAATTACTATTAACGCTACGAAGGTACTTTGTAGTGTTATCAATAATTTATTTTTAATCAGCGAGCGCGTCAAAAAATATGAATATAAATAAAAAAATATTTCAAGTAACAATACAATATGTACTGAAATAATCAAACGTGAATTACTAAACATGGCCCATAAATCAAATATTATTTGGATGACTGCAGTAATTTTCACACGTTGTAAAAATATGAGTAATGACTTCGATACCGATAATTTACGCGTAAAGGCATAGTGGATAAAAAATATAGAATGATGTAATTTTTAAAACCATTTAGACTATAAACAATTTATCAGAACATAAATAAGTAGCATTCAATATTATCGTTCTTTAGATTTTAATGTTGTTCAAAGATTTATAAGTGAATACTGCCACCACACTCTTAAAAGTTAATTAATGTCAATGAAACGTTGTCCTAAATTGTCTTTTTAAGTTAGCAGTTTAAGGTCTTCCAAGATTTTTCCAACACCAGATAACTTTTATTCAAGGAATAAAATTGACGTTTGACAGTTTTTGTATGAAATAACTGTCAAAATTTCAAAATTATTCCTTGAATAACGTTATAAGATGATTGAAAAATCAGCCCTAAATAAATTATTTATTTCTGTAAGTAGGTTTCTAAAAATATTTTTACACGACAATCATATTTAGATGAGGTTGACGTTTCCTATACGACTACTCTGAGAAGAGACACCAAAACAAACTCAGTGGTTACAATTTCTTTTGTCCCGACATAATCTTGGTCAGATCACGTAAGAACCATCTAGATTGGTATCTGAAATGGGCTTTTAACGAAATCACGACACAGATTTGAGTGGTGGTAATCGTGCAGCTCAACTCAGAACTTAACTCAAGAGCTCAACTCGGGGCTCAACAATTATTCTACTAACAATATGCAACGTTGGTAAATGTTCCATGTAGGTAAGTACAAACTATTCTGGCTTTCACTTATGATGTTCCTATCAGCCTACTAACAAGTAAAATAAACATCAAAATACAAATGACCAACATCACCCTAATGGGGCAATGCACTCAGCATGCAAAGCAAGCGGCATTTTATCTACATACACCATAAAGACGTGCATGATATCCCGCGCACAAAATGACGTCACATTTTTTATTTTATTAAAATGCTAAAAGGATCATAAGGAACCCGAGTTTAGTTTACCATGCGTGGCGGAATAATGCTGTTAGCATAAATATTGTGGTATAAGAAAATTATCTTTGTAAGGGATATTATTTAATCTTGCTTATGTTACGTATAGAACGACTAGCTGCGCCCCGCGGTTTCACCCGCATTCGTTTCGATCTCGTAGGAAAATTGGGATAAAAAGTATTCTATATGTTAATCCTGGTTATAAACCATCTGTGTGCCAAATTTCATCCAAATCCGTTTAGTAGTTTTTGCGTGAAAGAGTAACGAACATTCATCCATCCATTCATACAAACTTTCACATTTATAATATTAGTAGGATTCTCCATTAGCAGATGGATAACTACAATGTTGCATTATTGCCCTACCGATACAACGTAAAAGGAAAGTAAAAGGTACTTTTAGACATTGTAACTTTTCCTGTATTTGATGAAAATCCAAAAAACTCACGGAGCACAACATAGTTGAAGAAGGTCTTTATTTGGGAATGGAGATAGATGCTTACGACAAAGAATAAAACAGATCTAAAATGAAATTACTGTTGCTTAAAAAGCTGCTGCTGCTGTTTGCTGTCGCTGTCCTGGTAAAGTGGGATCACCTCGACTGAACGGCAGTAGGGTGTGGTTTTGGAGCTATGTCGCAAACCATGCTCCACTTCCTATCCTGCCCTCTGTGCCCCAAAACATGCAGTCAACGTAACCTCTGCGCTGCCACCGACGACGCCATAGAAGTAGCAAAGTTTTGGGACGAAATCTAAAATACGGTTGTGCAAGCGAAACGACGAAGAACAAGACTGTCGCTTAATAATTAACTATTTAAAATGCATAACTTCATTATGTAAAAGTAAACATGTAAATGTGGGTTCATTTATTTGGAGTTCGGTTTGGAGTCCCATTTTTGACGTGTATAAAACTAAATTAGAAATGGTTCAAAAAAAATTCTTGCGAGCCATGCACTATAGAACCGCACACTCTAAGATACCATACAAACAACTGCTGAAACGTTATAAACTTCAGAGTTTGGAGTCTAGACGCAGCTTATTGATGACCATGATGCTGCATGGTTTGTGTAACAACAAGTTTGACTGTCCTGAAATAACAAATAACATATGCTATATTGTACCTAGAACTGTGATGCGTCGAGAGGCGCGCGTGCCCCAGCTGTTCCACACTGCAAGGTGTAGAACTCATGCGGGGGCACGGGCGCCTCTCCGACGTATGGTAGATACGTATAACTCACATTATATAACTCTTGATATTTTTGCACTTTCCAATTTAAAGTTTAAAAGAATGGCCACTGAAATTTTATAGCCCTTCACACGTAATTATATATTTATATATGTATATATTTTATACCTTTCTGTTCCATGGTCGCACGCGCTTAATTTAATAATTTCCATTACATTATTCCGCGGACATTAGTGTGGGTTACACATTTAGTTTTTATTTTTTGTATTTCGTTTATAATTGTATCTGGAATGTGTAACTGTTTTATGTCCCAATAAAGAAAAATAAAAATAAAAATTTACATCTTTACTGTTACATAATGAAGTTATGCAGCTACGTATCAAATATTACTCCAAATGAACTTACATTTCCATATTCCGTACAATCAAAGGTTACCCATACTAAGATTGCGGACTTCGACATTTGTTCTAATGTCAATAGAATCGCACTATTTCAACACGTAGATAATATTGAATCTTACTCACAGCGCCCGAAGCAAACTCCAAGTGAATTTACGAAGTTAAATTGAAAGTGAGCGTTCGGGCCGGACGATTGATGAGTGGGCCATTCGAGTTTGCACTTCAATGTTCACGTCTACACGTCCGTGCCTCTTTGAGTTAATGTTATTGGTGTCCGTTTGTAAGTTTTATCTTATATATATTAACTATTTTCCCCGAATTGAGGGAAAGTACATAAATGTCGATATGCTGAAATGCTGTGGAATTAAATTGAAAGTGAGCGTTTGGGCCGGACAGTTGATGAGTGGGCCATTCGAGTTTGCCGTCCATGTCTCCTTAAGTATTGGCGTGTCTTTAGCTTTTATTTAAAAAGTATTTTTCCGAAGATTTGGAAGAGGTTAAAAAAGTTGCTGTAAATTGTAAGATCACGTTACATTTAAAGAGAGCGTTGGGGCCGGACGATTGGTGGGGGGGGGGGTGGCATTCCTGCTTACACTTCACTTTTCACTTTATCCTTTCTAACTTTCTTGTCTTGTTGTTGCAAACTAGCTGAATTCTGTTTTGTTTGTGGTGAATCAATGTTGATGTCATTGCAAGACTATTGTTTTTACATTAGGTTAGACATATTTACTCACTGATCAAAGGCGCCAAAAATTAAAATAATATAATCCTAACTTCCCAATCCTAACTAAAATTATAAATGTGAAAGTACCTAAGTTTGTTTTTTTGTTACGCTTTCGCGCTAACACGACTGATTCGGATTAAATTTAGCACGTGATTAGACCATTACCTGGAGAACGATAAAGGCTACTTTTCATTCTAGATCGCAGACGAAGTCGCTATCAACAGCTAGTAGGTTATAAATATTTATAAAATAACCTCCCAATTCTATACAAAGAAGTCATTTAGTAGGAATTTGTTTATATTAAGGGCCATTATAACTTGAGACTTCACTTACAATGCACGTCAAAACTAAATGGTACATATTCGGCTGCAATTTAAATATTAATGAAAATATATGCGCAAGAAAGCCTCGTTTTGCATATAAATTACGGTTGCTGAATATAAAATTTTATGCAACTAAAACTCGCGAAATAACAGCCCGTTCAACAGGGCTTTTTATTTTATTTTAACTCTACACTTATATTCCCCTGTTATTTGCGAAGGAAGCCTTACAAGTAGTTTAACTCTATTTTGAGTTTACAATCTTATTTTGCTTCTAGCTGCTGTAAATTTAGTCTTGAGAAAAAATTTCAGGATTCTTGATACAAGTGTTAAAGTCTAATTTAAAGTTGAGATTAAAGTTTGATGTAATTATAAATATGTAGACCACTAGGTGGACATTGAGTAATATAGAAGATTTGCGACAAGACATTGCGTTTCCAAATCTCGGCCATGGACCGCCATGGCCGAGATTTGGAAACGCAATTGTACGTATGTTATTATTATTATTACGTTATTATTTAGTCAATTTCAGTATCATAGTCTATATATAGTACCTACATATTACAATTAAAAAGTAGGATAGGAATACGAAAATAAATACCATCAAACCTCTTTCACTGGACGTTGACAATAATTTAGCTGAGGTATAGATAAAGCAAAAACTCAAACTCAAAGAATTTATTTCAATTCAACCAATTACGGGCTTTTATTATAAATTATATTTGGTTTTTTTAATTATAGACTTTTCAATTGTCAAAGATCCCAATATTTTAGGTAAGGTATAAAGCAGAGAGTCAGAACCCAGATCCATTTAGAGATATCGAGTCAGAAAACACAAACAACGTCATAAGCAGAAACCTTTTTTAATCAATAAACGTGTGAGTGGAGAGTGGAACTGTCATAGTTAGTCTTAGAGCCGCCGGCGCCGCCCATATATCATCGACACTCGCACTTTATTTGCACTTATTTGTTACTCAAAATATACGAAGTGCTTGCGGCAAATAAACATGGTTTACTATCGCTCTCTGAGGAATATTGCAGGGTTATTTCTGTAATTAACTTTACTGTACTGAGTGCCTTGAGTTTTTTTATCTACTAATAATAAAAGCTGAAGAGTTTATTTGTTTGAACGCGCTTATCTCTGGAACTGCCAGTTGGATTTGAAAAAATCTTGTTGCATTAACATCTAATAAACTTTTATGTGTATGTATGTCGGAGAAGCACTATTCTTTCTTTTTTTTTCTTTTTTTTGTATAACGTTGCCCCACACTAAGAATTACTCCTGTATCGTGGGTGTTTATTATAAATAATTTTATTTCGACTGTCCAAAATTTGATATAAATTGAGAATCTGATATTTAGAGAATATGGTATTTTGAGAATCTGGTATTTTGAGAATCTGGTATTTTGAGAATCTGGTATTTTGAGAATCTGGTATTCTGAGATCGAGCCTCACGCTACAACCCATAGGACCCGAGCAAAAAGAAAATAATCTGACAGGAACAAAAAGTGTCACATGGATGAAGTCGCAGGCAGTGGCTAGTCTTAGATATTACGTAAAGTAAATGCAATTGAGTGCATTATTCTATCTGTAACGTGGACTTCACCATGGTTTATCAAGTTCTCTTTATTTCTCTGTTCTCTCTGTTTGGTAGACTCATTGTTCTAATAGTCGCAAGCGCCGTTGCTGAGCCCGATCCTGGGTTCGATTTCCAGTCAAAGAGTTACTGGGTTTTTCTCAGTTGTAGCCCGAAGTCTCAATTTGTGGCCGGTTGATGGGAATTGCCTCACCCCATATTACATGTGACTTAAACAAAACTGACGCAATCTGGTGTATTATAGGTATACCTATGTCTAACTCTTCGGGTAATTCAAGTGTGATGTTATAATACAGCTATTTCAACATAATGCAGCATTGTATATGTAAACAGGCACGCCCTTTATGCCCCGAGACTTTCATTTAGGTACTAAGTTCTCTTTACGTTATTATTATTATTTTATCTTGTCATTATAAGAATATCGGGATAAAAGTATTCTATGTGTTAATCCTGATTATAAAGTATATGTGTGCCAAATTTCATCCAAATCCGTTCAGTAGTTTTTGGGTGAAAGAGTAACAAATATCCATCCATCCATTTATCATTCAAACTTTCGCATTTTTAATATTAGTAGGATTTCTGCTTCAGTATAGTTTTCAATGTTTTTGTTGGTATATTGGCATGTGCTAGCTGACATATAGCAAATAATTTAATATGTTTTGTGTTTCGTAATGTTAATTACTTACTACGTATTGCATAGAATCAAGTTCTTCTAACTGAATAGACAGCTGTGCTGCTGGGGAGTTTGTTGCGCCACTTCTTTTTTCACGGTAAAGAAATAGAAAGTACTGAAGAGCGGGCGTTTTGGGGGACTGTCTTATGTAATTTTGACGTTCAAAAAGTGCTGAGTCTCAGCCTAGTTTCAAAAAATGACATTTGATTTTGTTATGTTACGTTAAGTTTATTTTGAATCACGCGTACTTCATGAGTAAAATTTTGTACGAGTTATTAAACCTTTATTGTCTAAGAGCTGCACCACTATACATCATGTACTCGTGATATATTTCGAGGCTCCAGTTATACCGCAAAGAGCATGCTGCGAGCAAATAAAGTTCTTTTTTTCTAAGAGATGAAGTATGGCCGGTATGTTTTGTAATTATTCTTACGAAGCCGCAGCCGTGAATCATGATTAATGCTGAACTACTTCTGCAGCGAAATTTTAAAGCACTGTATGATTTACACCGTACTCCTGACTAGGAACGGGTTTTCGAGAAGAACAGGATGAATTCTATTTGGGTGGTTGGCTTCAGATAGTTGGTTTGGTAGTACTTGTTTTGCAAGTGGCGTTTTAAATCTGTAAATGTACAAGATACAGGAATCATTTTCATATAGAGGATTATTATCATCAGAATATTAAAATAAAAATATTGCCAAGAACTTTACCTTTGACTGCTGGGTGCTAAACTTAGGAAAAGACTGCTAGAATATACTACGAATGGGGAATATGGCCAAAATCATCTTAGCTGGCTAATTGAATGACACTGCAGAGGGGCGATTCTCGTAATTTTAAACTAAAACAATACCTAACCCATAAATGCTATTGTAATATTAATGAATATTTTAATGATAAATAAAATGAATAATTAAAAATGAATACCAAAAATAATAAATAAAATCAAAGTCGAAGTGAAAAGATTAAAAAGATTTATAAAGAGTGAAAAGATAAAAAGAGAGAGTAAAAAGATTTATATTCTACTTTTTTTTAAATAATAATATAATAATAGCCCTCTTCCTCTGTCCTATCTTGTTGTGCCCGACAGGGTCCACAATGATCTAATACTATGTATATTTTATAATGTACCTACCACCTAAATTCACATTGTGGAATGCATATGTATGTATGAATGAATATGTATTGAGTATTGAATGTTCACAGTCTGATCTCAGTCTCAATCTGTCAAATAATACTTCTAATTTCCCTACATTTTGACCAGTTTTTGACATTTTTTTGTCGCCGAGATGAGACTGCGACTAGATTTTGAACGTTTTAAATTACGAGAATTGGTCGCTGCTGCTCGACGGTCAACGGTCAACTGCAGCTGTAGGTCCAATGACCACAGTCTTCAAGAATCATCATCATTTTCCTGCCTTTATCAAAATTGATTTAGGGTTGGCGCAACATGTGTTTTTCTTCCATACTTCTCTATTAGTCGTCATCTCGGTACCACCCCTCTCTGACCATATCATCATTCACGTAGTCCATCCATCGTTTCTTTGGTCTTCCCCTACTCTTAGAGCGGTTCTGCACTGCATCCGATCCGAATCCGAGAAATGACGGTCTGAATTAACCATAGTACTATTTGTATGAGGGGTTGCGCACTACATCCGAACTCAGTCCGTCCGAATTTAGAACATTCCCAATTCGAATTGAACTCGGATCTTGAATTCGGATCCGGATCGGATGTAGTGCGAAACCGCTAGAGTCTTCAAGAATGTTCCACGCAATATTTTTTAAGATTCATACTCAAGCACGATGAAAGTAATAACTCACACTCACTCGCATGTTTACCCCCAACTTGTTATTTTTTTTTTGTGTGTTTACGTTCTTTTTTATGCGTCATGTTTGCCGCAAATAAATGCATTTTCTTTATTTCTAACTCAAGTAATATAATGTTATCTAAAAATAAAGTGATACTACTCAACAATAAAACAATTTATCCTTACCTATACCAACGAGATGAAATTAATATGTATCGCTTCGTTACTACTAATTGCGAGAATACAAACGTGAATATATATGATGTGTCAATAATAATGTTACACGTTACTCATGTGTTTGTTACAGTTACAGAGGTATTTGTTACAGCAACACAAGTATCTGTTACGTTATAACGTACGTTTCTTGGGATAACAAAGGAGTTAGAATCAATTTGTTTCTGCGTTCTTGATGGAAAGGGATATTGTTATTTGAGCACTGTGTTTCTATTCATGTCCATATTTTTAGTAGGTATAGATACTCTGTTCGGATTCTAGCATAGATATGTAGGTAATAAATTTTACTACCGACTCCAAAGTAGTAAAGTTCCTCGTGGAAATGTTTTTCCAGGGTAGTATTATTCTAATATTCACCATATTATCCTATTTCTGCTGCCTTTTTTTTGCTTGGGAAATCATCAAATGACCTCTCCCGCTCTGGGCTGAGCGGAAGGGCGTGTCAGACTTTTACTGACTAAAACCCACCCGTGTTCCTTCAGTTGCCTGTGGTGCCAGGGGCACGGTATCTCTTTCGAACAACCCGCGGCCCTGGCAGGCATTGGCTCTAGCGGACCCCGTCAGTTCCTGCTGACATCTCTTTAAGGCGCGCGTGGGACACAAGGCGCCGTCGACCCGGGCCTGGTCCTTACCGGGCGGCGAGCTGCCCATTGCTCGCCGCCCGCAAGCCCGCGCCTACGGTGGCCGGGAGTCGGTTGTTGACTCCCGTCCAGGGCGTCTCCTGCGGCGACTAGGGGCGTGAGGGCGCAGTAATTGCCTCTCCCTCACGCGCTCCGCCTCCTCCTTCGCGAGCATTACTGCTTCGCAGAAGGAGGTGACTGCCTCCCATACACTCTCGCTCCGTACCATGGCCTGGACCAGGGCCGGACTCGAGAAATCGTCGCCACCGATCGCCGCCACGAGGACGCACCACCGTATGCTCCACTGTGTCCTCCGGGCAATCCACACAGTGGTGACACCCTGGCGTTTCCTCCCGCTTTATCCTGAACAGGAACCTCCCGAAACAACCATGTCCGGTGAGGACCTGTGTCAGGCGGAAGGTGAGGGCGCCGTGGCCCCTCTCTAGCCACTCCTCAAAGGGGGACTTATCGCCGCAATTGTGGCGTGCCCATATTTCTGCTGCCTCAGGCACAAACCTGACATTGATATTCGTGGGACAAAAATTTAACAGAAGACTACGGTTTTCCGATGATATTTGCTCTGCTTCTGTTGAAGCAATACCTAAGTAATAAAGGATTTAATGTATTGCAAAAATAAATATTCCATATCTGTATCATCTTCCTGACCTTGTCTCATGTTACTTTTGTTCGATGCAACACGTCATTTCCTTCCATTCTCCCCTGTCAGGCGTTCACTCTATCATTCACTCCCTTTTTCTTTCATATTATGTTCCCTCACAATCTTTCAATATTTTCTTTAGTATTCCTCTCCCTGTCCATGCATCAACATTATGTTCATTACCCTTATACATGCGTTATTAATAATGCTTTTCTAATTCCAAAACCACAAACCAAAACATACACTCACACAGTCAAAACAAACACAAACACAACCAACCCAACTTCATTACAAATCGACATTAATGCAATGTCCTCCAAAGTCATAAACACAGATGCTATCCGACTGAATAGCAAAGCAGCGCTAATATCCTTCCGTGGTACCAATTATCCTATAATAAATGGGCTCAGGAGTACAGAGCTCAAATTAGACGCCGCCATTGGCTGTTCTAATTGTAATGCATGGGTAGACAAGGCCTGGTTTCGTGGAACTATGTAGTTCCGAGCACCTGCATGAGTGGGTAATTGAGATGTCCCTGTTCGTTGAAGAGGTATTGAGAGTTGGAGATGCCCGCTGACTGAGATAGGTTTAAAACAATTAGGAGTTTATTTATAAACGTTGTTTAAACGTCTCTTAGCTTTAAGAGACGTTTAAACAACAAAAATGTCTAGTTAAACAGTCGCTAATCATTACTTAACTGGAACCCGACCTAGAAATAGTTGGGAAAGGCTAAGCAGCTGATGATCATGAATAAAGGGGTTATTATTTTATTTAGGATGTATTGCTAAAGAGAACGAGCCTCTACATCGCATCAACAGGTAATAAAGTTACAATTCACTTATTACCCAGTGATGGTTGACTTATCGGACTGATATCTGAATACAAATTCTGTTCTATAGATCTCCCTTTCCACCGATATCCATTTTGTCCATTTTCTTTTTACCCAGCCACTGAGTTGTGGAGGTCAGATAGGCAGTCGCTCCGTGTAAAAAATACTGATATTCAGCTGCATCCGGTTAGACTGGAAACTGACCCCAACATAGTTGGGAAAAGGCTAGGCAGATGGTGAGATCTCTCTTTCAACCCAGATAAAAGCCAAATATATTTTAAGAACGTTAACAATAGTCAAAATCCAGCAAGAACTTTTAAAGTAATGCGATACCAGGATAAGATGACGAAACAAAAGATTGTCTTCTCTCATTGTCTTCGAGTTTGACATACTTTCTATTGTCAAAAGGAAGTAAGTTGGCTTGTTGCATTGTGATCACTATGCCCGCGTCTACGTCCGCGTGGATGTCGGGAAACAAAATTAAGTAAAGAGATACGCAGGTGTTGGTTGTGACCTGAAACGAATGAGTGTCAAATTAGTCAGCGATTGACGTATTTTTTAGTTACCAAGTTTTTTTTTTATTGACAAAGGGCTCACTCTTGACCTCAATCCAGCCCAGAGGCAGGTATGAGATCTACGGTGGAACGAGCTTGCCCAGAAGAAGCCTATTCACTCTCGCCCTGAAGAGATTAGGGTTGTATGAACTCGGGAATGCAGACGCAGGCAGACAATTCTTAATCGTCGAAACTTATCTATGGAGTATCTTAATTTGACAGACACTAAACTAATATTTCTCTCTGCCCTTTTCTTAATGAAATAGAAAGAAAAAGATAAACTGAACTTAAATTTTGTTTAGTTTGTGAACAAACCCTTGACCTTGCCACAACGTATAAAACGGACTTCAGACATCGATACCTACCTATACAACAAGATATCGGTTTGAGAAAACGTGAATCCATACTTTATTCCAGTAGAAGTAAATGTATGTTGCAAAAACAGGTACATTTGTTAGTTCTCAAGTTGCCCGGAGAAACTGAGTCAAAAGTAGTTCCGACTTCACGAAGCACTTCGATGCGCGTTAGATGGAGTTTAAGCTCTGAAATAGAATAAATATTCTTTTCTCACGTGAAATATTTAGTAGAGGAAACGTAAACAGTTTTCAAAAATAGTGTGAAGCTGGATATTTGGTTTGATACAAAATATTTATTTAAGAATCAAGCCTGTTTAATATTTTACACAAGATTTAGGTGGTTTAGCATAAGCATAAGCTTAATCTGCCTATAATGTTCCCACTGCTGGGACACCAGCCTCCGCTCTTCGAGATGGAGCAGGCTGTTGTATTTAAATATCATAATCAGCCTATAATGTTCTCATTACTGGGACACAGGACACCTCCTTTCAGTGAGAGAGAGTCGGCCGTAATCCACCACGCGGGCCCGGTCCGGGTTGGTAGATGACACATGTCTTCGAATTTTTGGTTCTAACCTTTGGTTTTTGTGTCCTCACGATGTTTTCCTTCACTTTCACCTCTGTTCACCTTTCCCGTTTATTACAAAGTGAATATTGATCATAAGCCAAAATAAATAATAATCTATTATTATTGCCATATCCTTTTTCCTAAACCATTGGGTCAACCACCTCCATGGTTAACTAATGAAATGATTTTTTTTTTAATGAATGTTGATATCACACGACATACCGCACTTACCTTTCTAGATAATAGAAACCGCTTCTTTAATAACTCACTCACATTTCAACAACACAAGTCACAAGTGGGGATGGAGAAAACTAGCATACATATTGAAATAACTTTATGCTCTCGTCATAACTAAGTAAGGCACCAAAAGACTTTTATGTCGCTTTAAAGTTGGTCAATAGCTTTATGCTGTGACCATCTGTATCGATGCAATAATAAGGAGATGAGATTTTATGGGTACCTTTTACAAAGAAGATAATTATTAAAATTATGTCGTTTATTTATTTACTTCTTACTTATTAAATACATTATTAAATATTTTTATACAAAAACATAAGAAAAACATTTAAGAATATAAAACAAAATATTAATACACACACACACACATGCACAAAATCACACCTTCTTCTTCTTCACCTTTCTCTTTTTCTCCATGGGCCAGGCAGAAACTACAGAAAGCCCCTGCTATTAGCGTTTCATACTCCTTTTGCATAGTTTGCGTTCATACATCACTTGTTATCCATCAGTCATTCTTTTTTTTTGGTAACAGATTAATCATTGTCAAAAAAAAAGTTATTTGTAAGAGACCGGCTTTGTGTGCCAGTTTTCTCAGGATATTCTAAGTATAAACAATGTACAAACCCACCATATATTCTGTAAAAACACATCATAGAAGAACCAGTCCATACAAAAAAATCCGTCTCAAATATTCCCTACGGAACGCAATTTCCTGCTCCAAATTCCAGTATACATACAAATACATACACCAAATTTCCGTATACCAAGATCCTAATTTTAAAGTCCAATTACTTCCCTACATCGGCGACAGGCGGCGTACGAAGTTTAGAACATAACCGATTCGGGAACAGTTCTTGTGAGCGTTGCACATGACACTTAATTTCTTCGTCGCCTTAAGCGCTGTGCCTTAAATATAAGGGTTTGTGTATACGGTTGTGTATGTTTATCAATTACTGCGTTTGCGTATAAGTTCAGCTGTACGATATGTCTGATGATTCTATGTTGGTCCCAAAAGGTGCTTTGTTACATTAGAAAGTGTTTCAAACTCGAACCATTTATTTCAAATAAATCAATTACAGCACTTTTGAACTGTCAAGGGGTCGGTCAGTCTGAAAGATGAAGCTAGTTGCCCATTCCAAAGCGTAGCAGGTACGTATAATATCCCTGGATATATCCCTGGACATTTCACACAGCACCATTTGTCCCAAGCTAAGCAACCTAATGCTTGTGTTATGGTAACAAGATGGCTGATAAACTACTTATATACCTACATTTTTTTTTTTTTTGTAAATACATACATATTATAGATAGAAAAACACCCAGACTCGGAACAAATACATGTAGGTCATACAAATATTTATACCTATGGAGAAGAATGGGCAAGAAACTCCACGGACACTCTTTTTATAGTTACTTATACGTTTTTTTTGCAGGTGTTCATTAAAAAACTACGACGAGAAATAAAACAGTCATCGGATGTTGTAGAGGAACAACGGGTGTAAAAAGCGCTTAACAAAGCCGAAAGAAAGTCATTTGTTCTTTCCGTACCTTCTGGATACGGAGATATTGAATATCATGGTATTTTTATTCATTTACGAAATCAGGATTTAAATGTTTTATCTTAACCTTAGATACCCCCACGACCCCTGTACCATTGCATGCACCTATGAGTATAATGTTTGTGCATATCTCACTGTCGTAAACAGCAATTTTTCTCACCAAAAATAAAAGCCGTTTCTCAGCAATTATTTTTGTACAATGTAACTTAGTTTGATGTACAGAAAGAGTGGATGACGGCTTTTTGATGGTCTTTACATTTCACAACCTGACCGGGATACATGACTTCCCGTTCCCTTTCAATGCCAATAGAATAACACAGTCAGTGAGCGCAGCTGCACGCATAGCTAGTGTCGTAATAATATCCTCGTCGATATTCCATGACGTCGTTATATTCCTGACCTTATTACCGCCATCTCTCGTAACCAATTCCCCAGGACTTTCTCACCTCTGATTTTATTACAAGCGTAGTGTAGCAAGTCTTTGTACCTTCAGAATAGAACCTTTTGTGTGTAAATAACTTATATTTTGTATGCATATCGTCCCGAGACGGGCATGCAGTTTAAAAGCGATTTGATCGAGTTCCCTCCTTACCGGCCATTTTGTAGTGTGTCAACGACTGAAATCGCTTCGGCACTTTAAATTGTAAAAGCTTTACTTCCGAGAGATTGTCGGTGAATTTCCGTTTTCTTTTAGCGACATAAAATATAGAATAGGGACGCTATTTCAAGCATTTTACTGTCGTCGATCTTTTAGTGAAACAGGATTTAGGTTCTTATATTATCCCCTGTAGTCTTGAAAATTGGAGAGAATATTTGACGCGTAGATGTAAGCTGACTAGGGGATGTAGTCACAAGGCTGAGCAAACTAGTGGCGGCAAAACCTTTAGCACCGATGCTGCTGTTAACTTTGACTGGCCAGAGTATTAAAGCTGGCAAGTTAGTAGGAAGTTCCGGTTTGTCGGGCGCAATAAAGTGCATTATTTAGTAACTAAAAGCATAATTTCTTAGTCAAAAAGGTTTAGTTCTTGCTTTAGTTACTTTTTACTCAAAGTTAAGGCCGATTTACACGATTTCAATCATCAGTAGTTTTATTTCGCCGAACTCCGAGCGACATAAGTATAACTTTGCATGATATTGGCGTAAGTACATAATCTACATTCGCGATTTATTTATGTTTCTTTGCTAAAGAATTAGCATCGCCATACAACGTGGCAATGCTGCCAGCCTTTTGGGCACTGTTCCTGTTGACAGCGATGCAGACGAATTTTTTGATGCCCTATGATTCTTTTGCTTATTTTTTCACATGTACATATGTATTATTATTTTAAATGTTAGCTTAAATAATATAAAAAAAGGAAATTAAATCTTAAATGACTGGAATATAATACTACTAGCTGCGCCCCGCGGTTTCACCCGCATAAGTTTCGATCCCGTGGGAATGTCGGGATAAAAAGTATCCTATATGTTAATCCTGGTTATAAACTATCTGTGTGCTAAATTTCGTCAAAATCTGTTCAGTAGTTTTTGCGTGAAAGAGTAACAAACATCCATACATCCAAACAAACTTTCGCATTTATAATATTAGTAGGATGTGGAAAGTCACAATCAACATGCACACGTCGCCACCATATTTTTCCTTACGTAGGTACCAGGCGTACAGAACCAAGGGAGAGCCACTAAGTGCATTGAAACTATGAATAATACATACGTGCTGAGAGATTGCAAGCCAATCGCTTGCGTAGCTATAGTAAACTCGACTAACCCTTATCGCATCTGGGTGTGAAGTCAGCAGAAATCAGAGTAGGTTTTACTTCCATAAATTGAATTTATTTTCTTCAGGAAAATCACGATATAAACGCACGCATTGTAAAGAGCCGGTGGCCGTATCATAGGGCCACAGTGCGGCTGAGATCAAAGTGATGGGAGCGGGGTTTGACTTTACAGTGTCAAAAAACGCTCTCTGGGAAAACACATCAACTTACTTCCATAAATAACGTCACCGTAGCTTTAGAATAATCTAGTCTTCGCGGCCTGTCTTCACTTTTTGGCCTGCAAGAAGCTCACACGGTGTCACTCCATTTTTTTTATTTCCTTTCCCGATAATAGTCGTATTACAGTCTATTTATCGCACAGTTATGACGTTGTCATTGACCTTGACCTTGCAAAAGATAATAACTGAAATAGTGTATCGTTAACGTCAAAATCCATTGTTCATTTAATTATAGAATAATAATAAATTGCGGCTATAAACATCATAGTTACACGCTGTCATTAAAAATAATACGACCGCCAGGTGTCGGCTCATAAAGCCAGGGACCCACTGTGCAAAATATCTCTGATGAAGGGAGAACCGGACTTTAGGACCACAGCTCAAGATCAGCTCTTCAGTTTTTGCAGTCAGCGTTGTTACATTATGGTCCACGCGCAAGTTATCACGATAGATGAGAATCATATATAGTATATGTTTTTGCTTCCTATGTAGCATTTTGATGGCGATCTATATACCTACCTACAGTCAGCCCAGAATTTGGCTTCGAGGATAGCACCTTCATTGGCGTCCATCAACTCCTGTATCGTGCAGACAACATTATTTCTATGGTGAGAATATTGACGGGCTTCACACTGTGCAGTAATCTCAGTCAGTTAAAACCTTTCAAGTGGCTGAAATGTTGTTCGATTTTTCAGTAGATACTTTCAAGTTGGCTTTCAAAAGCAAGTCCCTGTCGAATCTTGATTTGAGATATCGATGTCTGGCCGCACGTGGCAACACTAAACATGTTTGAATGCTACAAAATTGTATATCTGCCGATCTGTTCTGTGAAAAATCTTACCTTAAAAATTTTGTTGAAATGAGTTTGAAGTGAGTTAACTGTCAATAGTGTCATTCTCTAGCTTCGGGTGGAACGACAGCTCACTGCTCACTGAATAGTCCGACAGGATTTAAAATCTATCATTTGTTTTAACTAATGAGTACGCGGTCCAACCCTATGATTATAAAAACCGGCTTCCTGTGAACATGAACACATAGATGCAAACTTTACGAGTAGAAATATCCTCATTTGTTATAACGTTGCGTCATCCTTTGTTGTCACGGGTTATAGCGGGCGAGCTGTTATTACTGAGCACAATTGTGCTCTTTGAACGCAAAATGCCACTTGAGCTACGAAAGGTACGCAACGCAGCTTCATATTCATATCGCTCGGCGAAGAGCTTATTTTAAAATAGAGATGATTTTTAATAATATTATATTTTCGCTGCTGTATTTAACCCGATTTTGTATCGGACCCGACTTACGACTTTTGAGCCGTGAGGTCGAACGCAAGCAGGTACTTTGTGTATTTCATTTCATCACCAGTGCTCTCAAAACGGTGAAGGAGAATATCGTGAGGAAACCGTCATGTACTAAAACCAAAAAGATCATGAAGACATGTGACATGCCCCAACTCGCACTGGGCCAGTGTGGTAGATTAGAGCCCACTTCCTCTCTCATAGAGGAGTCCTGTGTCCCAGCAGTGGGAACATTACAGGCTGATTAGGCTTATGCTGGCTAGGCTGTTGTCATTTTAATCCCTCACGAAAAGAAGGGTGTTATAGTTTTACTGTTTGTCTATCTGTAGCATCGTAGCACCCAAACAGATGAAGCCATTTCTACTTCCCTGTTGTTTCAAACGTTTCTTAGACAATATTCATTAATCTCCTCTACTAAATTACTACTAGTCAAAATTATACTCTCAATTCTCGACTCAATCTAGTTTTTCATTAGTACCCTCGGCATGGCTTGTTTTGACACGGTATTCCATGAAACCTTTGCAACCTGACCTCCGTAGCCTTAGTCTTGTTACTACCCTCGGGGGCTAATTAGCGCTATCTGAACTTAGCTGAGAACTACACCCTACACAGCTGCAAATAAAGGTGAGAAGCACTACTGGGGTATTTTACTAAAACGTAATTGGTCGGAAAACGGAGCTGACGTCGAACTACGAATTTCAAACTGTTTGTTGCCGCCTGTCAACAAATTAAATAACATGACAACTACGTTACAGACCTTTACGAAAAAGTTGAAATATCCAATTTGCCTGTAAATTCACTGGCACCTATGTGCCCTTTCTATCGAAACAGCTTTGATATTTAATGAAAAAAAAAAGTGTGCGGTCGGGGTTCCTTGCGCGATACTCGCACGTACACACACACTTGTATATAATAGAAAGAGACACAGAGAGAGAGAAAGTTGCATGGAGAAGTCATAACGCTTTTTCAGCGTGACAATTTCTACCGGTCAAGTTCAACCACACGCCCTAGTAAGGAACTTCGATCCAAAAAAATGGCGTACTGGTATTACGTCCCCTTATGAATTACATAGAATAGAACTACTGATCAAAAACGGACAAAACTGTAACAATGTCAAACACATCTCACAAATATCTAATACATTACATTACAAAGCGGATTACACTGACGATACGATATATAAATGTAATGCGGACACAATAGATTGCCCAACAAATTGGAGATAAGTCTCGGATACCGTCCAGATGGACTTACGTTTTGCGTATTCAGCCATTTTGTATTGTTGATGATCGTACCTTTGGTCCGAAGAAGATTATGTCCATCTTTTTGTGTGAATAAGCTAAAAGGGATATTGGTAATAGTGATTGAATATATTTATGGTATTTGAAGTAATTGGTTGAACAGATAAAAAAAGTCTACAACTTTATTGTTTTCCTTTACTCTAGGTTTTTTTTTACCTTTACCTTATAAGTCGCAGCTTGTAGGTCAAATCCATAGATGTCTTTTGTAATTCCCTTAATTACAATACCTAATGTATCCACTGACAGTATGTAGATTCTAATGACAATTCACACAGCTTTTGCCCGTGGCTTCGCCCGCGTAAAGGTCGATAATTATCCTAAGGGAACGTGCTTTTGGGATAAAAAGCATCCTTTGTCGCAAAGAAGGTCTAGATCTACACGTGTGCCAAATTTTCTTGAAATCCAAAAAGTAACAGACAGACTCGAGTTACTTTCGCATTTACAATATTAAGAGCCGGTTGTTTCAAACGATTCATTAACGTAAGGCCAATGCCATCATTTTGTAATTGTAATTTGAAACAACGCCTTTTTTGGTTTGACGATAGTTAACGCTATTTTTGACGTATACGCGTGCGTCAAGTAGACGTGAAACAATCCGCCCTAAGTAGTACGGAAGTACGGACAGAAGACAATCGCTACCAAAACAAACAATGTTTAACATATTTGTCCCTCAATCTCTTTCAACACAACTCAAAAAAACTTCACTTTAGAGAACTTTTCTGTTTTTAAAAGTCGCGAATAACAAGGACGCTCTCAAACCGAAACATCCCTAATCATGTTATTAAAACTTCTGCGTTCCAGTGTTGCTTAACAAAAAGTCAACGGTTCCGACTCGCGCGTCGATTCGATAAGCTTGTCTGTAATTGGCCGACTGAAGAACCTCGGGATGATGCTGTAGATAATGATACAGTTAGCGTTTGGTTAGAGGCTGAGAAAAGCAAAGTTATGGTCAGAAATCAAACGTACGTTTACCTACCTACATAGCAAATTTAGGTAGGTACATCGTACAACGACTGAATCAGTATCTTCGCTTACTTAAGTAAGTGATTTTATGACGATCGTTTCCAAGTTTCTTCATGATAGTTTTGTTTGTGTTTCTAAGATTTACGATTATGACACTGAAAACCATAAAAGCGCTTCTTCCTCTCTCGTCCAGCTGTGCTCGACAGGGTCCATAATTGTTTATATTGTTTGATACTTACCTACCACCTGCATGTGTACACTTTTGATTGCAATAAAGCGAATTGAAGAATTCGCACTGTTACAAACTTGTCAGGATAGGAACTTGATAGAAACGTAAAAGTAGTGCTTAAAAGAAAAAAATTATAATTTTAGAATAAGATTTACATTCGCGAATGATACACAGTTTTCAACTCGACACGACATATTAAATAACTAGCTGCGCCCCGCGGTTTCACCCGCATAAGTTTCGATCCCGTGGGAATGTCGGGATAAAAAGTATCCTATATGTTAATCCTGGTTATAAACTATCTGTGTGCTAAATTTCGTCAAAATCTGTTCAGTAGTTTTTGCGTGAAAGAGTAACAAACATCCATACATCCATACATACAAACTTTCGCATTTATAATATTAGTAGGATTTGCATCCAAATGTTTAATTATCAAATTACCATATCGTAGAGCTTTTCTCCTCCTTGAAAAATCCACGCAACGTCAACCTCCACGTGAAATAATTTGAAGGTACAGTTAACAAAACTAGTCAGTTTCGCGTCGATTCCGGCGGCTCTGTAATTGGGCGCCGAGTCGAGAGGCACAGTCGCTTGACACACATCCGTGATACAACCTTGTACCTGAACTGTACGAGATAATGACTCTACAAGCTTAGGGGCTAACTCTTAGACTATTAAGTTAGTACTATTTCTGGCTTTTTGTTGAATAAATTGAATAGTAAATTCATTGGCTATGTTTAAGACTTATCATCACCAGAGTGCCTAGACTAAGTGACATTGTATCAGTGATAAAGATGATGAATAAGTCAAAAATGTATGGGACTGACATTATAAACAACCTCTAATGTTCACACTGCCGGGACACAGGCTACTCCAGATGAGGGGGAGTGGGCAGTAATCCACCACGCAGACCCAGTGCGGGTTGGCCGATGTCACACGTCTTCGAATTTTTGGTTCTAGGACATGCCGGTTTCCTCACGATGTTTTCCGTCACCGTTTTAAGAGAAGTGGTGATGAAATAATTTACACAAAGTAAAGGGCCTGTCTGGGTATGACCTACAACTTGTAAATCGCGGCCGTTGCCACGGGGCTACCACGGGGACATAAGCTATCGAAATATATAAGCTATCGAAAATGTGTGATGTCAATTCTGTTGAATTGTTTTGTTGAAATACGAAACGCTTTGAAAGCGATTGCCATTTGTCTAGGCACTCTGGAGGACGACATTTATAAATGTCATCGTTATTTATATTTGTAGGTAATGTAGTATCGTGTGCGAATTTCTGTGAACATTTAGGATAATCTTAACGATTTCATTGTTTCAACTACGCATACTGAAACCGGCAGGCGGGTCACGACATTATCTTAACTGAACTTTGGCAAAACAAAAGAAAATCATTGATACGCCGGAAAAGTGGCATCGTCAAAGATTGGAGATTAATAATTAATTTATCCAAGGAGTTCATATTAAAAATTATTCTGCCTGGATTGTTAGTGTTCTTGTAGTACATAAGTGTATAGTGTTCATAATCTCAGATAATTTACATTCCATCGCCACTTAATCAGTTATCTACTTTAGCGAAATGTAGGTACTATAAGTTGATTTTTGGTTGACCATTTCTAACAAAAAGGTCCTAATAAGATATTGGTTGCAATGGAATTTGAACTTTGTTCAGTATGACATTCAGTTTATTGTTCCATAACTTGACAATTATCTCAAATTCTCGGCTCTTATATAGGTAATTATCGTCCTCCAAACAACCGTACCTGAGTACCTACAGTAATAAATTCGTATTTTCACTGCAACGCGACCATTCGCCCAATTAGTATGGCCAAAATAGAGATGTTGGTCAACTTCTCGATTCCCGAGGTAAGCTGGCAAGGTCTTTAGTATGCCAAACAACATGTTAACAAAACTAGCCAGCTCCAACTTCCAGTCGATTCTCCGCAAGTTCTTCTTGTAATTGGACGAGTGCGGCTTAAGAGTTCCAAACTTGCTTGACACAGATCCCGAGATACCGGATACATACTAATGTAGGTACTTGTTCAAGTATGTGAGAGAGGTAGAAAGATAGTATTGGAATGTAGGTATATAAATAAATTCACGGGATTTCTGTATAGTGGCGCAGCCAAGTCGTGCAATCAAAAGTAAGACAAAATATATAAAATTGGTTCGTGAAAAAAGCAAATTTTGAAACATGTTATTTATTATGATAATAGTCATAGAAGGAGACACATTAAAGGAATTGTTTTTTTAAATTCTTAAATTTTCTTGCTAACTAAAACAACCTCTTTTCTTATGTAATTTCTATTGAAACGCTCCTATTTAAGTATTTATATACGTGACCCCTCTGGTCACGTATATAAATACTTAAATAGGAGCGTTTTTGCGGGCCTATTTTTTGGTCAAAGAATCAGCATTGCCATACAACGTGGCAATGCTGCTAGCCTTTTGGGCATGTTTCCTATTGACAGCGATGCGGACGAATTTTTGGATGCCCTTTGATTTATTCCCCTTTTTTATGTACCTGTTAATATTATTATGATTTTAAGACTGTTAGCTTCTTAAATTATGTAAATATAGTCTTTATACTTTATGATTCAATTAATTGAATTAATACTGGTTGTATTATGTAATTCAATTAATTCCACGTCTAAGCCAACTTAAAGTATTTGTTCAGTCAGAATTATTTTAATAACATAATATAGTATTCAGACAGTCCATTTTAGTAAACTTTGGAAGTTTCTACCGTAATTTGGCGGTCACAGTTAAAGTGCTCCACAGTTGCCTGACACAGATCTCAAGATATGTTGTACCTACAGAATGTATGAAATAATTTCACTACATTTTGGCTAAATAGAATAAGCTCTCAGAAAATAGTGGAAGATGTATTTTCTCAAATTTTATTGAGTTTGAGAGAGCTTTTACCTGCCGGTTCGCCCGCGCTGACGTCGGAACTTATCCTCCAGGAACTTACTACCGGGATAAATATACTAGGGGTTAAAATATCTGTGTCATCCAAATCCATTCAGCCGTTTTGCGAGTTTGAATAGTAATCATATAAACACATAAGCATACAAACTTTCATAGCTAAAATATTAGTACGATGGTAGAAATTCGACAAAAGACAATTAGCACCAGAAATACCAATACACGAATCAGTATTTTAGTCCTGACTGAGACTCACTACAAACAGTCGGAAAATAAAAAGTTTCGCTCACTGTTCAAGCAAAAATTTTCTAAAGGTTTTTAACACGCTTTTATTTATTTTGTGACTGTTATACATACCTACGTCATACTATTAAATCGAACGTCAAATCCTCAACATCAGATGCATCGAACGTTAATACACGCTTAACTTGGCATGCATACAGTCTACCAGTCCCCTAGGTGTGAGTTAATTAGGAATACCTAGAATTTCAGCCTACATTCTGGTATGCAGTGGTTCAACACAGTTCATCATGTCAATCAGTGAGAGGAAGCAGATTTATCTCGGATATGTCTTCAGGGCGATGTGATGTGACATGCGTCAGTCTAATGCTGAAATATAAACGGGTAAACTGAATGGCAGTAAGATAAACATCATTTCGGCGCAGCCGTGAGGCACACTTTCCTGCTAATTTCTTACATCCGACTTTACACTTTTTATTTGTTTTTATCTTTAAGTATCTGGTGTATTGTGTCTTTTAGGCTGTGCTAATTAAATGTATTTTCTTTCTCTTTCGTCTTCTATTTCGATTGTTCGTTCGCGTGGGTATTAATTTATATTTTTCAGAGTTATCATTTAAGATGTTGTGCTAAGAGTTGTTGTGTTACTATAATAAGTAAAACAGATTCTGTATCTGGATCCACATGGCACCTGTTTCATTAGTACCTACCTAACATTATCCATCCCTTATTTTAATTCGGAATTAATATTTTTTTAATAATATTAATACTGGCAGTCAGCTGCATTCAGTTAGACTGGAAGTCGAACCCAACATACCTAGTTGTGAAAAGGGAGTGTACTACGTGAGATCGACAAATGGATGTGCGAATAACACTTGTGCGACAAAACTGTACTGCGACTCACGATAGTGCGAATGCACGCTTGTGCGACAAGCATATGTAATTATTATTAAGACTTAGTCGACGGAGCCCCGCTTCGCGGGGCAGGGTTTAAAGGAACCTAACCAAACCGAACCTCGGGGTGCCTCTGACATCGAAGACTTAATATTATTGCTTGTCGCACAAGCGTGCATTCGAACTATCGTGAGTCGCAGTACAGTTTTGTCGCACATCCATTTGTCGAGCTCACGTGGTACACTTGTGAAAAGGCTAGGCAGATGAATAATGATACATAGCTACATACATTCTTCAGGCTATGTTACCTTGGTTCTCCTTCGGATCTCTTCATTGTGGGTCGATTACGTAGGGAAACTCCATACATAGATACTCGTAAAATCACGGCTTCTTCCCATGGGGTGCAAAACTTCAGAACGCCACGTGCTACGATCCATCCATACTCCTTTTGTTTCGTAGTAATAATAATATTTATGAATAAACACAATACATAAACCCAGCAATTAAATTCTGACCTAGAAATGCAATCAACAAAAAAGCTTGGTTTATCGAAAGCCAATTTATAGCCAATACCAATTTCGGATTGACAAACAAAATAAAAAACAGGTACTCATACATAAAATCTCAACTTTTTCTGTAGATATAAAACCTCATGCACATGCAAACCCAACATTAGGTTTTACAATATTTCCCAGAATAAACTAATAGTAGTTGTAGTGGCTTTATATTTAGTTTCTATGCTGTTATTTTATTGTAATTTGCAACACATGCTCGTGGAACAGGTAATTGTTCATTCTGGATTTATTAGATCTAAATAAAGGGAAAAAGGAGTTTTTATACAGTTTCCAACATTGTTCATTTTAATGAACCTTGATGTTGGAAACTAACATTGTTACCTGCTTATTAAAAGGTACTAAAAATAAAGTTAACAAAATGTGAGCGGGAAATAATTAGATTTTGCGAAAAATGAAATGGTTGCGTAATGGTTTGCAAAATGCCCTAATAACTTTTGCTTAAATTTTTTCATTTAATTTGAAAGTAATGAAAATAAAACTGATTGGGAAAATTTTATGTAAGATAAAAATAACTTTCGAAAATATTGTAGCCATTGAAGCCTGTCTGCAGTCGTTCCCATCAAAGACTCACTGATCCCGAAATAGCTCAGCATAAGTTCCACGTCGTTGGATCAGAGCTGAACAGAGCAATAAGGCAATAACCGCAAAGGTTATATGCAATAACGAGCGTCAGATCGACCGCCGAGAGTTGCCGAAGTGGCCCGAAAGCGATTGACACCGATACCGGCTTCATCTGGTTTGAACGGCTTCCGAAGTAAAAATGTTTGTATTAATGAATAGATATTAATGAATAGCAGTTCGGTGAGGTTTGCTTATTGGGCGTGAGGTTTATTTATTCGCAAAATTTCCGAGAACAGTAGTCTAACCTTTTTGATACATTTCAACACTTTTTTTCTGCTGCATAATACTTTTACTTATTAGGGTTAACAATCATGTGTCGTGAGGAAACCGGCATGTCCTAAAACCAAAAATTCAAAGACAACATGTGGCATCTACCAACCCGCAATGGATGGCGCGTGGTGAATGACGGCAAACTCCCTCTCCCCGAGAGGAGGCCTGTGTCCCAGCAGAGTGAACGTTGCTGATCATGATTACTTTTACTTATTAGGTTAAAAATCATGCTAATGAGAACAAAATTACAAAACTCGCCATAAAATTAATTAAATATTTTTCTTTTGTTTCAGGTTTCATAAAGTCTACGAATGAGCTCCTCTTACCTTGAGTGTAAGTAACAAACCTTTTCAATTAACGGCCGAACCCAATTACCTGTATATCACCAGTTTTAGCATACTCGAGATAGAAAACCTATCTATCTCTGGTTTTAACGTCCCAATAATCTATATCAGTAGTAGAAATCTGTATGATTGTATTATACTGACAGTTATAATTATACTGGCTACCATTAGTAGCTCTCTGTCAATAGTTCATTGGGTTCGGCCGTAAGAGTTACCTACTAAAAATATCAGTTAGTTTCAACACCAAAATTATCTTAAATACGATAATTTTGGTGTTGAAACTAACTTTTAAATAAAATACTTTTAAATGAAATAAATTTGAATAAAATAATTGGCATTACATGTCTGAGAAGTAGTGACAAGTTTGACATTTCTCTTTATGAAACTACACGTTTTCTAAATTAGATTTTCGAATGGATGAAAATAAAAATAATGGATGTTTTTTCGCTCGTCGTTTGAATCGCATTTGTCGTTGACAGTTAGGTAAACAGGTACGTTAGCGACATGTTGACATGCTATCGTATTTTTGTAACAATGAAAAACATTTTATTTTTTTACACAAATACAAATGAAATACATTTTCAGCAATCTGGTAAAACATAGCTCCACAACCAGGTTGGAGTTTCATTTGTCCACTTATTTACTAACCTTCCAAGTTCTTCCAAGACCTTTACAAGATCTAAAATACAGTCTTTTTTGAATTTCGTCGCTGACTGTACCAACGTATTTTATCTCCAAATGGTTTTCTAATTCAAATTCCGTACATGCATTTATTTAAATAACTTTAAATGCAAGTTCAATATTAAATCTAGAATAAAGCCACTACCGTAGCAGAATAAAAATATACATAATTAAATCTAGCTCGAAACTTTATTTTTATCGTCAAACAAAGGGAGAGGAACGCGAATGTCCATACTATCTCATACATTATGTATACAGAATATTTAAAAAGTTTAGTCATACCGCTAGAACTTTAATTATGGACAAAAGAAAATACAATTTTATAGTCCGCTGAATTTTCTTTTATTTACTTTTTAATGGCGTTTTTAAACGAAACGTTAATGGGTTTTGGAATTGGAAAGACGTTAAGGCTAGGATTTCTTTTGTTCTAATGTAAAAATGGTTTTCTAATAGATGAATGGCATATTATTGTCCTTATCGTTGTGTTTACCTTAAGAATACAACAATCCGTTCCATTACTAAAATAACTGATGTCACTCGGAAAGCTATCACGCTTAAATGGAATTGGGCTGGATACATCTGCCGCATGTCAGACGATCAGTGGGCCAAGCTTACGACCCAGTGGGTCCCGCTTTGCTGTTCCATGACGTTACCTTCTCTGTACATATTCGAAGTTTTCCTGTTTGTAAAATGTAATCGGCAATTATTTCCACGCATGGCAGACAAAGTCGGTCGCGTCAGACGCGATAACACTATGCTTTGCTCACATAGTTCCAAAAACAGCATTAATGCGGAAAAATGTACTTTGCATGGCACCTTTAATATTCAATAAACTTCCTAAGAAGAAGAGGAGGAGGGAGGGAGGGGAGGGGAGGGGAACTAAATGCACACATTAAAAAAGCGGCTAAAATTATATTTAGTTGGGAAAGCATACTACAGTATTTTAGAATGTTTAAATAACAAGGTGTAATGTTACGAATTTAACAAATATGTACTGAAATTTTATAATATTGACAATTTATAATTAGATTACAGGACAATTTAATTCAAATTTATAATTTAATGTTTAAGTTTAATTTTTAGTTTATGTGAAAATTTAATAATGCTTTTAGCTTTGTTTAAATACCTATGAATGACTTCTTACCTTTATATTTGTATGCCACAAAGGCCGAACATGACGGATCTTTTTTGTTTATGAACAACCTGCATGCCTTGTATGTATACTCATGTTTCTACAAATAAATAAATCAACCAATCATACATTTTAACCGCGTAGGTATTGTTTCTATGAAATAGCAGATTTTTTTTTTAACCGTTAAAAAATTTCTAGCGTAAACCTTTTTCGTCGGCTATAAAACCATGCGTTCTGCTCATGAGTGAACACAATCATGTGCTGAATACATAGTTACAGTTTGCGCGTCAATGTTTATGCCACCCTGAATAAATTTAATAACCTAATATCTCCCGCGACCATATCCATAAAACGTTGTCAACATAAAGTATCTACGTACAAAATACACCAGAATTTTATAGACACGTTATTGAAATCGCTCCACATACTAATATCAGTCACAAACCCACATGAACTTAATCGCTCCATACTTTTTAATCTCCACTTTTATAAGGGTAAGCCATAAATTGGAGGGTAACAAGGGTTTACCCTGTGCACAGAATCCATTGTGTAGCAGATCGTAATTAAGCCAGTAACATTTGGAGCCCGTTCCTTATATTAATTTTAATTAAAACTCCTAAAACGTTTTGTCTTCGGGTAAAGAATGGAATTGGGACGTAACGAGGGTAGCTCGAGAACTAGGCAGGATTATATTTTTTGGAAAGTCAATTAGTATGCGCGTTTAGTGACTTTTTGCAAAGAATCATGGAGGAAAGGAACGTCATTAATTTGGGAAAGTTGGGTTATAAGACGTTGTTAAAAATTATGAGCCTTGTGCACACTGGTTTTAAGCTGGCCATTTTGTGAGGTTCAAGATTGCCTTTATTAAAATAAATACGTAGGAGGTTAAATTGTGATCAGAGGGGGGGGGGGGGCTATTCTCGTAATTTTAAGAACGTTCACAGTCTGATCTCAGTCTCAATCTGTCAAAAAATACTTCTAATTTCCCTACATTGTTTGTCGCCGAGATGAGACTGCGACTAGATTTTGAACGTTTTAAATTACGAGAATTGGCCTTCAGTTTTCGGTATTGGTCACAAGCGTTACTGCTGAGCATGAGGGGTTTGATTCCCGAGTCGAGTAAATTGTTATTGGGTTTTTCGGTTGAAGGCAATAGGGACGCCCCCTATCACATGGGACTTAAACATATCTGGCGAAATGTGTGTATACTATAGGTATAACTCTGCCTAACCTTTTGAAAATACAGGCGTGATGATATGCTATGTTTAGTTAAAAAGACTTTCGCGTAAACTCAAAAAGTTGAAATATTCTAAAACACGAACTTAATCATTTAAATTCCCAATTTCGAGAACATTAACTAAAACCCCGCATTGTCCATTCCAACTATTATATGAACAATGTATTCTCTGTCTACAATGTTACACCCCACGTGTTATAATAGCCCAGATTGAAGCCGCAGTCCACCTAGGCTGGTCAATGTATCGATATTTAATATTTCGATGTATCGATATCAAATAACAAGTATCAAATACGTATCAAAAACGATATTTCTAAAACTGTAACTTCAGCCTTTTATCACACAGTATTATTCCGGTTTTATTATTTACTTGCTTATTAAATACATTTGTATTAAAAAAAATATTAAAAAAACATTTAAAAATATAAAAAAAATTCGGCACAATGACAGCCCAGCTCATATTCTGCATGTCAAAAACTAACTAAAAACTACTACTAAAACTACACGTCATTATCCACAATCGGTGGAGATATCATACTTACATAAAGATTAGCATGGAATTGTTGTTTTTGTTCTTTTTAGTGTTTGTATTCTTTCTCCGCGTCATGTTTGCCGCAAATAAAAGTTTTTTTCTTTCTTACTTTTTTTAATTGAGACCTTCTTCCTTTTTAGAAGTCGATAAAAAAGCCGATATTCTTACAATATTTGGCCGAGCTATCGATTTTTTTTGGAATAGGTAGGTATATCGTATGCGATATCAATACACTTACACTATTCAGTAGAATATCGATACACTTCACGACATCCTTAAGTCCACCCATCGTCCCGGCGTCGGCGTCGTAGCGAAAATCATCTCTAATATACCTGAGTAATTGAATCAGAATTCTCGTTTTACCAGAAGGTCGGTAGATAGGTAATGAAATCAAATAACTTAAGTTGGATCCTCGGCCCAAGGGAAACCCTTATCTTTACATAGAGGACTGCTTTCCATAATTTTCTACAATTCACTATCTTTTGCGAAGATTTACGACCCACGATTTTTTTTCTACCTTATCTTTTACGGCGAAGAAAGATGGTTCCGTGCGCGTCTGTAATATAATAATAAAGTGTATCTCTTGCATTATGCAGACTGAATACAGGAGTTCATTTAGGACACGTTGATCTGGGAATACAAGAAAAATATGGTATGACAGCTTTATTTTATGCCACGCGAGTTATGGCTGCGAGAAAAACGTATTCTAGAGAAAAGTTATCTTCTCACAGTGACAGCGGAGGACGCACAGATCGTGATAAATTAACATGAAGAAGATGTTTGCTTTTGCTTCAAAAAAATTAAGTCACGGATTGCCGCGCTGGTCTAGTGGCCACAAGCACTACTTTTAAGCCTGGTCCCAGGTTTCATTCCCAGGTCGGGCATTGGTGTTTTCATCAGGAATTTCTCAGTAGCAGCCGGAGTCGGGAATTGTGGCCGATTGGTTCGAAACTGGCGCAATGTTCTATAAGTTCATCTCTGGAGAACCCTTCGGGGATAAATGCGTTATTTTACGTTTAAATCAAGTTAAGCATACCTATATAAGTGCATTGTCTTACATAGCTATTAAGCAATACCACTAAACTATTGTACAACGGCTTAATCGTGTGCAGGCTAGGGGCGTGACAGCTCTTAGAGATGATTAAACCGGTCTGTTTAAATATGGATCAATAGATGATTGTACGATTATTGTTCCATTGTGACCAAACATAGAACTGTATTGCAGTTATACAATATAAATAAACTAATAAAATATAATATAAACTTACAATATTGTTCGTCTTGTAATTTTATTTTCTTTCATGTTTTTAATCTTAAGTTTAAAAAGTATTGTGCCATTATTTTCTAAATTCTAGAGCCTTTAGTTTTATTATTATTTATTATGTGTTATCATTATCACCTCGCGTTTTTTCATTTCTGAGATTGCGGGTTAATCTGTAATTGGCGACTGTGTGTGTCCGAGGCTATTGTCACCTTTAAAACTTAAGATGTATTGTATAGGTACAGAAGCTGTTGGTGTACTTTTATAAATATATAAATGTTTGGTGACAATGGAACACGGCATGACATGACAAGGGATATGTATAAATAATATTCTAACAACAAAAACTGGAACAAAATCTTCTCTTCACTAAAAGTTTTGATATCTTTGGGCAGTCGAGACCGCGACCACAAAGCTTATGCACAAACATAAACTTTAAATCCTGTACTTTGCTGCTTGTGGTTTTACCGCTTAGTTGCATTCAGAACAAGGATTTGTGTTGTCTAGTAAATCATAAACCTATGAGTTCATGTTAGTAACTTACCTATTGGTGAAGATTTTTGATGGAATACGTGTGTTTACTTTATTAATATGTATATTAAAACAACGGAATGAAAAATTGCAACGACTATATTTAACGCGGAAAAGCGGAGAGAGTTTGTTACATGTGATTTGACATGGACATATTAACAAATGACAATCGTGTAAAATGTAGCCAATAAATTAATTAAAGAAAATGTTGCATTCATTACTCTCATTCATCTACTATATAAAAATAAGTCGGGTTTTCCTTCCTGACGCAATAACTCCAGAACGCACGAACCGATTTCCACGGTTTTGCATTCGTTGGAAAGGTCTCGGGCTCCGTGAGGTTTATAGTTTTTTTTTTTTTTGGTTTTTCGGTCAGAAAATATGGAAAAAGGAGTAGGGTAGGAGTAGTGTAGGAGTAGTGTAGGAGTAGAGTAGGAGTAGTGTAGGAGTAGGGTAGGAGTAGGGTAGGAGTAGTTTAGGAGTAGGGTAGGAGTAGGGTAGGAGTAGGGTAGGAGTAGTGTAGGAGTAGGGTAGGGGGTAGGACACCACGCGAACAAAGTAGCGCCGGGCAGCTAGAAATAATTTATATGGCAAAACAACGTTTGCCAGGTCAGCTAGTTAATTTGTAAATCTAGAATGTTTAAATAATACTTCTTCCCGCGTATCAACTTTAGCTACGAGTATCATGACGATAGCTCCTAACTTGGAAGGGCCATGCTTCTCAGAACCTAAATGGTTTCTATGGTCAAGGTTAACCCGATACTGCAAAAAAATTGGTATACTTCCAAAAAAAAAAGCGGCCCCAATAAAAAAACCAATTCTGTGCTGCTCACAGAGCCCCTAAGCGTATACTCCAACTCCTACAACTCTGCCCCTAAGACGAAAAACTCACCCTATAATATGATTTCGTGTTTATAAGATTGACCCAGTCAGCTAAGGCAGAAGTGAGACTGGCTGAAAAAGCTCAGAATACGCCATACGTTCATAACTATCGTCACATATTCATACACATATTCACATATTCTTTTAACGCACAGTCGCACAACGATGATTAAATACGTTCATCATAATTACCCAACTTGCATTAATCACCTCATTTAACTTTTGTAGCATGAGACGGAAATGAAAATCGTTAAAAAGTAATTTTCAATTACTATAGTTTAAAGCGAATACGATACACTGAAGTAATTTAAATGGATGCATTTTAAAGAATTAACCAACGTTATCGTGAAGTGAATTCAATTTGTATTCGGTATTTAAAATTATTCTGATTCTTTTTTAAATTTATTTTCCTTTGTATCAGGTTGTACTGGGCGATAAAATGCTCGAAACAATGATTCATTGATAATTTTTGCCCAATTTATTGATGAAAATGTAATTTGAAGAGTGACGTATTTTCTTCTGCTGTAATTTGATGAAAATATTTCTTTTTGCCTTAAAGCTAAAGGTGAAATGCATACATTAATCGAATTTGAATAATCCTATCCTACTATAAATATAAATAATAATATTACAAACGTGACAGTTTGTATGGATGGATGGATGAATGGATGTATGGATGGATGGATAGATGGATGGATGTTTGTTACTCTTTCACGCAAAAACTACAGAACGGATTTGCAGAAATTTGGCACACAGATGGTTTATAACCAGGATGAACATTTATAGGATACTTTTTATCCCGATATTCCCACGGGATCGAAACTTATGCGGGTGAAACCGCGGGGCGCGAGTAAAATATTGTTTACTAGCAGTAAACAATATTTTACTATACAATAATAACAGCCGCACAGTTCGATCGATCAGGTTAAGCTACGCTTGCCGCGATTGGTCCGTGGATGGGTGACCCCTGTACATACTAAGTCCCCTCCGTGCCTCGGAAAGCACGTTAAGCCGTTGGTCTCAGCAGTCATTCGTAGATCTTTGACAGTCGTTACTGGTGGTCAGAAGCCCGAAAGTTTAATAACCAGTCTTACCAAGGGGTATTGTATTATCCAGTCACTGGGTTGTGAAGGCCGGATATGCAATCGGTTCACGTAAAATACTGGTACTCAGTTACATTTGGCTAGACTGGAAGCCGACTCCAACATGGCTAGGCCGATGGTGAATTATTTGAATTCAAGCTAGGAAAAAAGCAATATTAATTAAAACATTGTAACTAACAATCATAAAGATTGACAGTAATGACTTGACAGTTTAACAAACATTAAATCTCTCTCAAACTTCTAGAATAACTGGAGAGACATTCAAATATTCGAGCATGGCCACAAATACACACAATATACAGTATACAGTCTGTATACACACTCCCAGTTTATGTTGGTCGTAATTCTCAGGCGCCGTCAATTGTTTCGCAGCGTCGAATTGTGAACATACATAGAAAGCTGGATAGTTTAAACAACGCGTTGAGTGGTACCGACATAGTTCTTATTATTCTGTTTGTTTGACTTTGACTTAACATACTCGTAGTAATCAAAATCAAAATCAAAAAATCAAAAAAAAATCAAAAAGGTTTTATTTCATTATTACACGTTAAAAATTATACAGTTGGTGGCGTCTCCTTTTAAGCATATAGATGCCTGTGCCAGGAGGCGCCGCTCTTTTATATCTTATACAATTAGTGCAACATGTTAATAAAGAAAAATAAAGAGAAATAAAGAGAAGATTATCATTAGTCTGTTGGTGTGTATGTGTGGGGGTGTGGGTGTGTGTGTGTGTGTGTGTGTGTGTGTGTATGTGTGTGTGTGTGTGTGTGTGTGTGTGTGTGTGTGTGTGTGTGGTACGTTGGGGTGTTTGTGTGTGTGTGTGGTTATTTTGTACAGGAAGCGGATTTACCTTATATTTTGTAGAAGATTCTCTACTTCATCGTAGCTTAACTTATTTATCCACTTAATCAGCAACGATTTGCATTCTTTAAACGGTTTAGTATGTATATCTATTTGCTTATTTATTTTATTGTATAAGAAAGACGAGCGTTTGTCGTACTGAATATTTGCAAATTCTGTTTTTACAAAAGGGGTGGAAGCAATATCGTGTTTCCTTCTTCTAGCCAAAACATTAGGAACTAAGGGTATGGTTTTATATTTTTTTAATACTATGTGTATAATATATAATTTTCGGACTGTTATTAAGTTACTTATTTGGTATAGCTCGTGGGTGGGAAAGGTCCTTTTTTTGAAATACATTACTTTTATTAGTGTCCGTTGCGCTCTTTCAACATCAAGGAAACGTGTTTTACGCGCGCCCCCCCAGATGGAGATGCAGTATATGATTACTGATTGAACAAGTGAGATGTACACTTCATTTAGAAGATTTTTTGTTACGCCACTTCTTGGGACTATGTGTCGCAGGGTTTTAAAAATCCAAATAAATTTTCGTATTCTCGCAGTAATTTGTTCAATCTGAGGATACCAGGACAGGCTTTGGTCCAATAATATACCTAAGTACTTGACATGGTTAACTTTACTGATGGTTGGACAATTGCAGCAGTAATCAGCCGTTCTCCTACATTCATGTATTTTAATGTTAAAATTTGGTTCTGGTTGGACATTTTTGTGTATTGAGAAGCAGATATAATTAGTTTTGCTTGTGTTTAACGTAAGCAGATTGGTTTTTAACCATGAAGCCACTTGTAACATACCATTTTCCGTGTTGGTTTTGGTTTCAGCCCAGGTTGAGCCAGTGAAGACGATTGCGGTGTCGTCGGCATACGAAAATATGTTAGCTTTATTGATTGCCATATTACATAAGTCGTTAATGTATATTAAGAATAGGGTAGGACCCAGAACGCTTCCCTGGGGTATGCCGCATGTTACACCAACGTCCTCGCTGACACAATTATCTAGCTTAACCTTCTGTTTTCTATTTGACAAGTAATCGGTAAATATAGATAGTTGTGTATCTCTAATACCAATTTTTTCTAATTTTTGGATAAGGATGGGGATAGAGACCGTATCGAAGGCCTTTTTTAAGTCTATAAAAACCGATAAGCACCTAGTTCCTTTATCGAGTTCTTTAGTTATTACTGTGGTTAAAGACGTGATAGCGTCTTCCGTAGAAGTACCGCGTCTAAAGCCAAATTGACATGGAGATAAAATGTTGTTGGTTTGAAGAAAGCTTAAAAGTCTGGAGTTTAAAAGTTTTTCTAATATTTTTGCTATAACAGGAATAACAGAAATTGGTCTATAGTTATTAACGTCACCCTCCTGCCCACCCTTGTATATGGGGGTTATTATTGATTTCTTTAAATAATTAGGGAAGGTGCCTTTTTTAAAACAAAGATTTGCTAAATGCGTTATAATTGGGATTATTTCGTGTTTTACGTGTTTAAGATACCTAGTGGAGATATTGTCCCATCCTGGGGCACTATCTGATTTTAGAGAGTTTATTATACTCTCCACTTCATTGATATCAGTATCCAGGAGAACGAAAGATTTAGAAAGACTAGGTAAGGAACGTAGGTATATATTTAAGTCATTCTGTGTTACGGTTTGTTGAATGTCATTTGCCAGTTGGTTACCGATATTTGCGAAATATTTATTAATGAAGTTTGCTGATTCCGTAGGTGATGCTTTTAGATTAGTTAATTCAGAATTAGTTCTAGTAGATTTATTTGTATATGTGATAGTTTTCAGGTTTTTCCAGAGAAGTTTGTTGTTTTTTAACGATTTATTAATAAGGTTTCTCTCATATTTTCTTTTTAGTTTTTTTATAAGGTTATTGCAATGGTTTCTGTAACGAGCATATGTAATTTTTTTTATTTCATTTTGAGGATCGTCTCGGGATTGTTTTTGGAGCGTATTACGATTTTTTATACATCTTAGTATACCTTCAGTGATCCAGGGCTTGATTATTCGTTTACTTTTAGGGATCTTGTGAATAGTAGTATTTATTTTTAGTGACTCAAGTAGTCCTTGTGTTAAACATTCTGTTATGTAATTAGGGTTTTCACAATAAAGTAACGTCGACAACTTTTTTTCTTTTAGATATTGCAAGGCACTTTCAAAATCAATTTTGGTAGTAATTGTTGTTGTAGTTGGGTAATGTTTTATTTTAGATAACGATAGAAAGGTTGTACGGTGATCAGTAATAGTAGTGCGTAGTATGGCAATAAAAGCAGAGTGCCGTTTCCTGTTTATTTTCAACATAAAGTGATCAAGACAATTGGTTTCCCTTGTAATTAAGGTGTGACCAGAGAGAATACCGTGACCCGATAACATATCCAGGTATGAAGTTCTATTTTTAAATTCATATGTTTGTTCAGTGTGTTTCGGTCTTATGTTGATGTTAATGTCACCAGCAACTATAACATTTCTTTTTTGAGAATTTAGGTTATCTAAGTGAAGTGCCATGGAATTTATAAAAGGTTCCGCGTTAGTATTTGATGGTGAACGATAGATACCTAAGATGATATTGTTCAATATATTTAATTGTAGACATGATGCTTGACTTATACTTAGTTCTGTGACACTGGCTTTTAAGGTGTCCTTGATATATACCACAACGCCGTCGTTTTGATTTAGTTGACGAGTTGTAGCGTAGTGGCGATACTTGGCTAATGTCGGTATAGGTTTCTTTGGATCAAGTCGGCATTCAGTCAGAATTATAACATCTGTATCAAAATTCAAGCAGGACATGTTTACTACGAAGTCATCGAAATTGCAGTAAACGCTCCTAATATTTTGGGAAATTATGGTAAGGTCACTTTTATTTATGTTATACTTCTGAGCGAGTTCACTACAATCGCATTCTATCGATCTTGCAATACTCAAATTATCGATGTCATTTAAAGTTTGTAGTAGATCACCCATTATTATGTTTTATTAAGTATACGGTACACTTTTGAATCAGGGTATTATTTATATATAATGTTTGAAGCCACATAAATACATGCCATACGCATAATGATATGGATTTTAGAGTTAGATAATAATTATTTTGTAGAAATTTAATTTTTTTGTAGATTTTAACCAATGTATTGTTAGTTATTAATATATTTTTATATCTATAAATTGTACTGTTTAGTTTCCTGTCGTGAATTAAAATTGACTGTAGTGTAAGTAACCTTTTAGATCTATAATATGTATGATAATGATAATGTGTGTGTGTGTTTGTTGGTGTAATTGGAGGAATAAAAAATAATGTAAATTGTGTGAACGTCGAGTAAGTGTAACAGACTTTACATACCCAGTTTGATAAGCACAGAAAATAAGCAAAAAAGCATTGAGAACAGTACTGAAATTTGTTATGACAATATAGTCATTGATGGATTATCAGCTGTTGGATTTGTGCTTCGCTTTTAATTATAATGGATGGAGAGTCGTCTTCTTTTTTGAGATATACCCGTCCATATGCAGTCCAGCAGTATTTGTAAGCTTTTGACTTCACGAGGTCACGTGCAAGGAAGTGTAGGCGTGCAGCCTTTGCAGTTAGCTGCTCAGTGATAAAAATAGGTGTATCCTCGTTCGTGCGCATGTCCAGGTGTTTAGCACATAGTTTCGACTTTTGTTTAATGTTGTATGCCTTACAAGATTTCAGAATGTTATTTTTTATCAATGTGGAGTTTGTTTCCACTACAATTGGTGTGTTATTTGTATCTTTCTTTGTACGAACCCTGTATATATCGCGGATAACTGTCTTATCGATCGGACAGCCCACTGAGTTCGATAGGCTTGTAACCATATGAATGAGGTCGTCTTTGGTTTCGTTTGACTTCTTTGGTACGTTTTTTATTTCAAAATTAGCCTTTCTGCTGTCTTGCTGCATACTCTCCATTTTATCCTCCAAAATAATAATATATTTTTTATCCTCTTTCATTTTGTCCTCTAAAGATTCGATTTTTTTCTTAAATTCTTCGTTTTGTGCCGTCAAGAAAGCGATGGAACTTTCGATTTTGCTACTTGTTTGTTGTATTCCTTGAAGAATTGTGGTGTTTTTTTTAAATTCATCCCCTTGGGCTTTCATCATCGTAGCGAACATAGACTGCATCTCTTCCTTAAATTTAGCAAATTCTTCGCCAAAATCTTCCTCACGTCTTCTTTTCAGTCGAGTTGATACAAAGTTAGGAGGTGTTGATTGCTTCGGATTCTGCAGTCCTACTCGGTCCAAATCCGTTTCCGACAAGGATTTATCTAAGTTGCATCGTTCCATTCTGCTGTCGTATAACGAGTTAATGTTAATATCCTTCCGTAAAACAGTCGTGAGTCACAATAATCACAATTGGTTCGTGTCACGTTTACGTAGCGATCGCCTGCTGCTTACTCCGCGTAGATGACAGAGAGGGCAATTATGGTGATGGTCTCTTTCCTTCGAGGGTTGCGGGGGACAGGGCCCGCTAGTTATCGGCACCGGCGTAGCGGCAGCGGCTGCTCACTTACTTTCACTTTTAATAGTTGTAATTGCGTGTTTATTGCACTATTAATAAGAACTAAACTGGTTTATCTATTGGTTTAAGTTATAAAATAAGTTTAACAAATTAGCTGCGCACGTCCACGCTCAACAAGGACCCAGACGAAAGAGGAGTAATGTCGTCTTAAATTAGTGACAAAAGACTCGATGTAGATCCATGTGTAGTCCAGCTTCACCTTACCGACTTCGCCCTTTACCTTACAGAGTCGGTTCATCATGGTCATCATCATCATCTGCCTAGCCTTTTCCCAACTATGTTGGGGTCGGCTTCCAGTCTAACCGGATGCAGCTGAATACCATTATCCGGGTAATACGAAACTCCTTGGTAAGACTGGTTGTCAGACTTCTTTTCATCATGGTATGCTAGCTTTTTTGTATGCCTTGCGCCGAAGACGTTTTATTGCATTATTACTTATTTTATGGTAGCAAAAGTAAGCTTACCTATATAAGCTTATAATGGCACTTAAGAGATTTATTTTGAATTAACCATTTAAAATGAGATACCTTTTATTAGTGGTGAATTTAATTAACATACCAGTATCTTTCTCGGACCATAATTTTCACCAAAACCCTACACAAAGACATGTTAAAAGCGACATAACCGGTCCATTAACTCAATAACACGTTGAAAATTATACACAATTATAACATGTTGCGATCAGAGAACACAGTTATCTTGACAAACAGTGTTACGAGTGGGAGTTAAATTTAATTTGATTGAGGAACAAAGTTTTACGAAGTTAAATCAAAGCGTTGTTTGTTCATCGACAAGACTTTAATGTTTATTGTTCTTTCCATTTTAATGTTGTTCAAGGATTTATAAGTGAAAAATGACACCACACTCGTAGAAGTTAATTAATGTGAGTGAAACGTTGTTCTAAATCGTATTTTTTAATGAACAGTTTAAGGGCAGATTTTTCAACAGTCAGATAACTTTTATGGGAAGAATAAATATGACAGCTTCGCATATATCCTATACGAAAGCTGTCAAACAGCCATATTATTTCTTCAGTTAAAAGTTATATTATCTGAGTATTGAAAAACCAGCCCTTAGTTGAATAATCCGATAATCTACTCTGTGTGGCAGGTATCAAAAAGTAGAGGTAGCTGCTTTAAAACACCAAAAATATCTCAAGGTAACATTTTGATTGAAACACAAATGAAAATCACAGCTAGAATAGAGACCAAACGTATCTCTTCAACATTTCTTCACCAACTCCCACAATTAACCCTTCGCCATTAATCAAGCAACTTTAATTACAAGTAATTTGCCGAAGCACGCAATTATTCCAGCGACTTGGAACTTCTATGCTCTATGGTCTGGCTCGAAGTGGTCATCAAACGTTCATTTCACAGGTTATTACGAGCCATCCATTCGTTTGCCGCTCTGCTGCGACAGTGACGCATGGTCTAAATTATATACTCACAACATTGACTTTGCGGACCAAAACATCTTTAACCCTAGTGAAATAAAGCCCAATCTTGTATGTTTATGTGGAGGTAGAAGTTTGTATGGCGCTCTCAGCAAGCCCATTGTCCCCGCAGATATAAAACTGCGACAGGCGGCTAGTCGAGTGAGTGCTTCACGCCGTGATTTATATTAAGCCACACATATGTGGATAATTCAATTTTTTTGTTAAAGGGCTCGTAAAATGCAGAACATTTATAATTTTTTATCATTATTATGGATATGAACAAAATTCTGCTTTAAGTTGGAATGTCTACGGCGTAGCAAGTCAACCCCAGACGCCTACGCCGTAGACATAGCTACGAGCGCGATGTAGCATATTAATTGCGTAGCACTCTAGGTTCACTAATATTAGTTTGATTTGTTTGACAAAATTATTCAAAAAGATTAGTGCTTTTGCTAAATCAAAATTTTTAGGCGATACAATAAAAAATTCTACTAATAAAGTAAAAACCACTTGGAAAATTATTAATAATGAAACGGGAAAATCGGTTAAACAAGAAAAACTACTTGAGATTATGGTCGACAACAAATTAGTTAATAAAGCAGCTGACGTAGCTAAGGCATTTAATGAGTTTTTTGCCAACATACCGATAACTACGACTCGCTCCTTAAATTCGTCCTCGTCTAAAGCTGAAAACCTTTTGCACAGTAGTGTACCTAAATGTAGTCCCTTATTTAGTTTCGAACATGTAACCCCGCGTGATGTAGTTAATGTTTTTAATACACTTAAGTCTAAAAACACCGGTGATTATTGGGGCATCTCCACTAAACTTATAAGTAATATAATAGACATCGTAGCCCCCTATCTAGCTGTTACTTTTAATAAATGTGTTGATTTAGGAACTTTTCCTGACCTCATGAAGAGTAGTAAAGTCATACCATTATTTAAATCAGGTAATAAGAATGACGTTGGCAATTTCAGGCCTATTTCTATCTTACCTGCATTTAGCAAAATATTTGAAAAGTTAATACTCAAGCAGCTGCTAAGACATTTTAATTTAAATAGCCTCCTCCATAATGAGCAATATGGCTTTACAAAAGGTCGTTCAACTACAGATGCGGGTGTTGCTCTGTTGAGACACATATTTGACGCATGGGAGAAATCACAGAATGCTATTGGAGTTTTCTGTGATCTCTCCAAAGCCTTTGATTGCGTGCACCATGACACGCTTTTGCGTAAATTACGTCATTACGGTGTCCAAAACGAAGCTCTCAACGTAATTATTTCGTATTTACATAATAGGGTCCAATGTGTAGATGTTAATGGTGTGAAATCATCCGGGCTACCAGTTCAGTTAGGTGTTCCGCAAGGCTCAATACTGGGTCCATTCTTGTTCTTAGTTTACATTAATGATTTACCATTCCATTTGACGGGCATCTGTGATGTTGTACTGTTTGCAGATGATACCTCTCTTATTTTTAAAGTAGACAGGAATAGACAAGATTTTGACGACGTAAACAGTGCACTCTCAATAGTTACAGATTGGTTTACGTCAAATAACTTAGTTCTCAATGCCAAGAAAACCAAATGTGTAAAGTTCGCCTTACCGAATGTTAGAAACCTAGGACCCAACATCGTCTTAGATAAAGAGGTGCTTGAAACTGTAGGCTCGGCAATTTTTCTAGGTCTAACAGTAGATGCCAAACTTCAGTGGGGACCTCATATATCAAGTCTAGCAGGAAGGCTCAGTTCGGCTGCCTACGCCGTCAGGAAAGTAAGACAATACACTGACGTTGATACAGCTCGTTTAGTCTATTTTAGTTATTTTCACAGCGTTATGTCCTACGGTATTCTGCTGTGGGGCAAAGCCGCTGATATACAAAATATATTTGTCCTTCAAAAGCGAGCTGTTCGAGCAATTTACCAGTTAGGTGCCAGAGTTTCTCTAAGAGATTTCTTTAAAGATATTGGTATTCTCACGGTTGCATCACAATTCATCCTTGCCAACATTTTATATATTAGGCAAAATTTACACTTGTACACTAAAAATAGTGATATTCACAGTGTTAACACTAGAAATAAGGACAAACTACGTGCCCCCTTTCACCGGCTTCATAAGGTTCACAACTCATTTGTTGGGCTTGGTATAACCTTTTATAACAAGATACCCTCTTCTTTTCTAGACTTGCCTTTTAATGCGTTTAAAGCTCAACTAAAATCCAACCTTTGTTCAAAGGCATACTATTCCATCAACGACTACTTAGACGATAAGAATAGTTGGTCACCCTAGTTTAACGCAAGACAATGTTTATGTTCCTTCTCCAGAATTGGCTTACTGCCAGGTCTTAGAACCCAGCAATGCATAAATGTGTAAGCTGTCACGCCCTTTATGCCTGGAGGCTTTTATTTGGCTAGTAAGTTTTTTTATTTACATTTTAATTAATTATTTTTTAGCTTGAGTACGTATAGTTTTTATTATATTTGTTGGTATATTGGCGTGACTAGCTGACATATTATGGCAAATAATTAAATTTTATGTTCTGGCTTTGTAATGTTAATTACCGAACATAAGCACCTAGTATTGTATAGAAGCAAGTATTTTTTTTTAAATTGAACAGACAGCTGTGCTGCTGGGGAGTTTGTTGCGCCACTTCTTCTTCCCAGCGATAGCACTAGGAAGTGGTGAAGGGCGGGCGTTTTTGGGGGACTGTCTTTTGTAATTTTGACGTTCAAAAAGTGCTGATTCTCAGCCTAATTTGAATAAATGACTTTTGATTTTGATTTTGATTTTGATGTTTTGAGTTTGTTTGTTTTTACAGTTTTGTTTCTACTACATTTATTTTTGCACAGTAATTTAAAAAAATATTAATATAACATGTTCGTCAAACAATTATATACTTAATAATGTTGCTTCATCATGTAACCTAAGCTATACATATAAAATCGCTTCTCTCATAAATAATTAACTCTGCTGCATTGCTATCGATCATGTAAATTGAGAAATTAGGTTGAAAGCATATTTAGTAGCTATTTAAAAGTTTAATTCAGGTCAAAGGTCAACTATTCTCTATCGGAAAATGCGGACGTCTACACAATTTATGTAACTAAAATATTTTCATCATCCCAATATTGTTTTTGTGCTTATATTTTCGATGACAGGCTATCTGAAAGTGCTTAGCACAACTGTTTATTTCATTTTTTAATTCTATCCCATTTCTTTTTATTCTTGGTCGTTTTCGTGAATGCCTGAAGCTGAGTGTGGAGTCCTGGGTTCGATCTCAGAATCGCGCAAATGTCATTGGATTTTTTCATTTGAAATTTCTCTGAAACAGTACTCGTTTGATGATACCACTACTCTCCTATCGCATGGGACTAAAACGTAACCGACCATATGACGCGTGAGAGCGTCACTTTGAATTTGCTTGTTTTTTTTTAATTAGATTTAAGTGTCTATTGCTTGTCACCATTATTATTTGGTTTGAAATAATGTATCTGTACTGAGGTATATTCCCGTGACAAAGAACAGAATAAACACTCCATGTGACGTCACACGGTACGAAACAGTTGATCATCACGTTTCGATAAACCTCGATTTATTTGCACTCCCGCGGGTAAAATAAACACACCCACACAATAACAATATTTTTGCATTCGCATGACTTCCAATTCGAGCGATCCCGAAGCATATGTTATATACATATAGAGAACGAATGGAATGCAGTATTGATGTGGAGATATTTGCAATGAATGCCTTATATTTGTTCGTCAGAGAAATATAAAATTAGGGAGATCTTCTTTCTTCTTCACACCTTAACAACTCAAAACTTCAACACCTTAACACCCACGTGTTAAGGTATTAAAGTTTCCCTACGTAATCGAATCAGAAATGAAGAGATCGGCAGGAGAACCAAGGTAACCGACATAGCCCGAAGAATTGACAAACTCAAGTGGCAGTAGGTAGAGCACATTGCTCGCAGAACAGACGCCCGATGGGGCCGAAAGGTTCTGGAGTAGCAACCGCGTACCGGAAGACGTAGTGTTGGAAGGCGGGACGCCTTCAAACACTACGTCACAAGGTGGACCTACAGCCTTGTGAAGGCCGTACGAACCCGTTGGATGCAGGAAGCACAGAACCGGTCGAAGTGGCGGTGCTTGGGGGAGGGCTATGTCCAGCGATGATCGTCTTTCGGCTGAAATGATGATGATGAAGGTGTACTAAAGGTCCTTTCTACAAGTCCATCCCTGACAAGGTAAATGGACGGAGACAGTTTGCATCTAAATGAAAAGGCTAGCTACATTTAGAGAAGATTTTTTTAGTTCCAACAAGCTATTATTATTTGTAGTCTCTATTGTCCTATTGCAGGCATTCGTTTTTCTTTTCCACAAACTTCTATAAGGTTTTAATGTAGGGCGATCTTTTCTGTAGGAGTCAAGCTCACCTCACCATATTTACTTTGTCCTGCCGTGACGTTGTTTACCGTTCAGCGTAACCCAATCTGTGAAACAACAAAGTTAATTTACCAACTAATTTAATTTCGAAACAGCATATATCAGAAATGTTAATATTTAAGGGTGTGGTACACAACTTTATCCATGGGAATAACATCCTTATTGCGAATAAATTATCAACTGTCCCAGACAAGACTTCAATACCTCCTCGACCCAAATGTATGGAAGGGCTAATTATTTTTACGCGATAACGATGTTGGCCCCATAGAAAAAGTTGTTCAGTTTCATGGTCTGTACCACAACCTTTAATATAACACTTTCTAATATATGCTGTAGTTCCTGTAATCTACGCCGAACAATATCAACAAAACTAATATACTTAAATGTGATACTAACCCCTAATGTAAACCCAGAGTAAATACCTCATGTACCAGCGTTCTTATTCATAACTTACTAACAACTATAGTCGAATGAAATTCCCCTAAGTTTATGTTGAAGTTTCCACAACCTTTGTACAAGATTAAACTTTAAGTTTAGCTGGCAAGTCAAACCACTAATAAGGCTAGTGTGAGATTGTTATACATTCAATTTAGACGTAAAAGCTAAAAGGTAAGTATTCCTTTATGCAATATAGTGACCCATCAGGATTATAATTATGCCGCCAGAACACCTTCTCCTTCGCTTTCCGCATCCAGTCTGTCCCAGTCACCTTCTATATTGGTCATGGGTCCATCTAGCTGGGGGGCGTCCCACATTATGCTTGCCGATAAGCGGTCTCCACTTCAGGACTCGTCTGCTCCAGTGGCCATCGGTCTTTCCACATACATGGCCAGCCCACTGCCACTTCAGTATGCCTTCAACATACCTATTAAATACTTGCTTCTGCCCGCGACTTCGTCCGTGTGAAATTTCTTGTGCTCCGACCCACCCCGTCGCATCGCATCGTCTTCTCACGCTATTACTTCGTTGTCGCTTACCTTTCTTGAGGACTTTTGCTCTTGTTGTCCTATCGTAGCCTTATTATTTGGTCGAATGCAAAAATACTTTTTCAAATCCAACTGGTAGTTCCAGAGATAAGCGCGTTCAAACAAACAAACAAAAAAGCTCTTCAGCTTTATTATTAGTATGGATTACTTCTTAAACATATTAGATAATAACACAATTAGATTATTTGCAGCCAGCATCATGATTAATTGTTTTTAAATGTGATATACAGGGTGGTAGGGACATCGATGCGCATAGATACTCTTATTTTGGTAAGAGTTCTTTTGTCCTGCGTTGAAATTTGTGGTACCTGCCAGTATAACAAGGTGTGTTGATTAACTTTAAGGCATAAGGGTCCTCTATGATAAGTATGCCACATCATTTTTAAATATTAGATTTTTGATTTTCGTCTAGTGTTCGCAAGCGATACTGCTGAGCATCAGGTCCTGGGTTCGATTTCCGGGTCGGGCAAAGTGTTATTAGGTTTTTCCAGCAGGAATCTCTCAGCAGCCTGGATACTGGATTTGTGTCCGACTGATGGCAATAGGTTAGGACCCTATTACTTGGAACTTAAGCATAACTGGCGAAATGTTGGTGTGCTGCACCTCTGCCTAACCCGTCGGGGAATACAGGCGTAATGTTTTTCTCACTGATTTTCTTCTAAGAATACTTTATCGAAGCTAACCTAGAGCCATAGTGTCGATAAACTATATTGCCACTAACGGAAAGAGATAAAACTCCTTCGTCATTGAAAATACAATAAAATGTGCTATCAACAACAGTACTCCTGTCTTTATTTGTGTTATAAACCGTTATCGCACAGACAATCAGCAGAAACCTGATCCCATTTAACTTTCTCCACGATGACTGCCATAAAAGCCTTTCAAACGTAGGAATGGATTACGGAGAACACAAAAAGATCCGAACAATCGATACATAAGCCTACAATACAAAGAAAAACTGGCACGATAAAGTATTCCTTATTTCAAATCTTGTTTCCAATTGATTTTATTTCTATATGAACAAGTATCAACTTTATTCCAGTGTAAGTTAAGTTGATTTCAGAATGACTAGAACTATTGAAAATGTAATAATTTTTTTTAAGTTCTAGCGCAAGCTAAACTTACGTGTGGACATTACAGTTATTTTTCAAAAATACATATTTGTTTACACTTTTGGAAACAAAATTACGAACGCAGTATAAATAGAAAAGATTGAGATTTTTCCTCCGATTTCCTTATTGGCCCGACATAGCTATAAATAATAAAACTCAGACGAAGCGACCGAGCGCTCGCCTAACAAGGACTAATTCACCGTGTCACCGGCTACTAACAAGACTAACAATCGTCCTTTCTTTGTTCGCAGATTCCCGGCTTCTTCTCTAACGCTTGCTTTATTGGAAAACTTAACAAAAAGTTAAAACTAATTACTTTTAATTCGCCTTCGCAGTGAGTTGTGTTTAATAGTCGATGAAATTCCAAACTAATTTCTCTAACCTTGAAGATTGAGACAAATGTATACATTCAAGAGCAGTTTGATAGACGATTAATATTCGACCGCTTGTTATGGATGCCCTCTGAATTATTAAGGAGGTCTAAATATCCTTCAAAGCTGCGGCTAAAACATTGGTGCTTCTAAGTCTAATATCCTTACTTAATGGAATTTCATTGACCCTAAAGTACTACTAACCGAAGTGAAACAAACGGAGTGTGAGTGTACAGTGAAAAGTGAAATGCATGTGGGTGCTCGGATTGTGTGCGTAAGGGTGCGGTTTCACTAGCACAGCGGGAGCTTTTTGAGTAAAGCTGGGTGTGGAACGCCACGGCGTCGTCGGTGGAGGGTCGCGGGGCGGGCGGGGCGGACGATCCCGCGCCCTCGCCCGCGCCCGACGCGGAGGCCCCTGTGCGCCGGCGCCGCCACCGCCCGCTTTATCGCCGCCTCTTCCACTATGTCCGCACCGCGTGGACTGGCGTCAAGTTTGCTTTAGGTATGCTTTTCTTTATAACCTCTAACCTTTAACAACATCAACTCATTAACTATAATATGTGCAACTATGCTCTAAGGTCCACTTGCACCACAAATCATTAAATGCATTTAACGCTAAACCTATTTAAAACATCGTTCTATTTCTGTTAAGTGTTTGAAGATGACAGAGACAGAATGATATTCAAATACATAAGCTGCTTCCCACTGCTGGGAAACAGGCCTCCTCTTGGTAAGAGGGAGTGGGCCGTAATCCACTGCGCGGCCCTAGTGCGGGTTGGTGGATATAATGTGTGATTTAAATACGTTTAGCGTTAAATTCATTCAGAAATTGTGGAGCAAGTGAGCCTAAGTCTATAACTTCTTGGTATAATAATATGCTTATCTTATACACAGCCAAGTGTCCCAGTAGCAAGGAAATTGGCTTCGTCTAAGACAAGCATCAAATTATAAACAAACTCAAACAATAAACTTCTTAATGTATGTAATTGAAATAGTTGACAGAATAGAGCGCATCTCTTGAACCATCCTTAATAAATATGTAATTTATGCATAGGATAATACTTCAATCTTCAACGCTACGGAACTTATAAACTTCCCTTCTATCTTTACTAAAACCCGAGCTTCAACGAAGCATATTCGGGGAACATCGTAAAGTAACTTAGAATGCCTGTTTATAAAACTCAGTAGGTACAAAACTGCCTCCGAACAAAAGTTATTCGGGCCGCCCCGCCGTAATATAGGCACAGAGCTTAGCATTTAGTCGAAATTTCTCGAAATGAATTTTCAACTTTACACTTGGCCGAATATTCGTAAGGTCGCGAGGAACATTAGCGAAAGAATCGTCGGCGTCTTTGATGTTCAGAACGCTCCCTTTTCTGCTTTTACCGTACGCTTGAGAATAAGGACGAATAAGTTTTTGAGGAGCGGAAAGTTATACTCAATGAGGATGTATTTGACACCAAACTTGAGGAGTTTATGTTTGTTATTTTATTTTTGTGGAAATAGTTTTTGGACAATATTGAGAACTTTTCCATTGATAAAATATTGGTTTTCCTGAAAAAATAAATAACAATAATTCACTGTTCAATAGAGACATGTCATAATAATGGCATGCTGTTGAATTTTACTTTCTAGGAACATTATAGCATTTATGGTAATGCTTTCGAACTGTAATGCTTTGGCTTGGCACAGAAATTGATATTTGTCGAATCAAACAAACTAAACGCTAAACATAAAACTGTTAAGCTATTGGCTAGACGACCAGTGGCCGCCTCATAACGTTAGCAATTTACCGGAAAAAACCTCACTGAAACGTTATTTATATAAGTAAGTAGGTGTATTTTCCTAGAGAGCGTTTTCTGACATCATAAAGTCAAACCCCGCTGCCATCATTTTCATGACAGCCGTCGCTGCTGCAGTTATATGACGGCAACAGCTCTTCTAGGATACCGCAGCTTTAGAAAGGAATTAAAAAGTATTTCTTTTTAAATAACGTTTCAGTGAGGTTTTTTCCGGTAAATTGCTAACGTTATCGACATTGTTAGATGTACTTATGATACCGTCATTTGGTAGACTTACCTGGAAAGTTTTCCGGGAGTTTTGAAAATGGGTAATTTTATTGATTTCGATGTGCTCTTTCCGAATTTTAACTTTGCTACCTCGTATCTTTGCCGCATGGTAACAGTTTGCGCGTCGATGTGCCTGCCACCCTGTTAACTGTTTTTAGTTACATAACATGTCTTGAAATTCTCACTTTACGAGTTTTCCTAAGAGTAGTTTTCGTACAATAACTAACATTAAAGGTTTTCCGGTTGCTAGTTTATATCTCACTTGAGGAGTGCTATCTACCTTCGCGGCACATTTAACACGTTGGATTATGTACGCATAATAAATTCTCCTCTCGGCTTCCAACCTGATAATAAATATCATTTTGAGGTGTACCGTCTCGTATTTCGTACGAAATTTTCAAATTACAAAACCGTACTTGGATTAAGGTGTCCTTGTAGTGAAAATAAATAAGATATTGTGTTTAAGAAGTTCCTTTTACAATCAGCTTTTATAAGTTTTTTTATAAAATATAAATGTAATTATAGTTATAAGTTTACTATCGTAAAATGAGTCAGAAAGGAGATAAGTATTGTCAAAAAACGGCTATCAGGCGATTTTTATCCAATATGTCGGCGCGAGCGAAATTTTATTAAAAAGCTAATTTTTGAAACAGAGCTTTAACTAAGCTGGTCCACAAAACCAACCATTATTTTTATAGTAAAAAATCAAAGTAATTTAAAAACGTTATTTATTTTATTTTTTAAATATTTTATTTACAGAAATAAATGAACGAAAAACGGGATAAACGTTTGATTATTTATTTAGATATATATACTATAGGTACTTTATGGTACGTCCAGGGATATTATTATTATGTTGTTTATTTATTTAAAGGTCTTATTTTATTACATTTTTAAATATTAGTATTAAAAAAAAATAACATTTAAAAATATAAAAAAATAGTAAAACATTAAAGGAAAAAAAAAACATGTTATTATTATTTCCTTTATTTAAAATTAAACATATAAATTATATTTTTAAATATTTGCATATAAAAATTATAAAAACATTTAAAAATATAAAAAATAGTAGCCCACCGGTATCGGGAACAGGGTCCAAGCTACCGGCGGTCAGGGCTCCAGAGAGAGGAACCTCCTGACAATACGAGCCGTGTCCAGAAGTACCGCTTTCTGAATCAAGCCCTTGATCCAGCTGCCCAACGAGAGCCTCCTCAGGTGTTGGTCGAGGCTCTTGGCTATTAAGCCATTGGCGGTCACGACTATCGGCACAATGATCGCTGAGTCCACATCCCACATGTCGACAACCTCGCGAGCCAAGTCAAGATACTTGATTTGTTTATCTTTCTCGGCCTTCACGAGGTTCTCATCATGCGGGACGGTTATGTCAACAATCATTGCGCGCCGCTCTGATCGATCCACCACCACTATATCAGGCTTATTGGCAACAATAGTCCTGTCAGTGATGATGGATCGATCCCAGTACAATGTGATATTTCCATTTTCGAGAACTGGGTCGGGCACATACCTGTAGTACGGCACCTCAGATTCCACAAGGCCATATTTCAGAGCAAGTTGCTGATGGATTATCCTGGCTACAAGGTTGTGTCTATGCAAGTACTCTCCGTTAGCTAGACGAGAACACCCGGAGATAATGTGTCTGATTGATTCTCCCGGCCGGTGGCATGCCCGACAGATGTCAACCGTACCGTCTTTCACAATAAATCTCCGGTAATTGTTCGTCATCATAACTTCGTCCATAATTGCACACACAAAACCTTCGGTTTCTCCAAAGAGGTCACCGAAACGTAGCCAGGCTACGGACGCTAGTTGATCTACATCGGGTCCATTTAGGGCCCGGTAAAAGCGTCCGTGAAGCTCCTTACTCTGCCATACTTCCATGCGATCATTGGTGTCAAGCACTACTGGCTTGCGCCAGTTCTCTTTAGCCAAGGAGAGCGGGGTGAGGCCCTTATCCACTGCGACTACATCTCGATGCATCCCCACGTCGGTTTCTAGGAAATATTCCCTGAGACTGCATATCTCGCGATTGTGGAGGGTCTTAGCGTTTAAAAAGCCTCGACCTCCACACTTTCGCGGGATATACAGCCTCATTACCGACGACCGTGGGTGATGCATTCGATTTGCAGTCAGCAGCGTCCGGACCCTCCTATCCAAGGCGTCTAGTTCGGTTTGAGTCCATTTGAGTATGCCGAAAGAGTACATCAAAACCGGCATGACCCAACTGTTGAAGGCACGCACCTTGTTTCCACCTGATAGAAGACTGTTAAGTACTTTTTTCAGGCGGTCAAAGAAGCGCTCCTTCAACGATTGCTTCATGTCAGTAACATTGATGCCTAACGCTTCCGACATACCCAAATACTTATAGGTTTCGGATGCGGAGAGGGCTCTAAGGTTTGTGGAATCCGAGAGTTGGGTTCCCACGGATTCCACAATCTCCCCTCGCTTTACATGCATGACCGCACATTTGTCCACACCAAATTCCATCCTGATGGCGCTACTGAAAGTTTCAGTTACTTTCAGTAGCTCCATCAGTTGCAAATTGTTTGGAGCAAAGAGTTTCAGGTCATCCATGTAGAGGAGGTGCGATATAACCTGACCACCTCTCCTCAGCCGATAGCCTAGACCTGAATCCTTCAGCAGTGTGCTTAGAGGATTCAAGGCTAAGCAAAACCAAAGCGGACTCAAAGTATCGCCCTGAAATATGCCTCGCTCGATCCTTATCGGTTCGCTGTTCCTCTGAATATTTCGACATCCTGGATAGCGAAGGACCGTCCTCCATTGCCCCATACACGACATCAAGAAGGTACGCAGAGTTGCATCTACTTTATACAACTCCAGCACCCTCATGAGCCATGTATGTGGCACCGAGTCATAGGCCTTCTTATAATCTATCCAACATGTCGACAGATCCTTTCGGGAACGACGAACCTGTTGGCTAATGGCCATATCAATGAGGAGTAGCTCCTTAGTACCGCGGGACCCATTCTTACATCCGTTTTGAGAGGCAGACATAATGGAGTGGGTGTCTATATGTTTGTTAATTTTAGCTCTCAAAATGGATGTAAGAACTTTATAGACCGTCGGTAAACACGTGATCGGCCTATAATTTTTGGGTTCCGCGGTGCTACCTGATTTATGGAGCAGGTGGGTAACTCCTGTCGTTAGGAATTGGGGTAGCGAACCAGACTCCAAAGCAGTCTGGAACTGAGATGCCAAGCGAGCGTGCGACCTTGTAAACCATTTAATCCAAAAGTTGTGCAGCCCGTCCGGCCCTGGAGACTTCCAGTTAGGTAGCGGACGGACTGCACGAGCTACATCTTCGGGGCAGATGGTAATAGCCTCCATTTCTGGTATTGGATCACAGGCTCGCTCGACTTCCCGAGCCCAATCACCTTCGGTGTGACTGACAGGTGCCGACCAGATACTACGCCAAAAGGAACACATGGCATCATCATCCGGCAGGCACGTGTCAGCCACACCTTGGTCCAGTCGCTCCCAACCCCTATAAACCCACCTTTCATCGCTCTGGAAGGTGCGATTCTGAGTGTATCGCTCTACTCGCCGCTTATACCGACGAATACGGTTCGCCCATGCATACACTTTCTGCTTCAGGAAGTCGATGCGCTCTGTGACACAAGACATATAGTCTTGAGGACTGGTATCAGTCCCTGAGAACGCCCGTCTCACAAAGCGCATCACTCTAGGGCGAGTATTGCCCTCCCTGAAGCAGATTAGTTTGCCGATGAGCGCCCTGGCCCCATCAATACGGCGTTCAATCCTGCATTGCCAAGCTGGTACGGTTGGTTTTGGTCGTGTAGCTCTAGAGTCATTGGCAAATTTGACGTGAGCTACACGACATGCCGCTACAGCCGCACAATACAAGATTGAATGAGTATCGATGAGGTCTTCGCAGGTATCAAAATAGTTTGACAACTGCGAATCCAGGACCGCCACCAGCGCCCTATTTTTGTTATGCATGGGTAAACGAGGTAAACGTGGCCTAAGTTCAGGCGACATTAGCCGATATTCCTGAATCGCACCTTCCAAAGCACTCCTCAATTCCTCATTGCACTGGGTACTTACGTTTGTTATTATTATTATTAATATCTGTTTCTATAGTTAATTACTGTTTCGAGAACAAGGTCACAATTACAAGTAATTTTCCTTTACGAGTCTAACGTTTGTGAACGTTTTTCTTTCTTTTTTCCTAAATTATTTACCATAAACATTAAACATTTCCCAGGCATTGTCCCAAGCTTTCTTCAGATAAAAATTATCTCATTATTGAAAAACCAGGCCTTATACGAATACAACTTAATTCGTCTGATAAAAATAAGATATCTCAACGGATACTTACGATTGGTCCCTTGTTATCGGAGAACCCGCCCTTTATTATACACAGTACGATAACCGGAGAAACTTTTATAGGAAATAAATTCACTAGAATATGTTCCTATAGAAAATTGTGAGATGGCGAAGTATAAAATCATTTTTCCTGGTTATGAAAAGTCGTTTGAAAAAAAAATGAATATATATTAATAGTATATTTATAATCTATATTATTAATTATATAAATATTTAACATTATATTATTTTAATTTTTCATCATGTGTTTTCGTCGTCGTTCGGTATACGGCATACGTTTACTCTGTTAGATCGGTGCAATTATTTTTAAAAGGCAGTGTTGTTTAAAATGTAAAGTGTTTTCCAACAAACGTTTTCGGAAAAAAGGATAATTGCTGTGGTAAAGCCGCGTTCACACCAGACGTAATGCTCACTCGTAGTCACAATCAGCTGTCAGTCTGCGGCTGACGTTGTTATTTCCAACATTTTTAACTTGACCCCGTCAGTCAGCAGCTAACTATACGTTTTGTGTGAACGCGTTGTCCTTTTAGCGTCCATACCCAGATACTACCATAAAAAAGTACGTTTTAAACACATGAACCATGAGAATTCGTAAGGTTCGACCTTAAAGCGACGGTGTCGCCACCTGTTACTTGAAGCGTGAAATAATGGCGTAGGTCGCACACACATCGAACGCCAAGCGATTAGACCGATAACATTTATTGGCCTACGTGGCCGTAACGCGTTATTACATAATGTGGTCTAAAGTACACTCCGTACTTCGCCTCAGTTCGGGGAAACTCGTTTACTTCGTAAGCAGAAGTACTTTAGGTAAATGATTCGTGCGTAGGCACAGTAATAAATGCCCTCATAAATAATTTTCTTTGCTAAAGTAAATACATTATTTAGTGTAGTGTAGTGTTAGTGGAAATAGTGGATCATGTTAGGTGACTATCTATCCGTACCATTGCCATCCATCGTCCTTCTCTGTATTAACAGTTTGTCTATAAAGCTATCAGTCTTAAAATAATATGCACAAGTATTTAAAAAGGAAATAATAAATATAATCAAAAAGCATCAAAATATCCGTCTACATCGCTGCCAACAGGAAAAGTACCCAAAAGGCTGGCAGCATTGCCATTGTTTTTTATTAGATATAATTTAAACTGCTGGATATAGGCGTCTCCCAGGCTGCGCCACAACACCCTGTCCTCCGCCTTCCGCATCCAGTCTGTCCCAGCCACCTTCTTCGTCCGTCGTCCGTCCATCTAGCTGGGAGAGGCCTATGTCCAGCAATGGACTGCAATAGACTGAATTGATAATTTAAACTAACCGAGGAAATAAAACTTCCTCTATCCATCTCACACACAGACGTAAAATAAACGGATCCAAAATATCCAAATATGGATTATAATCCATGCAAAATATACGACCAAAACGATTAACTTTAAGCGTAATACTAACAACCGCTACGATAAAACGGGCCTGAATATCGACGTTACATGAAGTATTAAAACAACTCTATATTCAGCAAACGTAGTGCTTTCATCGTTGTTACATTAGGCCCTCATAACCATAAAAAGTGGAGGTGAAATAGTAAACTCGGGAGGCCTTACTAGCTCGTAATTTTCAATGTTATTGGCTGTTATATTAATAATAATATACTGCGAAACGTTGGGGAGTTAATCAAGGGGATTTTCGGGTATTAGGGGCTTTCTCCCATAGGGGGGAGGTGGAAACCACAAAACGTTATTATTACAGACCTTTCATAGGTACCCTGTTGCTTCTCCCACGTTTATACATTCTCTCTGAATTAGAGCTTCACTATTGAGACTCTGACATTGTTCTTAATAGTGATGTTATTTAGGAAAAAGCAAGCGTTAAAGACACTCTTTAAATATTTAAACCAGATAGGTATAAAGTCATCATCATCTGCCTAGCCTTTTCCCAACTATGTTGGGATCGGCTTCCAGTCCAACTGGATGCAGCTGAATACCAGTATTTCCGCACCCCAATTTTTTTTTTAGTACAATAATAAGTGGGAGAATCGATAACTTTCCGATTTAGTCAATCACTAGCGTATATGCAAAATAAATGGCTTTTGCACAGCACAACGATAGCGACAGATGTTTTTGTGTGAGTAAGTTGTACAGTGCATGGTAAATGCACGCTATGTTTGATGAGTTAAAGTTTATAATTGATTGTGTAGTACGTTCTGGTTTATGAATTGCAAGTGTGTGCGGGACTTTGTATCTATTGCGTTTACTCAACTACATGTGTAGTAGTGGCGCAGTAGTAGGATCGTCTTCGAGTGGGATCGCGACATGGAGTTCTGATACATTTTCAACTACCGGGGCATATCTCCTTCTATCTATGGTTTTAATCCAATCAATATAAAAAATAGGATGGCTAAATAATAACAGCCGCACAGGTCGATCAGGTTAAGCTATGCTTGCCGCGGTTGGTCTGTGGATGGGTGACAATCTTTACATATCGAGACCCCTTCGTGCCTCTGAAAGCACGACAAGCCTTTGATACTGGCTGGCATTCGTGAATCTTTGACAGTCGTTACATAGTCAGAAGCCCGAAAGCCTGACAACCAGTCTTACCAAGGGGTATCATATTACCCAGTAACCGGGTTGTGGAAGTCAGATAGGCAGTTGCTCCATGTAAAATACTGGTATTCAGCTGCATCCGGTTAGACTGGAAGCCGACCTCAACATAGTTGGGAAAAGGCTAGGCAGATGATGATGATTTTATATGATACAGAATAGTTTAACATTTACTTATATATGAAGAGTGTTATTAAAAATGAGTTTATGAAAACGAAAAAAAGCAGGCATTATATTTTTATTAAAGCCACATACACATATGAAAGAACACCACACCATCAGTTATATTTATGCCTCAAACGGCCGCAAATATTTTTATCAATATCGAAAAGAGCACAAAAATATTTCAAAAGCCTAGCTGGTACACAGAGTAACGAAATATCTAGCTTACCTTCGAGCCATCTAAGTGATTACTAGATTCACTAGGCCAACTTGAATCAGGTCTAGAATATTGGGTTTCCCCTTAATAGATTGAGTTTGATAAAAATCTTCTTCACACTTTTATTTTTTCTTAAAATAATGTAAATGTATTTCGCTGTCTTTTTAAGTAGAGAAATAACAAATGGTGAAGGAAAGTATCGTGAGGAAGCCATGACAATCAAACATTCAAAGACATGTCATCCAGTACTGTGCCCGCGTGGTAGATTATGGCCCACTCCCTCTCACAGACACAGACACAAACAACAACAGAGCAGGCCTGTGTCCCAGCAGTGGGAACATTATAGGCTGTGTCATGTTTGTAAGTAACATTATATAACCTTAAAATAGTACCTACTGACTTATAAATTATTCCGAACAATTCAAATTCAAATTAATTTATTTCAGGTACCACATAACCCATATTAGAAAACTACAATACTTATACCTAGATTTCTCAAGAGCATTGTGCCTATTTGTGAACCTAAGTACCTACATAGTCCGCAGCTGATGATATTAGACTCAACGTTTAAAGCCTAATTCCAAACTGTCCTCAAGAATCTCAAAAGATAATTCTTGACACTGATCGACATGAAATCCGGTAAACAATTAAAAAAATAAAAACCTGTTAAATTTTACATATCAGTATCAAGTTTAAAACGTTCAATAAAGTCGAGGGCTATAAATTTATTTGCCGGCATTTCGATGACAAAATGTCAATGGCGCAATAACGGCAACGAACTGCAATATGTGCATGTTTCATATTTCTGCGGTAGTCCAATAATAATGCCAATATTTATGAATATGCGACCACAGAGCAACTATCAATTTCATGCAGTGGTACAACGATTCAAACAGTTGACAGCTGTGAAATTGAAAGCGTCCCACTGTGAAGTAGTGACGCTGTGAGATCCACGTTTTTTTTGCCGTGAAAAACTACGGTTTATTCGCCGTTTGTAGGCACGGTCGTCAGTGTTGTATGGATCACTATTATATTTCAGAGCCACAACATACAAGCGATGCTTAGTTTGTGGCTCACCGAATCCGTCACATTGTATTTTTACTTTTTGATGTATAAACTTTATTATTATTATTATATTTATTACTATGGAAGTTTGTTGACAACACAGCGGCACTATGGCACGCTCTGTGTCTCAAAACGGTGACCACATCTTAAGGAAACCGACATGTCCTAGAACCAAAAAATCGAAGACGTGAAATCCACCAACCCGCACTGGCCCCGCTTGGAGGATTTTGGCCCACTCACTCTCACAGAGAGGAGGCCTGTGTGCTGTGGGGACGTTATAGGCTGATTATGCATAGAACCTCACACTTTTATTCTGCGGCGCCGCTAGCGCACGTTATCGTAAAGAAACCGTGCCATGTACAACGGGCTTAAGGCTGTAGTCACGTACACTGTGATCACGTTTGATGGCCAATAGGTACACAGTATAAAATTACCGCATTCAATCAAACTTTAAGAGTGCTTTAGAGTAAAAGTTTTAACGCGTGTATATTGTGAGCCTCGCCTCGGCACTTTAAAACTAAAGGGTTTTATATCAATCAGATAGTTTTGTATCAATCCTGAACAAACTTAGGTTTATTGAATAGATTTCATTTATTTTTCGATAAATACAGATGTGAAATTTGTTTTAAAATCATTATTCTTGCGCATTAGTCGTCATCCTGGTATTCACCCCCTCTCTAGCCGTATCATCTGCCACAATTTCCATCCATCAATTCTTTGGTCTTCCCCTACTCTTATAGCCATTCACATTCATACAGAAAGCTTACCTCACGACATTTTCCTCATTCATCCGCGCCCATGCCATGGAAACCGATTTCCACACAACTTTCCAAATACGTTTGATAATATTGCCAGATAAAAATAATAAATCTACAATGTATTAGCGCGAGTATTTTGCTAGGAAATACGTGAACGAGCCGTTTCTTCAATGTATTATTGTATTTTATCAATGTTACGCACGAACAAGAATCAATATTTTCTTTCTGTTCTTAGAAAGTTGTTTGTTTTTCTGAATAACATAACATTATCTTAGTTTCTGCGTAGAATAAGAATATCAGAATGGAAGATGCAATTTTTATTTTCTAAAAATATAAACAACAACATAGTTGGGGCTGCCTCGCTTCTGTAGCGCTTCGGGGATGTTCGCCGAAGCGCGCGTGGATTGTTTTTATACAACCATGCGCAAGCGGTGCACATCCCTGGTGCGCAGGGTGCGGGTCAGCCCGAACAGTATCCTGAACGCCTTCGCCCAGCGATTCGACTGCCAGTACATGTATCACTGTGACATGGTACATGTACGGGCTAATGTGGAAATATTGTTTTAATTGTTTTGACTTGTAATTGTATGGTATAGTAGCAGTTGGAGTGAACAAACAAAAAGTGCCCTAGTGTACGTCGGACTCGCACATGTAAGTTTCCATACTACCGTCCAACACCACATAATTTTTAACCCTTTAGTTTTATTACTTTTTTTTTTTTTTCATAGATGCGATAGTAGTGCAAACCTGTGAAAATTTCAAGTGTCTACCCATTACGGTTCAAAGATACATTCCTGTGAAAGACGAACGGACGGACAGAAGGACAGCGGAGCCTTAGTATTAGGGTCCCGTTGGCTAAAAACTAAACACAAAACATAAACACTTAAACACGGAGAACTCCAGAAGTGGTCTGGATCAAAGCTCGTAAACTACTTCTGAACATGGACACCTCACAAAGTTTTTCTGTACATTTACAGAAATCTTTGTGTAGGAACATATCACTATAATAAATCGTAAAAAATCCTACGTTACAAGTACCTACTACTTGTAACGTAGGATTTTTTATGATAGCGTTATGAATTTATGATGTTATCAATGTGTTTTTTAGGGTTCCGTACCTCGAAAGGGAAAACGGAACCCTTATAGGATCACTTTGTTGTCCGTCCGTCCATCTGTCTGTCAAGACCCTTTTTAGGAACGCGTGGAGGCATCAAGCTGGAATTTATATCAAATACTCAGGTCTACTGACCCTTCGAGCTGTGAAAAAATCGAACTTCTAAGCCAACGCAATCAAAAAATATAGCCGTTTATACCGCAAATTTTCGACACTTGCAAGGGAATCAAAACATACAGGGTACTTCCCGTGAACTTAGAATCTTGAAATTTGGTATGAAGCAACGTCTTATAGCACAGATAAAGGAAAAATGGCGAATACCGTAAATTTTTAGTTACATCATATAATAAAAATATTTTTAATAATTTAAAATTGTACGGAACCCTCGGTGCGCGAGTCCAACTCGCACTTTACCGGTTTTTTTTTCAAATTGGCTACTAACATCGATTGTCCGTATATCCAAAACAGGAATATGATTATGAGCTTAATGACTTGCTGTTCCTATCCTAATTAACTTTGGCTTATAGAACAACTAAAAGTGACTGAAATATTGCCAATTTACATATTTTTTTGAATTCATAGTTGAATGATGCTACATCGGCAGTTACAACCAATATTAGGTATGAAATTCGTGTTTTCATAAGACCATGTTCTCTTATTATTTAATTAAAAGAAGATTCCATAACCACCTACTAATAGTACCTATTTATTTATATTTATTTTTATATACTTTATTGTACACCAGAAAAGTATAACAAAAACTAACTTCATTTCTTACTAATTTTACACTAGAAAACATACAATGGCAATTGCAAACCTTATCGGCTTAATAGTAAAGAGAACAGGTAAACATCTTCCCCAATGTCCTCGCAACAGCGGGAAGACACTTAATTTACAAACTTTATTAAACTTGCTGCCTTTGTGAAATTTTCCAAGTTTTGGTCAGTGATAAATTACTTTAATACACCAGCAATATTGTCATTGTCGGGAAATTTACACCGAAAGTCTTACGTAGTACGAAATTAAGAAATTTGTACCTCAGTGCCTAACTAACACGTGTCTTTTTAAGTTGGCTCTTACTATTTTGATAGACACAAATAGGAAGACGACAACACGACGCGCGCGCGCGCGTTTTGTTGTCGTTTTCGCAGTGGTTAAGCGATTGACTGCTGCGCTGTGTCGCGGGTTCGATTCCAGCACGGAACAAATATTTGTATGACCTTCAAGTAGTTGTTCCGGGTCTGGCTGTTTGTGTATGTGAGTTTAAATGTTTGAAAACGCACCCACGATACACGAGAAATTCCTAGTGTGGGGCAACGAGTTCCCATTTTGTTTGCAAGTACCTACATAGTTTTATCACGAAAATTATTAGTTAAGTGGGTTTATTAGTGGATCACCGGCATATCCTAAAATTATCAAAAATTCGAAGATATGTGTGACATTTGTCAACCCGCACTGGGCCCGCGTCGTTTGGCCCACTTCCTCTCACAGAGAGGAGGCTTGTGTCCCAGCAGTGGGAACATTATAGACTATGGCCATAACGTTACACGTTTCTCCTGATGTCGTGTTTTTAATTTGCTTTAAAGCAATTAAAAAACACGATGAAAAACTACAACCCAACCACAAACAGTTCCTATATTCCAGCCGTTACTAAAACTGTTTTTCGACCAAAATCAGCGACGTGTGAGCACTAATGGATGTCAGTTCCACAACTCGTGCGAGGAGATAAGCAGTTTCTGTCGCAGTAAACTACGTTTAACGTTGTTCCAAATTCAGTAAACGATCAAAAATTTTCCTCGAACAGTTAAATAATTGTGCCTAAAAACCTCAAAAGACTCGTTTAGAAAATCAAAATTAATTCTTGTTTTATGTTCTGTCCTCTATTAAATTTAATATTAATATCTGTCCAGAATCTTCTAAAAGGACTATTTTAAAATGAAAGAGAGTTTGCTTTAAACAATCGTTTCAACGTAATGGTCGAAAATGGTTGAACATTTCGCCTTAAGGCTGGTACTCAGAGAAACCTCGGCGGATCGTTAGGAATCAGTTAATTTTCACGAAGAATACTCTCTAAAGTATTCGACGTTAGGTACGTAAATTGTTCATTTACGAATTCCGTGTCGGTCCCTTTCAATTGGCAGACGATTTCGATGAAAAAAGTGCCTTTATCGCAACCCTCGAATCCTCAGAGAAATGAAAGTTATTAAACGCTGGTGAATTTTTTCATCAATTCTATCAATTTATCGAAATTCCTTTTCAAAGCACTCGTGTTTAATTGTTTTTTTATCGCGAAAACTCATTGGTGTTCTTCATTAATTATCAGATGAAGATCCGATATGCAGTAATGTACCGGAAAGCAATCAAATTGGTATATAATGCAAAATGTTCGCAAACATAACGGCATCTCAGACTTCATAACAAACGTGGTTCCATTGGGTTTGTGTATTTGCCAAACATTTGTCAAATATTGTATTGCATCGTGTTCCCTGAATGTCTGATGCGCTCTAATTACGCCAACTATGCAGACATTGCTGAGATGTAGGTATGTGGATCTATCACGTCACCAAGCTGCTTCCACAAACATTTGCCAATCCGTTAGCAGATCAATTACCTCGACGTCGAACTGTTTCAAAATTCAGATTCGTTTGGATTCGTCTAGACACACTAACACATAAACAGCATTACGGAACGTTATTGGAACCAACGCGTTCCGAACCGACCGTGACAGATGCTGTTTAAACTTGATATTGCAGATGCACAGCTATTTTCGTTCACAGATAATTAATTATGTTTCATGACAATCAGACTGACTTATAATTGGAACGCACTGAACACGAATTGTCTCTTAATAAAATCTGGCAGGAGACCAAACACGCATGAGTTTTGCTTCTAAACTGCAACAGTTATCCAACGAACCTAATAAAAAGACGTAACTAACATAGAATTTAGTGAATAGCCGTTCAAGTAATCCATTCGTTATGTCCCATATTGATGTGCAGCGAATACGTTCCGTGTTAGTGGATATTCTAATGTTTTCATAGTAGTGAATTGAAACTAAGCCAAGTGTCGCGTAGACTAGCCTCAGCCGTGCAAATCATACGCGTCATAACTATAAGTACTCTCAGTATCATTGTGTGTCGCGTAAACAAAACACACTGTACATATTTGTCGCGTTTTATAAAATACAAGTACGGAGTTGAAACAGTGGAAGCGAAGTAGCGGAGTCAGCGTGAGACCGTTGAACGTTGAAACCCAAACCCGTAAAAATGTAGTCGACAAAGAGCGCGACGGCAAAAAACACGAACAAACGAGCGTCGAAGTCAGTGTTGTGGTAGCAAATGAAGTGAAAATTATGAAGTCTAGCTTGAAGAATAAACGGTCGGGTAAAACCAGTAAGGGCAAACGTAGCAAGAAAAGGGTTAGGTTCTCAGACAGTGAGCCGGCCCCGGCGGCCGGGATCACCCTGTGCGAACGTTTCGCCCGATTTTTTCATTTCCTTTGGAAGTACACAAGGGGATCCGTGAAAAATGTTCTAAGTAAGTTTCCCTTTATTGTTTAACGCCCACCTTTTATAATATCCTGTTTTTGCGGCTCTTTTTCCGATGTTGTTCTTTTTGTAAACAACTGGTTTATTTGATGTTGTTTGTTTCTTGTTTATTTTAGTTAAGAGGATTTTATGTCACTGAGTTTGACTTTTAATCATAACTATTCACTTTTACGATTTACCGGGATGAAAGTAAGTACATGGTTTTGTATAGGCTTGCATTTGTTAAATGTACGTCGGCCTAATTAGTTAAACTACTATTATAGAAGAGATTCGGACCCCTCCGCCGAGTAACGAATAACGTTAATTGATAAATTCAGGTAATGAGATATTTACTAAACAAGTATCGTAGATGAACTGAAAGCTGAATTCAGAACCAACTCGATTACAACCCGCAGTCACTACATCACGATACCAATGAAATTTTAATGAAACATTCGAGCTATTGAACTACAAAATGCCATATTCCAGCGTCGAGTTGATCAACAATTTCGGAAGGAACTCCATGGACCAACTCCAACGACGCAAGTTTCACTCTTCGCCGCATTCATGAAATTCTCGATACGAGAAATCGATTACTTCAGTGTTCAATGTTTAAATATTTATACCTACTCGTAAGTAAAACTGTCAATCATGCCTTTGAGAAGAGGCCTTGGCCCTGCTTTGAGACAATAATAGGCTTGTATTTATTTATTTTTTTATAAAATAAATATAGGTTGGGCTGTGGAGGTCAGATAGGCAGTCGCTCCATGTAAAATACTGGTACTCAGCTGCATCCAGTTAGACTGGAAGCCGACCTCATTATAGTTGGCAAAAGTCAAGGTGGATGATGACGAGATGAAGCAAATAAATAGATAAAGAGGTGGACTGTCAGTCTTTCTCCTTATGTAATAAATAAACATTATTTCTCGAGATATATAGGATTATAATGCAGGTAGACTCAGGAATCCTTATATAGAAATCTAGCGCAAGGCCTGCGAGCAAGCTGTATCGATTTTCAATATCTTCAGTGTCTACTATGTTGTGTGTTAACTTATAAGTAAAGAACTTTACATTAAATTTTATAGGACCGATACGAAAATGCGACGAACTGAATCCGTTTAATATCGTTCCCAATCGGTAAACCTGCAAAAATAAACCTAAACTCAGAAATTGTATCGAAAATATCTGCACCAATTCGACATAGATACTGCACCAATCATTCGCCAAGCTTGGTGATTGGTATCTTTTCTTTTTCACTTTTTAAGGTTCCAAACTTAAAAAAAAAACGATACCACTTTTACACCACTTTTTTGTCCGTCTGCTACAGAGGTTTTTTATCAATCACCTATACGTATAGTGCAAGGTGAAACTCACTGACTTCCTACCTTTTCAAAGAAACGAACAGTGTTTGTATTTTCATTACATTTTGAAACTCTCTTTAGTCTATTAATTTAGTAATTAATTTGGCCACGTATGTCTTGGACAAACGCCATGTCAAATATATTAAAGCTTTTCTGATTCCGTCTATTATCACTTTTATGCTTTCTCAAATCACGCTTCATATTTATATTATTATTAATTACAGTTTTTTGTTTTAAGGAATTTATTTGATCAGTTCCTAATTTCTCATTCCGATGTGTAAGAAAAACATGATAGTCTGGATCTTCTTCTCTCATTATTTACTACTTAGCTATACGACATTATTTCATCCCGAAGTATAAAATTATCAATCCATGCTTTACCAAAGCCGATGGCCCAGAGTACGACAATTCTCACTGCTAAATTCTCTTTTAATGTGTCCCACCAGGGTGACTAGAAGTAGATTAATGATCAGATAGCGATCTCTTGTCGCCGATAATGTTTTCAAATGCATGATTTATTTCAAAAAAACGATTTTGCCTGTAACTTTACGTGCCTTTACATCAGAAATACCATTTATTGACCCCATTAATATCCCTAAACATCGCTGAAAGAACCCAAAAATACCTACTTGCCTTACCCTCGTTCTACTCAAACGAGACTTATACCTACCTATTTTTACGAAAGTACATAATTTATTAGGGAACGTATCCGAATATACGAATTATCCGAGTACCCGCGTCTCATTTTTCACGTCACGCAAATTGAGTCGTTCCAACTCCCTGGAGTTTGTGCCCGACGTAAATTACAACGTTCAACTTCATCTCGACGAATGCGTGTCTATGCCTTAAGCTTATATACGCACGTGACGTCATTAATTAGGGCGGGAGATCGGTCAGTAAAAGTGATGAGGGCTCGATCAAAGACTAGGTAAAGAAGGTTTTACACGAAACAAAAACATTCGACACAGTTTTAGTCATTTTTTTAATGGACTAAGGGCTGATTTTTCAATCATCTGATAACTTTATTCGAGGAATAATTTTGAAATGTTGACAGTTTTTTCATACAAAAACTGTCAAACGTCAATTTAATTCCTCGAATAAAAGTTGTCTGGCGATGGAAAAACCAGCCCTTAGTAGTTAGAACGAATGTGTACCTACGCATTTCTTTCCAAGATTCACTTTGACCAATTCATATTTTCATACATTTCATTTCACGAAAACGCAAAAATAACCTCCAGACCAATTAACCCCTAACTACCGTCAGAAAAATACATAAGGAATTCTTTGCCGAATACTTTTTTGGTGTTGATCTTACCAACACCTTATAAAGACCCATAATTCAAAACTTACCTCTACCAAAATGGAGGGTATTTTGGTAGAGGTGAAAAGTAGTCCCGTATAGCTTAAAACCGCAATAAAATTAAAAATTATCTTCCAGTTTGTATAACCACCCCCTTACCCGTATTGGCCAGTCTCTAGGGTCGTGCACATAATGCTACAGAGGAAATTGCCCCAACGTCCAATTGCTCAACAGTACAACTAGCCTTTACAAGCTCAAATGCACAAGGTATTTCTTAGCAAGAGTCCGTTTCTTTTCAAAGAAAATTGTTCTATATAATTGGTGAGCCGGTATCGGGTTGTTTCTTTTTTTTATTGAAAACTAGCGATCTGCCCATGTTTCGCGCGGGTGCAATGACGACAGAATATCGAGATTTCTGTGCTACGACGAGTATATCTAATCTGTATTCGCGATTTATTTGCCAAAAACGTAAACAAATATGAGTTTATGGAAAAATAACTTTAATTCCAACACAATAAAGTTCAGTTTACGCTACAACTTCAGAAATTTTTGTAACTTTTTCAATAGTGCTAGTCAGTCTGAAATCAACTTGCCATTAAAATAAAGTTGAAGTTGTTGTTGTATAAAGTTGTTTTTATTATAGTGTTGTTTCAAATTGATGTAATTTCAAGTATGAAATTACATCAATTTGAAACATGAATAAACTTTATGTATAAGTTAAATATGAATGTATTATACACACAATTTTTCGGAATTAATTCTATAAACGATGGTGAAAACTGTATCCGTTGCGTAGTCTAAAAGGTCGCGGACGCGGTCACACAGACAGATACGAAAAGCGACTCTGTTTTATACTAAATAATATATACCTAGATATTTGCACAGTCCAAGGCGAAGGTTCACGATTCCGTGACCACTTCTGTTTTATATTCACGTAATTGTAATAAAGATGCCATATAGCCATTTCCTCGTTCCAGACTATGGAGCAATAGTCAGCCAAATAAAACCTTCGTCCTTTTGTATGTAAGAAACTCCTGTACAGGACATAGATGATTCTCAATAGGGTCATATTAAAAGGCTGCGTAAAAACTAAATTCGGTAACAATACAATTATCAAAACCAATCTAGTTTTATTATTATGAGAACCTTTCATACCTTAAACCGTATACTAATGGTTACCACTAAACCAGACAATGAAATTACAAAATGTATTCAACAACACTATAATTTTCTTAGCACTTTCATAAGTAAATGACGGAGTGAGGAAGGTGTTAATTTATAGTACAATACTTCTAAATTAGCACAGCGTAATGACGGTGTTAAATCATTTTTACTTCGCCTAGCGGCATTACGCAGAATTTATTACAGCGAATGTCTGTTTCGCGCCGTTTTCGCGAATTAAGGAAATTATTTGCCTAATTGTTGTTTAATGTATTAGAAAAACGTTGTTTTTGCTGCTGTATTATTTTTTAAATCTTATGATTTTGTATCAACAGTTTGTTGGCCTCCATGTTTTTCTGGTCACTAAATTTCAAAACTGTTTATTTGTTTTTTTGTTTGTTTAATGTCTACGCAACGTTCTGAAAAAAATATTAAAGTAACGGCAATAATTACTCATTTATTTTATTATGTATGTACACACAGTAAAACAGATACTGATACGAAATACGTATGTACTCGTAGTTAAAAAAACAACAATAAAAATGAATCAATATAGTTTTTATATTAGGGATATTTTGCCTAGCATGCCCGACCTTTCCCAAATATATTGGGGTCGCCTTCTAGACGAAGCAGATGGGACTAAATAATAGCAATATTTTACAAAGGGCAACTAACATCTGACCTCCACAACCCAATCACCTAATAGGCAGTTTTCATATTCTAAGGCTTCTGACTACTACTCCTCCACTTGAGGGGCTTTCGGGCGTCTTTAACAGGAATTGTAAATGATGATACAATTTATGATATCATATCTGCTTATTTCATCGTATATTTTATCGTATTGTAAAACAAGAACGAATTGAACACTATTTTTACTGCAGCGTTTTCTCTCCTCAACAAGTTTACTCATAATAAACCTACAATTTATTTATTTTTTAAATAGAAAGAAAAGACAATTGGATATTTGACACAGAAACACGTTCATATGAAGAAGTTAACTAAAAAAAAAACTCATGAGCACAGAAGAGAAACAGTCGGTAGCTGCACGGCGTGATTCAATTAAGAAGAAATAAAAATCAAAGCTAAAAATATACATAATATAAGCAAACACCCCAAGTCCCCACATAAATATCCAGCCTATATCGTCAGCATCAGGATTAATGTTCGCAATCACCAGTCAATTACGCGACAGAGCTTAATCATTGTATATTGGCACAAATGAGGCGCTCCCTGTGTACCAGTTTACCCCTCCACTGGATTCTATTGTTGTGGTAAATAGAGGTACCTAGTTCACCTATAGGTAAATGCTAAATAGGTATGATTTAGACAAGAGGTGTAATATTCTGCGAGCATATTGCTCCGGAAGAGAATAAGTTCTATAGTTTAGATTTTTTTAAAGAAAAGCGAAGACAAGCTAGGTTTTCAAGTAGATACATAGAAACGTATAGCTAGTATTTCACAGGATTTAATTTTTGAGAGGCTGTTCGTGCTCTATGGACGGATGGACTGTGTGAATGATGATATGGTTAGAATGGGGGTGACCACCGAGATGACGACTAATAGAGAAGTATGGAAGAAAAAGACATGTTGCGCCAACCCCAAATAAATGCCCCAAGCAAAGGGCAAGAGAATGATGATGATGTTCGTACTCTATGCTAAGAAATAAACTGAAGAAATGCTACGCAATAAAGTTTTAATCAAGTTAAGCCAAGCTTGAAATGTCAGTCGACTATATAGCCTGTTTTTAGAGACGAAGGTAATAAGAGTATCCACGCTACAGTTGTTTTATTATCTTGTCATCTACACAATCCTTCTCGTACATATTTTTTTTAGGATTTCCACGCATTTTAACAAAAAAAAATGTCCGGAGAGTTAGCTTAATGTTTCTAACTAAGTGTTGTAACATTGGCAACTTGGCTGCACGATGTTTTTTGACCAAAATTATAACTTAACGTATATAGCATTATCACATGAACATGCAGAACAGACATAGGTAGGTAATGGCATACCTATGTCTGTGAGAGTCTCTGTGTCCTACCCAGTACGGGTTGTCTTTAAATTATTTGTTTCTAGAACGTGGTTTTCTCTCGAATTTTTTTCTTCACCGTTTAGACCGCAGTCGTGATGAAATAATTTACACAAAGTGAAGCGCCTCTATGGGTTCAAACCTACGACCTACAACTCGTAAGCCGCGGCCGTTACCACTTGGCCACCACTGCTCAGGTAATACGCGTATTTTGCGTACGGCAGAACTGACATATTAACTTGCCTAATTTCTAATGGGGATATTAAGCCCTCTACTTCCACTTAGCACCATAATAACACTTATTTCAACAAGGAAGTCGTTTCGTCGCAACAGCCGAACTGTTAATGCCTATTATCATAACGTTTCCTGACACAAATCGAGCCCTCCCAATTTCCCGTCTTTAATATCACAGGAAATTGAAATACCGACGTCATCTTAATCATTACCCTTTGAAATGTCCTGGTTAAATGTAATAAGTAGGTGATGGTACGGACGCCAGCAGGTCAAGCTATCCGAAACTGTCAAATTTTCCCAATCAACCTTGAACCTTAATGCTTTAGCGATAAAGTTGAAAATCTATTAAAGAAATTTGACAGATTGTAGTAGGTTGATGTGCTGGCGTCTGTACATGAGAATCTATTCATATTATAAATTAAAGTCCATTTTAGTGTCTGTCTGTGTGATCGCCTTATTCTTCTAAACTACGCAACGAATTTTCTTCATCCTTTAGATTTTAGATAATTTATTTCTGAAGGTTTCAGAGTTTCAGATCTGGATGTTTGGTCAAGTAGTAAAACCCGTAGGAAGCAGGAGCGGGTCCTTGTTATTTGGATAAATATAAGTAGACAAAATGCCTATATCCTTGAACAGCCTTGGGAAAAGGCTAGACAGCTGATGATTCATATCTACTGTGAGTGATCGTACCTAATGTCAATGATCGGTTTCTTATTTTGGTTTGTTTGTTGTATTTAAAACCGACTTATTGTCGTCTTAGGTACGATAGTTTGGCGGCGGGATCGTCCGAAAGGGTTACCGCTGCCCTGGAACAGAAAGGGCAAAGGAAGGAACACGGGTGGGTTTTAGTCAGTAAGAGTCTGACACTCCCTTCCGCTCCACCCAGAGCGGGATGATGATTTGATGATTTACCATCCACAAAAAAAAAAAAAGGACGATAGTTTTGCAAGCCATTACTTGTGTATTAATTTCCCAACTGGTTCAAGGAAACCGATAGACTACGTTGGTAAAACATTATAATTTATTTATTTAATCTTTTCGCACACAAAAAAGTACAAAGGCGGACTTAATGCCCTAGGCATTCTCTACCAGTCAACCAAGGTTGGTAAAGAGATTAGAATGGCAGGTGCTATGGCTGAGCAGAACAATGATAAAAGAACTATTCAAATGATTGAATTATAAATAAAAAACGTACACAAATACATAAATAGGTTAAAAACCTATAATACACATACATACTATTTACTATAATATATACTTATAATACATATATAGAAATTCAAGGGAGAGAGGTGTTGAGATGACTCTACACTATTTGTTTAGAAAATAACCCTGCAATTTCCGTTAAAATGCATGCCAACTGAAACATTGTAATACAGTTAAACCTCTGCTTGACAGGTAACCGCAGTCTTCAAAATCTAAAGTTCTAAACGATCAATTAACCCGAACCTCGTACCACAAGACAGTTCAATAGATAGTCCGAGCTCAAGGAGTCTTTCTTTTACGAAGCGAGCCGAGTTAAAAGCAGTATCGTCGGTAAGTGCAGCTCTCAGCCACGTAGAGCTGTAACCGGTCGGTTTAAGAACTCAAACGTACGAGTCGGAAGTGAGGGAATCAACCTACTTCTGGAAATAGACTGAGGATGGATTATATACACGTGCTGTCTGCTTATGCTCCTGCTATATACCTACAACTTGTAAGTCGTCGAGTCACCTGTCGACGCGCTTTAAAAGACCATCTCAGACATCGATCTACATGGTCATCATATGATCTGACCAAGATTATGTCTGGACTTTAAAAGAGACCGTGACCTCTGAGTTTGTTTCGGCCTTTCTTTTCAGACTAGTCAGATAGGAAACGCCGACCTCATCTAGTTTTAAAATATGATTGACGTGTAAAAGTGTTTGTACAAACCAACTTACAAAAATAAAATCATTTATCATTTACTTTACGTAGGTATATAATAATCATCACCACTGCTCTCAAAATGGTGAAGGAAAACATCGTGAGGAAACCGGCATGCCCAAAACCAAAAATCTAAGACATATGACATCCACCGACCCGCACTGGGCCCGCGTGGTAGATTACAACCATATCGAAGAGAAGAGGCCTGAGTACCAGCAGTGGGAACATAATATCATAGGCTGATTAAGATAAGATCACCTTTGCTCCAATATGTGGTTTTACTTATCCTAGGTATACAGAGTGGCGATTAGGTTATCACATTAAATAATACAGCGGTCATTACAAGTTGTTAAAAAATGGAAAAAAAAAAACAAATAAAACGATTAGCGTAAAAATTGTCATGAAATAAAACATCCTTGATAATAAGTCACTAGACACGCGTGAGGCAATGGTATCAAGAATTCAACACAAACTTTATGTTATTGTTACCAAGTAAACACAAATTAAGTTTAATGTTGTTAGGTAAATACTGAAACGAAAAAAGGTGCCACGACTAAAATTTTAATGGTTATTAATTATTTTAATTGTGTATGTTTAAATACGTTATGTAGAATACGTGGTTTCAATTCATGTGATGACCTAATCGCCACACTGTAGTTCAAAGACATGTTTTAAATATTATCAAACGCCTAACGCTTCGCTGGTAAATATTAATGGTATGTCATTAAGCAGTACCTATTTGAATCGTCCTAATATACGAAAACACTTAAGCTTTAAAAACTAAGTTATTAGTCTTCAGAACGTATCATCTCTCTCTCTCTCTCTCTCTCTCTCTCTCTGGCGAATCTAAGTATCAACGAAATATCTGCAGTGTTAACTTAAAGCAAAAAGTGATGTCGATGTCCCGAGGGCAAAATCATTTATCAAAACAATACATGACAACGACGTAATCCAGTAAATGTTACGGTCAATAAAGGTATATGGCACAACAAATTATGATCATCTCTAACCCATTTAGAACAATGCCCAATACGCTGAATTCCCTCCTAAAATAGACAAAGCACTAAACCCGAATCCGACCATTACCGACTACATTGAATTCCCATCGAAAATGCGGTTAGAATTAGCCGTCGGTCGGTAAAACCCGGCGCGGAGTATTTGACAACGGTAAGCTTGCCCATTGCGAACTCATTGGTCGGATGACGTCACCAACAGAAATCCCCCATGACAATAATATGTGACATTGTAATAATCACTCAACGCTTTGGTAGTTTATGCAATCAGTGCCCATGTACAATTAGGGATGACGTCGATATTTATGTAATTTGTCACTGTCAGTGACTGTGACACGATAGGTGTGAATGAGGTGACGTGTCTCTTATCTCTTGTCACGTTAGTGGCTAGGTCATGAGGACAGTAGTCAGTACTCATACCATTACACTTGTGGCCTGAGTTTTTTAGGCCACCCACATTTCTCTTTTTTTTACCAGCCTGCGCTGTTTCACTCCTGCGGGTTAAATGCGTAACACACTATCACTAAGAATGGGTTTCATTTTGACAGTTCAACAACATTCATTGCGTTATGTACGTTGTTAAGCAGACAGATTTTTCGAACACTTGAAGCAATGGACTAACAATATCTTTCAAAATGATTCAGATTGAGATTGATAGTTTGTTACGCAATTAGGGTGCTGGGCAAAGGCCTCCTTCCACTCCTTCCATCTTTCACGTGCCCGCGCATCGTCGTCACAATTATGATGGCACCTACCCAACATTTCTCTTTAAACCTAGTTATGATGTTTTATTCCCATGCATACTCCTCGGTCAATTTGTTATACAGTTTTACAGGGTGGCAGGGACATCGACGCGCAAACTGTAACCATCGATTCAGCACATGAGTTTAGACCCCATAGCGTCGAAATTTTTCGTCGATTATTAAAAAAAAATATTGCTGTTCCGTACGTTTTGACCGCGTAGGTATTGCAGTTTTCTATGAAATAGAGGATTTTTTTTTTTATAACCGACGAAACTTTTCTACGCTATGGGGTCTAAACTCATGTGCTGAATTCATGGTTACAGTTTGCGCGTCGATGTCCCTGCCACCCTGTATACTATACATGCTATTTGCAAAGTAAGTGAAAATCGCTGTCGGCAAGACAGGCGATTTTTACTTAACTTTTTCACCAATTCCAAGAATAACTGCCGCATCAAAGGACTGCAGTGACAACAGGCGGCAACCGAATTTATCGACAAATAAAAATCAGGAACTGAAAATGCAAAGCTGTTAAAGCTATTCATCATTTCCACGTAATCTACTTTTGACTGAAGCGGTATTGTTCGATTCGTTAATCTAAAGTGGAAAGTGGATTTTAGCTTGATGTTGCAAAAATACGATAAATTATGTAAAAGAAGGTGTATTGACAAAGAGGTTACTTTTATTTAATTAGCAATATTGCAGTGTGTTTTTTTATGAATCGACCCTGTTAACCAGCCACTAAAAATAAAATTCCTCGCTGATTGCAAGCGTACTACTGAGCATGAGGTCCTGAGCTCGATTCCCGGGTCGGGCAAAGTGTTAATGGGTTTTTCCATCTGAAATTTCTCAGTAGCAGCAGTGTGGAATTGTGTCCCGTTGATGTGAATAGCCTCGCCTCTGTCTTAAAAATAACCGGCGAAATGTGGGTGTAGTACAGGTACACCTCTGCCTGACCTTTCGGGGAATACAGGCTTTATATAATGTTATGTAAAAATAATCTCCGTCCATTAATAAACGTGGACGAAAGTCACAACCAGTAGGTAAAAGCTTCAGATTTACCATAATTTTTTTTTGAGGTTTAAGTTTGGCATAATTTTACTCCGTTTTTTATGAATGAAGGGGCAGATGTTTTCCTACCATGGCTGCCAGAACTATACAATATGTAACATAATTAACGCAAGACCTCGTATATCCCAATTGAGTTAAAAATATAATACAGTGATCAAAACTTATTTTTTTAAAGCTAGCTATTATTTAATTTAACTTTTATTGTAATGTCTACGATTTGCATGCACTTAGCTTATTTAATTTTTCTACACCAGCAATGGTAGTATATGTGAATCAATGTTTAATTTAAGATCTCAATGTACCATATACTTAGAAATAAATAAATATTATATATATATATTATTATATTACTAAGAAAATCAGGTTAACCCTAGCCTTACTTTATGCATTTAAATTAAGTCTTATTGCCTTTAAATAAGATTTAATTTTCATTGGCTTAATCGGCGGTTAGTATAGCAGAATACTTAATATCTCAAAAAATACCTATATTAAAAGTTACTTAAATCGATTCAATCAAGGCAATTATGAACAAACTACTTTCAGGGCTTGCGTTTATTCTTTTACATCTTTTATATCTATATACTTTAATCTAGCTAAATGTCGTGTCTATCCATTTGGTATATACGAGTATGCAGAGTTGAGTGATAAAAGTCAATCTACTACGTGTAACACTATTTCAGTCCCTCTATTGTCAATACCCAAACTAAAAACCATCAAAGTTACACTTCTCCAAGAGAACAAGTCTAAAAGTTAATACGCAAATAGATTTACAGCCCATTAACATACAGTTTAATTTATACTTCAGAATACAGCTACATCGTACAATACGCCTCATCAATCATATTCCGCACACGAAATGCAAATATAAACCTAAACGGTATGTAAATAAGGTTCATTTCCCAAATGACGGGGCAGTTTACCTCTAAATAACATGCATTTCACACAAATTTCATATTAGCTCATTGTGACACAAAATAGTCATTATTCATGCAGATTTGTGCCCAAGGTATATGTTTAAGCGCTTCTGTTTACAGCCGAAATATAATATTATATTTGGCTTTATTACTTCTTGGTACTTAGAATTTAACCTTCATCAGGAGTCCTGAAAGGTGGAGAGGGCACTTGTTTAGACAAATTGTAGTCTGTTTCAATGTTACGTCAACAAGTGTACAGTAAATCCTTTGGTTTTATAAGATGGACAACAGACACACAAATAACGGCTATCTAAATACAGAGCGTTTTTTGACCCCTTTATGACAAATTCTGTCATTGTCATGACGGAACCGAGAAAACAAGCCAAGCTTTTCTGCTAAAAAGACGGAAAACAAATAACTGTTTCTTAACATTTAACTTGAGCTTTACATCGACTGCTATTATAAATTGTGTTTCTTCTGACGGCCGATTCAATTAAAAATAAACAATCGTTCTTGAAATTCTTAAATTCGTTTACAATAAACAAATTCTAACATAAGTCACGTTGTTCGCAAATCGGATGAAGAGGAATGGACAATAAATAAATTGAACATACAAAAACATGGAAGAAAAATTTAATATTGAGACGTCAAACAAATTGGATTTGATAAAATATATGAAAACAAAAATCTAAAAATGGATGAAAACAGCAAGGGTAGTGTAGATATTGCAGTCGTTTTCCCTCCATAGCAAGAATCATGGCTTGATGTGTTTGTTTTACATATAATTAATTAGCTTCATACAGTTATCTGTCGAATTGTTCTGGTTTATTTTATTCTTGCCAAACATCGTGGTCGTCTTTGAACTAGTTATTTTTTCATTGTTTCTGTTTTGTGTATCTTTAACAACATTAACGGTCAGACTGTCTTCATCGTTTTTCTTGTTCTTTTTTGCTAAATCTCGAATTGTTGACTAATTATTGCAATTTGATATCATGTCATGGACTTTGCCTCATAAATATAAGCACTTGTCAAACGACCTTCATCACAAGAGTATAATTTGTCAAGCCATATAGACTAAACCTATAAAAAATTACCCCATTACATAATACTGGAAAACTTTTTAACCAGTGCGCATTTTTTTGTTGGTTCTGTATAAGTAATAGACACATTGCCATTAATTGTTTAGACCTTTTTTTATTTTTTTGTCCGACTGGAAATCAGCTAAACATAAACCATTATCAAACATGCCCTTGCCAAGCCAAATAGGAACAAAACAAATGAAAAATGCCACGTTATACATTTTACGACGTCACGTCCCTCACAAATGAGAATTTCATCCCAACCTTATCAAAACACAACAGAATCGTAATGTGTTTCATCATAAAACCTCATTTGATTGTTCCCGTCAATACGAGGTCTCGTAAAGTCGTCTTTTGTTAATGAACCTGATCTCTGCCGGCTGTCTGCGTTAAGAATAGAAGTTGTTTACCATATCGTTCATTGTATACCTTGAGCGTTACTCTCATCTGTCGGAGATTGGTCTTAAATTTATCAGGCTAATATACATACTTATGAATTGTGAAGGCCTGGAGTAAAGTGTGAGGATGGTTTAATAAAAGCACGTTGAACAATTTGAGTCGAGATGAAGAGGTGGTTAAATACTGGTACTCAACTGCATCCGGTTAGACTGGAAGCCGACCCCAACATAGTATTGGGAAAAGGCTAGGCAGACGACGATAAAGAGGTGGCGTGGTCGTGAGATTTTTTAGAAAAATTCTGGATTTTTTTTTTAACATATCACACATTTTCATGGCCGTTTCTTTCCATGCGAATCTTTATTATAAAGATCATTGAAATGTATAAAAGATACGTAATGCTTAACGGATTACGATATTTTAGATAAACAATTCAGCGTTCACCGACTATAATACGAAATAAAGATACAAAGGCATAATTCATGACGTCATTCAGACAATATACTTCCAAACTTAACGCCAATAAACACACTACGACACGACTTTGGCATAGATTCGGTAATCGCAGTTATAGCACCGAATTATTACCAGAACCGTTAGTATATCGTCTCCACACATTCCACTGTTCGTTATAAAATCTTTAGAATTCGCGCGTGGACTGACTGTTACTGATATGCATTTACGCGCAGTGTATTCCGGGATCCCGAAACAAAAGGTGTTCAGTGCGCAGTGTTGTGCGAAAACAACGCAAAATAGCTTCTAAAAGTAACAAAATAAAGTGCAAATCAAAATGTCGGTGAATATTGATATGGAGAACTTTTCTGCGAAGAAGAATTTGAGGCGTCGTACGTTGAACACTATCAAATCGGCTGTGACGGCGCTCAAACAAATCGCTAGTGAGTGCTCCCAAATTCTATTATTTGGTGTACGACACTTTTGTAAAAACAATAATATTTTTCTCGCAATGTCACCTTTTTGTGGAGTATTAATATAAAAGCGAGTAATATTTTAGCGAGTCAGACAGATTCGATTGATTGCTCAAATCGATATCTCGACTTCTTATATTATATTATTATTCTTATATTATAGTAGTGAATAGAAATTCATGAAACGTAATGGCTGTATAATATTGTTATAAGTGAATATCGATGCCGCCTCATCAATATTAATGTACTTAATTATCAGTGTGAAACGTTGTGAATGTTTTAATTACGCACGTTATTATTTTAAAGTTATTTTATAATGAATACTTACTTCGATTCACTCCTACGTTCACCAGCACATTAATAATTATTCAACATTTTCACAACTTTATAAGTATTTATTCAGCGCCTGGTAGTCGGAACCTATTATTTTTCCTTAACGTTTATTCAAATTCTAATAACGCAAATTCAATATTTACATATCGTGATAACTTCGGAGAGTGAAAATAAACTCAGGAGACCATTAGAGCAGCGGCTTACTTTCCATAACACTTGGTAAAGTGCGCGGTAACAATTCGTCGAGTATTTGCGAAACGTCAGCTTCTATAATGAAGGTGTCATTCAGGGGCTCAGAAAACCCATTGTGTTTGTCATCTCGCGCCCAAACAGTCTCGTCACTCTCCGAGAAACTCTCAAGCGCCTTGTTTGTCAGAACCAGTGATCGTTTGTTGTAGAGAGAAAACACTTCACAATTCGTTACATTTTATCTTCCAATCTTTTGTTACACCTGTATTTTGGTAACTAGGCCAATCTTGACGTTTATAAATGAACCGCGGCTTACCATTGTCTCTTCACATTGATTTGGTGTTAGACAGATCATTCCTGATGAATTAGGGAATGAATTTGCATAAATAAACCTTGTTTGCTAAAAGCTTCCTTCGAATGCTGATGCATAATTTAATGTAGACCTTATTCTCGGATACTAGCAGATGGGCATGACATGTAACACAGCAAATTATAGAGAATTTATAATTTGGAATACTTGGAACATAGTTACAGCTGTTGTGAATGGAATTTTAAGTAATCACAAGTGTGTTAACTGAGTTGTGATTTCGCTACCCGCAAACTTTGTTTGGTAAATACTGGCGCCCACCACGGGGCTCCAGAGATTGAATTATAAACACGCTTACAAGCTTAAATTACATAAATATTCATGTTCCGTTACTTTTGCGACATATGTTTGTACACAACAAGCTGCAAAACTTTTGGAATTTAGACAAAGTTTAAAATGTATCATCCCTTTTTTCACAGATGTTTGTTTCCTGCTCATAGTTTCAAGTTGAACTGCCTACACAAAAAGACAGGGCGGTACATATCTAATTGATGTTATCAAGAATTCATACACAACTGTAATTATATCAGTTGTTATCAAAACCTGTTAAAACACTCTTATAAACTTGTTCGTAAATAAAATTCATAAAATAATTAATCAACCTACGTAAGAACTAAGTGAACATTTCCTCGAATTGTCTTTATGACATTTACGATCTACTACCTATAAAACTTCTCAAGTCGGTATAACGGGTGTAAAAAGACACTTAAAGAAGCCGAGAGCCACTTGTACTCCCCGTCATTGAAATCATTTTTTGTACTATAAGCATCTGGTTACGGAGATATTGAAGGTCAAAGTTCTTTTTTCGTTTGAAAACAAGTTTTTGATATTATAACACAACTTTAAATACCCTCCGACCCCTGTACCGTTGCATGCATCCATAAACACAACATTTTAATTTACATTTACTACCACAAATAGCTAATTTTCACACCAAAAATAAAAGCAGTTTCCCAGCAATTTGTTTTGTGCAATGTTACTTAGATTGATGTACAGAATGCGTAGTTGATGGCTATAATGTGATGGGTCTTTTTACACCCTGTGTACAAACTTCTTACAATTTTCCTCTTACTTAAAAAATGTCTGTTCACTTTCACACTCCACAATTATTCTATAAATACTTCATCTAACTTTCGTTTTTCAACTCAATAATAATCGTTGAAGCTCGTAAATAGCCCGAAGTTTCCCCATTTCCCGCTAATACGGGTCGAGGCCTGCCTTTATTTGGCGCGTTTCCTGACCGCGATCTTTTCAATGTGGAGGCCAACCTTATTACCTTAGGTCGATCATTCACCGCATAGTCTGTTATCTATTGAAAAGTACTATTGCAGGGACTTCTAGGGACAAAATATCATAGATTTTCTTACAAAGTTTTAGTTCAACGGCACACCAAAGTAAAATATGATGTCTCAGTCTCGAGTCTAAAAATATTTTCTTTTTTCTTGCTTGATCGTTTTCCACAATGTGCCGATATTGCTACGCTCTTGACACGTGTAGAATCATAAAAAAAAAGAAAAACTGGTCAGTCTAGCAACGCTCAGCACTTTAAAACAAAATTGTTCAAAAGAAAAGTTGTATTTAGCAAATCGATTTTGTGTCGAAAACTAATGGCCGATTCATATAATTTACGGGCCGTTATTGGTTAAAATTAAGCCTCTTTCTTGTATCTTTATCAATAATGAAGCAAATACCTTATAGCTGTGCATAGTTCCATATAGTTAGGCAGACTAGGCCAGGCGCTGGTGGCTATTACAGGTAAAATTAGCTTACGAATCTATTTAATTGCCCAGTTTGGCAATAAAAAATGCTACCAATGGTAAGCAAAACGATTCGTTTTTGTTTATAGGAACCGAGCATATCTAAAGCCATCATAACGTGTCTTTCGTGTTTCTACAAGGTTTTGATTTTCATTTGTTTTGTATAAAATTGTGTACTTGTAGGCAACATGTTTTCCCAACGGAACCTTGATCACTTCAAAATTCACTTGCATGGCGCTACTACAATACTCTTGCAAAATTCACAAACACGAAACAACAACGATTGTACAGACGCCAGCAGGTCAAGCTGCCCGAAACTGTCAAATTTTCCCATTCAAACTTGAACCTTAATGCTTTGGCGATAACGTTGAAAATCTATTAAAGAAATTTGACAGATTGTAGTAGCTTGATGAGCTGGCGTCTGTACAACATATTATACTACAATTTCCTGCTGGGGTAATGTTTTGTGTTCAGTGTTCCAATCGCTATTCAGCAGGTCAACGTATTTTCAGCACTAACTTTGTGAATCATTATCGCTTTATGCCGCAGTGAAATGGTGGATTAACTCGCATTCATGCATAAATAGTCGATCGTAATTAGGTAACCGTAAAATTGGGTGTTACGAAAACCATTTTGCGTGGTTGAGTCACGGGAATTACCCTATAGAGAGGTGTACAATTATGTGTAGATACGATTACATACGTCACATCCAAACAGAAGTTGAAAAATGCTATTCAAATTAATCATCCAATTATTAAAATATAGGCGAGTCATAATCGCAAACTAACGGCTAGTTCTGATTTCTTAATATGTTTTTAGGTTGGTCCTAAAATAGTATATATTTTGTTTTTATAGTAATAATAAAAATGTATAAATATTGTTTTTTAAAAAACGGACTTATATTGAGAATAGGTGCGAAAACTTCGTGGTTTTTCGAGCGCTGCAAAGTTAGCACAGGTCTTTCGAAGCTGCAAACTTGGATATACGCTATTGATACTGGTCCTAACAACATAGTAAAAAATCAGAACTAGCCGTTAGTTTGCGATTTTAGCGATTTTTTGTGTTAGATATGACTGGCCTGAAAACTAGCTTCTGCCCGCGACCGCTTCGCCTATAGCCTTTATCAAGAATAAGGCTATCAAATACAAAACTAATTTTTCAAATCTGACCGGTAGTTCCTGAGATTAGCACGCTCAAACAAACAAACTCTCAGCTTTATTATTTTTATTAGTATAGATTTTCTAGCTTGGTTCCTTTCTATCTATATAGGATTGCAGTCCTAAATACTTTCGTGTTATTGATTCGCACAGAGAACATTTTAATATGTTGGCATCAAGAAACAGGCTTCTTGTCTAGTTTAGAAGCCAAGCGTTCGACTTTAAGCTGTGTCACTGTTTTATAACTTAATCTTACGACACAACATTGTACTATAATTATTATAGTTGTTGTGTACTAAATATAAATTATTTCTATGAACTTTCAAGGACAATGCATTAAAATTTTAAAACCAGTCATTGAGTGATTTTCTCTCTCTGGGCAAATATTGTACTTGAAGTCTTAGTAGAATAGGTAGAACCTATACAGCCGATAAAAAAAAAACAATATTCAAGACACCAATAATTACAACAGTACACAATTTACTTAAATCGACTCCAATAAAGAATTCGTTTTAAAATAATAAGTGTCTTTGCTCCCAATACATACAATTTGTAAGCAAAGCAAAAATCCGACTGGAGTACCGACGGAATATAAATGACAGAAAGCCTGTTCGAGAGGATTACAGCGCTCTATAAAAGGAACAACTTTCGCTACGAGCGGAGCCCGGAGGACTCCTCGGGAAGTATTCGACTTTCAGCCCTTAATGCGATCCTAAAATATTTTCATTTACACTGAATAAAAATTTATTTTCATCCAACTGGATTTAAATATTTGTCTGCTTTATCTTAATTGTGTTTCTGTCTGTCATTTCTCTCTCCTGAACTTTTCAGACTATGTTGCGGGCGGTGCGTCTGGTTTTTCATGATGTTAAAAGAACTGCCTCCATTTATAATATGCAGTCTAAATACTAGGAAATATACATGTCCAATGACTACCATTTTTATATTTTCGGCATGCTTTAACGAGTGGCACACGTGTGACATTCTGTACATATCTATTTTCGAGCTTTCCGAGGAACAGAAGTGTAAGGTGAGAGCTTTACCAGCTTAAAACCTCAGTTTGTCATATTACTTCTATAATTATTACTAAATAAAAGATGTTTCATGTTAAGATGTTTTTGATTGTTCTTTAAAGATGTTTCTACAGTTTTACATTGTTATCCTTGTCTCTTGGCTTGTCAGCCAAATCTCATTCCTACATTTGTTTTTTTTTTCTATTCTTTTAATAAATTAATGTTTGTCTCGTATCTCTGCCATCTACTTCTGAAAGTATTCATAAAGATTTCATTTCAGCACGAAATAGTCTATAATCTCTCCAGTACTATGAAATGAAGGTGAGATTGAATCTCAAGTATTTCAGCTTAACCTTACAGATGGACAAGTACAATCATACTTACTACCACACAGTTACATATCTATCTGTCAGCTACTAATAAAGTATTCGTGCATGCAACATTTCGTGCAGAGCATTCGTGCATGAATATTCTAACATTCTCAGCTAAATTATTATCTCTGACTTGGTCAAGATAATGATGTGGCTCACGTTTCTCTCTTTCCCAACTATATTTTACACATGAAGCTTAGAATTTGTTGGCGCCAAGTGAACTTTGGTATCATTGTAAGACAAACACATTACTCGTGTCCATTAACCAATTCTCCTTTCTTACAGCTTACAGCGTACGAGAAATATTTCATTGTAACTTCTCCGTTAATTTCACGATCCCAGAGTATCTCTGTAGATGTTTGTACATTGTGTTACTGTTGGAAGATTCATCATTATCAAACACGGTTTTATGCGGTGTTACACCACTGTAGGTAGTGCTATTTTGTAAACTTCTCTTGAAACTTCTCTCAGGTGACCATAATTTGAAGGCGACTTCATTTGTTTGTAAAGGAATTCATCTTTGTGGATTCATACATAAGGGCGTTTTGTTTTACGTCCTCTTGTCGCACGCGTAAACGTGTAAAAGGGCGCTAACTATCGTTAAACCAAAAAAGCGTTGTTTCAAATTACAATTACAGAATTATGCCCTTACCGTACGTCAAATAGTAACGAGTAGGTATTAAATCGTTATTATTTTACGTACATATGTTACGTTAACCAACTGTTTGAAACAACCGGCCCTTAGTATTTCAAAATGTGGTTTTGGAAAAATACCTAGTTTTGATCCACAGCCTGTTGTAATTTAGATGAATGCTGCTTTAGTCCTCTAAGGATAAGTCGTTAAACGTAAATTACACGGAATGTACGTTATGTGTAAAAGAAAAAAAACCCTAAAAGAAAAAACATATTTTCTTACTCCCAGTATTATTATAATTGAGCATCTTGTTCGTAAATAATGGGACTTGTTCGCGTATGCTTTAGTTTTATACGAGACCTTGTTTCGTATTCCTAGTATATACCTAAATAAATTATGTGATTTCAGCTCTTTGGCAAGGATAAAATGAAACAGAATTTATCAGTATCATCAATCTAAAAAAGTTAGGACACTCCATGGTCCACCAATGTGCAATAACCATATATACGTTTGTATATGTTGTAGTAATAATATCATCGTCATCACCACTCTTGGACTTGTGATTGCGTCATTATCGATATTAACAAACTAAAATGCATACCGTTCTTGGTGACCCTTTACGGTATACACGGCATCTTCTGTAGGAACTACACCAAGCAACCAAAATCGTAACCTTCACCAAACACAACTCATTTTACTCAAAATATATTCGAGAACATGCAACTTTGACCTTGTACTCGAGCGAGTAAAATTTAAATTCACAAAAGCCCGCTTTCATTCACGTTCGCAATCTTTCTTTTTGGCTAGTTTTTAATCTAACATCCTATCCTATCCAATGCGAGTAGAAAAACACATCACAGTTTCATCCGCGAACTTGTAGCCAACCAATTAAAAACCAGACAGCCTCGTTCGAGGACACTCGGGGCCAATTTTCGGACGCCTACTAGCACTTATTTTTTCGCTTTTACACGGTTCCATGGACAACCATTTCCACTATGGATGAGTGAAACTTGACGTTAGGAATTTTAAGCTATTTTCGGCTTGACCGCTTTAAAAAGCTTTAACGAGCCACTGATGCGGTGTAATGGTTTCAGTGGTTGGCTAGACGATCAAAGCCTACCACTTGTTTGAATTAAAACTTTTTCTGTGAAAAACTTTTTCGTGGATTTCTAGTTTTGATCCCTAATATTTGTATAATATTTTTTTCTTTTGGTTTTTCAGTTCTAAAACAAACAAATAGTACCTACAACTCAAGATCACACAGAATTAATTGCTTGGCCTTCCTCCACGCTGAAGGATTAGCCTCCGTTGCGTGTTCGCAAATAACAAATCAGACGCACCTTTACACAAGCTACCTCACGGATAACAGGAGGGCAGAAGGGCCTCCATTAATTTTCATCCGCTTTACTTAAATCACCTCGAATTAGGGATTATTTAGGCGTTTATTGCTTACAACTGCTGTCTCCTCTCAAGGGAATCGATTCGGGCTATGTTGCCGACTTTAGATACATAATAACGGCGACCAAATTGGCTTTCGACCTGATTGGTCAAACGTCCTTAAACCTATTATGTCTACTCGATGAAAATATTAAGGGAAGGTTTTCTTCTACGTTGCTTAAGGAAAGCTCCTTTGATCTCGTGTTTCTGCATGGTATAGCAAATAGAGCTCCAAAGGGAAAGCAGTGAACTGTAGGCTTATATTTTCCTCTGAATTTACATCATAAATTTGCTTCCGTTGAAGTTTGTCGCTGTTTCAAAAAAAATTCGCATAATTGTGTACAATACTTTGTTGTTGTCGACTTTAGGCGGCTGATCCTTTAAATCATCTTTGAGACAATTGGGTATGTGATAACTGGAGCAAAAAAAATATAACGAAAATTCATGAGTCCATTACAAATTCACATTTAGCTAAAGACTATCTATCTGATGTTTAATTCCTACTAAGCATTCTAAACACACGTTACCAAAGCAGCTATAGAACATCACGAACAGCAATCAAACGGACATACAGTCAGCCGCAAACCGATCAAATATACAGATCTCAACTGATTTCCATTCTGCATAATCGAAGGAGACAGGAATGGATGGCGGAATATATCAGACCGGATGACACTGCATTTTACAATTATCAGAGAACCGATGATGTAACAATCTTGTATAATATATGAGCCTGTTGAATTTCTTACGAAGGCCTCGGTAGGACAAGACTTGAATCAAGTCGTAAAAACTCTCATGAAAAGTAATAATTATAATTTTTCGGATACGCTTCGCAGTGACACGGACTTTTGTGCTGTTTTATTGGCACTTAACTTGATTCCGCTGTCCATATTCGTTAGGTAGTTGTGAGCAGTCAAGCTTAGCAGGTTTGATACTCAGACCAATTACTCTTTTATCTTTGGTTTCTGATCTCACCTTTCGTGCTTCCTACCTAGCTGGATGACCTAATTTTGGGTCTGCCGGTCCATTTGGTACACGACCTAAATAGTCCAATGAAACTTCCGCTTTCCATGAATACGTTGCACGAATGGAACATAAGACAATGACTGTAACCGGATTCGATTCCCAAAACTAGGCCAATAATTGTAAAGCCTTTAGATCTGTTCCGAGTCTGGATTTTCGGCATATGACGTGAGGAGGAAGCCAGTTTCGGCATAATATCTAGTTACTAGCTGTTTCTCGGTCAACGTCGGCGTGTATTTTGTATTTCATAAATTTTTTTTTTCACAAATGTCGAGGATACATGATGTACTCCTGATGTGGTCCTTCCCAGGACCACCTACCCAGCCACCCACCTACCCAGGGCTACCTACGAGTATCTGTCAAATATCATAACGATCGGTTCAGTAGTTTAGGCGTGAAAGGTAACAGTGTTACTTTGTAGCATTTATAACAATTATTAGTATGGATTTTAGTACTATTTTAGTATACCTATGTATGTAGGATTTTATTTTTTTTAAATGTTAAAAAATTGAGAAGACGAGAGAAGTTTCTGAACGAAACGTTGAGTGAAAGGGGAGTAGAGAGTGAAGGAGTGAAGGGATGACGAATTAAGAAGAAGGATATATTAAGGTGGACGTTGATTTTGCGAAGGTGAAAGTTATAATAAAAAAAAGAAGTATTTTACCCAAGAAACTGTGTTTCGATTTGGCCTCTTTCCTACATGTGTATAGTATGGATGAACCTATACTGCATTGTTCCTCAGATTTTAATGATGGGTTTAGACGAAAGTAACATAGAAAAAAAACAAAATTCCTTGCCCTCATTTGTTTAAAGTAAACGTGTGCCGAAAATACTTTCTCTTCTCGGCCGCATTTTGTGAGAATAGAAAAGAAAAAGTTTAAAAAAACGCAATGCTCGCTTCTTCTTACCTTTGTTTTTCGAGATGAAACGGTTTTCTCGGCCGTTTCTTCAGAGGATATGTATTCTTGTTGAATTTTTTTTGTCTGACATTATTTATTGGGGGTCGAGAGTGGACTAAACGATTATTTTTTTATGTGGGTAGTAAGTACTAGCTGCGCCCCGCGATTTCACCCGCATAAGTTTAGATCCCGTGGGAATATCATGATAAAAAGTATCCTATATGTTAATCCTGATTATAAACCATCTGTGTGCTAAACATCCAAATCAGTAAAGTAGTTTTTGCGTGAAAGAGTAACAAACATCCATCCATCCATCCGTCCATCCATACAAACTTTTATTAGTAGGACCAGTATCATAATTTTAAAAGTGTTATGACAACACTCCGTGTGTTGTCTTTCCAAAACGGGTCATTTCATGGGTTATTTTTGTGCAAATTCAGGGAAATGTAATCAAATTGACACTCTACGTCAATGTACCGTTTTACAGCTGTTTCAAACGACTATCAATTTAAGTTAGTTGTCAATTTACATATCAATTCAATTCTCTTATTTTACACAAAAAATAACACAAGAAATCGTGTGACCCATTTAAGAAGGACAACACCGTATCCTAACACTTTTAAAGTAATGATTTATCTATGATTTTTCATAAGTCACTCTCTAAAATGGGTCCCAAGAGAAAACAACCTTATCGAGCTGAGAATTTTCTTTCATTTTCCCCGCCACCCGTTTTTCATGGGTAATTACCCCCGTGAGCGAAATGACGTCATGCGTGATTGATAACGTCTTCTGATTAATATTTTATGTAATCTAATAAAATACATTTCTTATCCATACATGAGCCATTTTGCGTCGGATAAAGATTACGGTGTAAAGGCGAAAGCTTCAACCTTTACGTAATTGGTTCTTTTTATGTTCCCTATTGAGATTATTTTACGGCTTTTTATTAAATCTATTAATCATTTCATGTTATTGTGTGGTTGGGACTGACGCGGCATGGATTAACCTTTAGAAGATAGATTCAATTACTTTATTACAAACAATTTTGATTATATGGAATATAAAAGTATCCTAAATGATAGATGGGGAGGTAAATGGTTTTATTTCTGTAAGAGGGTTTGTTCACTTTTACACGTCAATCGTATTTTAAAACTAGATGAGGTCGGCGTTTCCTATCTGACTACTCTGAGAAAGAAAGTCTAGAAATAATCATGTGAAGACCATGTAGATTGGTGTCTGAAATGATCTTTTGAGAAAGAACCACACAGATTAAGTGGACCTGTCCAGTCAACATAAGCTCTTTAATAGAGAAAAGTCTGCGTAAATATTGCTGTAGACACTGTTTTGTGATATACAAAACAGTGTTGTATTATAAATGCATAATGAAACAGGAAATGACAAAGTTTATCGAAGTCAAAAGTTTAACACGACATCCTCTGTCTAGCCTTTTCCCAACTACATATTATGTTGGGCGACCCCAACATAATTAGTTGAGAAAAGGCTAGGCAGAGGATCCAGTTAGAATCGAAGCCGACGCTTCGAGTCTAACCGGATGCAGCTGAATACCCAGTATTTTACATTAAGCGACGGCCTGTCTTACCTTCACAACCCAGTTGCTGGATAATACGATACCCCTTGCTAAGACTGTTTGTCAGACTTTCGGGCTTCTGACGACCCGTAACGGTCATCCATCCACGGACCAACCGCGGCAAGCGTAGTTTAACCTGATTGATCGACCCGCGCGGCTGGTATTACTTAGCCACAAAGTAAATCATTGGACATGAGTTTAAAACTGAATCGATTTCAGGCGCATGTGTGAGTGAAGAAAAGGCTAGGTTTTCAAACTGGACAGGATATTAAAAGATGCGTGATCTATACGATATTTTTGCATAAATAATAACAGCTAACCAATTTTGTTTGAATTAAATTAAACTTCCCTGTGTTAAATTAAAATTAGTTTTTCCATAAATATCCATTTTGTGATGCAAAATGGATATTTATGGAAAAACTAATTTAACATTTTCCATCAGGAACGGGATTTGTGCCTAACAAACTTACTTAAGCCCCCAATAACGTGCTTTGAATATGGATGGATGTCTCCGTTTTGTCCTTCGGGTAAAATGGGCGTGAAATCATTTTCATTAGTTATGTATGCTTATAAAAATGTTAGTCATTTCTAACAGTAAATTACTTGACTACAACTCGCGTTTATTATAATATTTCCGTTGATAATTAAACAGCGAGTGAAAATGAAAGTCACGTGTCACGTAAATTAATTAGCTTCTCAATATCAACTTACTTAACGTTTTCCTAAAATGTTGCGTTCTTCTACATTTTGCTGCCTCCGAATATGAACTCATTTCTGCGAAAACGTGCTGAACCATTTTATAATTCCGAACTTTATTCCGATATCATTAAAGTTCCAAATACAAAAACTGACGTCTAACCCGCATTTTAGTTGTCAATGTTGTATTCAGAACTTTACATGAGTCGGAATTTTCACATTACAAAACTGACTTGAAGGTTTGGGTTTGGACTGAAACTGAAAAACTGACTAAGATCCCGCATTGTAATAAGATGGTTCAGAGTTTCAACAAGGAGTCACTTGATTAATACTACAAGAACGAAGAAGTTTGTTAACTTTATTTTAGCCTATACTGTCAAACTGCTGGGCAAGACCTCCGCCAAATCCTTCAAGCAACTCTTTTCCCGCGCCACCTCGAACCAGCCCTCGCGATCAGCCAGGTCATCTCGCCATCTCTTTCTGGGCCGGCGGCGGCGGCGCCGTCCATCTTCAAGCATCAATTGTATTGAGACTTTTGTCCAGCGGTCACCCTGCATACGGCTGATGTGCCCGCCCAATCCCATATAAAATAAAAAAAGTTTTTATTTATAATTTTTTGTGACCATAGTCTACTAATTGTTTGCCAAAGGGCAGGCATATGTGGCATCACTGAGTAGAGTAATAATACACAACTCAGCATTTAAATCTGTGAGTGAACAATAAATCACCCCTATTTTCCCACCCTTAGGGTTGGAGTTTTTTTTCCAAATTTATACGGGACCAACTTTGGGGTATACGTATACCCTTTCCAATAAAAAAAGAATTATCAAAATCAGACTACTTTGTAAAAAGTTATGCGTGGTCGATCAGACATAAAAAAATATATATATACGCGTCGACTTGAGAACCGCTTCTGTTTTTTTTTGTCGGTTAATAAAACTCTTGCACATTAATTGAGCTGACTCCTCAATTTTGAAGTAACGTAAGTGTAACACCACAGTACAAAATTATACAGTATGCCAACGTGTTTCACTTCGCTGTAGCGAGTTATAAAGTACAAATATGCTGGCTTCCACTTTAGAATATTAAACAGTTATGTTTAAGAAGCCAGAATATAGTAAATTGGGAGGGAGTCATTTTCCCGGTATCTTTATAACTAGCACGAACGTCTTGCAAAATAGTATAGTTGACGTTTTCTCGTCTCTTTCGAAGACTTTGTTTTCGAAATATTTGTAGTAAGCCGAGTGAGGGGCCCCGAGGGGGGAAAATGCTAGGCAGATGATGTAGTAAGCCGCACCATGTAAGCGTATTTACAACTAAGCAAGTACTCGTAGCATGAGACTAAGTAGATGGGTTTTTTTACTTGATGCAAGATTTACCACAACGTTATTTTGACGCGTTTTATAGTCATTTCATACAAGTGTCAAAGAATGACAGTTACGATTTGAATATAAATTATGGATAGTTTAGTTGCTAGTCAATTAAAATAATAATAATTATTATTGTACTCTCGCATACGCTCGCATACTCACTCATACTTACACACACTCTTTCACAAAGATACACACACCCTCAAACACCCACACACACATAACTCAAGACTAACACACTAGAGACATAAACAACACTTTCATTTATTGTTATTTTATTATTTATTTCCTTCTTTTCTGTTTTTCTTTTATTTCTCTCGGATTTGCCCTAATGGATTATTGTGTATAATTTGTGTCTTGTTTTATATATGCACATCACTTTGAAGGGACACTGGCTTCTAAGATACAGGTACATAAACCTAGTTTAGAAGTCAGGGTTTTCACTATGGAACACTAACTTAAGCCATTTTTAGACCAAAATAATGTTAATGCATTTATTGAGAAATAAAGATTTATTATTATAATTTGATAAACAATTTATTATTTGTATAGTTGGCATATACAGGGTGGTTCACGGGAACGTCCCCAAAAGTAGGGGGCTGTTTCTCCGAATAGGGAGGGAGTAGGGAGATGGGGAAGGGCGCGTTGGAACCGTTAGGTGATGCAGTTTAGTTGCCATAAAAAGAAAAGAAAGAAAGAAAAATATTTTATTCTGCACAAACAAAACGCACAATTACGAGTAAAAAAAAAAATAATAATAAAATTAAAAAAATTAAAAACGAGAAAAGATATTACACATAGCCAAAAGACGGGGCCCCCCTCCTCACACTTCCAACAACTCGATGGGGCCATCGAGTTGTTGGAAGTGAGTGGTACGCGAGATATTCCCTGACCGCCTTGTCTCACGTTTTGGGGACGTACTTTGGCCCCCACGCTCGCCAGACTTGCGACTTTTTTCTATGGGGATACCTCAAGTCACGGGTTTATGCTTCGAAACCTCGGACCTTGGACGATCTAAAAGATGCTATCAGAAGGGAAGTGGCGTCTATTGACGAAGCCTTACTGGAGCGCGTACACCAAAATTCTTGAATCGACTTGCTTCATGCTACGAGCAAGATGGACAACATTTGACGGACGTGATTTTCAAGACATGAAATTGCATGTATTTCCCTACAGAAAAATTTAAATAAAATGGTTCTACGACTAAAACTTTCATTTCTATGACTATTGGATTTTGAGGACGTTCCCGTGAACCACCCTGTAGGTATATTTACTAATAGTTATAGTGTAAATATTACTCACTTTTGACTATACCTGAACTACTTACCTACGGTAAACCGCCTTAAACTTCGGCCTGACATTAGGGACTGGCAAACTTTTGTAGTTTTTAAAAGAAGAGTAAAAGAACACTATCTTTCCACTTCATCATAGTTGTGTATGTATGTATTTATTGATTGCGTTATAATTATTAACATTCTAGTGATATTTATTTTAGAAATATGTAAGTATGTAAGTATATTCTCATAATATTTGTTTAGTTTCATTACGTGAATTGTTTATATTATGCTATCTATTGTCCTATCGCAGGTATGCTGGAAGAGATTTCTTATGAAATAAGCCTATTTACCTCTTTTTCTGTTCGGTTTTTGAAGTGAAAACTTCTTTAACGGCGTTGTGCAGTTTTGTTGTGATGGGTAAAAAATGTTGAACTCGCGTCAAGACACGTGACCTGATCGAAAATTCGTGAGATGGAGCTCGCGTCAGGACACGTGACCTGATCGAAAATTCGTAAGACGGAGGGAGAGTAGACCGCATTCCAAAATATCAAAAATGCACAACGTGAATATTCAAGTTTTCGCTTCTGCCGGCACTCCCGGAGTGCAACCCGTTTTTTTTTCTTGTCTGTTTATACAGGGTGGCAGGGGACATCGACGCGCAAACTGTAACCATGAATTCAGCGCATGAGTTTAGACCCCATAGCGTCGAAATTCCTCGGTTATTAAACGGTTTGCGCGTCGATGCCTGTCCGTCCATGTCGTCCCTGCCAGCCTGTATATGTGTGTACATAAATGGTAAAATAAAATAAAAGTCTGAATCAAACGTCACTTCCACCTACTGCTATTTTTAGTCTATATTCTAGCTCAAACATGCCTATGAGTTTGTGTATACTTTAGGCGACACTTAATTATACATGTAAATACATTACTGGCGCTAAGCTAATATCTACATTACATTACTGAACCAATACCGCACTGGAATTAAATGTTCGTGTTTATGATTGTGTTTAGTCATTGTAGCATAGAATAAATAAAAAATGTAGATAGTAACGATCAGTTCATTTAAAAACATCAGTTATTTATATAAATCGCTCTTACAATAAATAAATTAAGATAACTTATTTTCACATTTTTCTCAATTGGATCTAGAAGTAAACATTCGCAATAACCTACACATTTCTAACAAATTAGTATTAACGAGACTCTCTCAATATCCGAAATTCCATAAAATGTGTGTAAATGTAGCCAGGTTAATCAAAAATTTACCAATGTAGCATAATCAGCCTATAATGTTCCCACTGCTGGGACACAGACCTCCTCTCTACAAGAGGGAGTGGGCCGTAATTTACCATGCGGGCCCAGTGCAGGTTAGTAGATGTCACGTCTTCGAATGTTCGTTTCTAGGACACGCCGGTTTCCTCACGATATTTTTTCCTTTACTGTTTTGAGAGCAGTGGTGATGAAATCTTTTACACTAAGTAAAGCGCCTGTCTAGGTTCGAACCTACGACCTACATCACGGAAGTCGCAGCCGTTACCACCGGGGCACCTTACTCGATATATTATATATAACAAAACTGCAAAATCCTCAACCACGGCACAAAATATGGCCCATAGCAATCGATTACAGAAGATGTCCGTATATTTTCAAGCAAATGCAGCGCTGCGCCAGAGCCGGCTTACGGAGCTTAACGGCCAACAATACAGGCTACTGTCTCAAATATATTGCTGAATACAGTCGTGTTTTCAATTAAAGTGAATTCTGTTTACAGTTTCTGTATGGTACTTCTGTGACGAAGTTAATACTATATATAGTTTTGGTTAGTTTTGTATCTGACAATTATTCTATTCACTTTTTGACAAATAGGACTTTTTAGCATTTCAGTGTAATCCTAGAGTCATCATCATTACCATTGACAGCCTTGTTCTTGTATAAAATAACATAATTATAAAAGACAAAACGAACACTCAGCATAAAATAGATACATACTTACAATAACATGAACAGTACAAGAATCTCGGTACTTTAGGTAATTACAACGTTACAAAACATTAACCCCTTTATTCATAAACGTTGCTTAAAGTTAGGTAGTGATTAGCGACTGTTTAACGTTACTTAACTTTACTCATCGTTTATGAATAAACCCCTAAGTTTGTGTACAATACGATAGCAGTTGAGTAAGCATAACTACATATCCCCAGTTACGTCAAGAGACGACGAGATGGAACTGAAACATAACTGATGAAATGTAGATTGTAGATCTACACTCAGGGAAATTGATTGTTTATCAAATCGATACACTACGCCAGTTAGCCGTGTTATATGCATGTCATGCAACTGAATTGCAAACGGTGATCTTTTTGCTTAAAAATGTGTTTCCTTGACTTTACTCTGCGTTCCCATTTTCACTTTTGCAACGTTAAGGTGGAATACAAATTACATGAAAGTAAATTAGATCAACAAGCAATTAATTTCAATGTAAAGTTCGATCAACGAGAACGAACTTATGTAAGCTTACCTCCGAACAATAGGGCTGCCGTCTTAAATATATTGCTTCGACCGCCATGTTTTCAATTACATAGAATTCTGTTTAAAGTGTTCCGTTCCGTTCCGTGGTTTGGTACTGTCGTCCCAAAGTTAATAGGTAATTGTTAATTAACTGAATTATTTAGTGAAGAGTACCGTCTTTGACGATTTCAATGCGGAAGTTATTCTGTAGGTAGGTATTATACTCACTCCAGTTTGTGTTCGTATCTTATCTTTTGTTTGAAACATTGTGCGTAGTGTCTCATTTTTGTGTAGGTAAATTATACTTGGAAGACTGAAATCTAACAAATCGCATGGAAAAGCCGCGCAAAAAACATTGTTACTTAATTTCGCAAACTAACGAAAATCATAAACGGTCGCTTTTTATTTTCATTGCTTAATTTATCACACAGGTACGTTAGGTACGTACGTAGGTATTTATACGTAGGTATTTAGTCTGGCAGACCAAGTACACACTAGTAAAAACACAATATCATTTCTATTTCATTTTTTTTTACTGTTATTTTTGTTTTATTGTTTTTAATATGTGTGTTTATCCTAACTTAACTAAAACTATTCACATACTAAAATATAGCATCGAAAATTCATCCGCATCGTTGTCGACTGGTTATGTACAGGAGACTGGTGGCATCACCTCGTTGTATGGCAATGCTTAGCCTCTGGCCAAGGCAAAAACCAGCCCTTGTGTCACGGGAAGTGTCAACAAGCTGTTTCGAAATTTCCTTAAAAAATAAACTTAGGTACCTTAACTGTCGAATACGACATCATAAGCTGTGGCCGCCACACATCATATCATGAAAATGATGGCAACGGAGGGTCACGGTGTCAAACAGCGCTCTCTAGGAAAACACATCAATGTCGACTTCTTTCATAAATAATATTTCAGTGATGTTATTCGCTGGTAAATTGCGGACGCTATGTGGCTGTGTGGAAAACTGTAGCTTTACATTGAAGATAGTTTTACGGCTAGGTATATTTCTATAAAAAAAACAATTATTGTAAATCATTATAAACGATACTCAATGAAGCACGTATCACACATTTAATGACGACCTACATACTGAATGGCGTGGTTTCTACAATTATATCATAATAAAAGGTAATGGAATGTAATTAAAACCTGTTACTAATTCACTTATTCAATTAAGTGCTATTTATAATGCATCAATTAAATCATATCATTTTATGTTATGAAATATGTATTACACTTTAGTGCATAATTATGGCTATTCATTCAAATATATAATAATAATAATACCAGCCTTTTAGGGCAGATTCACACCGGAGCGGCAGAAGCCGGCAGCGGCCGGCAGTGACGCCAGAATGCACCATAATAATTATGATGTTTGTCTCGTCGCGCGACCTTTTCAAGCGATACTGGGGGCTTAAAAGACCACTTTAAGCAATACCTCTAAAAGCTATTCATTTCCTGAATTCCCAGCAGATCATTAGCAATTCCTCTAATTTTCGGTAAATTAATTTCATATCAATCATATTTGGTGTAAACATTTGTTGACCATTTTACGAATTTCCATACAAACCTGTCAAACAGGTAAATTGCGTGATATGAATTGGGCACAGATCATATTATGAATTGTCAGTTTGTGATCATTTTACGATTTTTAATATGATTCATATTGTTATTCTATTATGACTCTGCCAAAGTGGCCTTTTTAGGCCCCCTGGTCTTTTAATTATGTAGATAAAGTTTTAAATTATTTCACAATGAACGTGCTCGCCGTGCCGCTGCCAGCCGCTGTCGTTCCGGTGTGTTTATTGTCCCACAGGGCAGGGCAAAAGCCTCTCTCTTCTACGGAGATGGCATGAGTTTTAATCACCACGCTTGCTCAAGACGGATTGACTATTTGACTATTAATTTTAAGTCCTGAGGGGTAATTCCCGTAATTTTAACCGTTCACAGTCTGATCTCAGTCTCAATCTGTCAAAAATACCACTAAATTATTTACATGTTTTTGACATTGATTGTCACCGAGATGAGATTTCGACTAGATTTTGAACGTTTTTAATTGGCCTTCAGGTTTCCTCACGACGTTTTCCATCACCGATATCAGTTAAACTAGACGTGGAAAATAAAATTTACAATTATTCTACAAGATCTGAATCCGTATATTATGATGACTCATGCCTTACGAGTAGGCGTTAAATTCAAGTTTATTGCGGTAAGCTCCTAAACTAACTTTCAGGCACAACTTTTGCCATAACTATTGCTCTCTTAAGACAAATTTCTGCAAATTAGTCCAGTAAGCTTTACTACGACTTGGGTAAAAATAACTCAACATACAGTGTGGCAGGGACGTCGACGCGCAAACTCTAACCATGAATTCAGCACACATGATTCTAGATCTCCTAGCGTAGACATTTTTGACAATTTTTTTTTACGCAGGTTTGTTCAGAGTCATGTACTGAATACATGATTACAGTTTGCGCGTCGATGTCCTTGCCAGCCTATATATAAATAAGTCGATTCAACAAATTCACAACAGCCCACACCGCTGTTTCTCTAAGCATCTGTCCTCTCGCTAACCGGTCCTCACTTGACACCGGGAGAACAATGGCACAGGTCAAAGTATGCCAAATAACCGGCGCGCGTGGAAATACCTACTGCCGCAGGGCCGGGATTGCCATATTAAAATACGGGGAAAAAGGATTATTCATAACGCCCAAGAAAGGGCTTCAAACGTGGGAATGCAAATGTTAGATATAAAAATATAGGTACTCAAGGACTCTTGAGGTTTTGGAATTTATTTTCTTCGCTATCACAGTAAATTATGAATTAATAATAAACAGAAATCAGGAGAGGAAACACGTCTTTTTATATGAACATAGTTCGATAAAAAGAAAGATAGCGACGATCGCCGCAATAATAAGTGACAAAAAGCTTCCAAATTCGAACTGAAGAACTGACTCGAAATTCGAATTCAATCACTCATGTCGCGTTCGTATTTTATTTTTTTATTCAGGCCGTGACTTATTGTCGTTGGCAACACAGCCGGTAGTGTACGGACGTGAAAGATTGTCGCAGCTTCGCTCAGGCTCCCCAGTTAATAATTGTAAGTGACCTCGTTCACAGGTACCATTGTAAATAATATATCGTTTAGATGGCTTGCGAACTTCGTTACTTTTTTAAAGCAATCATGTTTCTTGTTTAAAACGATGAAATGTATTATAATTCTAAATATATATATAACAGTAAAATATTTACCTATTGTGGTGTTACAACGCAAAAATAAATATTGAATGACTAAAGTAGAATTACTACACAATTTATACGAATTTTGTAATAATAATACGTCAAAAAAGATAACAATAATTTGTTATCATAAATCGTTGTCATATTACACAGTCATATCACATTTACACAAGAGAACATCTCCTTAAAATCTTAACTAAAGATACAATCGCGTCGGCCGAGCCGCGGTTATCCCTCAACATTATATAAAAGCTTGAGAGATTCTCATCCTATTCGCGACATTTAAATGAACCCCCGATGGCTCTATCAGCTTTTTACACGTCATCAGTTTTGGAGTGGAGCACCCTTCATTTTCCCTTGAATGGAGATTTTTCCAAAGCGCACATTGGCTCCGCCCTCCGTCTATATCTGTCGACAAAGCGGTTCGTTTCACTAAAAATTGCGGGCCATTTAAAATGAGTTGGCGTTTATTTACGAACTGTTTCAGCTTTAAAATATTTTAAAGGGTGATAAATTGGTAATTAAAGGCAGTGGAGACTTTAATTTGTAGTCCAGGGTAGTTTATATAAAGAGTTGCAGGAAAAGGTTTTACTTATTTACTTCGGACATTAAAAAGGAAAGTAATGTCACTGCAAAACAAAAAGCATGTATTTTAAGCAAGCAATTTTTACTTGTTATTTACGCACTTATTCCATGTAATCCATTGGCACGATGTTGATCTGAGTATTTTTTATTATTTCCAATTAAAATTGGATTTCTCATAACATACTCGCACATGTTGCTTGTCACTACATATTTATCCACGTTTTTTCCGCCGTAAATTATATTCACCGCGGTGAATATACAAATGTATTACAGTAGAGGTACTATAGTCGTTTAATTAAACTTAGGTGAGGCAAATAAAACTAGTAAACAATACTAAAAAACAAATACAAACTCCGTCATTACTCCGCCATTTACTCATTAGGCGTGTATACCTACAGGAGAAATATTGAATTAAAGAGAAGTTTCAACAAATTGGAGTAAACTTCCAGTAGAATTAAACATAGTTGGAAAACACTTGTATTACATTTTTCAAATTATGTTTAAACTTTAACACTGCGCTCCAAAACACAACTGACGTTGCTCAAAAAGACGCTAAGCTGAATTGGGACTGGTCACGTCTGCCGTGTGCCCAATGAGCTGTGGGCCAAAATAACCACCACGTGGAGCCCTGATGCGAGAAGGCGTTGTGGCAGACCCCGTAGAAGATGGCGGGAGGAGCTGGACAAAACAAACGACCAGTGGCCACTGTTACAAATTATCATTTGTGGCCTCTTAGGGCAAGCTAACATAAGCCCAAAGGACAGGTGGTTTGGTATCAATATATAAGGAGACAACAAACTACCTCAAACACCGTATATTTACAAAAATAAACCTAAAAGGTGAACCTTAAAAAACTAATTTACCTTATCATTAACAAATTAGGTAGGTGACTATAGCTATTAATATTGCCAGCCAACTAAAATTTCAGCAGAAAGAGCTAGGGTCGTGGGGAGTGGTCGAGTCCACTTTAGCCCTAGATTGAAAGAGCTGGAAGTCCTTTGCCCAGCAGTGGGATAATGCAGGCTAACAGTAACCATTAACCAGTTAAACATTAGAACACTACAGTTTAATACTACCTACAGTTTGAATGTTTTATTAACCAGACTGTGTAAAAGGTCAATTAAATTAGTCCTTTGTTTTGAAAGTGATTAAATAATTTAATAAAAGTCCTAATAAAAGAACCGTCTTTCAGCAAATCGTCGCGTACATTCTACTTAACCCTATTGTTCTGGGTCACTTACTTACACTCAATACCAGTAATTGCACAAGAAACTTCAATTATTGTTCTCCTTCTAATTGAACTAAAGCGAGATAGGGCCACAGCGGAACATTTGTTCTACAATCCCATTGTTTTTCCTTCGTCGAGTGCAGGTAGGGTTATTTTTATCGGGAAGAGTGTTTATAATATGGACCTGCAACATACGATGGGGTTTATCCGTTCTGCAAATATATTGAGTGTTGATTTAACTATCTATTAATGGTCCAGCAGCAAAGAAAAACCTTGTTTTGTAATAAGGGGGAAAGAGTTTGTTTGTTTGAACGCGCTAATCTCTTGAACTACCAGTCGGATTTGAAAAAATCATTTTTCATTCGAGTATTTAAATCAAATCAAATCATTTATTTCTTTGCAAACATGGGTGTACACAGGCGTTTTTTTTTTTTTTAAATAAAGTTTTCCATATTTTACTGTCACATGGGCCATGCAAAGGCTTATAATAATTCCAAATACAAAATCACATTCAGATTATTGGAATTACAATATTATAGATAAAATAAAAAATGTCAGCATGTTACAGTAATAAAAAATAAAATAAAAATTAAGCCAATCACAATAATTATGTCAATCAGTTAATGAATCATCATTAAGAAAATCGTCAATCGTGTAATAAGTTTTCATAATAAAAAATTCGTTTAACGCCCTTTTAAACTTAAATGTAGTCATATTTTTACAATATTGGGTACCTACTCTATTATATATGAGTGGGGCAATACCAAAAAAACTTTTTTTTCATTAGTGCGGTTTTACATTTTACTTGACACAAACGATTAATGTATTGAGTCCGTATTGGATTTTTTCTGACCTCTGACAGTTATTTAAAAAGATGTGGGTTATATTTCTCAAACAAAGCCGTTTCCATTATATGTATATAAACAAGGAAAAGTTAAATTTTTAACGATTTATAACAGGGAACACAGCTATCAGTTGAGTTTAGCTTATCAGTTGTCTTAAGACGCACATTGAGGTTGCGATGCTCAGCTTCTTCTTCTTTATAATAATGTTAATGCTGGCTACTTTAATAGAAACAACTGCTTTATGCTCCAAATAATTCCACGTTCCTTCTTTGCATGTTAAATCTCCTCCAAGCGGTTTTGTCAACTTATTTGCATAATCAAAACATCAATATCACTGCACCGTGTTTGTTAACGACTTTCAAACCGTATCAGCGCCATTTTGTCGTTGCGTGCCGACATAAACTTGATGTCATCGTCGTTGCGGATTTACAATGTTGCATGCGATGCCGACATCTTCAGGGTCTATTACATACTATGTTGTAGGTAGTATCGTCAGGGTTAAGTTTGACTTTAAAGGTAACCTGATTGAGTAACAATCATCCAAACATAAAAACTTTCACATTTATGTAGGAATTCTGCCGAACCCTTCGGGAATTGCATGCGTGATGTTATAGAGTTGTATATAATATGTTATTCCACAGGGCATTTAAATTTAACGAGTTAATGGGCAACGTACTCATAAAGAACGATGTAGCTTACATACAGAATAAGTAATTTACCGATTGGATTTTTTTTTATAAAACGCCCGATAAAACTATCAAAGCTATGTAGCATAATCAGCCTATAACATTCCCACTGCTGGGACACAGGCCTCTTTTCCGTTGAGGGAATGGGCCATAATCCACCACGCGGGCCCAGTGCGGGTTGAGCATAATTAATGTAAAACCAATATTTCAACATTCAAACCGCGCAATATATTATTTATAGCCTTACTAATAATATGAGCTTTATTATGCTCGCAATTTGTTAAAGGGACCTAAATTATCTTATGTAATCTGACTAGCCTGCATTGTCGCACTGCAGAACACAGGTTTCTCCCTTTTCCGCACAATAGTGTCTTTTGCTAGACCTAATCGGTGGTTCTTTTAGCCCATTTGTCATCTGACATACGGCAGACATGTCCGGCCTAAATTATAACATAATTAATGAGCAGATACTGTATACCTAGTGTAGGCTTCTAGAAACCAAATTAGATTATTCAGAGATTTATGGTTTTACAAAATCTAAGCAACATATCCATTTTCAATTTCTCATGACCTACATGTTCCGCCTTCGTACCCGGATCATGCTGAAACAATTATTTGAATTTAATTAGGGAAATTGCGAAATTATAATAACGCCGACCCCCCCCCCCCCCGGACATCCCAATTTTCCGTGCCCAAAGGCGTTTGCTTCCCCTTTGATAATAATTTCTGCCATAATTAATATTATCTCGAAGAGGGGATTTTTTGCTACATCAGACGTAAGTTAACGAGTAATTTGTAATGATGTAGGTCGTACATTTTAGCTTTTTTGTTGGTCTTTTGTAAAGTTTCGGGTTTAAATGATAAAGTACTGAAGTTTTGCTGAAAAAATACTGTTATGTTTCACACTTTGGAGTGAAACAAGGGGTAGTATTACCACTTAAGGCGAAAACGTCAGGGTAGCCCGTGAAAATTAAATTTGTTCACTTTTTTTTTTTGCGATTGGCAGGTCAGTGACAGGTTGTATGTTGATCTAAATAATGATTCGCGACCCTAATAAATATTTGTTTAAATAATTATTATCATAAAAATCATCAATACTGCTCTCTAAGTTCATATTACCTATTTCATTGAATAACTATTTCATGACATCATGACATTTGAGGCAAATTCTCAATATGGAGTTGTATTGCTCAGTCTAATGATTATTATTCTGTAATGCCATATTTGTTACGGTCACAAATCATATTTTATCAAAATACAATCTGACACTGACTTGCAAATTGCAAAAAACGTAAGTAAATTTGAATTTCGCGGGCTACCTTATCGCACCCGCCTTAAAGCTGCAGTCATAACGTGTTGTGTTTATAAGGGCAGTGTACAAGTCCTGACAGTTCGCCCGTTTCGGCACCAACGAGAGTGCAAACCACTCTGCTAAAAGGACTAAGTTAACGTGCATGGGTGATATTATACAGCTATATCTCTTCATTTACTTTTCAAATGTGAGAGTGTAATAATGAATTACCGTTAATAAATTGCTTTTATTTTCTGAGAACGCTGGAAAGGTCTTTACGCACTTTTATAAAATCACTAGCTTTTGCATACGACTTAAGCTCCATTTACATTGCCGCGGAACGGAGTAGAAGCGAGTTTTCGAAGCGATATTTTACATAGCAAAATTAACTTTATGTCAATTGTCTAACGTACAAACTAGATACGAGCTTATTACTGCCGGAACTCCCGAGAATGCACGATAATTCTCCAGAAGATTCGCGACCTGTGCGTATGTGTGTAGGTATCTAATTTGTGTGTTACACTTTTGACATTAAGTTCATTATGCTTTGCAGAAAAAAGCAAATTGAGCCTTAGTACGCGTGAAATTTCTAGCTCCCCCAACAGTCCCCGTCGCGTCGCAACGCATCGCCTGCCCGCACTTGTCTACTTCGTTTTGGCATAACGTTTCTTCTGACTTTTTTTATTATTTTCGCTTGGCTCATAATTTGCTTTCCTCAAGAATTAGGCTATCAAAAATGAAAAAAAAAAAAAAATTAAATCAGACTGGTGCTTCTAGAGATTAGCGCGTGTTCAAGCAAACAAACTTGCTTTATTATTAGTAAGTATAATATAGATTATTAATTTTTGATACAAAGCTTTTTTTGCACCCATGTTTGTAATTAGCGTATTTGAAGCTCTATTAATAGTGAATTAACACCTACATATTTATTGTTCCCGCTATAATTATACTAAGTAAGACTTAATAAAATCACACCTTAAAATCAACCTTCCGAAAATTCCCTTACAAGAACAGGTAGACTTATGGAATTACTCCCGCGGGGAGGCAGTTATCACCCCATCTCTCCAACTTTATCTCATAACCCGCAGTACATAACTTCGATACGAAGCCTTTATTACTAACTCCAGAACTGTATTAAAACGAACCATATTTGGATCGTTGGAAACTTGTAACAAGCAATAAAAGGGCAAATTGTGATAGGGTCGACATTTTCCTAATATATTTCTCTTTAGTTTCCGCCCCCTTAGTAAAATGTATAAAAATAAACTTTGTGCAAGCTCCTCAGTTGATGTTTAAGTTCTTCTTTTATTTTTATGAGTTTTAGTATCATCCCTCAGACTCATAAAAAAATTGTTAGTTGAAGTGGCGAAATTTGATCACTTCAGAAGCCACTCGCTGTGGCTTCCGAAGAAAACACAATCCTCCTTATTACAAAACAAGGTTTTTCTTTCGATCAGGTTTAAACCACTGACCCAGTTATTGAATTAAGAACCCAACTGATAGAGAAATGCAGTTCTTTATACAATAATGACAGCTTAGTTCGGTGCTAAGTTTTCATTTTAGTATTTAGAACTTTGCCTAAATCGAAATAAAGTTCGAAATACAAGTACTGGCTCAATAGTTTAGGCTAGAACTAAAGTTAGGTTTTGTTTTGTAATAAGACGGAATAAGTTTTACTGAAAAAAAAATCGGAACCGCGCACAATGAAGGTTTTCTTAGTTGGGATGAATTTATCCCAATATACTATGTATATATATATATATGTCACGGTCAATTATCCAACTGTAAATGTAAGTTTGTAATCGCAAAAAAAAAAAGATATTAATTTCAACTTGATACCTTCACGCGTTCCTGAGGAAAAGGATCTTGACAGACAGACGAACAACCGAAAAATGAAACCCTTACCCTTGTAAGGGTTTCATTTTTCCTTTTGAGGTACGGAAACATTAAACAGGCTTAAACTGCCATTTATTCCATTGCACGTTGGGTTTGATTAGATAGGTAATTTACGTGTCTAAAATCCTGAAAAATGAAATAAACTATCAGTAACCAAAGAGTTGCATGCGCACAGATAATAAACCCTAGGTATAGTCAACCTCGTAATTTAACCACGTTTGACAACAATTTCCAGTAAATTGAAACTTCACTATGGTTCAAAATATCTTCATGTTCATCATTTATTTGCATTCCACAAGGTAAAACAAGATGTTAACAAAAGGCTTGGAGCTAAGAACCGTTGTATACCCTGTCAGGGCACAGCAAAAATATTGTTTCATACATAGCTATTATTTAAAGTTAAAAATCTAAATCGTAGAAACTAAAATCCAAATAAAATTATACATGAAAACGAAATAATAACATCCGCATAAAAAGTTAATAACAAGAACTGAGGGCCGATTCTCGTAATTTTAAGACCGTTCACAGTCTGATCTCAGTCTCAATCTGTCAAAAAATACTTCTAATTTCCCTACATTTTGACAAGTTTTTGACATGTGTTTGTCGCTGAGATGATACTGCGACTAGATTTTGAACGTTTTAAATTACAAAAATTGACCTTCAGTCTGAATCTTACTGTCACATAGACAAATAAACCGTGTCGTTTAATGACGAGCAAGGGCTATTCAACGTTAGGGTAATAAAGGAATTACGGGTTTGACAATACTTACGAATACATCGAGGTAAGAAAACAAATTACCTTCTAGAAAACTCATTTGAAATAAAAGTTAGTTCATCGATCTGAAACTTGCATCAGCGCTCGCATTTGTCTTCTGAGCTACAACTTTCTAATTAAATCATTAACGTAGTTCTCTATTTTGTACTATAAAGCTACCATTTACCGGGTACGTCTTACATTGACTAGAATGTGTCCTGGCGGGTGAGAATATGTCATGCTCACTCAAATGTCTCAGTGATGGTAGCATATGTGTTGGACCAATTAGTTCCCTTCAAAATGAGCTTTCTACTGAGCCCTTCTTTGAGCTGCATGGTGTTGATCCATGCGTCATGTTCGTGAACGGGCGCCGTCAGTAGGGACTGGTCATCTCTTAGCTGCCACGGCTTGTTTTAATTTTAAATCTTTTTACTACGGACGCTTTGAACATGCATGTCTTTCTACATCGTTCTCACATGTATAATTTGAACGTGAATGGTGTAACCTATATTTTATAACAATATTTTGATTTAAAAGAGTGTCCGTGGAGTTTTTTGCCCGTTCTTCTCTATAAAGACGCTACGCTACACTTTGGAATGGGCAACTAGCTTCATCTTTCTGACTGACCGACCTCTTGACAATTCAAAATTGCCTGTAATTCGTTTATTTGAAATAAATGCTTTTACTTGAGTTATGAGTTTCTCGTGGACCAAAAAAAAATGCCTCTTGTATTTCTTGAGTGTTATACAAATAACTTTGTCCCAGATATACTGAGATACTTAAGCGGGTTCAAAATGTTAATTATAGGGTCCGAAATGTATTCTACTGGAAAATGTTAGGGTTTATTGTGTCACAAAACCCTATAAAATGGACGAAGGGATATTTTGTTCGGGACGGCTTAGAATCTTGAACTAAATTACACCTACATATACACTAATGTGTCAACTTACAGTGTTTATATAATAAATAAAGCGATTATATGAAAAAGTATAAACTAATACAAAACTTAAAACGTTAATCCAGTATTTGTCTACATTCAAAATTCGGATATTATAAAGTATTTCATAAATTGAAAGCTGTCAATTACAGATTACAAATTAAAATACAATTAAGTAGAACAATAGTGTTTAAATGTTAATGAAGCTTTTGTGTTTATTGATTTCGAAAAGCCTATAGGTAAAATATGTTGACAGTACATCACAAATATTATTCCATACATTTACGACGAAAAGCATGACGTTTTCAAAAACATTTTTTGTTAGTATTCAGTTTTATGGTCCATTCACACTTCACCGCAACCGCCTGTCCATGACAGGTCCAGGTGAATTATCTGCGCGTTTGTAAAAAACCGTCAATTGTCGGTCGAGTCCAGCGTAGAACGTATGTATGCTGTGGCATTTATACCTGTCACTGTCAGACAACTCTGTGACTCGACAAGCTGTGAAATGGCCCTTAGCGAAATGCCTTACCGGATTGATAAAGGAGACATATTTCAATTATTACTTGTACCTAAGTCAGATACTAGAAAAAGCTTTCTACTTTTTTTCTGTAAACCTGGGAAATTATTTAGAGCGTTAAAAATTCAATTTTCACACTATCTTACTAAGTGTTACCCAGTAAACCCACTAACTGGGTTGTGGAGGACAGCTAATACGCAGTCGTGTGTAAAATCAACCAGTATTTTACACACGACTGCGTATGATAGATGGACGAGTGTTTTCAGCTGCATCTGATGAGACTGGAAGCCGACCTCAACATAGTTGGGAAAAGGTTACGTAGAAGAATATCCTACTAATATTATAAACGTGAAAGTTTGTATGGATGTATGGATGTTTGTTACTCTTTCACGCAAAAACTACTGAACGGATTTGGATGAATTTTGGCACACAGATGGTTTATAACCAGGATTAACATATAGGATACTTTTTATCCCGATATTCCCACGGGATCGAAACTTATGCGGGTGAAACCGCGGGGCGCAGCTAGTGTATAATAATATTCAGTTTCCATAGAGTCTTCAATGAACACAATTTCCAAACTTCCATTCAATAAAGAAAAAGTAGGACGCACTCTCAGTATCCTCGTTGTATTTTTATACATTGGTTTATAGAAAAACTATAAATATTCTATTAAAGGTTCTATCGTAAATCGTACACAAAGAAAGGGAAACACGTTTGGTGGAAAGCAAAATGTGATAAGTCACGTCGAGGCACAAAAGGGTGGCTCCACCACATATGGAACTTTGACATATTGCCGTTATGTTTTATACGTTGTCGGTCAAGTTTGTTTGTGCGGAGGGATGTGAAGAGACCTGTATAAATTACCACTGGGTTGGGATCATTGTGTAGAGATCTGGAAAACAATTAATTCGTGTTTTGATGAAATTTTCAAATTGTATTACCTATTTAAATAAATTGTAAGTCACCATCGAAATGATTTTCAGAGTTACTTATGTTGTTTGTGTTTATTTAAACTATATATTAATAATAATAATGTTGTACATGAATTGCGACATTTTCAGAGTGAAGTATTTAGGCCCCTCGCCCACGGCGACCTTTTGAAGCGACGCAGTAGCGATGCTGTCGCGCGTTCGCATCGATACAGTCGCGATACGGTCGCTAGCTGTTTGCCCTCGCCCAAACCACGATAGTCAGTCGCGATGCAAACGCGATACTGTCGCGCTTCTGTCGACCTCTCTGTGTTGCACTGATGCTCGGTTCTCCATTCATGCGCCACCCTCCCTCCGTTCTCTCCCCTATGTCGTCCGACACGGTCGCGGGTTTGTATCGATACAGTCGCGATGTTGTAGCGCGTTGGAAATGCGACTAACGCGCGTTAGTAGAAATGCGCGACAGCATCGCTACAAAAAGTCTCCGTGGGCGAGGGGCCTTACATAGTGAATATTGCATAATAGGAAAACATGAATTTAATTCAATTAATAGTTTATCGTATTTCTAGGTACTGAAGGAAAAGAAAACAGTGCGGCACTGTAAAACAGAAAACTAAATTGATTTCTCTTTTTCCGTAAATATTATGGTAACAATGCGTTTCAAAAACAAATCAAATTCAAATCAAAACTCGAACAACCAAAACTCCTTACTCATTCGATCTAATAAAATGTATTCGAAGTTTAAAATTCAATACTTCAATAGTGAACGTGCCAATCACTTTTCAGATTCAATAAGCAACACTGCAGTTTGCTACTGCAGACGTCATTCGACGTTTATTCCAGAATTTGTATGCATTTTATAATAAATATTTATCGAAATCCAATTTAGGCGGTTGGCACGTCTAAATTGAATTTCGATAAATATTTATTCAAAGCAGGAGATGATTAGAAACTAAATATTTATTTGTATCAGAATATCGTACCCGTAGATTGCTATTACATAGGTTTCCTACATCAATGCTTCATTGTTATATTGGAGTTGTTTACTCATATTGAGGGTTATTATATGTCAAACATTATAACGAAACATGACTCTTACAGTTTTACACAGTAAATCAACAGATTCCTTCAAGATAGGATTTTCCTACTTTTAAGGATAGGGTCTTACTCATCATCGTCATCATCATAAGCCTACAGCAGTCCACAGCTGGACATAGGATTCTCCTATTGCACGCCATTCCACCATTTCTCGCCATTTCCCGCCATTCATTTTCCGCCATTTTTCGCCATTCTATGTAATTTATACTTATGTGAACTTATGAATAAATTATTATTATTATTATTCAACTCGATTTCGGCAACTCTTAGCCGTCCTGCGAAGATCGTCGCTCCACCTAGCCTGAGGGCGTCCTACCTTACGTTTGCCGATTCGCGGTCTCCACTCAAGAACACGTCACTCACTTACTCATCTTTACATAGTAGCTATACCCATCCCTTATTGAAGCAACACTAATGTTACCTAGGCTAAGTCTTTTAGTAAATAAATGATTACTTGCTTACAAACCAACCAAATTATAAACATGCATACGAAAACCAAAACAATAATCCTAGAAGATTAATTTCGATTAGGATGGATTGGCATGACGTCACCAAACAATTTGTTCTTTGAATGGGCCTCTGACGCGAACATAAGCTTTTAAATACCTCCGAAAAAAGTAAAAGGTACTCCACATAATATACGGGTTCCGCCAACGTTATCAATATTTTTTAAACATTTTCACGGCACATGAAATTCGCATCGTTTTTGACTCGAGTAATATTAATTATAATTTTGTACATTTCACGTTTCGTGGGTCCTTAGGCCTCAGTAATAGGTATAAGGTTTGCCCATAATTAAGGGAGTGAACTACAAGTGCAGAGAGCAATGGTGGCCCAGTGGTAACGGTGGCGACTTACGAGTTGTAGGTCCTAGGTTAGAATCTAGACAGGCACTTTACTTTGAATAAATTATCTCATCACCACTATCTCTCAAAACGGTAAAGGAAAACCTCGTGAGGGTATAGGCACATCCTAGAACCAAAACTTCGAAGACGTATCCTCTACAAAACTGGGCCCGCGTGGTGGATTACAGATCACTGCGTCTCAATAAGAGGAGCCCTGTGTCTTTGCAGTGGGAATATTACAGGCTGCTTATATAACTACAGGTACCTAAGCTCCCTCCACACACATATATATACTTAGCAAAAACATAGTAGTTATAAGTAAAAGTTTCATTGGAAATTCTTTTTACTCAAGGATTTTTAGATATTATCTAAGAAGTGAACAAGACTGCTTCAAGGGAAAAGTAAGTAGATTTTCTGCTCTATATCGCAGAATCGGGACGACGCTAGATGAAAAGGGGAAAAAACAGTAACTTCTACTTTCCCGGTTTACTTTATAACGCTAATATTTTCATACTTTTAACACACTTTCTACCTCTATAAATCGGAAGTTCTTTACCAAGTAACTCTTCGGTAATGTAATTGGTTGTATAGTATATTTATTAAACCAAGGTTATTTAAATAGAAAGGAACGCCTTCGGTTACTATACTATATTCGTGTTCTCGTGTTGTTTCTATTTTAGACCTAACTATAATCTAAATCAAAGTCATTTATTCAAATTAGGCTGAAAATCTGCACTTTTCGAACGTCAAAATTACAAAAGACAGTCCCCCAAAACGCCCGCCCTTCACCACTTCCTAGTGCTTTCGCTAATGACACTATTTGTGACTAGAAAAAAACTGTCCACATATTCTCTCTAACGTCCATAAATAATAATGCTGTATTAAACAATATTACACATAAGCCCAAAAAAACTCACCCACCACTAATTCAAACTTCTTCAACACTTCGTCATCAGTGATTAATGAACAGGGATCACAAACATTTCATCTATTTATTCAGCACAGGACACTGGCGTCCAGGATTGATTGACCTACATATAACTATATCAATATACTATTTTCATTAAAATTGAAAAATGACTAGATGTAAGGAACGCTCTCCAATCTCCATTCCAGGCCATCTAAAAGCCCTGTGCTAAACACATATAACACTTAAGCCCAAAATAACTCACCCGTAACAATTTCAAACCTCTTCAACACTTCAATTGAACGCGGTCATTTGATCAGTGATTAATGAGCAGGGATCACAAACATTTTGATCTATTGATTCAGCGCAGGACACTGGCGTGCATGATTGATTGACCCACATACATCAATGTTTCTTATTTTCATTGTTACCCGGATAATATTTCACCGTTGGTGGACGATTATACCGGAGCGTGTAAGTGATGTTCCGGAGACTGATGTAGCTAATATTTCACGCTCTGTGCGGTTTATGTAAACGGGTGTTTATTTTTATCAAAGGGAAGCTCAGTTTTGCCATACATCGATAAAATCAATATCGATGTATGGCAAAACTGAGCTTTAAAGGATGTGTAGAATAGTATAATCAGCCTATAATGTTCCCACTGCTGGCACACAGGCCGCCTCTCAGTGAGAGAGAGGGGCCGTAAACCACGCGGGCCCAGTGCGGGTTGGTAGATGTCACGTGTCTTCGAATTGATGGTTCTAGGAATTGCCGGTTTCTTCACGATGTTTTCCTTCACCGCTTTGAGAGCAGTGGTGTTGATATTATTTACACAAAGCGCCTGTCTGGGTTCGTACCAACGACGTACAAATCGTAAGTGGCGACCGTTACCACAGTGGCAGCACTGCTCTTTATGTGGATAATAACATTAATATGAAACTTTCATAATATAATAAAGAAATCTACGTGTCACCGTTGTGACAAGGATGTGTATATAGTGCGTATTTTCAGAAGAACATTGCGACAGTTAACATACTTTACAGATTCCGGCCGCTTTAGAAAGTATTTTTTTGCAGTTTGAAACAATGACCTTTCGGTGTTATGGTATAAACCAGTGAACTTTACTGATAAAACAGTACACGTACCAATGTTCCCGCACAGTTTCAACAATTAACCTTTCCACTGCTGATTGGTTTACTGAACTCGCTGTAACATAATTATCATCCAACTCATGTTTTCAACCAGTAGGTAGCATATACTCCTACCCTCTTTAATAACTGTATTTCTACACCCACTATGTTAACAATATGTATTTCGATTTAGACTAACATGTAGCGTATCCCTCCAATACTAACGCATTACTATATTTCCCAGGTCTCACAGCGCAGTCAGAAAGTAAGCTCCAGAATCCGAACTAAGCATGTACTTGTAGATTTTCAACCATCTACTCGAACTTTACTTCACACCAAACATCTGAGACTCCATTATCTAGTTATATTTCACTGTCACACATACCTTGATTGTAGTTTTAATAGTGCCAACAGACAGTAGAACACATTACCCCAAATTACTATTTCTAATACACTTACTTGCAAATCGATAGTGACGTCGTGTTTGACACGCCCACAACATATGTGTCCCATTATTTTGGCACCATGTGTATTGTCATTTTATTCGCACGTAGCACGAAATTGTTCCCTTTATATTGGCTATCAGTATACCTCTACTTAAAAGTAAAATATCGATATGCAACTAAGTATGACTTAGCAAATCAAACAGTATAGTTCTTAGATATTCTTAAAGGAATAATGCGTTTTTATTATGACATACAGAACGATTGGAGCAATAATGCCTTAGTGTGCATACGCACGAGCGTCCACGCTTCAACGACAGAGGCTATTACTGCAACCGTCGACAACGTGCCACTCCATGTATTTGAGTACGGTGCTCAAATACACGAACGGCATGTTGTCGACGTCAGCCGTCGACACTCTTCGACGGTTGCAGTTGCCTCTGTGGTCGACGCGTGACTCTCGTGTGTATTATCAGTGAGAATTATTGAACAAATCGATTTTACCATATATCTTTAGCGAGCATATTTTAGCAGTTTTTTACCCCTTTTTAAACTCTTCGCCCTTCAGATCCACTTACTATTCAAGCATGAAGTAGTATCCGACTACATACCGATACATTTCATTCAATATTTTATACTTAGTAACGACGCTAGTCATGTTTTTGACATATATATTATGATTTGTACTAGCGTAGTTTCACAGCTCAATGAACGAGTAGAATATACTGATGGTAAGTGTATGCTTATGGTATATAAGTATTTAATTGCAATCAGGAAAATGATTTGGGACTGTTAAGTAACATAATTAAAGAAAAGAAAACAAAAAATGGTTTATTTGGCACAGAAACACGTGCCTACCAAAATATATTTAACTCGAATTATAAAGAAAAATAAAAAAATTAAATAGTCCACAGCTGCACATAATAGCTGTGACAAGAAGGCTTCTTCAGAAACTGGTTTTACAATTACGTTACGTATATGCCGGAGAAGGTACGTGTCTCTCGTTATTGCGAGTATCAGCCATATTTTAATTACTGTGGGCGTACTATGGGTAGTGTTGGTTATAGCGCAATAGAAAAACCGTTTGCAGTTCAAATCAAATTATAATTTTAGGAACAAATTAATCACACTGTAGGTGCACGACACAACGATACGGAACGCGAAACAGTTTCTGAACACATGTTGTCCATACGATGTCCGAAGATCAAAAGAGGCTGCTCCACCTCGCTGCTCGCTCTCTTCGACTCGCACGAACGTCAGGGTAGACTCTGTCACCGGGCGGCTCTGGCGTCCCGATCAGTAAGAAGTATTTCCTACATATAAATAATAAGTGAATTTGGATAACTTGTTAAGATATGTTTTACAAAACAGTAGGTACCTAGGTAGGGCAACAAATGGATAGGTATTTAATAGACATTATTTTAAAATATCTCGCAAAAAATAAAATCCTTTTCAGCACCCAACACTGCTGTTCAAGCAGAATCTACTCAAGATTTTACCTCCTTTAACTTATAAAATGAAAATCCTCATCCCCTTCCACTTGAAGGTCAAGAAGTTCACAAGTACAGTTCGGAGTAACGATCCCGAATTCTGTCGTGGACAAATTAAACTTGAGTAAGTTCCATTGAATTACATTGTGTAGAAACGTTTGACATTTCCTTAGATGGTGATAGGGTTTACTTTAATTTTATGACTGGAACTTAAAGATTACAATTAGCCTATAATGTTCCCATTGCTGGGACACAGGCCTCCTCTCTGTGTGTGTGCAGTGGCATTTAAGGATGGTAGCACTATGTTGAATTTCTCTGTGTACAAATAGCTGTCAATAAACTCAGCCTATCGCAGTCCAGTGATGGACAAAGGCCTCTCCCAGGCTGTGCCACAACACCCTGTCCTCCGCCTTCCGCATCCAGTCTGTCCCAGCCACCTTCTTTAGATCGTCCGCCCATCTAGCTGGGAGGCGTTCCACGCTACGCTTGCCGATATGCGGTCTCTACTCCAGGACTCGTCTGCTCCACCGGCCATCGATCCTTTGACAAACATGGCCAGCCCACAGCCACTTCAGTTTGCTTACTCTGCAAATAGCTGTGTTCTTGTCTTTTCTCCTGCCGAAAGGACTGATTGGACACTCGCAAAATACAGAATTGTGTGGAAAAGGGAGAGGGAAGCCTTCGCCCTGCAATGAGCAATACAGTCTAGTTAGTTAGTTGTCTGATTCCTCAATTGCACTATACAAACTGAATCATATAGGTGCTAAAGAAACCAATTTAAATTGAATTTGGTACTTAGTCAATATTTTTAATTTTTTAAGGTATAAAGTCAGCCTTGATTATGAACGCACGCAAACATTGAGTCTCGTGTCATAATGGAGAAAGAATATTATATTATAGAAACAGAAATAAAATCATTCTCTTGTATTACTGAGGCAATTTCGCGCTCTTTCTTAACTTAGATATTTGTGAAAAGGAAATTGCACGACGTCCTTTGTTGTCCAAGAAAAAAAAAAAAAATAGAGTGCTTTCCTCGTCTTCATTAGGACCTCTAGGCACTAGAGCGTTGACGAGAATGTACGCACCAACAACAGTTTATTAAGTAAATTCTCTTCACTTTTCTCAATGCGTAGCAAAAGTATCATAATCCCGACAACTTTATGAAATATTCACATTTTTCTTAGGAGTTTGTTAAAGCGTCTCCTCTTTTCCGGCGTGAATTTTCCCTAAGATATTTTTCCGAAACTTTTCCATACTTGCGCAACAATTCAGCTTTAAAAAACCTATTTACGAAGATACAGAATCTTCATAATAAGAAAATTTGTTTATTGTAGATTTTGTAAAAGTTTTTTTTTTATTTTACTCGCGGGTGTAGTAATTCTTCTTGGAAAAATATAAACAATAATTACATTTTCACGGTTTAATTTTACGACAAAAAAACAGCCTTGTAAAAAATAAGTTTTTTAAGCTTAATCTGGAACTTTGTCTAAAGACTACAAGATAGATGGTTTCTCTCAGGAATACTTTTTGTAATTTGAAGCGAGATAATTTCAAGTTAATGTTTAAAAAGGTTTTAAGTAAGTATAACAAAATACTACTCGTACAAAGCTCAAGTATAAACCCATTAAGACCTTGAATTAAAAAAAAAACGGTCTGGAATCTCAAAAGTTAAATTGGTGTTAAAAGTAAAAAATTCGACAATGTTAATTAAATATATTTGTACGCCTCTGGGCAAAACATAGAGGATCTGAGATCTATCTGTAACATCTCGCACACTATTGTAATTTGACCTATGTTTAAAAACAAAGCATTCTGATTCTGATTAACGTTTATAAATAAACCCTTTAGTTATAACTAGAGCAAAGCTTTTACCCGCAAAAATATTTTTTTAAGCTATTTTACTACATATTATATATTTACATAATATTACAATCAATCAAGAATTTTTAGAAGAAGAAGGAATTAAATACCTTATGCGTATCGATATTAAAATCGGAAAAAGAAAAACAGCCCTTAAACTAGTCCTTTACAAAGGACATTAAACCCAAAATTCAATGAACACACTATTCCGCCAAAACCACAGAAATTATGACGTACTAGCCACCCCTATGACATCACAGTAATGGCCGTGTCACGTATAATATTAGCCAGCTGAGTCGTTTGAGAGACAAAATGGTGTCCACTCTAGGGAACACAGAGAAAATGTTAGCGACACGAGTGGGGATTAGGCAAACTCTTGGACTGGCCAGTGTTTACGATGTAGATACAGGCAGTCTCTGATTAGCAGCGTATTCACTGGCTTACTACGGTAACGAGGGGTTAAATCTGGGATGTAGGTACTGCAGAGAGGTATTTGAGAAATGTTTATTATGTTTATTATTATGAGTTAGTTATATTTAGTGCATCCATCGTGTTTAGCAAGAGGCTTGTGGCTAAGTAATAACAGCCGCATTGGTCGATCGACCAGGTTAAGCTACGCTTGCCGCGGTTAGTCTGTGGATGGGTGACCATCTTTACATACCAAGACCCCTCCATGCCGAGGAAAGCACGTAAAGCCCATGGTCCCGGCTGTCATATGTGGATCTTTGACAATCGTTACGGGTAGTCAGAAGCCCGAAAATCTGACAACCAGTCTTACCAAGGGGTATCGGTATTACCCAGTAAATGGGTTGTGGAGGTCAGATAGGCAGTCACTCCATGTAAAATACTGGTATTCAGCTGCATCCGGTTAGACTGAAAGCCGACCCCAACATAGTTGGGAAAAGGCTAGGCAGATGATGACATCGTGTTTAGCTGCAGAGGCGAAATCGGGTAACATAATCTTCTCGTCTAGTTTAATGTCTAAGCGGTTCTTTATTAAGTTTTGGTACAATAAGTCACTCCTAAACGACTTTATTTTGCTTGACGTCATTTTTTTTAAGCAGAAAATCTGTTATTTTCATGAAAAATGTCCTTCAGCTGTACCTAATCGATTTTGTTATCTACCTATATTTTTGAATCCGTCATTCACACCCGACTTCACTTCAAGTTTTGAAGGGGGACCCAAATCCAAGCAATAATGGCTGTAAAACAGCCCCGAATAAATTCACATTCATGAGATGATAATAATACAATCGTGCGATTCCAATTACGACGCCATTGATTTTCTGTTACTCTGGTACATGAATATCAGGTTGTGGCTATAACATAAAGCTGGCTCGGAGTGAAGCAGCCGATTTTAACTTTTATTTTTTATGTATTACGGTCAAAAGTTTATTGTTTTAATTCCGAAGTTTTATGCTGATTTGTGACGAAAATCAAAGATATAAAATCTATAATTATATCTATACCGCAGTGCTATTCTTTAAAAATAAAATTGACTACCTACTCTGTGTGAAAATATGTTTATTTGGCAGATATCACCAAAAAACTAAAAAAAAACACAAATCCAATTTCATTTTTTTTAGTTTTAGTAGTTTTTTGTAGTAAATTTTAGTAGTTTGGCTACGTATCAATTTTGACATAATATTTCAATTTGTGGTAATAATAAGTACGACAAACACCAAGTATGTATACAATATCTTAATCTCATCTCTGGGCAAATTAGTGACAAACCATGACATTGCTCAAAAAATTCTCTTAAAATTCAAGCCTCTGACGCCGTGTTCCTCTCTTGGCTACGTTTTAATAAGTATGCCTCCTTAAACGTAAAATATTTCAAGTCCTTCCTTCTAACACGGTGTCCCATCACCGAAAATCCTTTTCAATCTCAATGAAAACTTCCAAACATGACGGCTAAGCATGGTAAATTACCGCTGAAGCACCATCATCCGGTTACTGGCAATGTAAGCAGTCCTTCCACCACAAAGGGCACTTCCCATCAAGTGTTCACTTTATGACGCAGGGACAAGCTTTCATGATATTTTTACTCCTAATGTTATGGAAATGTAAGATTAGAACCTTCAAGTATCTTTATAATATAACATTACGCATGTATTCCCCGAAGAGGTGGACAATGAGGTAGATGTAAGTAGGTACTGTACTGTGTGTGTGTACTGTGGTGGTGGACTTTCTGTTTCATTTTTCTTTTTGTTACTTTTTTATTTTTATTTAGTTTAGTTTGTGATCTTCCTGTACGAGTCGCAATAAATACTTTTCTATCTTTTATTTACATCCACATAATATGGCTAGTTATATTTTAACTCATTGAATAGGCCACATGTTTGTCCTACTGCAGACCAAATGCCTTTTCTCATACAGAGAAAGCACAAGCATTGATCACGACGCTTGCTCAAGACGTGTTGGTGATTTCAAACTTATATTAACGCCTCATATCATAAGTCCTGGGGGTCTACTCCGAAGTGCAAAATGCGAATGTTCGGCTCGGACCGACACATGGCCGAACCGAATATTATAGAAAAATGCGAAAAAAGTTCGGATCGGCTCATTTGGATCGGGACCATAGTCAATATTCGAAAGGAGTGTAGGATCGTAACCGACCGAACCAAATAGTAATTTCGTAGCAGGAAACGGCCGAACATTCGGCCGATACTACTTCGGAGTAGACCCCTTGGTTTTGTCACAATTTTATCCTTCACTGCTGTCAGTGATATCCGAGATAAACACAGAAATTGCCATTAACCGGGCATAAAACCAGACCTTTGCTGCTACTGAGAAATTTCTAGTGGATAAACCCAACAACAGTTTGCCCGTCCTGGGAATATGAAAATGTAAGTATTGACTTTCCTAAATGAAAAGATCTTCCGAGCAGACTTATCTCCTGGTATATCGCAGTCCCGTGAGAATGCTATCAGAAACTCTTTTACGGAGGTAAAACTAACGTATAAGTATTCTTGACTCAATTTAAACTGTGTGCGCTTGTGTGCGTCCTTCTTCTTTCACTTATGGCTGATTTTTCAATAGTTAGATAACTTTTAACTGAAGAATAAATATGGCTATTTGACAGTTTTCGTATAGGAAATATGTCAGGCTTTCTTCCCATATAGTTATGTGCCTGTTGAAAAATCAGCCATAAATTGTGTTACAAAAAAAATTGTTTAGCTAGTGAAATGACCCACATTTCGCCACTTCGTACTATAGGTACACCTCTGCCTGGGGAGACCCCTTTACAGTCTCCCCAAGGATGTGCCCTAACAGGCGTTGCACAGAGGTGGTTTCGGATCGGTCATTCGAGAGGTAACGGTCTCCCTCTTCCATGTTCCAGATGGTGACCACCGGGGTGGTTTGGTGAAAATCCCACACTCCCCGGTCCTATTCCAAAAGCCCGGGCGCCTTTTAAAGTTTCCCCCGAAATCAAAGAAAAAAAAAGGCACGATGTTAAGTACTGTTGTTTGCGTAAAATAATCTATATCTATGTATGGTGGTAGACAATTTAAGCATTCGAGAAATGATAAATAATATTATTTCTCTAAGGAGGTTTGTAGAAGTATAGGGGAGATCTTTGCCCAGCAGTGGGACAGTAAGTTAATATAAAAGTGTAGGTTTGTATAGACACTTTTGTAGTCAGCTGTAAGCACAGTTTTTAATCAAATTCCATGGCTTCTCTCATCGTGGCGATTTTAATTAATACCTTGCTTCAGTATCTAATGAAACTGAAGGTTCAGTTCGTAGAACTTGAAACCTGTACCACTTCAGTGGTTTATGCAAATGTCTTTTCAGAATTTAGATGAAACTTGTGTTCATGTTCAAAGGGATCGTTAGGTGCTCGTCGTACATAGAAGGCCACCGTGGTTATGGAAAATTAATTAATCCAATAAAACTCATTTATTTTTCACGTTCGTTTTTTGTATTATAAATCTTTTTGTTTGCTTTAATTTAATAATCAATTTAATTTTTCTCATAATCAGTAAAAATAAAGTTACCTGTAATTAAACAAACAGCTGCAAACCGGACTCAATAAGAGCGTTATCTTTTAAAAGAGGTTCGTTGAAATAATTGCGTAAAGTAACTTTTATATTTCATTATCTAATATCTTATTTTGACGGTCTCTTAAAAAGTAACGTCGAATTTTAAGATGTTCTATAACTTCAACGAAATATAATCAGAAAATAATATCTAAACTTTTATATTTTTTTTCTAGCAAAAAAATACGTAGGCCTTTGTTCTCAATCTCTAGACGAGGCTAAAGATATTACTACTAGTTATAAGATATTTTACTAACAAAATGGACTTTTTTGTTGTCTGATTCTGATATAAATAATAATAAAATATTTTATTCCTACCTATTCAAATTACAGTGATCTTAAAGTTCCCAGAAATGTAGGTACCTACGTGTTCAGGCGTGACCTTTAAAAATGAAGGTAAGTTTACGAAATCATTGGAAATCGAAATCACGTCCTATTTTATCTTAGGTTTACCGTTACGTAGACCTACAACCAATATAAAATAGTTTTGCCACGTTTATAAGTAGTGTTATTTCATTATAAAGGTCCCGTACAACGGGACCCAGGCTCCGCAGTACGTCCGTTCGTCCGTCAGTCACAGGGCTGTATCTTTTGAATCGTAATAAGTAAACACATACAATTTTCACACAGTATGGATTACTATGGCTGCTATACCAAAAAGATATAAAAATAAAATAAGGAACATTCTACATACTGCTGCGCTACCTCTCTTGTTTTTTTTTTTTTCGCTAAAGTATTTGAAAAAAATGTAGTGTTAAATATTGTACGGCAGTACGGAACCCTTCACGCGTGAGTCCGATTCGCACTTGACCACATTTTATTTCCAATTTGTCCAGAATATTCGAATAACTCTGTTTCACATTAATCACTACGGGTTTGCAAAACAAATATCATGCAAATATTTTTACGGAATATGTCAGTACGAAATATACGCAGGTAGGTACAGGCATTGATTGAAACTAAAATATTCATGAAAGGATTTACTTTCAGTGACTAAAGCTCTATATGAAAATATACATTGATATACAATTTTAATTTACGGAGGAAAAAAGATTGCATGCAGCGGAGATGAGAATGTTGAGATGGATGTGTGGAGTCACCAGAATGGATAAAATAAGAAATAAGTATATTTATAAGAGGAAGATTGAAAGTGGCGCCAGTGACAGATAAGTTGAAAGGAAATCGTTTGGCGTGGTATGGGCATGTGATGAGAAGGGACGAAACGCATGTGACTAAAAGAGTGATGAATATACAAATGTTACTGGATGGAGAGAGAGAGGGAGGCCGAAGAAAAGATGGATGGATTGTGTGAGGAATGATATGAAAGAGAAGGGAGTGAATGATAGCGTGACAGTTGACAGGGGAGAATGGAAGAAGAAAACGTGTTGCGCCGACCCCAAGTAACATGGGATAAGGACAGGAAGAAACAACACAACGACACGGATAACGGACAAACAACGGATAATACAATTTTAATTTACCTACCACTGAACCCAAATTGAAACTTGATGACTGTTATAGAGGTATATTTTGCGATTAATTTATCATTTTTTATATTCTGTTAATTGCATTATTATTGTATTACTTAATATATATATATTTTTTGTGTATTTCAAACGATTTGCCATCTATTGTAATTTAAACGGTAACATTTCTGAATTATTATGACATTTTTACTGTAGTTCAGACGATTTGACATTAATTTGTATTTTGTATTATCATCATTTCTTAACTGTTACTTAAAATTATAATACGATTTGCATGCCCATGTGACGGTAGAACATGGAGCACTATTATAAAAATAAAACATCTATATGTATACTAAATACATGTTTGCAAATGAATAAATGATTTGATTTGATTTTGCTTCATCTAAACTACGATATAAAGAAAAAAAATGTTTTTTTTTGCATATTTGTTTGTTACGCTGTCACGCTAAAACGACTTCAATGATACGGAATTTTAGTGAAATTTGGTACATGGGACCGTAACCTACATTAGGATATAGTATACATACTTTTTACCCCGACATTCCCACGGGACCGAGACTTATGCGAGTGAAACCGCGGGGCGCAACTAGTAATGTATATTTTGCGATGAAGGTATTAATTTTCATATTCCGTGAATTGCTTCAAATGGTACAATTGCGTTATAAACATTTAATGGACATTTAATTTTATTAGTAATTTGAAACAATTTGAAACCCTGTTTATAAAGTCATGCTTAAATAAAAGTTATGTTGTCGTCACCTTAAGTTAATGAAGAACATAAAAAGACTAGCTCATTTCATGTATCGTTTATTCTATCTCGTTAATATTTTAAGTAGCGGCTATCCTGATTTAAAGAAAATAATATAACAGGGATAAAGTTAACTGTTCAGTCCAACAGTTAAAAAATAACATCAATTGCTATCTTTGTGTTTCCTGAAGATCGCACAAACTGAATGAAGACAATTTCAGAGACAATTTTCTTTTATTTTCTAAATTGCACGATTAGCATAACATTGTTGCGCAATGTCATTTTAAATTACGGATAAGCCCCGATAGGTAGATAGGCATCGTAGGTAACTTCACTTTTTTACTTTTAACCTAAAAAACATGTTTTAAAGTTTTATACATACGACGCTGCAGTGACTTGCACGTCACCCATAGTCGTTTATTATTGTAATTGTTGAAATGATCATGGTTTTTGTTTTGTATTGTAATGTTAATGTATTATTTGTTGTATAGGTATGTAATGTATTGAATATTGTCTATCAGTCATTGTAACTTGAATTAATAAATGAAATATATCTATATATATAAAATTCAAAGTCCTGACTGACTGACTGACTGACTGACTGACTGACTGAGACATCAACGCACAGCCTAAACCGCTGGTCCTAGAGACATGAAATTTAGAGGGTGTATTCTTCGTGAGGAGTAGGTATCCACTAAGAAGGGGTTTTTCGAAATTCCACCCCTAACAGGGTGAAATGGGGGGATTTTGTTTGTATGAAAAATCTTATTCCTTGAGTTAATAAACTTGAAACTTGGCACCAATACTTATCTAAGTAAATTATGAAGTTGGGCATTTTTTGTTTTTATAAACTACCCCCTAAAAGGGGATTGGGGGCTTTCAAAGTTTGTATGGAAGAATTTTAGTGCGCGGTCTGATTTAATGGAAACTCAGTATTTATACCTAAAATTGAAAGGAAAGAATAATATGTATCAGGGTTTTTCGAAAATCTACCCCTGACGGCCTGAAAAGGGGTAGTCAATTTTACAGGGGAGGATTTTACAGCGTGGCTCGATTAACTCAAAAATTGGTATAAATAATCTTTGAGTCAAGTTATGAACACATCCCAAATGATTTTTCAAAATTCCACCCCAGTGGGGGTGAAAAGCGGGGATAAAGTTTATATGAAAAATCTTATTCATTAGGTTAATAATCTTGAAACTTGGCAAGAATACTTGCCTAAGTAAGTAATAAAGTTAATCATTATAAGTTTTTCAAAACTACCCCTCAAAGGGGTAGGGGTGTTGAAGTTTGTTTGGAAGAAATTGAATGCGCGGTCCGATTAACTTGAAACTCAGTATTGATACTTTTGACAGAAAATAATTAACAATAAGTATGTAAAGTTGTCGAAAATTGATCCCTGACGGGGCAAAAAGGGGTACCTAATTCGGTTTTTTAGGGCGGATTTGTACTTGAAACTGTATGTAACACTTTCACGCCTAAACCACTGAACTTCTGATTTGGCAAAGAGATAGACGGCATCCTGGGGAAAAACATACTTTTTATCCTGGTAGCACGTTCCCGTGGGATAACTTCCGACGAAGCCGCGGGCAGAAGCTAGTATAATATAAAATAGAAGGAGCATAGAGCGCCTCGCTCTATGCTCCTTCTATTTCAACAAAAAAAAAATAGATGCGAAGAATTCATCGATAAACTAAACCATTATCTCTGAAAGAAAAACCACAAAGAATATTTGAAAACAAAGTTACATTTTTACAATATCACCAAACATCGGGCACGTTCAATAAATTCAGCGCACCTGACATGCAAAAATGTTTTATAGAATCCTTAATATTCTGGAAACCTCTTCACTACGTAACTCGAGATATCATAAATCAAACGGAATCTTCAAAGAACTCGCGATACAAGACATTATAGAAGAAGAAAATAAACATGTACCTATTGTTGTGAGGTTGAAGCTATAGTAAAAGAGTTCGTTTTTAACCGAGCAAACCCGAGCAGCGCAGTGGGGGTTAATTTTCTCGATGGCGCCAACAATCTCGATCGTCGCCTTCTGTTGCACCCATTCCGGATATTTTCCTGCGACTTTTCAAACTTGCTCTTTATAAATCTTTGTCGAGTCCGACTTTTAGGCTACTTATTCTGGAGTAGTTTTATAAGAATAACTGTGGCGGTATTTGGGTAAGCAGAGTGTCAGTATTTTCATAACGTATTGACATATACTCGTACAAGGTCTGGGTATCAGGTAAACAGTTTTCTTCTTCGTACACAGTACTTTCTCTTTGAATTCCTAGATTCAGAGTTTCGAAATATTTTTTAAAGATTTAACTCCGGTTTACGAATTCAACTATAAATTTTCTGTTTTTAGGTACAAAACAATGACAAAAAAGGGAACGTGCGTTTACCTTAACCACTGTCAACAAGAACAAACAAACAAATAAATTATATCAGAGCAATTATTACAAAAATGTTCCAATAAATCACATAAAAAATCTAATTTACCCTCGCTACAACCTACAACCCAGCTCTTTTCGCCTCATTTATACTGCCCAAATGACCGTAAAATTCATTGCTCAAAACTTTTCAACCATAAAGGATAAATTGGTGGGTCAAAGCGTAAACTGGACAGGCGTGAAACAGAATAGGGCCGCGCGACTGTGAGCTGCACTGAGTTGATAAATAGTCCTACTTGGGAACTTTATACCATTCGTCTTTCTAGATGAAGTTCTTACAGTAATGTCGACTAATGATCGGGACTTATTCCTTTTAGTTTCTACTAGTTTCTTCGAATCAAAATGCTATAGATATTCAAGTTAGCAAACTATTGTTAAGTGTCGTAGCTTCGTTATTTATGATCTATTTTCCTGTCCTCGTGAGTTACTTATCAGACAGGAAGCGATGTAGATTTATTGATAAACAAACTTCAGGATTTGTGTTGAGAAAGGCATAAATTGTTGTCAGGATTGTGGGCTTCATTATTCATTTTCATTAGTTTGCGAAACATTTGAATATGTTTAGGTACTTATGAGCAGTCGTGGCTCAGTGGTAACGGCCCCGACTTACGAGTCATAGGTCGTGGGTTCGAACCCAGACAGGCGCTTTACTTTGTGTAAATTATTTCAGCACCACTGCTCTCAAAACGGCCAAGGGAAACATCGTTAGGAAACCGGCAGGTCCTAGAACCAAAAATTCGAAGACATGTGACCACTAACCCACAATGGGCCTGCGTGGTGGATTATGGCCCACTCCCTCTCACAAGGAGAGGAGGCTTGTGTCCCAGCAATGGGAACATTAGAAGCATATTTTTTTCAACAATATTGGCTATATAAAGTGAATATAATTATGAGTTTCATAAATTGAGCGAGTGTTTTATACTTTTCTCAAATATAACTTTTGACTGTTTAAGGTTTATGCGAGGATCACCAGTACGTATAATAATAACACAGCACAAGGTTGGCGCAAGGCAAGCAAGTCCCTGAAGCTGCGGTTCTCTGTCTATGTTTATCTCAGAGAATAAGTACGGACGGTATCCACACTAACCGCAGATATGACCGCCCGGAGCCATTTTCTTTTTAAAGCTTATCTTTAAAGTTACGTTCTTACTTTATTTTTATTAGAACTACTTTGTTGTTTATCTGGAAATACCTACCTTCTTATATTTAAGAGTTTATAGACTTTAAGTACCTACAACACATAATCAGTCTATAATGTGCCCACTGCTGGGACACAGGCTTCCTCTCTTCAAGAGGAGGTGGGCTGTAATCTACCACGCAGACCCATTTCGGGTTGGTAGATGTCACATGTCTTCGAATTTTTGGTTCTAAAACATGTTTCCTCACGATGTTTTCCTTCACCGTTTTGAGAGCAGTGGTGATGAAATTGAATACACAAGGTAAAGCGCCTGTCTGGGTTCAAAAACACGACTCTCGATATATTGCCTAATATAAATTAAGTTAAGCTATCAAAGAAAACTAACCATTTTGTCTATACCTACTGCTAACCACAGTGCATCTCTTCATTTTTTTTAAATTAATAGGTGGTCAATTACGTGGGTTACATGTTTGTTATTTTGTTTTAAGGGTTTCTTGTATTTTCTTTAGCATGTACCTATACCTGCTTTTGTCCCTACTATATAAAATAACTAGCTGCGCCCCGCGGTTTCACCCGCATAAGTTTTGATCCCGTAGGAATATCGGGATAAAAAGTATGTGTTAATCCTGGTTATAAACTATCTGTGTACCAAATTTCATACAAATCCGTTCGGTAGTTTTTGCGTGAAAGAGTAACAAACATCCATCCATCCATACAAACTTTCACCTTTATATGTAACTAGCTGCGCCCCGCGGTTTCACCCGCATAAGTTTCGATCCCGTGGGAATGTCGGGATAAAAAGTATCCTATATGTTAATCCTGGTTATAAACTATCTGTGTGCTAAATTTCGTCAAAATCTGTTCAGTAGTTTTTGCGTGAAAGAGTAACAAACATCCATACATCCATACATACAAACTTTCGCATTTATAATATTAGTAGGATGTTAAGTAGGAAAATACAAAGGCTCTCAAATAATCCGCGATACGGAAAAAGTCAAACCGTCCTACTAAATATTTGTCCATTATACTTACCTACGATTCTCTTAGATAAATTATCGTGAAATTCCTGAAATACCGTCCAAGACATACCAGTGGTTCTTTGACGAGGATCAAGGCTGTTGTGAGGCGAACTCATCTATTTTTATTATACCCGCAATATTTACGAAAGCGGAAAAAACATGATGGCGGACAAAAAAATGGGCCAGCGGATGAAACATGTTCTACTTATTTTAGATTGTTATAGTAATGTATTGGCAATAGATATATTGGAAAAAGTTGACTTCGGATTATCTGTTAGTATCCACAAGATAGTAAATTAAATGTAAAGAGAAAACTTCGCATTCTTCTCTCAATACGAAACTACTACTTGGAAGGGGCACCTGGAATCAATTGGATTTTCTGGTAATTTTTTACCTTATGTTCCTTTTAGTGGCTTACCTACTCTTTAACTTTGCATAATATATTTTACTAGCTAGGTGATAATTATGGAATGTGGTTTCCATTATTTTAAAACATTGTTGCATCAAAATATAAAACAAAATAGTAAAATAATTTCACATAAATGTTCAATTGTGGCTTTCAGGCGATAAATTATTTTAAATTGTTACAAAAAACGTGTCATAAATTGTTCCACTTAGTCGGAGTAATGAGTTCTGTCACGCCCACAGTAGTGTGAACAAAACACGCACTTAATAATTAATGGGCGATAAACATAATGTCTGGTTTTTTTTATCGTGATTTATATTAACACCTACCTCTAATTGGAATAAACAAAAGTTTGTGCGTTGTACAAAGTCTCAAGCTTGATAATGTTTTCCTGCAAATATGTTCAAATTCAATAATAAAATAAAAACAACGAACAAAATTGAAAACATTTCTCACACAGGTACCATTAATTCACAATAATACACATTTAAATAACGGCTCGCAAAAAGTATTTCATTGCTTTATCTCATTAAGTTTCTTGAAAATCTTAGGGGCTTACCATAAGCTCGTTTCGTGAGAATAATTTTTATTTAAAATAGGGCTTCAAAAAACAAATGTCTTGGACAAATGTTCTTGGTCCGTTCACACGGTACTTCCGCGCGAAGATTGCGGTTTCGCAATTTACCATTTGAATCCCGGTGCGAAGTGGCACGGGGGAAAATTTATGCGGCCTGCTGTGTATTCTCGTTTTATTTTTAAATGATATTTTTGTGACATTTTTGTAGGATTTGATTGACGTGTTTTGTGCCGGTTTTGATGTGTAGAATTTAATACGTTTTGTTTTTTTTTAAACATGTTTTAAATGAAGTAAGTACTCGTGAGGTGGATCGAAAGTTTGAGAGATATTTTAATTTTATTTGAAGACACAAATAGTATTGAAATCTCGATAAATTACTGATGCGAGCTAAATCGCTGCAATTATACCTTTCATATTTAATCCAAAATACAAAGTAAAATAAACTCCTTTAATAAAATCTTATCCAAGTTTTATAACACAAACGTTAAAATATTTTCTCTTTTCCTTAAACACAACCAAAATAAAGAGCACCACGTTCATATCCTGAACACGTAACCAGTCCCAAAAGTCAGCGATTTTAATATATTATTATTAATTCAAATTCCGCGGCAAAACGAAATCCGTTCGCACTCACTCGCACGAATTCAACCTATTCGTACGCTACGTCTAAATTATAACGCGGTGGTTATCGCCTCACAAAAGCCTCTCCGCATTGTTCCACTTCCGTGAATTCCGCGCTCGCTCCGCTCAGCTTCCGATCGACGCGTCCGCAATTCGACACTACCGTCTCACTCTAACACATAAAGAATATATACCTGTCCCTATCACGAGCGAGTGGTTTTGATCGTTATAGCTTCAAGTTCTGCGGTTGACTGGCTAAATATTGCACTATTAGAAATAGTTTAAGTCTTCGAACAATGGCTTGGCTGAAAAGCTGAAACCTTTTTCTTTATTTTCGCGCCGGTTTAAAACACTCGCTACTATTTTCATGCAATTTAAAAACCACACTATTCCAGCTACACAAAATGTTATTAATACCTGGAATTTTCTAGCTAGTCCACGAGGATGAACTACTTATCATCCTGCGCAAGTAGTTTCTCATTTGTGGAAAATGGAAGAGAGCAAAGTTTGCAACCTAACTCGAGTACGTCAGAGCTTCACGCTGAGATTTTGTATATTATAGTGTAATATCTCATGACCAACCACTAACCCAAGTTAAGCATATCTCTCTCTGGTCGAAAGGCTATCCGCCCTTTATACCATTTGGTATTTTTATTTATTCATCTTTATCTACTCAATTTAAACGACAGGCCTGTTAGGGTGCGGCAAGTAACATTTAACTTATGGCTATGTTTCACATTGCAACTCATATATTTTAGCACATAATGCCAATTATGAGAAAGTATGCAAATAATTACGTGACCATTCTTCAACAAACCCTGAAATGAAAATTGGTAATTTAAAAACATTCACTTCACAAAAGAACTGTGGGATAGGCAACCACTTTAAGACAGATTATAGACCAACTGCCTACAAACATGACAACTTGAGTCCAACCACCCGTCACACTACGTTGAAACACTCAGCCTTACTATGTTTTATTCAAGAGTCGAGGACTGAGCGCCAAAGCCGACAAGTCGAAGGTTTATTCCCAAAAGTGAGGGACACGTCACCCCGACGTAGCCTTATCGTGGTCATCGGAACACGTCGGAAACGCGCCGAATTGACGTACGTGTCCCGATTTGAAATTTTCGGTTGACGGCGAAATAAAGCGAACGAACGGTCGAAGATGATTGGCAGTGAATTTGCAGGTTGTTTACGTTTAATGTGAATAATGTTTCAGTCCAAGCAACTTAGTAAAGGGATTTAAGTTCTCGTGTCTGTGTGTCGTGGTGAGGGTGTGTGTGTGTGTGTGTATTAAGTAATCGCCTCTCTAGAAAAATATGTTTATACCTACTGCTGGCAAATGCCCAGAATTTTCCCCACGTACAAAACCTTTTACCTGCAAAAAGTATGAGCCAGAGAAAATTTAGTACATACTCATCTTTGCTAACTATATTACTTTTTCACAAAGAAGTGTCGTTAGTTCTTATATTATCAACATTAGGTCCCGTTAGGAGTAAGCTCGGCGACTAGCCTAACTTCGCAAAGTACTGAAAAGAAAGAGACGATCTCTTCAATAGCCGGTTTTTTCATATTTATGCTAGCTGAGAAAAAGTTTGGTCTTATTTTTGGTGTACGTTTTTGAATACGCAGCATAAACAGCGTTATTTCGTTTGATTAAGTAAATAAATGAGACGATTTATAGGCTTTATTTATAGAGGAACTGGACCGTTGACAAACTTCCTTTTTGACATTCTACAACCATATGCTGCAAATGTATAAAATCTTGGATTTAATACTTAAAAAATTCGTCAGTATACTCGCTATTAATACCATGAAAGCAAGCAAGCTCAAATCTCTGCGTCCCAAAATGAAGCAATACAAAAAGTCTGTAGGTACCAAAGTTCCCACAGGAAATAAAGTGCGTGGAACAAATTACGAACATCGTATCTCCCTCATCAGACTGGCTAAATGTTTTATTCAGCCAACGCTGAGCCCGCTAAAGAGCTATCAGCGCAAGGCAACGTAGACAGTCCACAGACACAAAAGTTCTAGTACACACAAAGCGCGGCTACAAGTTTTTATTGGGAATACTTTTGTGAGAGAGCATTTTTTATGTTTACGGTTTTATTTATATTCGACTAGTTTTTGCCAGCGACTTCGTCCGCGTGTATGCCGGAAATTATCCCACAAAAACGTACTGCCGAGATAAAAAGTATCTATCCAGGTTACAAACTATTTTCATCCAAATCCGTTCAGCCGTTTTTGCGTGATTGAGTTACAAATATCCAAACATCTAAAGATATAAACTACGTGTAAAGTATAATTATGACAATTTGACATATTATGTTCTATACAAAAGCTGTCAAACCGCAATATTTATTCCTCAGATAAAAGTTATCTGAATGTTAAAAATCAGCTCTTAGAATTCTTTTCCCTTCCTATTCTATGATATGAGGCTGAGATACAAGCTAGATAAGACCGGATTTGTCGACGTCCCTGCACTAGATTATTAAATTCTCGTAGATAATGCGTGGTGCATGCGATGAGTAATATCTTCTATATTGAAAAATTTTCACTATCTTGTAATATAGAGGATTATACTTAAAGAAGTTTGTCCTTAGAACAGAATCATATTAATAGCATATTAAGGTATTAAAGAGAATTCTCATTTGTTAACTTTTACCAAATATTTATAGCCTGTATTCCCCAAAAGTTCCCCAGAGGTGTACTTTTAGTAAATCCATATTTAGCCAGTTATATTTTAAGTCCCATGTAACAGGGGGCTACCCAAAATAAAAATAAACCCCTATTGTCCTGCTTTTTATTAATTAATCTACTAACATAAGATTAAAACGTGAATTAGTGAAGACCCTACGAACTAAGCACCAAATGGGTAAATCTTATTTATCTACCATTAAAGGTATTGTGTACAACAATCAATGTTAAACAAGCTCAGTCTGTACATAACAAACAATACAAAAGACCGACATTCACTCAAATTATATTCACAAAACAAAACAGGAGCAGACCAGACAATTTATTATTCCGATACGCCCTATTACTCAAATTGTAAGTGAAAAATCTGTTCGTTCATTTGTCTTGATAAATTGCAGCGAGTCTTGAAGGTAGACTGGTTTATTGAAGGAAGAAAATCGATTTGAAAATAGAGATAGCGGTGGAACAGCAAATATTTGAGATGGTGTGACGTATCGGGTACTGCTAATGGAGCCGGTGAAATGTAAACATATCTCTAGTTTTTGCGTACATGTTGTTGGTTGGTATGAGAAACGGTAAATAAGCGAGTTTGTCTATCTATGGTAAATAGTCGCGTTTATAAAAAATCAAACGATATTTTTATATCTCTAGTTTTTGCGTACATGTTGTTGGTTGGTATGAGAAACGGTAAATAAGCGAGTTTGTCTATCTATGGTAAATAGTCGCGTTTATAAAAAAGCAAGCGATATTTTTCGAAAAGGTTTTCCTGCTGTTTTGATGCAAAAAAAAGGCTTATTAAAGATTAACTTTTGTACTGTTACTTTGGTGTGCCTGACTGTCTCCGCAATGATCATGTCTTTGTAAAACCTGCCACCTAAGTTCACATAGTGGAACGCAAAAAATATTGAGTATTCAGTAACTGTTTTGGATTTGGTCACGTGATTACCTCATCATTATTTTGGCTTCAATTAAGTCCAAAGCAAATTAAATAACCCTAATAAAATTCACGTGAGAATGGGTTCATCCACCCCTAAATACAAATGTCACTGAGGAATATTTTGTAACAATCCCAAACTGCTGCATAACGAACTTGACAACTTGCATATTATACATACACACAGGTATAGACATAAAATACTCAGTACTTAGCTTTACGACACGACTTATATATTATATCGAAGTAGTAGAATGAATCCAGCATACATGCGTTCCTTGCGAAGCGTTTGTGGTGTGACTATGAATGATAAATTGAGGAATGATGTGTTAAGACAACGGTGCGGTTTAAAAGACGAGGTGGTGACAAAATTAGAAAGAGTTAGTTAGTTGGTCTTGTCATGTTGAGAGGATGAATGAAAGGGGACTAACAAAAGATGCACAAGGCATGCAAGACGTGAGTGGAAACGCCGGCAGGGGACGCCCCAAGAGGACATTTACAGTGTTGGTTTTGTTCTTCAGAACGGTCGTGCTCACTACGCACGCACGCTGGTTGCGAAACCAGCGTGCGTGTATGACCAGATATATATCTGGCTAGTATGTATGGATCGTGGCAGGCTTTCTGTAGTTTCTGCCTAGCTCCATGAGAAAAAGGCGTGAGTTTATATATGTGTTTGTTTACAAACAAATCGTCGTCGAACTAAAACTACAGACGACTTACGGCTGTAAATCAAATCCGGGCGCCATGTTTCATGTACGCAAATATTGTATTCAGATCGTAACATCACAAATACAGAACAGAGTGTATGGCGTACCCTTTCCGATGTTATTGAATTTTGCCATCAGCGTCCATCCGTTGTTTTATCACATCTACATTTTATATCTCTGTATTAGACCAATGTTGAGAAACAGAATAATTCTGGAGAATTATTGTGAAAATACTTGTTTGAATTTTTTACTGCCAACGGCAAAAAATATCGTATTAGTAAGATATTAATGTTTCAATAAGAACTAAATACGATAGGTAGGTACTCTTAATTTCAATTAAAACCAACCTGCCTAGACTTTTCCCAATTAAGTTGGGGTCAGCTTCCAGTCTAAAATTCAGCTGAATACCAGTATTTTACGTGGAACAGCCGCCTATCTGACCTCCACAACCCAGTTACTGGGTAACACGATACCCTTTGCTAAGACTGGTAGTCAGACTTTTGGACTTCTGACTATCCGTAACGTCTGTCAAAGATCTACGCATGACAGCCGGGACTAACGGATAATGTGGGCAACGGATTAATGTTCGAAAAAAAGGAACCAAAAAAATGAATCTCAGGTCTCATTGGTCTCATCTCACACAGTCACATGGACAAAGCAATAGATAAAGCTAGTATAATATAAATAAATGTCAACCGCAGAATGAAATAAAATGTGTATTACTTATGAAACTGTAATAAAATAATATTGAAATGAGTACTAAAATTATTCCACTAATTACAAACGGGTACACACGCTGCATTTCATTTCATGATTGCGTTACATAAATTATAGGTTTCGTAATTTCACAGTTCCACACGGTGGAAACACGCTGCGTTTCATTTGGCTTATTAATTATATTTCATACCAAATTCGGAATATATTAGTCGTCATTTCTCGTTCATAAAATAATCCAAGTTCATAGTATATTGCGTACTTATTGATCTAAATGTGTATTTTTTGTAATGTGCATTTTGTTTATATGCAGAATAATACATTTTTCTTTCTTTTTCTAATATCTAACATTTTTGTAGCTGTTTTGTCATTTTATTATGGTGAAAATTATTTAAATAGTTCACTTAATTAACTAGGCATTCCATTTCCGCATGAAGGTTTTACCAAAACCTTTGAATGCGTTCCCTTGACAATATAGATAGAAATCTAGATAGATGCAAATCACACCACCGATTATTATCCTTGAGCTTAATATTAACCCAATTTACGGTATATCTTTAATTGTGAAACCTGTTTTTTAACTTGTCTAAAATTCCACTTTTCTAGTTCTCCCCGACGATAAGGTAATCTTTTAAACCGCATATTTCACCGCAATTTGATATGAATGCACTCACAAATACACTCGAGAGCAATGAATCCGGGTCACTTAAAGAATGTTAAAAATCTCGGAAACTAAAAATGATAGGTTAATGCAATAAATTGTATTTAATAGACAATGTAATACTCCTTAAATGAAAGTAAAAAAAATATGAGACACCATACATTTTATTAAGACAAAATTACATAAAGAAAAAAACTGCTGATCTCTCCTTAAAACAAAAATAGGAAACATGAAATTTTTGAACTTTATTACGATTTTCTTGTATTTTAATACTTCGTATTGCCTCTTCGTGCTTCCATTACTGCGTTTACGCGGTTTGGCATGCTGTACACCAAGTTCCTTATACGATTTTGGGGAATATTCTCCCATTCCCCTGTGAGAGCAATTTTGAGCTCACGAAGCGTGATTGGGGGAGGGTTTCGTTGTTTTACGCATCTGCCTAGCTCGTCCCAAGCATGCTCGATCGGGTTGATATCCGGGCTGCGCGCTGGCCACTCCATACGAGTAATGTTCATCTCTTGAAGGTAGTCATTCACAATCCTGTCTGTATGAGGTCGGGCATTGTCATGCATAAATATAGCATCCTCACCTAAATTGACCATAAATGGACCAACGTGATCATTGAGGATTTCTTCCACATATCTTACGCTAGTTAAAGAGCCGTTTTCTATGATCACCAGCTCTGTGCGACTTTCAGAAGAAATTCCGGCCCACACAAGTACAGACCCACCACCGTAGGCTACTTTTTCTTCGATGCATGCTTGCTTGAATCTTTCCCCTGGTCTTCGATACACTCTGTGTCTTCCATCGTGCTTGTAGAGCATAAATTTTGATTCGTCGGAGAACATAACTTTTGACCAATCTTCAATACTCCAATTTACGTGGCTCTGGGCATATCTTAGTCTTGAAATACGATGCCCACGCTCCAGTTTAGGGCCGTTTGCAGGTCTAAGGGGTTTTAAGTTAGATTCAGCAAGCCGACGTCTTACTGTCCATGCACTTGGGTTACTTCCTCCGAGGCGTCGAAACTGATTTGTGAGTTCAGTTCCTGTGAGAAAGCGATTTCGAAGCATGGTGTTCACCAATTATCGGTCTTCTCGTGCTGTGGTACACCTGGTTCTGCCCGTTCCTGGTCTGCGTAGGTTAGAACCAGTTTCTTCGTAACGTCGGAGAACTCTTTGTACTGTTGACAGCGACACACCGACAGTCCTGGCTGTATCGCGCTGACTCCGGCCGGTTTCCAGCATTGTAAGTATTCTGGTGCATTCTTCAGGCGTAAGCGACATAATTTCAGCTTGAATAATGAATATAGAGCACTATCAACATGGTTTATGTACCCACATAAATGACAGATTACAAACAAAATCAAAACCAAATGCTGTAATTTCGTAGTTCCATCTTCGAAAGTGGCCCTTTTTCAAATTTGATTTTTTTATGATATAACTTTACAATAACTAAGAAGTTTTAATAACTTCATTTAAGGAGTATTACATTGTCTATTAAATACAATTTATTGCATTAACCTAGCATTTTTAGTTTCCGAGATTTTTAGGATTCTTCAAGTGACCCGGATTCATTGCTCTCGAGTGTACTTCTCTCGATTCAATAACCATTAGCTTACCTTTTACCACCACATCAAATAACTGAGGTGCATAAAAAGCTCATGAATGGGCATCGAATAAAAAACCTCCGATAAAAAAAAACCGTGCTCTTTCACATGAATGCTGCTGATGCAACCCGTTGCGCCGCGTCCGATTCGTACCCGGCGCCGCCTCGTCAAATAAATCGGAACCGTACAAATGTAAAGAACTTATAGCAGGTAATTATTTTTATTCTGCCTGGTTTTTTTGTTAAGTTTTTTGTGGAAATGTGCTATTTGGGGTTGATGAAAATATGCACCTATATTATTTTTATATGAAACATGTTTTTTAATCATTTATTTATCAAACGTAATGCTTTATAGATTTTACAGAATTGTCCTGTAAAGAATAAAATAATGTAGATATATGCTTAGTTGGCACAGTGATGAATTTAGTACCTAATGTAAATAGTTAGTTACCAATCGATCGTTTCTTCGTAGGGTAGATTTCATTATCTCGTGATAACTAACTATATACATTAGATATTAAATAAATGACTAACTAAATAACTATACAAATAAATACAAAAACAAAAGGAGATTTAAGTGTCCAAGCGCTCATCCACACCGCCGCTGTCATCCGGAAACGTGCCCAGAAGACTGGCAGTGTTGGTAACTTATTTATAATTGACATTGTATTTTAGACGTTTGTTTCCTATTCTGGGGGTCTACTCCGAAGTAGTATCGGCCGACTGTTCGGCCGTTTCCTGCTACGAAGTTACTATTTGGTTCGGTCGGTCCCGATCCTACACTCCTACACTCTTTCGAATATTGACTATGGTCCCGACCCAACTGAGCCGATCCGAACTTTTTTCGAATTTTCCAATAATATTCGGTTCGGCCATGTGTCGGTCCGATCCGAACATTCGCACTTTGCACTTCGGAGTAGACCCCCAGGTTGCTCTCAACTTTACCGCCCGCAGTATGGTCGCACCTATTTGACATGCTATTAATAAATCTTCTTTATAAACCACCCTTTCCTGCAAAATGAATGTTATGTACAAAACCCATCCAATGTTCAAACGAGTGGAAAGTATGTGCACAGGCGCTTAGTATCCTAAGAAAATATCCTTAAAGTGGCAAACAATAGGTAATAATGTTTAACGTGCGCGCCTTCACGATCGTTATGCACGCTCGTACGCAGTCTGCCATTACCATAATGGTTTCAGCCATTCAGCACGGAATCGTCTAGAGTTGGCAGTATTCATAATATTCGTGGCGTCGTAAGTGCGTTGAACGCACAACTTCTGTCAAGGACCGCCTTCAAAGCCGTCAGTTTCAATACGTCATTTATGCGGTAGTAGAGCAAAAGGTTACATGCTTGGTTTGTATAGAAAGTGTTGACAATGCCGACTCTAGCAGCGGCCGCCGAGGGGTCTCCGTGCTCTGTGGTTTGAGCCTTAGTATTGAAGGGCGATAATTGTTTAACAAGTTTTATGTCGTATTTTTATGAAACTATGGTTATTCATATAGTGGGAGCGTTTCTAGGAGCAAATATCATGTGCATAGCCAAAAGCCAAAATAAATATAATATAAATAGTAAAAAAGTGAAAGGCCATAAAAATATTTGCTCGTCCACGAAATAGGCCCGTGGCTGTTCAGTGAATGTTCATATTCTATGCCAGTCGTTAGAAAAGCGTTTTATATGCATGTTTTTTTTTTTTTGTTTTTTTCTTCAGCTGTTCTGAAAGAGTTTTCACTATGAAAATACCAAACCAAGCCGGAGACTAGATTTGCGCACGGTTGATAGCAATAAGCTCGCCCCCTGATACATGGAATTTTAATATAACTGTCAAAATTTGTGTGTTCAAAACGTACTGTCTAACCCTTCGGGAAATACAGGCGTGATGTTACGCTATGTAAAATACAAAAAAAACACTGAAGTTAAGTTAGAGGCAATTGAATGTCATAAATTAACAATAACAGAAGGAATTACCTATTGGGGTCCGTGGCTAAATAATAACAGCTGCACAGGTCGATCGATCAGGTTAAGCTACGCTTGCCGCGGTTGGTCTGTGGATGTGACCATCTTTACATACCGGGACCCTCCGTGCCTCGGAAAGCAAGTTAAGCCCTTGGTCCCGGCTGTCATTCGTGGATCTTTGACAGTTGTTACGGGTAGTCAGAAACCCGAACGTCTGACAACCAGTCTTACCAAGGGGAATCGTATTACCGAGTGACTGGGTTATGGAGGTCAGTTAGGCAGTCGCTCCATGTAAAATACCGGTATTCAGCTGCATCCGGTTAGACTGGAAGCCAATCCCAACATAGTTGGGAAGGGGCTAGGCAGATGATGAGAAGGAATTGCCTATTGCATAAAGAGATCTAAAAACACTAAAAATACTGCATAGTTAGCTCCTATTTATCCCTAGGCCACTACTTTACCGTTCTATCTACTTTCGCATATCGTAACCCTTACATAGTAGTTACAAATTAAACTTTGATACGGCCGTAAACACAAAGTAAACATCAAATTATATAATGAAATATACTGGTTACTATTAATCTGCGCACGTAGTTAATAGCTCGCTATAAAGGTAAGGCACTTTATAGCAAATACTATAGTTTACACTAGCATTATGTACGCCAGTAACTCAGTACAATGTTTGAAGTAGGAAAATCTACTCACGGCATTCATTTAAAAATGAGTTCATTTAAAAATGAATACCGTGCCTACATTTCCATTCCATTCCAATGAGATTTACCTCTCAGGAACGAGCTTATATAAATTTGTACCGCTTGTGGTACACATGTGTACCAACTCGTCTTAAAGAAGCCGATCCAGCTGTCCCTTTCTGCCCTACCCCAGCTACCCTAACCCGAGGTCCGTACCCCACAGAGGGTGCCATTGACAGTAATTTATTGAGGCACCTACAGGCAAGCCCGGTTAAGCAGCCGAAAACTTTCTAGGTTGACCTGCGAGACGCCATATAATTATTAAAAAAAAAAACGGCGGGCGGGGTGTTTAGGTTATTAATAACACACAACCCAAAATTCCAATACGAGTCTAAAATAAAAACCGGAACGAAACCGTCAACAAGCCGTAAACAAACGACATGCCGAAAACAACTCGAAATCGTACTGGCGAGTCCCCAAACAAACGAGATACGTGCAGATGCATTCGAATTATCAAATATACGGCGTATCTTCTACTGTGGTACCCAAGTCCCCAAACAGGGCGTGTTGAATTAAGGTACATGCACCAGGACTACAAATATAGGCTTAAAACTAGACTGTGTTTCAATTTGTTGACTGCTGTTTGCGGAGTAGGTTAATGATGGACACTGTTTCTGGTCAACTAGAAGCATAGGCAATTATTTTAACTGTATTTAAAGCAGTTACTTTATGAAATACACTAATAAACTTTACAAAATATGCTTAGCACTACTTGGGAACTCATATGAGGTGAATTATTTTAACAATTTCAATTAAAACATGCGCTATGCTACTACGCCAAGTAACTTGCTACGGCGTAGCAGGCACTGTGCTACGGCGTAGACCTGCATACATCCATCTAATAATCATCATTTGTGCTTTAAGCACTTTAATTACTTTTCTATTTACAGTTTGTATCTATTAACAAACATGTCTGTTTATATTAGAATATCACAGAAATCACTTTTTTTTCACAAAAAAAAGCAGATGGAACTGTTTTTTCACGAATAAATCGACAAATAATACATTACTCGTATAAAAAAAATAGGAAAAAAATGAAATTTCTGTTCCATAGGTGGGTTTAGAAGCTAAAAAACGAAATACGGAACCAACTTCTGAAATTAAAGTTATTTTTCAGTTTGCAGTTTTTTTTTTTTTTTTAAAAAGTTTTTGTTGTTTATACCCTGTTTTTGTCTAGGCGACTAAAAAAGTGAGCCGGTATAAGCTAAAGGTCTTAAAATAATGCCTTCCTACTGTTCAAGTCTGCAATTTTGTCCCTTTCATTTAAATCAACGACCTCGTTATCATACGTTACATGGTAGTTATATAACATGGTTTATCTACATAACCCACTAACACTTTCAGCCGTATATCATCCCATAATGTCTGAAACATGGTCCGCACACGTCATCAAATTCTCCTCTTGCAAACTGCTAACGACAAAGGACACTGGCCAGCAAATCGTTGGAGCAATTTGCTTCAGCCACAGCCGCCGAACTTGGTCGCACACTTCTAAAGGATTCTAAGAGTCGACGGTTTATCTTAAGGTGACGTAGCTTGTTGGCAAAATAATGTACATACTTACTAAGCTTTGGAATGGGCAACTAGCTTCATCTTTCTGACTGACCGACCCCTTGACAGTTAAAAATACCTGAAGGCCCATTTCCGTAATTAAAAACGTTCAAAATCTAATCGAAATCTCATCTCAGCGACAATCAATGTCAAAAACTTGTGAAAAATGTACGGAAATTAGAGGTATTTTTGACAGATTGAGACTGAGATCAGACTGTGAACGTTCTTAAAATTACGAGAATTGCCCCTCTGTAATTGGTTTATTTGAAATAAATACTTTGAGTTTGAATGTTTGGTTATTGAAAATTCTCCATAAATCAATCCCTTTTTTTACATCAGTCAGTATTTTTTATACAAACAAAAATCCTTAATTACAATATACAAGCTAACACTAAAATTTCATAAAACAAAAAGGGAGGAAAACATTAATCATCAAAAAAAAAATATTACAAAAATAGTATGATAACTTTTATGTAATATTTTTCTTTTATTCGTTTTCGTTTGCTCTACCTATTGGTTGGATCAAAAATTCATATCGGAAAACGATTGCAAACAAAAAAAATACATAAAGGACCAAATTATTTCTTTAAAAACACAATCAATCAACTCGGCCTATCGCAGTCCACTGCGGGACATAGGCCTTTCCCGGGCTGCGCCACAACACCTGTCCTCCGCCTTCCGCATCCACCAGCCACCTGCTTTAGGCTCTATTTAGGCTGTGCAGCATATGATCTAGCTGTTGGCAGGAAGTCGCTCCATGTGAAATACTGGTATTCAGGTGCATCTGATTAGACTTGAAGTCGATCAACGGCAGACACGTTTTCAATTTTATTTGAACACCTATGACATTGTTATTTTTTGTGCTTAACGTAGTTTAAACCTCACTGGTTTTTATCAATTGTGTGCAGTTTGACACTGACCACAAAACTCGAACAGTTGAGCTTTAAAAAGTTATTCCTTAAGATTCGAGACCATAATTTAATTAATGGAAGAGCCACGTCTCAAGAGCATCCCCTTAAAGCCGCCATTAAAATCTGTTTATCTGGTACATTATGCAGGCAAGGTAAGGACTTGGAACTAATTAAATTGGATGCATTAGCCGGAAAGTCTTTGACTTGGATTATGTACCAGCTGTAGTAAATAAGTAGACGTTTTCACTTGCGCGGGTTTTCTTAGAAATAGATTTGTTTGTTGCTCAAGAAAGATACCTACAAGCTTGCGTAAAGGTGGCAGACGGGTGCCAATTAAAAATAATAATGCTGTAACTTAAAGGAGACGTGAATAGCTTTCGGTTCTTGGTAGCGCTGTTTATAAACTTAAATACAGACACGTCTAAATTTAGTACATTTTACTGTACAGTTAATTCAATGCTTTATTTCGCATTTCAATTTATATAAAGTACTAGCTTCCGCCCGTGGTTTCGCCCGCGTGGTATGTCGATAAAAAGTAGCTTATGTATATGTCTCCTCATACCAAATTTCATTAAAATCGGTCAAGCCGTTTCGGACATTAGCTGAAACAAACAGACAGATATTCAATATAGCTAATAAATAATTTCTTTTTCTATTCTTAGTGCTAAGTTACATGAAAATTAAGAAGACACTAGATTCACGTGTTCTTTACAATAGTCGGCACTTGTACTGCAGTTTAAGGTCACTCACACTGCACTAAACTACGAGTAACTCAAAAGGTTTCGCATAGTGAACACAATTTCGTAAACATTTAACTGTAATTATTTTCGCGTGTGATATATATACCTACTATATTTTACTAGACGAATCATTTTCAGAGCTTTTAAATAGATTTCCCGTGGGACAATACCGGGTAATGTTCGAGTAGATCACAAACATGTATGGCTCTAAACACGTCTGTTGAGACTGTAACTAAAAAAATTACGCAATTTTTCATTTTGTACTGGATAACAATTTTGGGGTTGTAGTTTTACAAAATCAACTTTATGAGTTCAACTAGCATCTACCCGCGACATCGTCTGCGAGAAATTTCTTCTTCCCCAATCCACCGCGTCGCATCGCATCGCTTACCCGCGCTGTTACTTCGTTTTCGCTTAGCGTTTTTTCTGCCCTCTTTTTTTTTGGTTCGGCTCCTAAGTCACCTAGCCTATGTTAGCCTTTAGCCTTCCTCAAGAATTGGGCTACGAAATGCAAAAGTATTTTATTTAAATCCGATTCGTAGTCCCAAAGATTAGCGCGTTCAAACAAACCAACTGTTCAGCTTTATTATTAGTATAAATATTGATATTCTTTTAAACTTAATTTACTACATTTATATTCTTTATTCATTCTATATTTACTTATGTATCCAATAACTTTTTTTTTCTGTTATTGTCCCACTGCTGGGCAAAGGCATCCCTACGCTCTTTCCACCTCTCTCTGTCCAGAGCTGCCAAGGTCCAATGTTTATGAAAGGAATCCAGCTCATCCCGCAATATCCGTCTGGGCCTGCCGCGATGTCGTTTGCCATTAAGCGGGACCCACTCGGTCGTATGTTTGGCCCATTGATCGTCTGACATGCGGCAGATGTGTCCAGCCCAATTCCATTTAAGCGCCTAATGTTTTTTTCTTACAAAAACAAGTGTGGTTATTTTGATTTCAAAAAGCCTGTGATATGTGATATGTTTGGTCTGAAGCTCGTAGGTTTACGACCTTCAAACTAAACAAAGAAAATGTAAACATGAATGGTGAGCAAAACACGTGTATCGAACATAATTCCCCATTGAACTGCGGCTTCATCTATTAAGTTGGATATAATAAAACTATAAGTAAGCTGACGTACCCGCATTGTATAAGTTAGTGCTTTGTGCAAGTTGGGCCCCTGTGCGGCGATAACTGTTCACTTGTGCAAGTGAACTAGACTATTGTGCAAGAGAACTAGTCGCTTGTATGCTTTAGTATGTGAAACACATAGTTCATGTTACTTGGGTGGGATTATTAATGGGGAGATCGTGTTTTGTTAAATGGGTTAAAGCTACGAGTAGCATTATAATCTTGGTTCCCTGGAACTCTTGGAAGTAGAGCTAAGTTGGGGGTTGGGTGCCGAATGGTCGTGTCGTGAATAGAAACTCTGCTGGTAACAAGAACGCATAGACCGATTTGGCATTTTTTTTTTTTTTTTAATGTTCGTCCAATTAAGTTTAATAGATAGAAAAATGGTCAAAAATTTCCGGATTTTTTTTCAAATTCAAGATAAACTGAACGTCCTTTTTTCTAAGGGATTTGGACAAAACGAAGTCTGTCGCGTCTAGTACTATAAAAGTACCAGGAAAGTATAACATATCGGAATATAGAAATCAATTGCATGAAAAATCAATGTCATCTAGCAAAAAATACCATTCACTGTAGCTATTCACTACTTCCGTGTTCCCAAATATTAAGCAACATTAATTACCTACAGTACGTAACACAAAAGCATAATTAGTACACCAATATCAATGAAAGCTACATAATAGCGTAATTTGACGTCACAAACATACTATAGGTACAAGTGTGCGTTAAGGCGACTAAGAACCAGCCCAATGTTTAATTAAAATCTGAGCTAGAATAAAGTAAGAGAGCTTATGACGTCACAGGACGTGAGGCTTGTAATTATTGCCCTATATAATTAGCTAGGTGGCTGGAACAATGGCGTCAAACCGAGGCTTGGTAAGGATTTGTTCAGACTTGGTAAAAATACTTACAATGCATCCTTTTAGGTAGACATTTATTTTTAAATGTCGCAACATCATCCTGAGATAGGGGTTCTTGGCTTTTTGGCCTCGTACAGGACTTTCTGTTTTTGATTTTCATTTTATTTTTGTTTAATTTTTTATTTTTAAGAATGGGTTCAGTTTAGATTGTGATATTCCTGCGAGTCACAATAAATACTTTTCTTTCTTTTCTATATTATATATTGTAACTTCATCGTCGTAACTGAGTCTACGAAATAGTATTTTTGTGCACACAGACACTTTGTACCCAAAATGATAGGTTTGTCCAGAAAAAACACATAATAATCGTCTTCTCGCCCTGTATGCAAGTATTACCTGTAGCATTGTCTAATAGGTCTACTAACATAGATTTAAGTTAGGTGTAATATTAACACTCTAGGCTAGGGGCCTACAAAGCCTGAAAAGAAAAAATATTTTTATTACCTACTAGGTTCAGCCCGCGGCTTCGCGGAGAGCTACCGAGATTTGATATACAGTACATCCACTCGGAACCTGTTACCATGGATTCTACATGATTCGTCGTTCGTTACATTTTACGTCGGTTATTAAAAAAAAAATTTGCTGGTCCATACATTTTGCCCACGTAGGTACGTACGCTTCTATGAAACAGCAGTTTGTTTTATTTATTTCCCCCGAAAAATCTCGACGCTAGGAGGTCTACAATCATATGGTGACTGATGTCCCTGGCACCCTATGCAGACAGTAATTAGCTTTTTCTACTGTACGATATCGTCTCTCTAATATATAGGTATCATAAAAAAAAAATCTTTTGCAAAAAATTAATATTATCATTAGTTCCTATCATATACGAGTATAAATAGATCCGTCACAAAATACCCTACCTACAAAACTCGTTACAAGGGCCATGTCTGTCACTTAACCAACTTTGCATTTAATAAACCGTTTATAAAACACTAGCGTCTACCCGCGACTTCGACCGCGTGAAATTTCTTTTTCACCCGAACCACCCTCCACCCACCCTTCTTTTCCCGTCGCATCGCATTGCCTGCCCGCACTCTTAATTCGTTTTCGTTCTGACTTTTTCTTTTTGCCTGGCTCCTAAGGGTGCTAGCGTGATGTTAAATAATCTATAGCCTTCCACAAGAATTGGCAATATGCAAAAATATTTTTTCAAATCCGACCGGTACTACCGTAGATTAGCGCGTTCAAACAAACAAACTCTTCAACTTTATTATATTAGTATACTAGCTGACCCGGCAAACGTTGTTTTGCCATATAAATTATTTCTAGCTGCCCGGCGCTACTTCGTTCGCGTGGTGTGCTAATCCCTACCCTACTCCTACCCTACTCCTACACTACTCCTACCCTACTCCTACACTACTCCTATCCTACTACTATCCTACTCCTACACTACTCCTACCCTACTCCTACACTACCCCTACCCTACTCCTACACTACTCCTAACCTACTCCTACCCTACTCCTAACCTACTCCTACCCTACTCCTACCCTACTTCTACCCTACTCCTAACCTGCTCCTACCCTACTCCTCCCTACTCCTACCCTACTCCTACACTATTCAAAACCCTTAATTTAATACGTGTTTCAATTCGAGTGGACCCGAGTCTAGCGTACCGAAGGGACGATCGTCAAATGTTTGACAGGAAAGTAGGTAGAACAGTTTATATGGGAAAATAAAAGTGCAATTATATAATACTAGCTGCGCCCCGCGGTTTCACCCGCATAAGTTTCGATCCCGTGGGAATGTCGGGATAAAAAGTATCCTATATGTTAATCCTGGTTATAAACTATCTGTGTGCTAAATTTCGTCAAAATCTGTTCAGTAGTTTTTGCGTGAAAGAGTAACAAACATCCATACATACAAACTTTCGCATTTATAATATTAGTAGGATTGCGATCATAAATTGAGATGTAAGCTATTCTATTTTTCAAGTTGGATCAAACTGCACACGGTGTACAAATTTGAGTAAAATCGGTTTATTAGTTTAGGAGTCCATCGCGGACAAACAACGTGACACGTAATGTATATATATTATTAGTATATAGATTAATGTGAATGTCAGCGTAACATTGTAATAATACTACGACTTGCTTCATCAACGTTTAATTAAACAATAGGTTTATTGTTCTCACTTCACGCCTTGTTCGTTTCCTTCTAAGCTCGTTACTTTGACGTTCCTATGTATTTATAATTGTGTACGAGTATGTGTATCGTTTCTTGGTTATACATATATTGTTAGGGTTGAGACACACGAGTCAGGTTTCCGTATGGATTGAGGAGCCATTTCTGATGTTTAAAGGATACTACCACAATCAGCCTATAACGTTCCCAATGCTGGGGCTCAGGTCCATTCTCTGAGAAAGGGAGTCGGCTGTAATCCACCACGCAGGCCTAGTGCGGGTTTTTAGATGTCACATGTCTTCGAATTTTTGGTTCTAGAACATGGTTTCCTTACGATATTTTCTTTCACCGTTCTGACAACAATGCGAATTAAATAACTCACACAAAGTAAAGCGCCTGTCTGGGCTCGTACCCACAACCTACAGCTCGTGAGTCCGGGCCGCTGCCACTGGGCCACCGCTGGTCCTCACAATATATAGTAATTTAAGATACTACCCATATTTAGTCAATAATAGTTAAGCCTGTTTCGTAAGCGCAATCCTGGAATATATAGCAAAAAACTGTACTGGCCCACAGCTGGGCAAAGGCCTCCCCCAAGTCCTTTAAGGAACTGTTTTCCCGCGCCACCTCGAACCAGCCCTAATTATGTCTATAAGTAATATATTTTTTTTTAACTCACATACACAAACAGCCAGACCCGGAACAACTAATTGTAGGTCATACAAATATTTATACATAAATACATTCATAATATACTTGCATATAACAAAGAAATCTCCGTGTTTTGTCAAGTCGTAAACCGTGCGAAGCAGGGGCGGGTCGCTAGTTTTTGAACAAACAACAAAACAAAGACCAACAAAGATGTATGATGAGTGTGTGTTATGTGAAAGACAGGAATACCACAGTGATAACAGTAAATTACAACTGTTTGTATTTTATCGCCTCAACACACCGACAATGGTTGATACTTCTTCGTCTTAATACATAACTGAGAACATTAAAGAGAATTTCTAGACATTTACACAATTTAACAGCTTTGTTATCTGGACAATGATTCTAGCTGTGTTCACTCTAAATCTCTTCGTCTCGAAATAATTGTACCAACTCAGTAAATAGAATAGAACAATGGAATAGAAAATTATGTTTTTTCTTTCCTACATTTTATGCTAACTATGAAAGGTTTCTAAAAATTAATCAATATTTTAATTTTAATACTAAACAACTACGTAATTTCCCACTCAGATTTTACACGTAAATAATCTAGCAAAAAGATATACGAAACCCAAATACAAGCGCACATAGGTACAATAAATACATAACCAAAAAATATGGTTTCCCAAAAATTTTCATATCGGTAATGAAGGTCCGAATAACGCATAAAATCCAAAATATATGTACACCGAAGGGTTTTCATAAGAACCGAATCCGTAACTTGTGTAAATTTATTCTTCAGACCATAAACTAGGCTTTGTTATTTCGTATTTAGTTGACCCTAATGATAGCGTAGCAACCTTAAACTCATTTAATATAAAAGAAGTTATTGATTTTTATTTCCTTTTTATTTTTGCTTTGACTATATGTTACTGTTAGCCTGCATCGTCCCACGGGCAAAGGCCTCTCGCCATAACTTCCAGGTCTTTCGATCCAGGGCTAAACTGGACCTGTCCAGTTTAGCCCTGGGACGATGCAGGCTGCCGATGCAGCTCGTGCCGCCATCTTCTATGGGGCCTGCCCGACGCCTTCTAGCTGCAATATTCTAATATTGCAGATAAATAATTACAAACATTTCTCTCTCTCACAGAGAGGAGGCCTGTGTCCCAGCAGTGGGAACGTTATAGGCTGATTATGTATGTTATGTAAATACAAACATGCACTTAACACAAAAAAAATGTGTTACTTAAGCATCTTTTCCTAACCAAAATGCCATAGTATACTTAGTTATATTTTTAATTCTAATAAAATCGTTCGAATTTACATTATGTTTGCGTCGCGTTCATGCTAGAGCCTCTAAGCGCTGGCACGACCAGCAGTGCGATTCTGTAACCATCTCACCGTGAAAACTTAGGTGAAATGAGCATGGAGTGAGCTGTCATTCTAACTAATGCTAGGGATTGACACTATTAATGACAGCTTATCATTCTTATCATTCTCTTGCCCTTATCCCAACTTATGTGATCGGCGCAACATGTCTTTTTCTTCCATACTTCTCTATTAGTCGTCATCTGGGTAGTCACTCCCTTTCTAGCCATATTATCTCTCACATAGTCCATCCATCTTTGGCACCTGCTCTTATGGCCATCCAAATTCATACTAAAAACTTTCCTCACGACTAAGCCCTGTATACATGCCTCGTATAGAAATAAGCCGTTGTAACAAGCTCCTCAAATTGCTTACACTGCACACAAATCTGTGTATTTCCTTGCTCCACGGTTCGTTCGGCCGCTGTAAGACGTGAACAAAATGTAACATGAACAGATTTGTTTTGAATCTCACTGGATTTTATTTGGCAGGTCGGTATTGCACGCTCAACGTGCTATGAGCCTATAACTCTATAGTTATGAGATTTTTAAACTTAGAATACAAAGAGGATGGTACTTACGTGTTTTTGGTATTTGTGTTTTTAAATGGAACTGACTTTAACGAAGTACTTATTATTAGGGACTGTCACGAAAAATTGCTATGTGAAGTATGAGTTTTAAATTAATAATAAGAAAAACACATTTAATTGCAAAAAAACAGTAACATTAACGAAGTAATATAAGAACAAACAAAACTGCAGTCAAGTAAGTACGCCCAAAATAAGAAATTGTTAAAAAATGTGACTGTCCTAATATTTTGGCAAACCACTTTTCTTGTAAATCAAAGAGTTTCTTAAATTGGTCTCAGCTGGTCAGTTGCATCAAGAAAATAAGTTATTTAATAAAAAATTAAACCACTGATGAAAATTCATCCCCTGAAGGGCTTCATTCAGTAGGAGATGAAATTTTGTGTGAAAGTAATTTTTTTCCGATGGGATATCCCAGGCACAAAGCTAGTTAAGTTATACCTAATTGACAATAGTCAATTACTTACATACGAAATTTAAAAAAAAACTTGGCTTTTATAATTATGCAAGTTATTTCGTCACAACAAGCTATAATTATCAAGAGTCTCTTAACACATGGTAATAACACTTTAAAGTGGTAGGTTTAACCACTTCATCAAATAACCAGCATGTAACACGTCCTAAACCTTCCATTAAATATGCATCACTTGCTTTAAAACGTAGTGGCTCATTATAGTTAATTGACGTGTCTTTATGCGGCCTTTAGTTGGCAAATGTAACTTCACATCTATGCCTACTTAGTATAAGTTGTAGTCGTTTTTTGTGTCTGGCTGTGTGAGAGTGTCGTTCTTCTAAACTACGCGATTTTGATTAGTGAACGGATTTTGATGCGGTTTGTTCATTAATATTTATCATATTCCTACCCTTTTTCCTTTCCTGTCTATGTTACTTGGGTTCGATTACATTACGTTTTCTTCTTCAATTCTCTCTATCAACCGTCACGCTATCATTCGCTCTCTTCTCTTTCATATCATTCCTCACACAATCCATCCATCACATAATACAACACACACATAACACGACACAATACACACCAAACACACCACACCACATACATCCATATAAAAAAAACTCGTATTTTTTCATGTCGTAAAAACCGTACGAAGCAGGGGTGGAGCGCTAGTTTACTATAGTTTTATATATATCATTGTATGTCTATTTTATCCGTGACTTTCAAAATCACCGAAGTTTTGTTCCGAAAATTTTCTTAGGGATCTCGGCAGGTTTTAAATATATTATGAAGTACCTGTGGCAGGTATAAAAGGTGTAGTTAACCCAGCCTCAGCTTGTTAATCACGTTTGCCTCATGGCCGTAATTTCACGCTTGTAAAAGCTGTGCAAACAAGGGAATCACTTCATAACAGTAAGGGACAGCTGTCTGTATTATTTCAGTGAGACATTAGGAAGAAAAAGAAACTGTCATTATAAAAATGAATTTAGATAAATTCGATATCGGAAAGCGTATTATGGAACTCAAATGGAGTTGGGCAGGACATCTGGCTACGCGCAGTGATGACAGGCTGTGACAGACTGGCGTACAAGGACTGGAAGACGAGATGTCGTTCGTACGGCGGTGAAATCAGACGAAGTGGTTGCCATCGCGTGCAAAACCTGGATGAGGCTGGGACAGGAGCATGAGGGTTGCCACAACTTCTAGTGCTATCGCTGGGAAGAAGAAGTGGCGCAACAAACTCCCCAGCGGCACAACTGTCTGTTCGGTTAGAAAATACTTGATTGTATACAATACTAGGTACCTATTTTCGGTAATTAACATAAAAAGACCAGAACATAAAATTAAATGTTTTGCCATATGTCAGCTAGCCACGCCAATATACCAACAAATATAATAAAAAAACTATACGAAAAAAAAAAGCAAGCAAAAAAATAATTATTAATTAAAATTAAAATGTAAATAAAAAAACTTACTACCCAAATAAAAGCTTTCAAGCATAAAGGGCGTGACAGCTTACATATTTATGACTATAGAGGCTATGGCCAGCAGTAAGTGTAGTCGGGATGTGGATGATGATATATACAGCGTATCCCTGGAGCTCAACCGATGTATTCTGTAAAAATCTCACCGTGAAAACTTAGGTAAAGTGAGCTTGACATGAGGTGTCATTCCACTTGGTGCTAGAGACACTTTAATTGACAGCTTACTTCACCTAATTTTTCACACAGAACCATAGAACTAAATGCTGCAATCTACATAGACAGAACCATTAGAACTAAATGCTGCAATCTAATTATTAATTTAAAATTTAATTTAATTTATTTAACATAACACGGCCAAGGCCAATTACATTAGTTTAACTAGCCTATATTGTCCCAGTGCACAGCCAAATCCTCTCTCTCCCTTTTCCACACAGTTCTGTGTTCTGCTAATGAGGGGCAGTCCTTTCAGAACGAATGGAAAAAAATACTATTCGTTTTCCGACACAGAAACCAGAGACAAGTGTTTCTAAATGATGCAAAAAGAAGGAAAATAAGTTTAATCACAAGTAGTTAAGGGAGATGCGCTAGGAAGCCCCTAAGTTCATCAATCCTTTTGATTGATATTTCATGAAATAGTCGTTTAATAGGGTTTTATTAACATAAAGGGTTGTATTGATGATTTTAATGATTATAATTCTGTAAATACTTGTTACGCTCGCGAATCATATTTTGTCAAACATCAACATGACACTGACCTGCACATTGCAAAAAATCATATGAAAATTTGAATTTCGCGGGCTACCCCGATGCCTCCCCCTAAAGCCAAAAAAAAAGAAAATAAAACAAAAAATAAATTCAGCTAACAGCTCGTAAACGACAAAAGGATTCTAAATTTAAAAGAAAACAATTTCAACAAACGATTTTTTTCCATTCGAGTAATCGAGACTTAATTACTTTAGCAAACAATCCTTAATACAGTCTACTCACAGTTATTTTACCTCTGCAGCAGCAACCGAATAGCAACCTTTTAACAATGAATATAAATATCATTGTGATTGTGACAGACTTAGCAGACGTCAACGCAATGGCAACCTTATTGCCATGATAATAAAGATCAGCGTGGCTTTGACAGTGATGCAAAATCAGAAGTAAAATAAATGTGAACGGACTGTAGGTCCTGAACAATGGTTCTTTGTTTACATCGTTTTAAGCCGATAATGATTCGGGTTCGTTACAAAAAAATATCTTCGATTTCTAAATTAACGTAATGTTAGATAACCTAAACGTTTAGCATTGAATAGTTTACAAGAGTGACGAGGGTTTTACGTAGGTAAACCCATACATAAACTCACCTTCTTCCTTCCTTCCTTCTTCTTCTTTCTTCTTGGGGATAAGCAGAAACTACAGAACGCCACCTGCTACGATCCTTACATACTCCTTTTGCTTTTGGTACGCACCTGACGCGCACCTTGGGCATATGTAGGTGTGGCGGTATCTACAACGCCACATGCGAACAACGCGTCTTACTGACGTGACGCAAATCCTGCATCTCGCAAGCAGAGTTTACCGCGCAATTAGCATACATACAAGCTTCCCGACATCAGTCGTGGGGCAGTTGCCCGCCAGACACAACACCCGTCTGGTCGGAGGATGCTCCGATTTCTATAGAGGATAAGTGCACTTTACACCCAGTTCTTCATGCCTCTATACTGGTGACCCCGAGCATGAACGTCAGCGCAGCCTTAGTGCAAATACTTCATCGTGACGTCATTATCATCATTCCCGCAAGTTTTAGCGAGTCATCCAGCCAGTCTATGGAGGTTGAGTAATAATTTTTTTTTTATTTTTTTTTTTATCAAATTTTTAACATTGTGTTAACAATAAACAGTAGTAATCTGTAGGTAGTGACACAGTTTAAGGTCGAAATATCTGACTTCTAAACTAGGCAAGAAGCCTGTATCTCAGAAGCCGAAGTTCCCCTAGCTTTCATTGACATACAACAATATAAACATTGATCGTCGTACAAGTACATCTTGTTTGAGAAAATTAGCAAAAAAAAAAAAAAGAAGAAACTAATACATTGAGAAAGGAATAAAAAAAAGAGTTGAACTTTAGAGAGTGAACTTTACACCCTGTTCCTCACACCTCAATATAGGTTAGACACACACAAACACTAAATATTACGTACAAAAAAATCAAATGCGATTATCAGGTAAAGTAACGATTTTGACTTTGAGAAAAGACTTATTACATAACAGTATGACTTCGAAAAGACTGCATTTTGCGTAGGTAATTGTAAGTGGTGGATCAGTGATATCGGCCGCGACTTACCATTTATAGGTCGTGGGTTCGACCTCAGGCAGGCACTTTACTTTGTGTAAATAATTTCATCTCCACTGCTCTCAAAACAGTGAAGGAAAACATCGTGAGGAAACCGGCATGTCCTAGAACCAAAAATTCGAAGACATGTGATATCTACCAACCTCGGGCCTTCATAGTCCCATAGGCCCAGTCCCTCTCGAAAAGTGGAGGCCTGTGTCTCAGCAGTGGGAACATTATAGGCTGATTATGTAAAGAAAGAAAGAAACGGAAAAGAAAATAAATAAATAATGTAAAAAATGTATACAAATAATGAAAAACGATGATGAATAGTGAGTGTGTATGTAAATAATGTATGTATGATTATGTAAGGTATTTATAATCGTGTCTGTATGGCCAATCGGGACTTCTTCCTAAATGTCAAAAAAAAAATTACCACAAAATAAGCTTTTCTCATACAATTCGTGCAAGAAAATCAACTTCAAAAGGATGAAGAATGAAATCGTTCAGTAAATTTAATTTTACTACTAAGAACCCAATCAGGGTTCCTCATTATCTTTATTAATTCAATTATTCTGCCGGCCTTCCGTTCGATTTAATCAGTTTCTATAAACATAAAATGTATCCGGACTCAATTTGTTCTTTGTTTACGGATGAATATTGTTTTCAGCTGAAAGTTCTGAGTTTTAATTTAAAAAGCAACTGTAAATGTTTAACAGATTTATATTTACCTTATGTGTCACTGCAGCTGAACTGGATATTCTTGTTGAAGTAACAAATTATTTTTCAGTTGCGGGTGTGCGCAACACGTTTTCTTCCTCCATTCTCCACTGTCAACTGTCACGCTGTCATTTTTTTTTTTTTGACAGTCGATCTGTGATACAAGTGAGCAATTATTATATTTATTTTGTCAAAACTTATACGGTATTTTAATGTCTGTAAGAAGTCATAAATAAGATAATTCAATAAGCTTAGGCAGTTTATATATTTATTTTATTACGCATTTTAAAGTTAACTTTTACATAATCTGGAATATGTGCGTTCTAAGGCAGCTGTCAAAAAACGGTTAACCTAATGGACAGGGTTTAGTATGTCCTCATTAAAATTGAAAAATATCGGAAAAACATCAGCAACGTTTATAAAAAAAATCTACAAGAACACTAATAACGGAGCCTGCAAAAGCCTTTTAATTCGCCATCAAACAGACATTAGCTGATCAATCTTCGATGTAAATCCTTCATATCCCCGTCTAATAACTATCAAGGAGTCTTATAAAAAGCACTACTGTGCAATAATCGTGAGTGATCGCACGAAGACGGATGAAGAAAGTAACCCTCGTCACTGATGACGTCACGGCCCAGGCTTGAGTCTCCCGCGGTTCAGGACTATTTAATTTAATTTGGGCACAGATCAATTTGTTACTGCCAAGTGCGTGTTATAGTAAATTGGAGTTTTTAGTTTAGGATTAGTTTAGTTTTTTGGGTAATTTTGGCGTGGAAGGAAGGAAGGAGAACGCCATTCTTTGGGTGTTTGAGAGGGAGTTTTTGGAGACATGTAAAATCATTTATAAACAAGCATACCTACCTGATTTCTTCCAGGCAAAAAATAATACATCTAAATGATAAATGATTTATTTCTGTAAGTAAGTTTGTACAAAAACTTTTATATGTCAATCATATTTTTTTTTAAACTAGATGAGGTCGTCTTTTCCTATCTGACTACTGAGTAGACATCTAATATATAAAATTCTCGTGTCACAGTTTTCGTTGCCATACTCCTCCGAAACGGCTTCACCGATTCTTATGAAATTTTTTATGCATATTCAGTAAGTCTGAGAATCGGCCAACATCTATTTTTTTTTTTTTCAAACCCGTAAGTGATAAGGGATGTCCACCCTAGGGTAGGAGTAGGGTAGGAGTAGTGTAGGAGTAGGATAGGAGTAGGGTAGGAGTAGTGTAGGAGTAGGGTAAGAGTAGGGTAGGAGTAGGGTAGGAGTAGGGTAGGAGTAGGGTAGGGGGTAGGACACCACGCGAACGAAGTAGCGCCGGGCAGCTAGAAATAATTTATATATATTTTATATGGCAAAACAACGTTTGCCGGGTCAGCTAGTATTAGTATAAAAAACAGTATTTCAGCTCGGACTAAATGATCGACTCACTCGGACATGCAAACGCGTTTACACGAATCTAAGCATGCTTCAGATAACCGTCATGAGTTAGTCTATGCCTAGTTAGGCTATCAACCTCATTTTGCCCATCTTTAAGATTTTATTTCTAGAGCTCCCCATTTTTTTTTTACTTACCATATTTATGTCGCGAATTTGAAACAGCTGTTGCCACGATTATATTTAAACGTGTAATATTATATAGTCGTAAGATGGGATATATAATTTTCTCTGCGTCTTCTACTGCCCCCCTGAATGTCTATAAACGCCCACGAGTGGGTGTTATCGCCCACGTTGAGAACCGATGGTCTAATCTGCCGCTTCGAGACAAGTGGTTACCTTCTATATACGTATTATTTTAATTAAAAAGTTTGGTTGACAGCCCTTACACCCGTCGTTGTGTAGCTTTTGTTTTCCCATAAAAGGCCTAGTTGAGGTACTGCGGGGTTATTGCGTAACACAATAAGAGTGGGAACGGCTTTAATTTCAACAACATTAATTACTTTACTTACGTTGTTGTGCAGACAAATTTTTCGAACATATGAAGCAATAGATCCTACTAATATTATAAACGTGAAAGTTTGTATGGATGTATGGATGTTTGTTACTCTTTCACGCAAAAACTACTGAACGGATTTGGATGAATTTTGGCACACAGATGGTTTATAACCAGGATTAACATATAGGATACTTTTTATCCCGATATTCCCACGGGATCGAAACTTATGCGGGTGAAACCGCGGGGCGCAGCTAGTTAGCAATATTATTCAAAGTATTTCAGATTATGATCGATAGTGTGCCTATCAGGGTGCTCAATTAACTGTACCGTTTATTTTCTAAATTTAGACGTGTCTGTATTTAATTCTATAAGAGGCGTTACCAAGAACCGAGAGCTATTCGCGTCTCCTTGAAGATACAGCTACAACTTTCTGCCTACGTTGATACGAATAATACCGCTCATAATTTAATTTGTCACAAGCCCATTAAAAAAAGTTTCCCCTACATAAGAATACTAATTAAAACATAAACTGTCGAAATCGTCACTACTTAATAGACTAAATTAATAAGTCCATTTATATTCCAAAGTTAAAACGATTGTATAAAGGAAAGCAATTAAAACTGAGGTAAAATAAAATAAGTACAATGTGTTCTCGGCCTACTAAGAGCTGATTTTTCCATCGCCAGATAACTTTTATTCGAGGAGTAAAATTGACGTATGACAGTTTTTGTATGAAATAACTGTCAAAATTTCAAAATTACTCCTAGAATGAAGTCTTACTACTACTTGAATAAGTCCACAATGCTTTTGTTTAAGGAAACCTTTTTGAAGTGAAAACTTCTTCAGCGGCGTTGTGCACTTTTTTTGTTATGGGTAAAAAATGTTAAGCTCGCGTCAGGGCACGCGACCTGATTGAAAATTTGTAAGACGGAGCTCGCGTCAGGACACGTGACCTGATCGAAAATTCGTAAGACGGAGCTCGCGTCAGGAAACGTGACCTGATCGAAAATTCGTAAGACGGAGGGAGAGTAGACCGCATTCCCAAATATCAAAAATGCACAACGTTAATATTCAAGTTTTCGCTTCTGCCGGCACTCCCGGACTGCCACCCGTTTTTTTTTCTCAAGTTTTCTTGAAGGAACTGTACATTGACGTTCAAAGCTTTTTTAGATTTTTGCCTTATTAAATGGGGGACTAGAGCAGTGGTGGCCCAGTGGTAACGGCTACGACTTACGAGTTGTAGGACGTAGGTTCGAACCTAGACCGGTGATTTACTTTGTGTAAATTATTTCATCATTACTGCTCTCAAAACGGTGAAGGAAAACATCTTTAGGAAACCGGCATGTCCTAGAACAAAAAATTCGAAGACATGATGTGACATCTACCAACCCGCACTGGGTCTGCTTGGTGGATTCCGGCCCACTCCCTCTCTCTGAGAGGAGGCCTGTGTCCCAGCAGTGGGAACAATATAAGCTGATAATGCATGTACTTCGTAACACAATTAAAATATTCGCAATACAAGTCACGATTCACACGAGACAGCAAATGCAGATACAAGCATTTTGTTAAACAAGCTATAAAAAATCGTTTTATTATCATATCATTTTATTATAAAAATAAAACTGGAGAGTCAAAATTTTCTTGCACTTATACCAATTTGAGGTCGGCGCGTCAAGTCTTTTACTTCCATATTTCTCTAGTAATCGCCTCCTTTGTACACATATTATCATGTTTTACACAATCCATCTAATTTTTCTTTCAGCTTACCCTACTCTCAGAGCCGTTGATAGTGATATTCAAAACTTTCCTCGATAGTAACTGGATAAAAAAACTGAAATTGCATAATTATGACTGTGTCTCTGTCTATGTGTCTGTGTCTCTGTGTGTGCGAGGTGGTGTGTGCTGTGTGTGCGTGTGTCTGTGTGAGGTTGTGTGGCTGTGAGTATATGTGTGAGTTTTTTCCGTGGTCTACACCAAACTTGCTTGTATCGTGTTTCGCTAACTATAGGTACTAGTCGCCACAGAACGTCTTTGTATGTTGTGCCAAGACTGTGTGTGAAAGGAAACCATATGCCCTAGTCTAGTAAGATAATGCTTAATAAAAGGCCGAGAGAATTGTAGGTACCAACGGCAACATTGTCAGGTTACACAAGGATAGTAGCTTTTCCGAGAAACTGTAAGCGCCGTTTTCTGGGAACACATACGAGCTTTCATTTACATAGGAGGCCAATTTCCTCTGTTTACTATAAAAGCCATTTCATGCTGTTTTTGCACGAGTTCAAAAAAACAGGAATTTGAGTAACGTTCATGGTAAACAAAATATGCCATTAGCCAAAATTGATTACCTAATCTGAAAGACACAGGACACATGACAGAAATAAATAGCGGGAGCAAGCCATTTTGATCGTATAATAAAATCGTTTACCAAAATCGAAAATTAATTCTAAATCCAACAAAGTAGCATAAAAATTCGACAGTGTCAAATTATTCATAAGCGGCGCGTGCGACCACCACCCATTCTCCCCTGTGTCACATGATGTTAATCCTGTTAGCTAAAAGGAGATATTCGCCTCACGTCCCACACATTTTGGTTATACGTGAGCCCCAAACGAGACCTATATGCAATGTTGGTAGGATTGTAATTGATATTGGCGTTTCGATCAGAGTTGCCGAACAAATACGCTGTATCCGTGTAATTGGGCTGACGTGCGTATGAGTGGAGCATTAAATCTAGTATTGTATTGGAATATTTGTGGTTTAAATGACCAATTTTGAATACAACTGCCACGAATTGATACTGTATCTGGTTTGAAAGGTCAGGGTTAATACTCTGGCGCGACCTACGCGTGTGGTCACCATACCGCAATTTTCATAAGATTGTAAAAGGTGGATAAGGTTACAATGTGATTTTAAAGCAAGGAAATCGTTTTATCATGAGAGGTGCAGCATGAGAGCTTTAATTGGTATAATGAATAAATTCAGTGCCTAACAAATATTTAAGTTCAGCAGCGAACCATTCTCTAAGTACTTTTAACGCTAAACTGCTAAAATGAATGTAGGTTTTGTTTATGAATGTGTGGAAATTATTGAGATGCTATAAATTGGATAAAACACAGACTAGCCTCAAGAGCTATTTCCGTAACTCGAAACATACAGTAATTAATCAATATGCGGATAGTTTGAAATATTCAACATAATATACAACTACATGCACTTGTTAATGATAGGCCATGACTATAAAATTAATACCAATATGACAAAAAATTTCTTGACTTAAGAGCCCGAGTGTACGATTTAAGAATAGTGTTAAATTCTTAAATCGTACAATCGGGCTCTCAAGATACTACGTAAGTTATATTTCACTTTTAAATCAGTAGACAAACGGCAGATACCACCGTAGCATCATACACTGTTATGACTTTGAGTTAAAAGCAGTAACATAAACGCAATAAAAAGCTTTTTATTGCCTTTATGTTACTGCTGAAGAAAACCTGAATAATAACAAAACTTACATACATTGATATCAAAATCACAACTTTTGTGGAACCTGCACAAACAAACAAAACTTTATCCAATAACATTACATTTCACGTCACAAAACGCAACGATCAAGAACTTCCGTCGCGCTATAATCCCGAGCTCAGCGGTAAACAAACATCGCTCATTTTTCTCTCAGCTTCTCTCTGTGAAATGCGTACGTGTCTTGATGAGGCGTGGATAATTCTTAAACACCCTAATCCCTCCGACTGTCGAGGAAACTGCGTAATGAATCGGCTTTCGGTATGGGTATAGAGAAGATAATATGTAAGTACCTAACATACTAAGTAAGGAGTTTCTTCAAGTAAAGAGTTTTTATTGGATGGAAATTTTCAAGATTTTCTGGGAATAAAAGGAAGATAGCATAACATCAGCCCTTTAATCCCCCGCAGGGTTAGGCAGAGGTGCACCAACAGTACACCCACATTTCGCCAGTTTTGTTTAAGTCCCGTGTAACAGAGGCGAGCTTATTACCATCAACGGGGTACAAATCAGGGCTGCTAAAAAAAAAAAGATGACCGACTCTCCTTCTCATCGTGTCGATAGCAATCTAAATGAACTCTGCCCAGAATTCGGCTACAGAACACACGTCTGTCGGTCGGTTGTTGGTTAGATGACAGTAGTTTTTAATTTTTTGTTTTCAGAATTCATCTCCGCTGTTCTGTACGTATGTTTTGTTGCCGACTGTCGCAAAAATCTGTTTAAATAACTAGGGGATCCGACCGGAATAAAACAAAAGAAGAAGGGGATCAGACCGGAATGACAAGTTTAAAGTGTGTCAGAATTTAAACGTAAATAACAACCAGCAAGGGCCGATCCCCCTGATCAGACCGGAATAAATCAGTAAAAGAACAGTAGAATATACTTATTGTAAGGTCACTTATAGATCCCTGATCCTCTAACACAAGCAACGTTTACTCACATTTGCCGTCATTAACACCAGAAGACCAATACCCGTAATTAAACACGTTCAAAATCTAGTCCCAATTTCATCTCAGCGACAATCAATGTCAAAAGCTTGTCAAAAATGTAGGGAAATTACAGGTATTTTTGACACATTGAGGCTGAGATCAGACTGTGAACGTTCTTAAAATAACTATAATTGCCCCTCAGAGGACGGCACCCATAATTAAACACGTTCAAAATCTAGTAAAATGTAGTGAAATTACAGGTATTTTTGACAGATTGAGGCTGAGATCAGACTGTGAACGTTCTTAATATTACGAGAATTGCCCCTCTGGTCATTACTCTCTATCCATAATGTAGTCAGCAAACATTTAGTTCTTAAATAAAGCAAAAACCTCTTCTATAAATAGACACTATAAATTAAATATCTTGCTTCAGTTGAAATGTTATAAATAGAGAGGCACGTTACTCGCTCTTAGTCCGAAAAACAAAATAAATTATTCTCAAAGAGATTCCTCATCTTTTCTTTAACACGAACAAATCTTTTTACAGTTATGTACTTTTCTCTTTACTTAAATGCAATATTAAAACGAAGCACTCTGTGTTTCATTAATTTTTTTATTTACTTTTCGTTCTTATGAGTAGAATGGTGGAATGGTTCTCTTATCGTATCGTAGCTTTGAAACAGTTTTTCTTTAGTTTTCTTGCAATACCTACTTTTTCAATAATCCGCCTGTAATGTTCCCACTGCTGGGACACAGGCCTCCTCTCTGTGAGTGGGCCGTAATCCACTACGTGAGCCCAGTGTGGGTTGGTAGATGTCACATGTCTTTTTTTTTTGTTCTAGTACATGCCGGTTTTCCCACGATGTTTTCCTAAACCGTTTTAAGAACAGTGGTAATGAAATAATTTACCCAAAGTAAAGCGCCTGTCAGGGTTCGAACCTACGACCTATATCTCGTAAGTCGCAGTCGTTACCACTGGTCAATACTTACTTACTTACACTTGATTATACTTTCCTAAGTATTTCTATATCAATAGATCTGAATATTACAGCTAACATCTTAAAAATTATCAGTTACATTCATTTGCAAATACACGTACCACTACTTCGTTAAACAATGAAAACATTTACCAGACTATCGATCACACAATTTTTACCTACGAAAATCTGTACCTACAATTTTTCATTTATTTTAAAGTCCAACTTATCAAACACGAAATAACCACACACCAGCCATCAAACTATCAAAATAGTTTCATGATAAATGATAATGATAAATGATAAATGATAAATGATTTTATTTTGTAAGTAGGTTTGTACAAACACTTTTACACGTCAATCATATTTTAAAACTAGATGAGGTCGGCGTTTCCTATCTGACTACTCTGAGAAGAAAGGCCGAAACAAACTCAGAGGTCACAGTCTCTTTTAAAGTCCAGACATAATCTTGGTCAGATCATATGAAGACCATGCAGGTCGATGTCTGAGATGGTCTTTTGAGGAAAGAACCACACAGATTGAGAGGACCTGTCCAGTCAGTGCACGCATTTGTCAGAAATCAGTGCAGCTCAACTCAAAACTTAAGGAGCTCGACGATTCGACGAACAATACCAAAGAAAGGACATTTGGGTAGGCCGCATTAATTACTCAAACTGCCAGACCATGACAAAACTAAGAGAACAGAGAGAAAAATAAAATATAATACAAATAAAGTGACCCACATAGTCTTCACATTCACAATAATTAAAATAATAGAATACTTTACAAAGTAAGCAAATGTCACAGTACTTATATATAGAATTCATTGATGTCAAAGTGTATATAAAAAAGAAAAACAACAACAAGACAGAAAAATAAGAACACTACATAGGTAAAAAATTGGAAGCATCTCAATCCCAAGCCTTTTTGTCCTCGATATAATCCTTAACGGTATAAAAGGCTTTCTGGCACAACTTACGTTTAATGAATGATTTGAATTTATTAAGGCTTAGATCTTGAACGGGGCTTGGAACTTTATTGTAAAAGCGTATACATTGGCATCTGAACGAGCCACCTATTTTCTTGAGCCTTGTTATAGGTACAACAAATTTGTGTTTGTTCCTAGTATTTATATCATGGATATCACTGTATTTTTTAAACAATTTTATGTTTCTATGGGCATATAAAAGATTTTCATAAATATATTGAGAAGGCACAGTCATAACATTAATCTCTTTAAATTTGTCTCTGAGCGAGTGTCTCGGACTTAATTTATAAATTGATCGAACAGCTCGCTTCTGCAAAACAAAGATAGTCTGAATATCGGCGGCATTTCCCCACAATAGAATACCGTACGACATTACACTATGAAAATAGCTAAAGTACACTAAGCGGGCTGTCTCTATATCAGTTAAATTACGAATTTTTCTAACAGCGTATGCTGCGGAACTTAGCTTTTTTGACAATTTATCTATATGTGGACCCCACTGAAGCTTAGCATCCAAAGTTATGCCCAAGAATACTGTGCTGTCTTCAGGATTCAATTCTTCGCCCTTTATCAACACATTCGTTTTCACCTGCCTAACGTGAGGTAGCATGAAAGGCCATCCATCAACAAACAAAGTACTGTAAACACAATATTCTCACACACTCTATACATATGCAGTTGCCTCCCAGCTTTCGAGGCAACACAATTTCAACAGCACGCGCCACACATCGGTAAATTGAACGCCAACATCTCGGGTGCAAGTGAATTCAATCAAAATGCAGAATGTTCTAATGTACGGTACTTGGGTCTGAATCCTGCAATCTGGGAGGTCTTCCATTCATGCATGCATGCATACTACAGGGTGTTTTGCGAGCGTGCATCCAATCTGCTAGCTTCCGCTCAGCTGTGGTCTTGCGACTTTGAATATACAGGGATTATTAAAGTTAATTGTATTTAGTTGTGTTTGCTAATTTGATGTGGAGGACTTTCTGGTTCAGGCAAGCGAAGATTTTATTTTCAGAAACTGATATAATCGTGCATGGCTTCTGAAAGTTTCATAAAATAAATATATACAAAGGTTGTCTCTAAAAGCGCATAAAGTAGGTTACTTGCGGTGGGCGCGATAGCTTATTCAGCGAATGTAAGCAAGTAATCAGCGAATAAGCAAATGCTTGATAAGGTAAAAACTAACACAATACATTTCATGTGACGATGCTCGTACATCCTGCCAACTATAAAAAACTACAAATTAGAAGTAAAACGTGTTATCTATAAAAAGTAAGTAAAAATATGTAAAGAAAGTTAGTATATTCTAAACTTTCATAGCTGTTATATCTCATTTTAGCTGCTTTAGTTTTGAGTAAGAACCGGACCGAAGTCTAATGCTGATAATATGTAGGTAATTGTTGAGATGGACCAATTGTATTTGGCTTTTTGAAATAAAGATTATTATTATTATTATTAATTTCACTAGGCTTAATATCATATACTAATCATTTTAGTTCAGAATACATTTTAAATCCTTCCAACGAAATCAATTAGACTTTATTTTGGTAAAAACTTACACTATTGAAACGATTTATTCTGTATATAGATATATATGTTATTGTGCGTAGGTATGTAAAATTTTTCAAGCTTTCCATTTATTTATGATTATTATTTGTTTGTGTCCCACTGTTGAGTAAAGACGTCTGTTCCCTCTTTCCACTTATCCCTATCTATGCTTTCCAGGCACCTGCTTTCCCCGAAAGCTACATTTTGTAGACATCGTAACTAAAAGCTAACTGTGTCACGTTCGCCAGTTTGTCTATTTGTTCATTCAACACGAATCTGCACTCATCATTTCATGCCATTGCCTCTATCGTAGCTTTACTACGAGAGCTCATTTTAATGTAAAATTATCGTACGATATCGTAACTTAACTTTCATCATTTCGGAGGTTTTGTCTTATTTTTGTATGTCTCCTGATTGGCTGCAAACTTGCAGGGTTTGCTGATTTAAAAAAGAACACACTTTGACAAACAACCAAAACAAAAACAAATGTAATGAATTAAATTAAAATGAATTCTGTTTTTGAGATTTCGCACTAAATCGCCACGTTCGAACAGATTTATTTAAACAGCCGATCTATTCTGTAAAAATTAGGTGAAGTGAGCTGTCAATAGTGTCCGTCCCTAATGGAATGACAGCTCACTCCACCTAAGTTTTCACGGTGAGATTTTTACAGAACAGATCGGCAAGTATCGATCAAATTTTAAAGGGCAATGTTATCAGAAAATGTATGTGAATGTCATTTTCATTTCGAATCGAGAACAAAGCGTAGAGCCTGCGGTACATCTCTGCAGAGCAAGCTGACTTTGCTTCAATATTCATTTGCATTCAACATTCGAGCTCTTTCTGTGACGTAAGACAATGGGGCACTACCTGCAACGCCTATCATGTGTTCGTGCAATGCATAGGAATTGGGAGGGTTACCTCGATCGAATTCATAGGACATTGTGGTTGAACGTTTTACGAAAGGGTTTACGAATAATAACGAACAATTTTCAATTTGTCAATGCATTTACCCTAAGTTTCATTAACGCTTGAGTCTGAAATAAGTTCATTAAGAATAATTCAAGGTATACACCTTGAATAACACCACCTAACACCTTGAAATAACTGAAAACTTAGAGTATACTTAATTGAATTTACGTAGGTAATCATCATTATGAACCACTTGTATTATGGATCAATAATGAAATTTCAAAAAAACTGCTGTTTCCTACTTTCTGTCGAGCTATTCGAACATAGATGTGGGGAGCAGCTGATGTTTTTTCATGATTTCAGGTTTTGTCCTGTAATCAAAGTTGTTCTAATCTAAGATGTTTTCATGTATTTCAATTTCACTTTTCACGCTGTTTTACATAACCTCAAATCGTTGACCCGCTGCATTGATATACAATTTTTAATGTATTTATTTATATATACTTTATTGTACAACACAAAAATACATAGCATAAAAAATACATGAAACACAAATTCAATGCAATTCTACGTGTTCAGTAATAATGGAAAATCGTTAAGCGTAGTTCAGCTGTTTTACATAACGGAGCTGTTTTGTAAAACAGCTAGCGGTTATGTAAAACAGTGAATCCGAAAATATATCTGCGACAAATAGATAAAAATAACAGACAAAAAGGTACTCGAAAAAGGCTTCATGAATCCTTAAAACAGTAAGGTACCTTGTGAAGCCATAAACATGAGCAGCCCGGGACAGAAAATAATCCTACTAATATTATAAATGCGAAAGTTTGTATGTATGGATGTATGGATGTTTGTTACTCTTTCACGCAAAAACTACTGAACAGATTTTGACGAAATTTAGCACACAGATAGTTTATAACCAGGATTAACATATAGGATACTTTTTATCCCGACATTCCCACGGGATCGAAACTTATGCGGGTGAAACCGCGGGGCGCAGCTAGTACTTTAATATTACTTAAATATACACGCTGCCGCTGTATGAAAAGGGTCGGATGCAACTAATTAACTCTTGACAAAATGAAAGCAGTAAGCTCCTTAATAGGACTTTGCTACTGAAATCCCCCTTTGCTGAAATATTCACACATTTATATTAAAAACGGATGATATTCTTTTGACTTTGATGTCCCTTTTAGTGACTTTTTGGGGTGCGAATGCCTATAGTCCGGCCGTTGCGTGAATGCGTTCCTGACACCTGTCAGTGCAACAATTCTAGTAACTAATAAAGATCAAATTCGCAAAACATGTATTCTTTTGTATGAAACTGACAGGTGACAAGAACGCATTCTCTCGACGACTTGAAAAAAAAAAGTGAAAACTAAAACTGAGAAATAGATAAAAACTATGTAGGAGTAATGAACTCGATTTCGGAACAAAAATTAAACCTTCATTTTCAGTACTAAGAATAAATAAACACCTGAGCCTCGAAAAGTGACAACCGATTTAAAGCGTATCGGTTCTTCAACGACTTTTACCGGGTTTGACATAAGCTTTTCGGTAGCTTATGTCCTTTACCTACATTTTTGACTTTACCATCATCGTTATCGCTGATAGAATATCACTTGTCTAGGGCCAACCAATGAGCCTAGACTCTGGGCTCTAGTTCGATTCGGACCGTACCCGTCGCTTCGAATACGAGACAACTTCAAACAACAAAAAAAAAACATTATTGTCTGTTTCATACATTTGTGTTGAGTTGGTAGTGTTGGTCCTTAAGCTCAACTGTGCTCCTGTAATTTTGATGAAAATAACGAAAAAGACTCGCCCTGAAAATTATGTAAATGTTTCCCAGTACACCCTGTATTAACTAATGGAATCCTGATTACACGAAAATGGCTCACCCTAATTTAAGCTTTGAATAAGCTGATAATAATATTACCTCCAGGGTATAATAATGTTATAAAAATATACCTAGCCAAGCCACTACTACTAGTTAATAGGTATTTTTTAGTTGCTAGGTAATTTTGTACCTTAATTATTTGATTATCTTAGCCAAAATATTAAAAACTGCTCGAAACAGGCTTAATTTGCTTAATAAATTAACAAATAACTGAGATTACCTTTTAGCATGATTAGATTTTTCCAGCAGCAATTACACTACAAAGGGAATACAAAACTTTGTCATTATTTTTTGTGTGTCTAATATAATAGTATCTTTATCTAACGAAGCGAATGCTGTGAATGTGTGCGTGAAGACGAGTACGTGTGTGTGTGTATGTAAACACACGCCCAAACACTCACACTTCCGACTTCGCCCGTGTCTGGGACGGTACCAGACTACCAGCTCCTGCTCTTACACACTCATTTACAACGCGTTTGTACACTTGTTACCGCAAGTAAAGCGCGCGACGCTTCGTGAAATAAAAATACTGTAACTACTGTCATACGGTATGAGTGACAGAGAGGACACTCTACACATATTTTTTCCAAAATGGCGGCAAGGTACTGTAGATAATAACATAATTCCAACGGATAACAAGAGTGCCAACAAACCATGTGATCTGTATCATCAATCCTCTGCAAAATGTATCCATGGCTCAAACGTGTTACGTGCGTGGCTCGTGGTTGCCGACAAATGGAAATGAATTACATCAATTAGCAACTTTGATTTTGATGGACATGTAGTAAGAGGAGCGGCGAATGATAGCCGGCCAAGGTGTTAAATCGTGAAGGGTAAATAATAGACCAGCGTAGCGGTCACTGTGATTATTAACCCGATATGACTGACCTATAATAAACAAGTACCTTGTATAATATAAGTAGGTCAGTGCCCGATACAGTTTTGCGAATCGAGAAGGTGAAAGAAAATATTACAGTGAAAATATTATTTTGTGAGTTTTGTGAGTTTTTGCTTAGATCTATAAATAAATAATATATATCTGATAAATAAAACAAAGTCGTCGGATGGAAGTTTTTTTATGATTCCAGCCAAATGTTTTAGGGTTTTGCTAAGAGACGTTCAGTCTCCAGAATAACATCATTATTAGTGACTAAACGAACTTACCTGTAAGTGAAGTTCTATCATAATAATTATAATGATAGCATCATCCGAAGAGATTAGTATTGTACACTTGTAGCTCTACAAAAGAGGTCGACACTGATGCACTTAGTTCAACCTCCTTTAGATTTTTTAACGTTGGATGCCTTATGCTCACTGTCAATTTGCCGTCTATACTCCATTCACATTTTAGTGCTACGGACTATATATGAGACGTAGGTACTGATAGTTGACGTTGAAGTAAATTTTACTTCAACGTCAACTATCAGTACCTACGTCTCATCAAAATCTCCAATAACCATTCTGAATTGAATATCAATAGCCATGGAGATTGCATCCCAATCAATGTAGCAATGTTAGCGGTGTATCATGCAGGATTGCGCCCCCGGTCAGCGCGCTAAGACATGTCATCCGTCTTGAATTCATTATTCAGTAGTACAGGCAGGCAGTACAACTGGGCACTGCATCTATGACAGTTGATGTCGTCAGAGACGATTAGGAGATGTGTTGAGGGTTAAGGAACATTCGCTTGTAAACTGAAATAGATCATGCTATGATCTCTCTCTCTCACTTTGGTACAGGTAATTGAGGCTGTTTACCAATTTGTCTACCAATTGAGCAATGTGGGGCCTCCCTCGGGAACTGTAGATCAAACGTCAATGTTACTAATGAGGTCGGATTTCACTCTGTGGATATTACTATCGTAATAGATAACTTTATCAATTTTATTGTAATACCTATAAAAGTCATCCACCAGTCAGACAGTTATATTTTGTGCTCAACAGTCACAAGCAGTGTCAAATACACAGCCAAGATATCAAATAAGTACTTACCTAAAAGGTATCGACGAGGTAGTTGCGTAACAGTCTATCAGTAACAATGGCTTTCATTTTGACAGTTCAACAACATTCATTGAGTTATTTCTGTTGCTAAGCAGACAATTTTTTCTAACATATGAAGCAATGGATTAGCACTATCCTTTTTTTTTTTTTTTTGTGGATGGGAAATCATCAAATGACCCCTGCCGCTCTGGGTGGAGCGGAAGGGAGTGTCAGACTTTTACTGACTAAAACCCACCCGTGTTCCGTCCTTAGCCCTTTCTGTTCCAGGGCAGCGGTTAACCTTTCGGAAAATCCCGCCGCCCCGGCAGGCTTCGGCCCTGTGGGGCCCCGTCCTCTGCTGACATCTCTTTGAGGCGCGGGCAGGCACGGGCCTGGTCCTGATCGGACGGTGAGCTACCCATTACTCACCGCCCGCAGGCCCGCGCCTACGGTGGCCGGGAGTCGTCACGCGGCTCCCGACGCCCGGAGCGTCTCCCGCGGCGGCTGAGGCGTGAGGTTCTCTCCCTCAGCCTCCCCGCCACCTCCTTCGCTAGCATGACTGCTTCGCAGAAGGAGGTGACTGCCTCCCACTCCCTCTCGCCCCGGACCATGGCTTGCACCAGGGCCGGACGCGAGAGGTCGCCGCCGTTGCCGATCGCCTCTACGAGGACACGGCGGGGCTCCGCCCAAGCAGGGCAGACCTCCACCGTATGCTCCACCGTGTCCTCTGGGCGATCCTGGCAGTGGTGACACCCGGGCGTCTCCTCCCGCCTGATGATGTGCAGGAACCTCCCGAAACATCCGTGTCCGGAGAGGACCTGCGTCAGGCGGTACGTGAGAACGCCGTGACGCCTCTCTAGCCACTCCTCAAAGAGGGGTCTTATCGCCACTATCGTGGCGTGCCCTTTAATCATTCAGATTAAGATTGATAGTTTGTTACGCAATTAGTGGCCAAACAAGATCCTAAAAAACAATCTCATTTCTTCCCAGACTAGGTACATTTTACATAATATATTAAATTCCTCCACTAAAAAGCTCGTCCGAAAAAGTTGCCACTAATAAAAAAGAAAACAAAAATAAGGCTAGTGACACACTTGTTGCAAGCATTGTTATCGCTCTATATTATTACTGATTTACATTTTACTGTACGCTATTAAGCCGGGGATTTGCATAATGGCCGCTGTACGCATATTATCGGGTGATTGCGGATTATTGAATATAATTGACGTATTCACTGTGAGATTATTATATTATTCTGAATGCGATCTTTAATTGTTATGGGTATTGAACACGCGTTTTGTTTGTTTTGGTTTGAGCCATCAATTTGGATTATAAAACCTTTTATTTTCATGTGCGTAATTTAAATTACGTTTACCAATTTTTTTTTCCAGTCCGTTTTGTTTCCTGTTTTCCATGTTACATTTTGTTTTCCATCCATTTGTGGATGGATAATTTTTATAGACCTATTTTTAACATTTTTTTTTAAATAATTTTTGGAGGTACACATTGCTTTTAGGCAGAGATTTATTAGATAAAACTTACTCTATCCTTATAGGATCGTCCACCTGATCAATAAAACAAATGCTCGCACATTCAGATCATGGAACTGCGCAGCCTACTCATTGTTCCCATAGGGCTAAGTTCAAGAAAAGTCGCCAACTTCCGCAGTACCTGCCAACTTGAGAGCCATTCAGTATGTAGCAATCCATTTTTACTATACTCTGTGGAATATTTTTGGAGTTTTTAGATATGGTGTTTTGAAAAACTTTTTGTTTTTTGTATTTGGGTCATTATGTAATCGCAAAATAATCTAAACTTGATGGGCTATTCTGAAAAGAAACGCTCAGCAATGTGTTAAATAAATGCTGACTCATCCTTCACACATCAGACAATAAACTGCCTATACATTTCCACATTCCAACCTCGAAAAAAACCCCATCAGCAATACCAACGTCAATAAAAAAATCACGCAGTATGACAAACATAACCGCGTGAAAATTAAAAAAATAAGTAAAAAGTAAACACAATAACTTGGTCGAGAACGCGTATCACGAGAATGTAAATCTGGTGCGCGTGGCCATGAATATTTTCATTATTTTCACCGAAACAACGAGAGGGAGGCATAATTTTATTAGAAGGCACTGAAGCACGGTCAATTCGGTGATACATTTTGTCTATGGGTTCGTTTTTTATGTGCGTTTCAATTCTGTGTTCAGAATACCATAATATTGCGCCCATACGCTCGTTTCCAATTATGATAGTTGTTAGAACAATTAAATGTTCAGGGCTTAGTTTGTATTCAATTTCTAGTAGATAACATTAACTTTTTTAATGACTCACTTTGAAATATAATTCCCGCGAGAGAAATCTAGGAGGAAAGCTAGGAAGAAAAAATATTTTTGCTCTTTTTTTAATGCTTTTGTTTAAAAGAACAATCAGCCTAATTTCCCCACAGCTGGTACACAGGCCTCCTCTCTGTATGTGGGACTGGGCCATGTAATCCACCACGCGGGCCCAGTCACCTTCGAATTATTGGATCTAGGGTATGCCGATTTCCTCACGATATTTTCTTTCACCGTTTTGAGAGCAGTGGTGATGAAATGAAATACACAAAGTAAAGTACCTGCCTGGGTTGGATCTTAAGACCTACAACTGGTAAGTCGAAGCCGATACCAATGGGCCACCGCTGCTTTACCACAACTGCACTCAAGATGTATTTTAATAAAGACTCAGGCAAAAATCGACAATATTGTGTTTTCTTCACCTACTTTCGACAACGGTTAATCCTTGAGGCTCTTATGATTGCACAGACGCCAGCACATCATTGATTGATTGATTGCACATGATGGATTGTATACTTGCATTGCATATTTACCCTTAAGGTACGCTATAGGTACTCACAGCTAGTAAAGTGTATAGTTATTTCAAAGATCGGAGCCTACTAATACAGGCATTGTTTGCCTAAAAGTAGGTTCCAAACACGTTATCATGTAATGTTATTTTATTGAGACAATAAACCATTATTATTATTATCAAGCTACCCGAAACTGTCAAATTTTTACAATCTTGAACCTAATGCTTTAGCGATAAAGTTGAAAATCTATTAATTTGACAGGTTGTAGTAGCTTGATGTGCTGGCGTGTGTACCTAACAGGAAAAAAACTCGAATTATTCCTCTCCATGCCGCAAGGGAAAACTGAGGTACTTAGATAAGTATATAATTTTTTACCTACTCAAAATGTTGTAAAAAGGCTCGAGGATATAGAAACCCTGATAAGATTTCCTGGAAGGCGATTTTAGTTAAGTGCCTGTATACATTATTTTGGTTGGGTGCTGTGCTGCCAAGGTCTTTTTCAGGTTACCTTGGTGCCGCAATATCCATTATGGGTATCATATTTTTACTATCCTTGCTACTTTTTTTTTGTCAAAGATTGTGACGTCATAGTAAGACGATCGAGGGGCTTAGAGCTTAGACGTATGATCCGAAAATATTTCATTCAACCTTTCGGATCTTTGTTGAATTCTGAAAGATTGTTGGTACAGTCAGTCCCAAAAAGATATATGATGTTTTGGGATAAAATGTTTACTTTATTTTGGTAAAATAAATTGTATACCATGTTTTGTACCTATACAGTGGATAAATGTTATGGAATAAAGGTTGTTGACAATAAAATGGTATCCTTGTCCGTGTATACTTTTTTTTGGGGCTGAATGTACTCGTACCTATTAGAATTTATGGATAAGTGTTTTGATTTGGAAGTAAATGGCTATCCTTTACCGTAGTACGTTATACCACGGTTTGAGCATGGACGATCATCCACCAGGGACTACCCATCCATACGAACGGGCTACCAAAGTGATATCTCATCCTCATTTTCAATTACTTTCAAAATTCCCTTCACTAAACCTACCATGTTGGGGTATTCAACACGTCATTGCGTTGGAAATGGATAATCCACCATGTCAGTCACGTATCCGTAGGTCGAACAGGGTCAAGTCGTAAAAGTGTTTACGGCTTTTTCTCACCTCTCTCCAGGGCCGGATCGAGCCTATAAAGTAAATGTCAATAGCTCCCGCAAGCCAGGGTTGAATTTTAACTGTCAATACCTTATATGAATATGGCAACATTTTTATTTATTCGAACAGTTTTGGTTAGGTTTTTCAGTTACGGTTGCATTGTCTATTAAAAAAAAACACTGAGCTAATAAATTAAAAAAATAAAATAATAATAGTTTTCCCGTATGCCTTAAGAGAAAATCTAAGTAATAAAGTAGGTACTTATTTATTGTAGCAGCAAAGCATTTTGAGAAAAGTAAAATGGCTGTGTGTCTATGGTAGTTTAGTTGACTTCACATCAGAAGGATAAGCCATCCAATAAGCTCATCCTTAAAAACTTCGAAATTCAAGTCGCTATTACTTAAAAACTTGTCAAAAATTAGAGGTTTTTTTAACAGATTGGCACAGAAATTAAAATGTGAACACTTTAAAAAATGTTCACATTTTAAAATCTCTATCTAGAATTAATACGAATAGCGAGCAGTTTTTTAGAAAACCCCAACACTTAAGTTCTTGAACGCACGTATAAGAGCGAACTAATTTCCTTCACCAAATCTTCCTGCTCCAAATTTTCTATTAGCCACTTCTACACACGTCACTCGTCGCCAAAATCAAGCCCGACTCCACATTAGGATGGTTTAATCAAAGGTTTTAATTTCCCAGTCGGTTGTCGTCACGGCGACGGCAGAGACAGGTGGCGACAGGTTGACATCTCTCTCAGGCCAGCTTGGAAATGGAGCAAACGGGACGTTACGAATGAATATTGTGGAATCCAAAAGTAGCTTTATATGGGTTAGTTATAGGTATACTTTTGCCTTGAAAGCGACGTCAACTCCAACGCAAAGCATTTATTTCAATTAAACCATTTACAGGCACTTTTTGTCAAAGAGTCGTACTCAGAAAGATGAAGTGAGTGGCCCATTTCAAAGCGTAGTAGGTTCCTATGGAAAAGAATGGACAAGAAACTCCATGGATACTCTTTTATTTCATAATAATGGTCGGCGGCGATAGAGTAAGACTATTTTTTAAATCGCAGTTAGGTTAATATGTGGTTAAGTCTCATGTTGTCCCTGTAAAGGTTCAAGGTGATTATTGGAACAGCCAAAATAATAAGGGTTACGTGAGGTGTTCTATGGGGGGAGGGGGTCAAGCCGAATCTCATCTTATCTTACTTTGGGGTGGGGGAGGTCTCGGCGAATATCACGTATTTTTTTTTCCTCAAGAAACACAGTAAAACTGCGAGAATATGGCCAAAAAATTTTTTTCATCAAAAATGTTAAAATAAGGTAGTTTCATGAACCTGATGATTATGAAACAAAGGTTCTTTTATTCGTACTGATATAACTGCACAGTGCTCATACTCAACTCTCACAGGTAGGTATCCAGATGTTTAGGTATGTTGTATGTGGAGTTAGGTTTTCGGTGCTAATTGGGTCGCCGCTGAGTACCTTCAGCAGAATCTACGTTTTTTACTGTTCGACGGAATTTTGCTTTCGTTCTGAATATAGGCTTTGTATGTTGAAAGTACTCGATTCCATTTTCGAAGCGAGTTTTTATTAGAAATCAGAGTTTTTTTATTTCAAACCAGCACCCCAATTGCGTAACACACAATCAATCGGAATCTGAATCGTTTTGAAACAAATTGCTAATCCATTGCTTCATAAGTTCGAAAAATTTGTCTGCTCAACACGTAAATAACGCAATGAATGTTGTTGAACTGTCAAAATGAAACTGATTCCGATTGATCTTGTGTTACGCAATTAGGGTGCTGTCATGCATTGCATAAATTCCGATAGGCGGCCACGAGAAGCATGTGCGCATACACTTAATTTAATTCCCACAAAAATATTAAATCAAATTAATTTATTTTGTAAACCCAAACACCTATGTTGTTTACCTACAGATCAGCCGATCGATTCTGTAAAATTCTCACCTTGAAAAGTTACATACGTGAATTGAGCTGTCAATAGTGTCAATCCCTAGCATTAGTTGGAATGACAGCTCACTTCACCTAAATTTTCACGGTGAGATGGTTACAGAATAGCACTGCTGAACATGACTGTTATTATACAGGATGGCAGGGACGCACAGATATTGACGCGCAAGCTAAAACCATGAATTCGGCACATGATTATAGACTGCCTAGGGTAGAATCTTTTTGTCTGTTATATAAAAAGATATCAGAGGGGCAATTCTCGTAATTTTAAGACAAAAAAGGCAAAAAAAGTAAAAAAATGCTTCTAATTTCCCTACATTTTGACAAGTTTTTGACATTTGTTTGTCGCTGAGATGAGACTGCGACTAGATTTTGAACGTTTTAAATTACGAGAATTGGCCTTCTGATGTTTCATAGAAAACATATACCAATAACTTCTAGTTGTAATTTGCAAATTTCGAACCACAGGCAATTTTATTAAGCAGAACGTGTGCACTTTTATAGCCACCGTTCTTATATGTATTAAGACCTTTAATAAACCGCTCTAAAGGAAGAAACACGCACGACTTGTTCTGATGAGACTGCCACAAGGCTTAGCCAATAACTTCCTTCGCTTAACTTCTGTAATAAAAGCGAATGAATTACGTAATTTTATTGACTTTAATAGTGAACGAACCACAACCTTTTATGAGGCAATCATTTGTCCTACCGGTTTATATTGTACCATAACTATGCAGAGAGCTAGGTATCAAAGACTAACATCTAGCATTCTTGATAGAGTTATTAAAAGAACATAAAGAACTATAATATTCCGTATAAACGTGGCGTGGGTTTTTTGAGTACCTTGTACACCGCGATGGCATCGTTCGTTTAGTGGAACCCAATCGGTGGTTCTCTTAGCCCAATTGTCATCTGACACAGGCGCGGTCTGTGGGGGTCATGACCCCCCAAAAACAATCAAGCTGTCGAGAGTCTGCATGATTTACTTGCCTTACTAACTTAAGTTACTAACTGACTACTTGGTGACCCCCCTCCCAAAATCTTGGGCTGCGACCGCGCTTGATCTGACATGCGGCATGTGGCGGGGCGAGCTTGACTCCTACCGTAGGAACTGGTTGGCACTCGCAAAAGACAGAATTGCCCTGCAGTAATACAGGCTAGTTGGACTTGGACTTGTACGCACGGCTACACAAAGCTATAAATAACCAGTAGGTACCTATAAACTGACTTCTGATTGTACGAAAAACCTATACAATGCGAGGTTAGCTAAAACTGGAAATGTATAGCTTGTGTTGTGTGTACTTTAAAACCGGACAAAAAAGTGAATTTATGTTAGTTGATAATTTTACCAAAATAGTTTCTTATGATGGAAGAATGCACTCATTCATTTTCATTTCCAACCCACAAACATTCCTTTTTATGCATGGTCCTTTTTGCAACCACCTTTTTTTATTTAAAAAAATACGATTGGCCAACATCACAGCGATTATTTTTCGTCGCAAATTCCAGATTCGAAAATCGAATAAAACGCAATAGGCGGATACTCGCCTGTCATTAATATGCTCAAACGTGTCCCAACTTTATCGGGTAGGTGTACATTCTCACGCCCCAAATAACCACGTATTTTTATACATGTAATGTCTTTTATTTTTATCACAGGTACACAATATAAGTTATTTTCACAATTCACGTGGGCTTCTTCCGGTCATGTAAACCTCAATGCTTCACAATCATTCGGGACGTCCAGTTTAATGTGGATTTTATTGTCACCGTGATGGCTAACGTATTGACCTTTTTATACCTTTATTGAAATAGCCTTTGTTGTAGGTACTCGTATAATGCTGTAGTCTTTTTTGTAGCATAAGCTATGAGAGTTATTTAACTGACCCTGTAAAATCTTATTGATCTTCTAATGATGCACATCTGTTTTAATAATTGAACCTTTTTTTTTACCTTTCTGGCCTTTTCTCACAGTTGGTCGCAGTTACTTGGTAGTATATCTAAAATAGGAATTATTTGAGGATCATAAAAAGAGGCTCAATTTGATTTATACATGCCATAATCTATTGCCATTATTGTTTATATACCTAGAATCAATAAAATATTCTCTACAGTAAGTAAATGGCCACTCGCCATTTAATTTATTCTATACTAATTTTATAAAAGAAAACCCATTTTAGCTTTCAAAGCAATTTCCAATATTAATTCGTTCCTTTTTGAATGATTGAGTGAATTACTTTTAAAAATCACCTTTTCGGGTAATTGACAGCCTATCCGGGCAGTTTGACTGGCAGTGACAAAGCTACGAGAAAATTCCGAACTGTACATTGAAAAAAAATCAGTCCTTGTTTCTGTAAAGAGTTTCCTCGTCGCCATTTTTGTAGAATGAAGGACATATTTGTTTAATAGAAAATATTGAACAAAGAAATCAAAATGGCTCTTGATTTGTTTTTAAACTTAAAGACCACTTGCTTGTTTCCATTTTTATTTCAAGCAGGTTCAAAATGTTGCATGGTAAAGTCGATTACGCAGCGATTCTCACCCGGATAAAACCCTAGTCGTCGATCATACCAGACAGTTTTGCCAATAATCTCTTGACATTGACAGTACCATGTCGCGCACTATGCTCCACCTCCTATCCTGTCCTCTGTGTCCCAAAACATGCAGTCAAAGTGACCTCTGCGCTGCCACCGTGGAAGTGGCGAAGTTTTGGGTCAACAAGATCTAAAATACGGTCGAGCCAGCGACACGATGATCTAAAACATGTTGCAATTGAATTAGTTTCCCCACTCTTTGGTTTCCTAGGAATGCGGTTCCGTCATCTTATAACGACCGTCATGAAGATCTGCCATTTTCAACAGTATTTGACATTAAAAGTGTCAAAAAACGCTCTGTGTGTCTTAAGTGTGCTTAATTGACGATCAAAAATGTTAAGCTTGTCCTGTGAATTTCTACGAATAGAAAACTTACATAGTTATAAACACACATACACACATTGTGTGTGTTGACATAATAAATTCAAAACTGTCTTCGGGCACATCACAAGTTTTATAGCATCCATAAAATGGCCTAGTTTCGAAAGTTGTCGTAAATGCGGCCATTTACGTTGGAACCGAAAAGCGAATTAGATCTATGAACGATACTTCACCTACGAGTATAAACCTGGCTGTAAATCCAAGAGACGAGATGCCAAGAAAGGAGATTCTGTTGGTATCCTTTTTTTATTGAAACATTGTAAAATATTATCAAATCGTCGTCTTGAAACAGCTCGACGCTAGAACATCGAATCGTGGATGCTGTTCGGATTTCAAAATGCTAGTTCGAATTTCATTGTGATATTCGATACTACAGTTGTTTTTAGTGTGTGCATTTGTATGAAGGTTTTGTCCAAAAAAGGTTTATCACCGAAAACTGTAGAATAGAACGACGGCCTTTTCTGAATATAGTCTTCGTTGTTTATGAGCGGGTCAATAAATTATAATAGATTTAAACTTTAAACACAAATAAAATAAGTATCTACATTATTTCAACTCAACCTCATAGCGTACGCCTCAATATCAATAATTACTAACCATTTTATTTACCAACAATAACATGACATAATCCTCCTAAAGTTATAAAATAAACACGCCATACGTTGCACATTAGCACCACCACGAGCAAATAGCATGTTTATTCCAATAAAACAAGTAAAACACTCGAAACAAGTAACATTGCAAGCTCTGTGTGTAATTTTGGCAACACTGTAAACTTTCTCTATCGTCTATGGCACGAGTAGCTGGCAGTACAGTACGCAATAAATGCCTTTGCCTTTTCAACTCACGACTCCAACATTATGCTTTTTATTTACGATATTCTGTGTAATGGAGTAAAATAAAACTATGAGAGTGTTGTTACGATAAAAAAGTGTGTGTAACTTGCTTTTAGTGTGGGAGCTATGTAAATAATATTAATGCTTGTTTATTTTTCTGTATTTTAAAGCTTAATTTCATCTTTGTTAAGTAGTGCGTTTATAGCTGAAAATCATATCTACATTTTTAAATGATTCAGTTGAACAACTAAAATCAACTCGCTAATGTGTATTATAACAAAGTACCTACTGATATATTTTTTAAACTTTTCTACGAACTCAAGTTTTTTAGAGTTCCTAAGTTCGTGCAGTTTATTGTATATTTTGTTGTGTTAAATGTATAATACAAATGTGTAAATGTTTTCAGCTCATTTCAGGACCAACAATGTTTTATATATTTGCTGGAAATATAAACCGCGGCGACAAATTATTATTTCCCCGACCTTGCTTCGGCAACGTTCTTAAAAATGCAAAATATTATTAAAGCGATAAGAATAAGCTTGCATTTATTTAGGTGAAGAGGAAAGTTTTGTAAACTACCATTAGGTATGTTTCGAGCAAACTGAGTATGTTTTTTATGGATTAGACATGATGGGCAGGAAGACATTAAATAATTAGCCATCATAAGATCATAATCAGTCTATATTTCTATAATGTTCCTACTGCTGGGACAACTGCTTCGAGGAGGACGAGGCCCCTCCTCCTCGAAGAGTCGAGGAGTAAAATAATTAGCAATATTTCTGTAATATTATTACTTGGTAAGACACACCAGCAGCCAATGAAAGTTGAGCCGTCGAGAGACTGCGTTCCTACACCTGTCAGTGCGATGATTCTAGTATCTAATAAAGATTAAATTCGCAAAACACGTATTCGTTTGCATGAAACTGACAGGTGTCAAGAATGCATTCTTTCGTCGGCCACACTAGATGAAAATTCCTCAACTGGTAGTTGAAAATGAGCTTAAACTACTCATCTCCATTACTGTATCTTTTAAAGGACATCGTCGCGACTAGATATTGACGTAAACTAACCCTAAACTTAAACTTAACCCTGTGAAATCGGAGGCGTCGACACAATCCTTTATTTGCCAACACTCATGAGTGTTGTTTGGCCTACGAGCACAATGTCAAGGCTGAAGACAGACCATCCATCTTTGTGATTAATAATAGAGATAACAACTAAACAGCAACAAAAAAATGAGCATAGTTATACATAGGCACTTCATTTTTATTTGAACCTAACCATACAAGGGGGAACAGTCAGGCCCCAGCATTAAGCGTTATCGGAAGTAGGCAAAGAAAACAGAGAAAATTGTTGATTTTAGCCTGAGTTTGACCTTTATTAAAGGACACCTTGAGAGCAGCGGTATCGGGTCCGACTTTACCAATTATATCATCACCACTGCTCTCAAAACGGTAAAGGAAAACATCGTGACGAAACCGGCATGTTGTAGAACCAAAAATTCGAAGTCATGTGACATCTACCAACCTGCCTGTGCCTGCCTGTCTCACAGCAGTGGGAATTGGCTGATTATGATATTATGCTAACCTTACAAGGCATTCCAAGGGCTATAAAAGTTTAATCGCATACTTGCTAATATGGAAATCTTTGATACCAAATAGACAAGGAGGACCGCGACAAACTATCCCACAAGTGCTCGAATGCCAGTGCAGAGTCAACTAATTAAACCAAGACAAAAAGTGCATAGTAATGAACACATTCAACTAAAATCAATAGTACAAGGCAAGGGCCGAAACCAACACAGCCATCCACCCATCGAATAAATGTCCTACACAAAACGAAATCAACTCGAGTAGATACAGCTCTATTAGCTCAAACAAACTCGAATTCAATGTCAAATGTCATTCCAAACTGCCTGACACACAAATACTATCCAATTCATTGACCTAGACATAAACTGAAAGAAAAACGTCTACAAAAAGCGGCCAAGTGCAAGTCGGACACGGAGGGATCCGTTCCGTACAATACAGGGTGGTAGCACATAGTCGCACGCATAGACAGCACATGATTTTAGACAGGATTGAAATTTAGCGTCGGTTACCAAAAAGGCATCAGCTGTTTCATTGCAAAGTGCGACACCTACGCGGTCAAAATGTATGAAACAGCAATTTTTTTTTTTTCAGTATTTATGTTCGAAATTCATGATAACAGTTAGCACGTCGATCCCCTGTAATTTATTACTTTATTTTATTTGTTGTTGCAGCGGCCATACACACACACGCCGTGAATTTCAAGTGCCTACCTATTACGGTTCAAAAGATACAGCCCCGTGATGGACGGAGTCGGATGGGGTCCCGTAGGCACCGTTTGGGTACGGAACCCTAAAAATCGGCATACTTGGCAACGCTAATCAGAGTACTATCGTACTCGAGCACAATGCCAAGGGCCGCGCCAGACTCGTTGACACGCGATCGCGTGCGCCGTGCCAACTTTATCGCGACGCGTCAACGCGACCGGCGCCTAAAGCAACGCTTGTAACAGACGGCTGTTCGAACTTTGAATAAAGTTGTTTTTGTAACCGCTGTGGTGTTGTGAATAGGGTTTGCTGGAGGAAATTGAGACGTTGAAGTTCGAAGTGATTTTGGTTAGGTTTTTTGGACGCAGGATATCCATTCAAGCGAACAAAAACTTCTGCTAGGTCTACCAGCATTATTCTTGAAGGCTCGCTTGGGATATACAAGATAATGCTGTTATCTGACTGTGAATGTATTCGCTTCATCGCTCCGAACACTATGTCTGTGACTGGTTCGATTTACTTTGATTGACATAGATCATCAATTTCACCTTGTAAACCTGCTAGGTTTTCCAAATTTCACAACATTCACCTTATATAACACACCCGTGCATCATGCATATTATGAACCTCGTTGGTCTAGTGGTAAGTAGGTGCACCTCTGCCCATCCCTTCGGCTACCGGCAAGATGTCAGGCTGGCAAGGACATCGACGCGCAAACTGTAACCATGAATTCAGGACATGAGTCTAGACCCCGTAATGTAGAAATTATTCATCGGTTACAACCGCGGTCGAAATGTATGGAACAGAATTTTTTTTTTTTTAATAATCGTCCTAAAATGTGCCCGCAGGGAACAGTTTCAGGATCATATACTAAATCCATGATTACAGTCGCTCTGTAGAATATGTCGTCCATAAAAAAGTAATCCCCTACGGGTAGTAGTCCACAAAATCAAAAGCACGTACTCCGTAACTTAAGTAATAAGTAACGAAGCGTGTAGCGCCGGCGCTTATACCTGCGACACGCTACCTAGTTACTTTAGTTTGTAAACAGTTCCCGGCTCTTTACCTACTTGACTGCAAGCCAACACTGGTTAGCACGAATCATAAAGATAATTTGAAAATAGAACGGAGGTAGTTACGAAATGAACGGGGTAGTGAAGTGCTTATTATGTTATTTTTAATGTTGAACTATCAGAGGGACAATTCTCGTAATTTTAAGAACGTTCACAGTCTGATCTCAGTCTCAATCCGTCAAAAATACATTGTGACAAGTTTTTGACATTAAATTTGTTTGTCGACTAGATTTTGATCGTTTTAAATTACGAGAATTGGCCTTCAGTGGTCTTTCATTGCAATTTGTTAAAATTGATCCGTTTTAAAGGACCAAAATGTATCTAAAGGTATCTTAGATGCGTTTGTTGGGCCAGTAGCAGCTTAGAAGGTAGAGGACACCGGGACCCTAATTGCGTGACACGCTTTCAATCACAATCTAAGCATTTTGAGGGATATTCCTAACCCATTGCTTCTTCGGTTTAAAAAATTCGTCTGCTCAACAAAGTAAAACACGCAATGAACGTTGCTGAACTGTCAAAATGAAAGCTATTGCAATTAATAAAATTGTCATGTTATGTTACGCAATTACCCCGCGGGGCAGGTTGCATATAGGGGCACGTAGACTAACTCCCAAAAATACAGCAGTACGAGTTTTGGGTCATGACAAAGATTTTATTATTTTGGTTGGCTAATTATTAATAGTCACACTATCAAATAAAGTCATTTTTATACATGTAAACATTAAAACACAAGAAATATACACCAATAAGTGAAACGTCAACTAACCTAGAGGGCGCAGTGCGAGTTTTTTACCTACTAGATCGCGTGAACCTAAACGCAGATTTGTACGGTATTAGAGCAGCGCCATCTAGTGGAAACTCGATAGCACTGCTGTCATTCCATACAAATCTGAGTTTACGTTAACGCCATCGAGTAGGTAGAAAAACTCGCACTATGCCCTCTGGTCATTAAAAAAAGGTTAGATATGTAGTTGAACAAGTAAAAAAAAAAATAACTCTTCTTGTAGGGAAACCCGCTGTTACCAGTATTAGTTACCTTAATCACGTTAAGAAAAGTCTTTAATTAGAAGTTAACTTTAAAACTAATTTACTCCTAAGAAAAGGCGAAGTAAGTTATCAAATTAAGTAAAAGTGTGAGCTTATTGAGCGTCAGCTTAAAATGACATTAAAGTGGAAGCCGGATTAGGTCTCGGTGTTAAGCAAAGCCGATTGAAACGACTTTAATCTCTTATTTTAACATGCCGATAGCAAATAAACTTCAATTTATCAACCCCTCCGGATTTTACACAAAACTTTTTCGCTAGAAGAAATCTTTCTGAGAGGGCCTTGTGGCTATAAGTAATAACAGCCGTACGTGTCGATCGATCAGATCAAGTTACGCTTGCCGCGGTTGGTCCGTGGATGGGTGACCATCTTCACATACCAAGACCCCTTTTTTGATTACCTCGATGCCTGGCATATTATGCGTGCGTGTCTATTAGCATGCATTTGTTTTACATGGGGTGACGTCGAAGTAGCGACCTAAATTGCGATCTCGAGGTATCGCAGTGAGGCATCTGCGGCATATAATGTATCCTAGACTGAATTCAACAAGAACAACATAGAAATAAAAATTAAAATATTTTATTTCACATAAACCAACATGGGCACTTATGAAACGTCAGAAGTTGGATGCACGGTTCCAATTGGTCGTTTCCTATGAAGAAGAGCCGGCAATAAACTCCACGGTTACTCTTTTAAAAATAATTGGCTTTGACAGTGTTTTCAAATTACATGTAGGTATGGGAGGACAGCGTATGCCTGGCAACAAGTACCAAGTACCTACTTGATAAAATAATAAATGGTCCACAGATCTAAAGTCTACAAGGCCTACAAAGTCCTCACATTTACAAAATATTGAAGAATCCATCAAAAGGACAGATAAAATATAATAAAAAACCTATTAAAACTAAGTGATATGACTGCCATTACAACCACTAATAAAGAGTTGAAACTACATAATATTTAGAATTTTCTGTATATAATGTCGAATAATAAAAAGATTATGTCAAAGAAGTATGTAAAAAATAAATAAACATCGTAATTTGAGAGCAATTAATAGACATTTACGTAGTAATGCCGTTAATGAAGTACACATGTGCAAAAGAAATCATTGCCAAACTACCTTGTCTTCAACGTAGTCTTTAATCTTATTATAATATGCTTATAATTTTAATCTTATAATATGCTTTGAACTTTCCATCGCTAAGTTCTGTAACCGGCATGGGCAACTTGTTAAAAAAGCGGATGCTGTTTATAAGAAATTACTTGCTAGTTTTAGGTACCTAATCTAAATTTAGGAATGACAATTTCATTTTTACTACGTGTATTTATTTTATGGAAATCGCTTCTTATTTTGAAAAGTCCAAAATTTTTACGAACATACAAAAAAACTTTCTAAAATGTAAAGAGAAGGCAGAGTTAGTATATATCAAATTCTTTGAATTTGTTCCTAAGAGCCTCGCGAGGCTAGATTGCGAGAAAATCGTAATACCAACATTCCCAACACACTTCTATTGACTTATAAAGGGAGTCGATAAACCACGCCACTCTCACACCAAGAAGTGACAAAAAATATTGGCAAAGTACCGAAAACGAGAGCCAATCTGAGGTTAATCGAACGCGAATTGTTCGTGACATCCGAAAGTTATTGTGATGATTTTTCCATTATCTTTGCCGACATACATTTTCCTTATGAGCGGGAAGTGGGGGAGCGGGGAACTCAAAGGAAGATGTAGAAACGAAGCGTCGTACACACAAAATGTGGTTGTTCACTTGATTTAGAGGTACTACTACTACTATAAGTACGTTTTAAGATTGGATTTTATTTTGATTAAAGATAATTGATTTTTAGGGACGAAGTTCCTTAACGCGGTAGGAGTTGACTGGTAGAAATCGTAACGTAAATAAAAAGCCCCCTCCATGCGACTTTCTCTCTCTCTTCTATTATATATGAGTGTGTGTGTGTGCGTGCGAGTAAGGAACTTCATTCCTGACGAGGGTCCGCCGACCGCAAACGTTTTTTTATTGATAAGTATTTGATTTCTGCCTATCCCTTCGGGGCATACAGGCGTGGTGTTGTTCTATGGTGTGTTATTATTTGATGTAGGAACACGTACTTAGATGTTAGTAGGTCAAACTATACCACTTGAATATGGTGTGGAGTTTGGTTTCGACACAGAAATTACAAATTTTAATTTAGATTTTACTCAATTAACATTGTTATGGGAACTAATGCACCCATAAAATCTTAAAAAGCGCGCTAATTAATAAGCCTTTTAATAGCCACAGCAATCTGAACAAAGAGATAAAGTGTTAAGCCAAAATTGGTTTTCAGAAATGATCAACAACAATTCGGCTTTTCTGAGAAACTAGTGTAAAAAAAACAACAAATCATCCACACAATCGTCGATCCCTAATAGTAACGTGAAAAGGCAACATATAAATAATAAAACAAAACCTTCGCGCAGATAGAGGAAAATAAATAATGAGAGAATCGCTGTTAGGGGAATTACCTCTTTGCTGCAAATAAAGATAAATTGATTTCTGCGTAGAACGTACCTTTGGCTTCCTCTCAGCACTTCTTTTACCTTTTGCTAGCTTGATACATTATACGAAGGTTGTGTTGCTCATAATTCTTGATGGAAATGAACGTGAAAAGGAGATATGTTGTTAGATTTTCCTGGAAGCTTTCAGCATGATATTTGATCAGCGTTGCATTGTTTATCGCTTTTAGCTCAGGACGCTTGTAACTATGACGTCACGATTGCTCTAGATTTAAGTAAGAAGCGTTAGGAAATATTATACTTGAACTTAAATTAAAGTCCTGTGTGGATAAAAAAGTGAGGTAGTATTTTACTCGACCTTCTTCTCTGTGTCTTAAATTCAAGATCTTTCAAATTAAAACAAGATTATGAACGTTTTAAGATTTAACGTCTTAGACAGCCCGTGTATTCAAGGCATTAATTAAAATTATCTACGAGGAAGCCAGCAAGTCCTAGAACCGAAAATTCGAAGGCATGTGACATCCACCAACCTGCACTAGGGCCGCTTGGTGGATTACGGCCCACTCCCTTTCACTGAGAGGAGGCTTGTGTCCCAACGGTGGGAACGTTATAGGCTGATTACACTACCTTTTATACTTGCGTAAGATAAAATTAATTTACCACAGTTATGTACAACTTTTCCCAAGTTTCTCTTTAGCCATTCATTAATATTATTTCTACCTGAATGAGTCGAACCAATGAGCTGTAATTAAAGACATTGAAAACTTCACAAAAGCGCGAAAAGTTAAAGAAACAAACTCTGGACACAAATCAAATGAATCACGCAAGAGGAAGAAACAAATTGTAACGTTCTTTGTTTGAAACGTTGAAGCCAAATCAACGGTTCTGAAAACAAAACACTTAACAAACTTCCCACGTGCCCCATTACGTAAAAAGCGAACAACATTTTACCCCTTGCTTACCTACAAACTAAAAGTTTGTAACCAAGGTAACAATCTGTTACACGCCAACAGAAAACGTGGAATAGGGGTCATAATTCCAAATTTAACCGATTTAATTAACAGCTGCTTTCGTTGAGCCTGGCTTTTGTCCAAAAAGTATTGTCGATTGAACTAATGCCCCATAGGGAAGATAGACAAAACGTGTATGGAAAATATTTTCTGCGGTGCTTTGGGGCGTATTATAACGTCTAGCGGTCTAATGCCAAATTCTACCTCTAGCCAACCATTTTAGGTTTCATATGACGTTTAATGTTTTGAATCCTGTATTATTTAAAAAAAAATCTATAGTGAATTTCATAGGTGGGAATACTACAACTTAGGCTTTTTATTAGAATCCAAAGGTTTCCAGAGTCGTCTCAAAGTACCAATTCGGTACTCATAACCCATAATAATTCGAGATTTGTTGGACTATCAATCCATTTTAATAAATAAACCGGATAAATCTGGTTATATTCGGTTTATAACTAAACTCGTAGGGAATTTCACTTATACGCTCTCATAACTTGCTTCAACTAACCTAGTTCAGCCTTATGAGGCATGCAGAACATGGCTGCCACACAAAACCGCCTGCTAAGTGTTTAGTGTGACGTGATAGGTAAGATTATAGCGGATTATTCACCTATCGTCTTAGCGCATAGCAACCATGTTTCTATCTTAGGGTGACGCTAATCCGGCTTCGACGAAGATTCGGCTTGTCAAGCGTCGGTTACGTGAGTTAGTACGAAGCTTTGCCGAATGCCGATAATGTAGCCATTGTATTAGCAGTCACTAGTCAGGTTATATTCTACATTCTGAAAGTACCACAAGAGCGGTATTTTGTGACAGGAATACTCATACTTAAAGCATTTTTTTCAAATAAACCAATTACAGGGACTGTTTGAATTGTAAACGGGGGCGGTCAGTCAGAAAAATGAAACTAGTTGCCGATTCCAAAGAGTAGTAGGTTACCTATGGAGAAGAACGAGCAAAAAACTCCTTAAAGAAGTTGGGTGCACTATAAAAGCTTACATGCCTTACAAATGATTGCCATTGCGTTCATTATTGTTCTGCACGTCCTATTCTATCGAAACAATATGCTGTTGTATCCTACCAATAAATAAATTTGACTCCTAGTCTGACTTTTGATTACAGGCATCACCAACCAAACATTAACTTGAATCAATGAATATCCCACAAATATCGTCCACAAATGTTCATTGATTGGTCAAAATCATGGAAGCGAGTAATTAACTACGATTACATTTCTGTGATACGGATGAACCAAAGGGGTCGGAAACTCGAAACAAAGGAATAAAAGCAATTAACAAAATGATTCCCATTCTGTGGGAGTGAATCAATATTTGACTTCTAAACCACTGCACGAATAAGGACAGCGGTACTATTCTGTAAAAATCTCACCGTGAAAACTTAGGTGAAGTGAACTTAAAGTGAGCTGTCATTACACGATGCTAGCGATTGACACTATTGACAGCTTAGTCCACCTCAGTTTTCACGGTGTGATTTTTACAGAATAGGCAGGCAGGACTACACTGGCGCGGAAGATTCACCAACATTCTACAAAAGCTCTCGAAAATTCTAAATTTAATTCCTGGTATTTTCAACAAATGCCTGCACGAATATCTTTGGAATATGCTTGCGTATTTTGCATTGCTGTGAGTAGGTGAATTGTGCAGTTTTTGTACCTGGCAGGAAAAACAAAGTAATATTCGTGTCATGATACTTGTTTTAGGTTAATGATTCTTTCTTGCTCTGTGTATTTAATTGTATTAATTTCCTTTTGGTAATAAATTTTACTACAGTGGACATATACAGACATGTTAGGTAAATAGGAGGGCACTTAATCTTGCTTTCCAAAATGTCACCTACATACGGTGTTCCGTGCCGGTAGTCTGACGTTCAACAGATGGTACAATAACTGACTGGAACGACTGGCTCTGCGGTAACCAAGCTGCTTGCTTTGTTACTTTACTGCTTAATAAAAGCCAGGCAGTAAGACTATCAAAAGCTTGGCTGCTCATGCCTTGTCTAATATTTCCTGTTTAGGTGTATCAACCATTAACTTAAGACTGCACTCTAATCACGTAATAGACTAACAATCACAACCTGAATCATTTTGAAGGATATTGCTAATTCATTGCTTTATACTTATGTTCGAAAAATCTATCTGCTCAACAACGTAAATAACGCAACTACCCCGCTGATTTTATTCTGAAATCACCAACGCTTATTCTCCGCAATTTGTCTGAAGCAAGAGAAGCTCATGCCCAGCGTTAGAACTAACATGGAAATAACCAGTTCACAAATCAATTCTTCGCTTAAAAATAAAAAAAAACTCAACCAGAAGAACCGAGTTAAAAATCCTCGAATATTCGAGAAATAAAGTAACGTTGCATTAATAAAATTGTATCCAACGAAGTGGGTAAAGCCTCTTGCATATTGCAGTGGAACACGTGTTCAAGCCGATTTCCTGCAACGTGCGGTCGGATACTGTTCGCCCAGTCCTCACTGGACGGCACTGAATAAAAGATTCGCCATAATTAGTGCACATGCACCTTTTTGTTTTTCACTCCATAGACGAATATTGCAGCTCCGCTGTTACTAATGTTTCTTTGAGAATGTGTAATTTTAATTTTATAATGAGTTTTATATCTCGGTCTACCAAGTGAGTCATCTGATAATAATTGAAGTACAATTGAATTGAGAGACGAGTACTTTTATGGCAATAGAAATTCAGATAAATAATTGTGTTGAAAATTAAAAAATAATTGTGAAGACAAATAATTCATCGTCTTAATTTTATAAATTTTTAAAACGCAGGTTATATTTAATCTATAAAATGTAGATTGTTCTGGGCCGGTTTATCTATGATAAGCTATTATAAATTTCGAAAACGTAGTTTAAAAAAAGTTACCAAAAACCAGACTCTACATCGAGAAAAGTTGATTGAGCTTTCCATTTCATTTGACTTTCACATAAAAAGACGAAAACAAAAAACGTTACGCTCCATCAACCTTCTCTCAAAAACTCCGTTCTACAATATACGCTTACATTACCCGCTTTGAAAAAGTCCGACAAAAGCTTCAAGATATTCCCGTTTCATTAAACAGGGTCGCAGCGAGACAGTATCCTAGCCTAAAGCTTATTTACTCCGCCACAAAACACACACTGTTCGTGACAGCCCTGTGTGTAATTAGTAATTAACACGTACTTCCTCGGCTTTTTCCTACCCTCGTTTCTTGTGAGGCTGTGGTAGTAAATTAATAGGCATTATTTAGCATTTTGACGCTAGTTTTTCTTAATAATGGGTAGCTTGATTGTGGTTTGTTTGGCACCTAATAAACATAGGATATAGGAGGTATAGACAAACAGACATCCTATCCCTAGGTAAAAACTAAAATGTTAGGTACCTCAACGGAAATACGTACGAAAGAAGCAATAAATTCCAGGACTCACAGTGCGCTAAACCTAAATTCCTAGAAATAATACGAATCGCATCCAAATATTCTGCTTCATTAAAGGCTATACTATACTATAGATCAAAGACTAGTTTCAGACAGCCAAAGTCTTTAATGAACACCAAACCCTTAAACCACAACTTTAGTCCGAAGTAACTAACAAGTTACCTAATGCCGTTGAAGCGGATTCAGCAACAGTATACAATTATAACTTCTAGCCGAAGACATCTAAGCCATCAGTTTAGAGTTTCCAAATCCACCGCTGCAGCGCTGCAAGTGGAAAAGCGATGCGGCCGAACTTCCTAGACTGGATTGATCGCGAAAGACTGCGCCGAAATTGAATTTCGTCCAAATCTCAATATCGGATAATCGGCTCAAGCAAACGTGTTGGCGTGAATGCAATCTCGACGCCACTCCGCTTAGATTTGCTACTTCACACGTCTACTATATATCTACGTAGGAATAGGTAGGAATAAACAAGAAAGTTACTATATGAACCCATATATAGGACAGTTTATTTGAAACATGGCATCATCTTCTCTCGTTTTGGTATCACTATTTGCGAAGAGCACATGCCATAATAAAAGTACGTTCGACCAGGCTCAACATGGAAGTATCACATAATATTTTACATCAAAACATTTGAACGCTGCTAGTTCAACTAAAGCCCGAAATCCCCCGAATATGTTGCCAGAAATCCACTAACAACTCACTTAGAACCAACTTATCATATTGTCGCAAGGCTTATTAAGTACCACAGCATAATAGGCTCACTGCCAACTTGAATGATAAATGGAAATCCTCATAACGACGTATGAAAATCTTTCGAGTTATTTCTTCAGTTTGTAACAATTGTGGCTGGCTCGCGTCCACATGTGCCCACTGTGCAAAATTTCCGTTCTACGCCAAGCAAAAGCAATTTCCTTGGACTGTTTGTTCTCTATCTATCACGTTTCTTGCCGTGTAGTGACAAAGCCGGCTTTGTTCTCAGTGACCAGTGTCGCATGCCAGTAAATTGTCGAGGCATGTTTTATCGTTTAAAGTCCGGTAACAAACGGAATCGAACTTAAAAAAAAACATAGTTCGCTGTATTTTAAAGCAATTGTTTTTTGTTTTCAGTACAAAGACAGGAATATTTACACACAAATACGGTACAAATAGAACTCTGTAGTGATGTAATTATGCTTGCGAACTTCTGCCTAATAAGTTAATGGCTGAACTTTGCAATATCATTATTCAATTTGTATCTGCTTTGAGTACAATGTTGATGGCATTATACTTTACAAAGTTCAATTAGCAAACAAAGAACATCAAACAAACAAAATTTAGCTTAAATACGCAAAATAACTATATATGTATAATGTATATCCTCTGAGTCTGAACTCTGAACGCTAAATATAAATCTTTACAAAATCATTGCAAAGAAAATCTGTACATACATAAGTTTTTTTTTACAAGTTACATGGAATAAGCCATCCATAAATCTAGCCAAAAAGACGTATTAACTCAGTCGCTCGATAAAAGCGCGGGAAATCTTAGAAAAACCCTTGAAAAATGGCGCGAAAAGTTTGCACAATGCAAGCGACGGCGACACACGATCAAACCAGAGACATTATTCATTGAGGTATAAAATGTCAGGACCAATTTACCACAGACTATTAATCGTTAATTATTCTCTATGTTAGTGGAATTATTATGGAATATTTTCATGGTTAATAACTAATCTACTAATTATATGATGATAATATTGGTGTTTGAGGTAGGGATATATAGTTTCGTGGATTAAAAAACCCTAACCTTGTTTTTCCATTACACACGATGAAAACACGCAAAAACTGAACTATTATAGACTTACAATTATGGTAGATCTGACTCGGTCAGACAAAGCCATATTATGACTGCTTTTTTGCATGATTAACTAGCCAAATATAATATCAGTCTAGTCTATAGAAGGTCGCTGGTTTCTACGGTTAGCCGCATATGTGTGGTGAAATGCTAAATCTACTCGAAATAATACCCGAATGAAACCTAAATCGATTCTTGATACAAAGCAGCTGCAAAATTACAAATACAATCATTTACAAATTGCAGCTGTAACTCAATCTAACATAAGACACATCTTGTTAAAACAATCTAACATAATCATTCTCTAATAGTAACACAATGTATTTAATTCTCAAAGGAGTATTCCCTGTCTAAACTGACCCATTTCATTTCTATTCCTTTACGATAGACTAAATTCGTAGGGTTGGGCTCGACAGATATTTATGGGATCTTCAATAGATGTATTTCGGGGCTGTTATCATTTAATCTAAGAAACTAGAAACTCTACGCCCTAAGTTGGAGATATATAAATTGGTTGACTTGTTAATTTTCACTTGTGCTCGAAATTATTCCATGGAAAATGTTTGCAAGATAAACAACGTAGATTCTATTTTAAAAGCTTCAAAATCAATCAATTTATTTTCTCTTTTGCAAAGTCAATCGCTTATTAAACTTAAAATACAATATTCGAGAAGCTCGTTGACTAGAACAACAAGTGGAATAAAATTACCCGAAAGAAAAATTCATAATTATATTTAAATCACTACCAGGAAAGATTCGAGAATCAATTGAGAGCAGGCACAAGTACCCGAGAACTTTCACAATCGCGCCTTCTCGTAATATTTCACAGCGCTCCGAAACAATGATAGGCCCAAAGTTGGTACCGATAGCAAACACCTGACTTTTACCAACTCCATCGTTTGTAACCCCAAAATGTTCTTTCCCGAGAATTCAAATACCCTCCCTCAATAATGAGACGCATTGCGGTAGCCGTTGGATACAGGGAGGGCTTGGACGCCCAGTATTCCAAAAATCCGCGTTGATAAAACAAAAACACAGGTGGGTACACAGTTTTACAATCGATGGAAATTCCTGCCTTCACTGCGAAATGTTTGTGGGCCACAAAACCGCTCCTTTTGGCCTAACTAACCGTAAAGTTGGGTCTTTCTGTATTAGGGTTGTCGATTCTGTGAGTGACATAAAATAAAAGTGTGATATCCTGAAATCTACGGGTTAGTAATCTACGTGGCTAATTCGTGTATATGTCACGTTGCTTTCCTACCCAAGCAGGTAGTAGTAAAGTTTTGAATGTTATGCCAAATCATGGTTCAACTTTCACAATTCCTGTCTTAGTTCATTTCAGTACGCAAAATACGCGCATTGTCGTGGAGTTGCGGACACCAGCCCGTTTTACCTATTACCTATTAGTTCATTTCAGCATGCGACAAAGGTTAGCGCCCAATAATTTGTAGGCAACATTATTGGACATCCAGTTAGACTGGAAGCTGAACCCAAAAATTTATTTATTTTTAGTTAACCATTTATGTACACACATATATAAACAGAACAGAAAAAATAGGTACATAGGTGATGCTTATTTAAAAAGAAATCTCTTCCAGTATACATGCGATAGGAAAATAGATACAGAGATGTAGACAGCGTGTGAAAGAGTAAAGAAAATTGTTATTGGTGTTGTTGTTGAAAATTGTTGGGAAAGCCAGCAATTTTCAACAACAACACCAATAACAATTTTCTTTACTCTTTCACACGCTGTCTGAACAACAGAGGCTAGGCAGATGATGAGCATTATTGGGCGCTAATGTTTGTCCCTCTACCTTTGGACTGCTAGTTTTAAACTGCGTACGCCGAAAAGTCCCTTTTCACAAATACTTACAGAACCCTTCATATATTCATTTCTCGTACTGACGCATCGCACTTGCTACATAAAATTTATAGTAACTTCATGATAATTTAGGAATTGCCGTCGCTCGCGGCTGCCGTTGTGCGCAAGTCATTTACGAGCATTTTCACGGCATCTGAAGTGTCAAACGTACGTAGTTGATATTCATGATGGCGGTTGGCACACCACGCACGTACCCACGACATAATCCGTAGTTCCCGACGCCAGGCCCGATAATATCGAGGCATATGAAGCCACAGATTGCCGCCGTTCAATTTCGTCGTGTTCCTTACGCATATTTTTTACGATTCCGCGGAACTATTCCGTTGTATCACCGAGATATATGACTCAGTTTGTGAGATTTATGCGGCAACTTCATATAGTCGGATGAAGGTATGGTTTCGATGCAAATATCTCATACGTTTGAAGGTAAAATAAAGAATGTATCTGCCTATTCCTTAGCTTTATTGAAATGTGGTACTGGGGGTTTTTAAAGGTGCTTATAGGCGTTGCCTGAGGCTCATATATGCGCAATTAGAAACGTGAACCGTGTTTCATTATACTAAGAGCTCATAAGTTGAGCTGCACCCACGCACGTTATGTTAATGTTCAGAACTTTACCTGCACCGTGTGAACGAGAAAATGTAACAAGGCTGTACTGTAGTTTATACAACAAGTTAAGACACACATGATTTAATTACCATATTTCTCAATAATATAAGCATAGTAGGTAAGGAAATGTCTTGTTGTCCATCGTTACCAATTATAGAAGAGTAGGTACTCAGACTGGTAATTAAGTATGTATTAGGACAAATTACAACTAACACATGTCATTCGAAGATATAATGAAATGAAATCTGTATTACAAACACTTCCCTCGTCTTCCAAAAGCAGATTTTATTTCCTCAATCATTGAAATAGCTAAACAACTTTGTATACAGGTAGGTGTATAAGCCTAAATTCAAATTCCTTACCTAATCCGATATCAAAAGGTTCGGGATGGCACCTTTAATCGAAATGGGTGTAAAATTAAATTTCGTTAGCGGGACAGGATTTGTTGGTACCCAGGAAAATTTCCTAATTTTAGATTCTGTCCGTCCTGTTTACTTAATTTAATATTCTAATCACAACAGTAATGTTAGCCGTTGTTGCTACTGCTTGTTGGTTTTGGACACGAGATGAAGTGATTGTTTTTGTTTTTATGATTTTTGTTGGGCATAGCTTGGGTTAAGGGACATCTCGCCCACACAAAAACTGGCCTGCAGGCCAGATGTCAGATATCTTTTTGCTTTTGATGTCACCTTAATTAAGTTATGAAAGCCTGGTCGCGCCGGTCAATGCCTATTCTAAGATATTTAGCCGCTAAAGACCGAACACTTGAAGAAACTGAGGAATAAGTGACGATGTTTCCTGAAGAAAATAGCTTTTGTTTTATTTTACTTTATGAAAACAAACAGCCAGAGTTTTCTGACTTCATCGATTCTTGAATACAAAGAATAAAAGCAATGTTCAGGAAATTAGAAGATACAACGTACAATACGTTTTTGACTTCGTGTTCGACAACAAAGTTAAAATCTGAAGCGTCATTCTCGTAATTTCAAGAACGTTCACAGTCAGAAGGCCAATTCTTAAGACACTTCCAATATTTAAGACGTTCAAAATCTAGTCGCAGTTTCATCTCGGCGACAAATAAGATGTCAAAAACTAGTCAAAAATTAAGGGAAATTAGATTTATTTTTGACAGATTGAGACTGAGATCAGACTGTGAACGTTCTTAAAATTACGAGAATTGCCCCTCAGATCTCGGTTTCAATCTGTCAAAAATACCTCTAATTTCCTTCCATTTTTGACATTAATTCTCGCTAAGATGAGATTGCGAATTTGCGACTAACTTTTGAACGTTTTTAATAACGAAAATTGGCCTTCTGTTGATGTTACAAAGTCATCATTAAGTAGGTACATTAAAATCAAGTACATGATTAATCTTTAAGTACATGCTTATTATGTATCTGCCTTTGGAGTTCTGAGCTTGTTTTGTTTTCATTAACATGTATGAGCCTAAGTAGGTACTCCGAACATGATTATTCATATGTTATGATGAGTGGCATAATTTAGAAGCTTGTAGTAATTTATTATAAAACATTGTATTATATTTCGAATGTATATTTAAATAGATTTTTTGAAAATATTTACATACTATCCATATTTATCTGTTTTACATATTTTCTATATTATTATATTTAAAATTGTAGATGCAAGACTTATCTACATCAACATCTACTTTTATGAGAAAATTTGAAAAGACAGATCGAAAAGTTCCGGTAAACCGAGATTTAAATATCTGTCAAAACCAAACGTCTACCGAACCGAACTGTTAACCGATATCTCCTGCACAATATCGCTGCACGTGACGTCACGTACCGCGTTCCAATACCGCAAGAGACAGAACGATAACAATACATAGATTCTGCAATTATTTGAACGTCTCGCGTCTATCAAAATAAATCCAACCTTATAAATTTACCACATTTGAACCCAAAATGTTTTGGCACAAAGATATTTTATTAAAACATCTACTCAGCCGTAAATCTGAATTTAAAACTAGATTTGAGTTGATTTTAATTTAAAATCTGTCAATTTTAAAACGAGTTTCAAAATTGTGCAAACAGCGAAAACGAACGGGTTTTTCAAAACGGCTGAAAAGAACGAGTTTTCTTTTTATTAAAACGACTTCAATAGAAAACACATTCAAATAAAAACCACCCATCCATATAATAATCTGTAACGTTCACAACCACAGTTCACAAACTTGCTTGCTTCATCATTCCCGGAGAAAAATAAACAAAAATGCTTTTCACAGTTACCAAAGCTAACGTATACATGATGTGCACTTTTCATACACATTAATGGTCCCGGCACATCATTAAAAATGCTTAAATCATCCTCAGTGCGTTCACAAGTCATGACGTGACGTCACGGGACGGAACCGCAAGGATCGCAATAAATTGCTCGTTTCATCCCTAATTGTAAGAGAAATGGAATTCGAATTCCAGATGAATTAGGGGCCCGGCAATTAGTCTTAAGACACACCGATTACTGACAATTTCCCGCTGATGAATTTCATTATACCTACGTGGTGGAAAGTTAGACGGAGATGTTAGACAAGAGAATTAGTTATGAATCTTGAATGAGTTTCAGTTTTTTTTTCTTTGTTGAAGTTTAAATTGAAATAATTGGATAAAACAATGTTTGTGTATAATTTTCGTTTGTGTTTTATTTTAATATTAACGACCCGCCCCTGCTTCTTCTGATTTTTACAACTTGATAAGACAACGAGTACCTACATATTTATGTAAGTTGAACATTAACGTATTATTAATACACATAATCTTTCCGGAATAAATTCTGTAAATGATGGCCAAAACCACATACAATCCATTGCATAGTTTAGAAGAAAAACGCGATTACACAGACAGACAAGAAAAGCGACTTTATTATATATTTATAATATGTAAATAGATTTAGATGCACACTTATGTAAGCCGCGGACAAAATCTAATAAATTATAAGTACAGTGCCTGTGGGGCTGTTCATTTATTATTACGTAAGATGATTTGAGGGGGGAGGGGAAGTCTTATTTTTTCTTACATGATACCCCCATGTAATAAAAAACAAGACTGAGGGGTCTAGATTATTCTTACATAAGATTACAAAAAAGGGAGAGGGGGGCCTTTGCTCTGCAGAAGGCTAGTTAGATTAGAAGATCACAAAACTAAGCAATTGTAAAAATTATAAGTTTAAAAAAAAAATGCTACTTTTTCTTTGCAATTTTGGTAGATACTAATCTTACGTAAGATTCAAAGGGGGGAAAAGAAACAATAACATTTAAATGAACCCCCTCCGGGTTAATTCAAGTTTAATCTTTTCTTACGTAGGGGGTCAGAAATAGGTTAAAATTGTCTTACGTAAGAAATGAACAGCTCCTGTACAAATATTGAACGACAGTTTGGTTCAATGAACAAACGAATTAGCATCTGTTTCACAGCACAGTCATGTAACTGCTACAGTTTAGGAATACTTTGCTCGGTAGTACTGCTAGAACGGTCCTCAAAGGGTAATTGGCCGGACTACATGCATCTAAACTAGTCCGGACTAACGTTCTAAACGAGGCACAAGTAGTCGAGAGCCCTTTACGTAAGAACTAATTAGTAGGTACGCAACGAGAACTGCGTCATATCACAAGTGGAACTTGTTATTTAATGTGTTTATAATTCAATGTCAGTGGCATCTGGTGTATGAAAAATCAGAAAAAAACTCTCAGAGATAAAAGGACATTTATTCTGATGGACGCATTCATTGCGTCTATTGCTTAAGCCCCTTAGGAGTGAATGCGTAACACCCTATCAGTAGCAATGGTTTTCATTTTGACAGTTCAACAACATTCATTGCGTTATTTAAGTGGTTGAGCAGACCAATTTCTCGATCATTTGAAGCAATGGATTAGCAATATCCTTCAAAATGATTCAATATGTGATTGAGTTGTTTATTAAAATTTTGATTCCTTTAAATATTTTAATTTGTCTCAATTTACAGCCAGCACGCTAATTGCGCACTTTCAATCACAATCTGAATCATTTTGAAGGATATTGCTCATCCATTGCTTCATATGTACGAAAAATTAGTCTGCTCAACAACGTTAATAACGCAATGAATGTTGTTGAACTGTCAAAATGAAAGCTATTGCTACTGTTGGTGTGTTACGTAATTACCCCGCTGGTGTATTAAATGACTCTCAGAGAGTTATTATACACCCAATTAAGTACATCTAATCATTTATAATAATATTAAATTGTTTGGAGTGCTACTTATACCTCTTCCTCTCTCCTAATTTTTGCTGTGCCCGACAGAGTCCATATTGATATTTTACCTTGTAATACCATCTACATAAATGTATATAACACATGTCATATAGAATTAAGTATTGAGATAAGAGTATTCATTTTGATGGAAAAGCATTCATCGAGTCCATTGCTTTGGTCCGTCCGCCGTCCTAATCAGATGTGATTGAGTGTTTATTTTGATTGGTTTTAATTTTCTGAATATAGGGCCTGTTTTTAGCTTAGATAAATATACCTAAATTGTTTTGAATTTTACGAGTCTTACGTACGTAACTTATGCCCGAAAAATGAAATTTTATGAGTTCGCTCAATATTTTACGACGTTCTTAACTTGTTGATTAATTTGGAATCAAAACAAAATAGATAAATCAGATAAGATAAGTAAAAGAAGGCCTTGAGAAGGCCATACACTCAAGTCATAACCTTCTTAGAGCGACACGAACTATACAAAACCTTGTATTAACATCTTAACATAACCCACTCAACGAAGAAAGGCTAATACAATCATCAAAAGAAAACTAAACCCCACTTAAACACGAACTTTCTTAGCTATTTGACTATAGAAACAGTTACATACTTGAGGCGATCAAATACAGTGTGTCCAGAATACTTGGCAGCATAAAGTGGCGCTGGTCGCTAAGGCAAAAAGCAGCCATATCTGTCAAATTCAATACATTTTGATTTAGTGCCCCAATTTGCCAACTGTCGAGATATACTGGGCGCGCTGTAGCTGTAGCCATTGCCAACTTTTGCTTGAGATTAACACATTAAACTTGCATATTAGTTGGTAGTTAGTTTAATTCTCACTGTTTGCTTCAAAAGGTCGCCAATAATTTATTTATATAGCTAGTTACATAGGTAGGTATATTCTCGTCAACTTGATTTCCGGTTCGGGATTTTAATATTAGCTAAAGGGCATTTAACAGTTGTCAATAATTTCTTAATTTTTTTTTTTTTTTTGATTCCTTAAATTACTCGTAGGTATTAAAGTTATTGACAAAAACGTTACAAGTTGAACTTTTAGTATAAATGTTAAAGCCAACAAAACATCATTATTTATTTTATGAGATACAGTTAAATCAAAGATCATAGTCTCCGTTTTGTACACACACACGTATGTTTGCTCATCCAATTCTTACAGGAGATAATACTGATGGGTAACTGTGAGATAGGATTAAATGTTTTTGCCAGAAATATCCATTTGCCCAGTCGACTCTTGCGAAAAACATTGCGATCCTGATCCATCCCTAATGTTATACCTATTCACCACCCACTCCTTATTCTAATCGGATATCTTACTGATTCTAAACCCAAATTCAATTTCTCAGCCTCCTTGCAATGGCATCCCTACCCGATAAACGATAGATGATATCCGACAAACAAACGAGGCATCATTGTTCGACCTTCTATTGTAAAGCTCGGGGTTTGTCGATAGGGCACGGAACCGATGGCAAGAAACGGTTTCCTCACTCTCATCTCTTAGCGAATGAGTCGAGCTGCGACCCGTTAGGTTTTCAGAGCAGCCGAGATCGTAGATTCATTTGTTTAGGTTTTTTTTGTATTAGCGATAGTGTTCTGTTTTGTTATGTTGGTTTTTGTTTGCAAATAACATTAAGTCACGTCTGTTTTCTTGGAAGCGATAGGCAGAGGTGTATGGTACGATAAGCCGTACGTCATTGAAAAGAGATCTAGTTTAAGCTGCCCTCCTATTCCATTGAAACTCCGTACCTTATACTACGTCAGCTCAAGATCAAAGTGTTACCCCTGACGTGCGGCACACCTACATTTCGCCAGTTTGCTATTTTATTCCCACATGAGCCTATTGCCATTAACCAGGGCCTTGCCTAACCTGGGAATCGAAACCCCATGCTCGGCAGACAAAAGAAATATTATAAAATATGTTCTTAGGGTACCGAAAGCCTAGGGGTTATAGAAGTATGAGGTACAGGGTGTAAAGTCCACTCATCCTCTATAGAAAAGGGAGGATCCTCCAACCAGACGGGTGTTGTGTCTGGCGGGCAATTGCCCAACGATTGATGTTGGGAAATTGTATCTATGCTAATTGCGCGGTAAACTTTGCTTGCGAGATGCAGGATTTGCGTGACGTCAGTATGACGCGTTGTTCGCATGTGGCGTTGTAGATACCGCTACAGGGTATTCTGAGTAATTGCTATGTTTTAAAAAATACAGACGGATCCAAAAAAAAACAAACATGATAAGTTTGTTTAGGCTTCCCTTAGGGCAAATGTTTGGCCCGTAGAAGATATTGTCTTAACAAAGTTCAATGTTAAAATCCGTCGTCTTGGATGCCTAAAGACTAACTTACCTAGCCTAGAAACTGGTATGCACGTGCGTCTACAAGGTTATTCACTGATATGATTTTACAAACACGTGTATCACGGGCTGAGACGCCACTGGATCAGAAACAACCTCCATTGTTTTTAGGTTTCCTAGACTCTTACAACATTGTAGGTACCTACTGTATGATCGCAACGTAACCAACAGAATTTACTTTTTGTCAAATTCTTCATCTATACAATTATTCAAGGAAGTGAAGCACTTTATGAAGGTCTAAAATTTGAGACGGCGGCATCAAAAATGAACCCTTTAGAGATCCTTAACAACTGCAGTATTTAGCTAAAGGTCGACTCCCGTAAATATTTAAAATCGTTCAATCTAGTCGCAATCTCACCTGAGCGACAATGCAATTGTCAATAACTTGTGTATGTGGGTATATTAGAGGATTTTTTGACAAATTAAGAATGAGATTAGAATATGAATGTTCTTTAGAATGCGGGAATTCCGGAACCCTTGAAAAGCCATCAGAACACCAATCGACCCAGTCCATCACAATCTAACCGGCACATTTTCCATTACATTTCCAGATTCGGAACTCGAGGAGCTTGGAGAACAGTTGCCGCGGTACCGGCCGGACTCCATAGCAGCACTACGTCGGATGACGCGGTTCACGGAACCCGAGCTGAAGCGGCTGTACCGGGGCTTCAAAGCAGAGTGCCCCACAGGAGTCGTGAAGGAGGAGACCTTCAAGCTTATTTATTCGCAGTTCTTTCCACAAGGAGGTAAGTAGAAGAGCAAGGTGACGTAGATACAATAGTCGCCCTTGAGTAAAGTGCTATAAGACTCTTTTGGCGCTTGAATGACATTAACTGGGGGCGTTGTTGGTAAACATTTTTTTGTCAAATTGTTTTGAAAAAGCAAGACATCGGTGTTAGTTCTGATTTTGGCCACGCGCCAAAATATCCTTGTACAGCTATTAATGCATACTCTGAGGCTTGACAACAAAAGGTGAGTAAAGACTGGTCTATAATACAAGTTAAGCTATATTAGTCGTGCGGATTCTAGATCTAAAATCCAGAAGTAGGCTACAGGGTTGCTGTGTCGATCGCGAGTCTTTAGGACCCAACAAGTTACATGTCAGACCAATATTTTATGTTGCCATAAAATAAATGCACAAAAAGGTGAGTAATAAAAAAACACATTTAAACTTCTTGTAATTTCAAAAATGAAAAGCAGTGCTCCCCGTCGTAGTATGGTTTCTTTTGTAAGTATGTACCAACTTGAGTCTTCGAGAAACAACGTGACCAATAAAGTTCGATATCAAACAAATCTACAAAAGGGCTTCAAACGGAAAAGCCCCCACGAAGTTTTCGAGGCCACTTTCAAGTTTCTTGTTTGGAGTTGTTCACGAGGTAAAGTCTTAATACTTCGCAAATCGATAAGCACATGGTACAACTTGAGCGAGAATCGGTAATTATTCAACAGTTAGTTACAACTTCAGTGGAAATCACCTCGTCGAGAAGGACGCAAAGGGAAGGCGTTTTCTGAAAGCCTGTTCCAATCATTAATTAAACCTGACTTTGTGTCCGTACGTCCTTTTCAAGTAACCGTAAGTAGTGTTATGGGTTCCCTTTAGCACAGCCAGCATCGGCTTATAAGTCAATTCGCACGAATTCACTCGCCCGAAATGGTATAGAAAAAGTATAGAAAAAAGGACACTAGCACACAGAAGTGATAAAACGTGTACTTTTGTCACAATTTCTTTGCATAAAACTCAAAATGTGCCAATTTGTGCGAGTCGCCTATAGAAAAAGTAATATTATTTAAAAGTGATAGCTCGCCCATTTCGGGCTAGTAAATTTGTGCGAATCGACACACAACATCATGCTGAGTGGAAGCCTTCTTGACACATTCATGACGTGCAGCTGTCGACTATTTATAGTTTTGTGCTAGTGATTATAAATCTCCATTGTTTTTTTTTTCTTTATGATTCGAGTTAATTATCTTTTTGCATGCACGCTGTTTCCGTGACAATTAAACCAATGTTTTCTTACTTTCTTTATATTCTATTAAATCTGTTTTAACCGATTTTTTCAACCAATTACAAAATCTCATCTCATATGAGATTTTGTAATTGGTTGAAAAATTCGGTTGGTCGGTGACAAGAGAATTATCATCAGATTAAGCTTGACCATGCCTTTGAACGATGATCCGATGATTAACGACCCAGGCTCTAGATATTCTTAAAAACCGTCATAAATACTAAGGTTTCCAAATAAACTCCGAACCAGCTTCCCAACTAAACCACACAACATAATCAGCGTATTATGATCCCACTGCTGGGACGCAGGCCTCCTCTTTTCGAGAGAGAATGGGTTGTAATCCACCACGCGAGCCCAGCGCGGGTTGGTAAATAAACCACATATCCCCAATAAAGATTTCTACAATAAAATAGCAGACGAAGCAAGGCAAACATCAATACACATTCATATAGATAGAAAAAAAGGTAACCACGTTCAATAAACAATAGGAAAAGTGTTTCGTTTTATTTACCCCCATCCTTTTCTCCGAGGCTTGACGAGTGTGAACGAACGCGGAAGACATACCTATCGTACTCGTATGATCATCGGGAGCCATCGGGAGCCATCGGGATTCCTCGGAAGGTAAGTGTGTTTGTGCACTAATGCTTTTAGCTATGGAGGTTATGTTGATATGAGAAATTTATTTATGCCTTTATAAAACAGGCGTTTGGACTTTTGAATGAATTGAAAGCGGAATATAGCCTTTATAGATAAGCTATAAGTTTATATAGAAAAAACTTCACAAGATAAATCCTCTTAGCCAGCTGTAACCAATCTGTTTAATATATATTTGGTAGGTATTTCCTGGCAGCTTTTAACAACTGCGTATCAGTTCAGGGCTTCAGGGTAACTTATCTAACAGATAGTGCCTGTAATAAAGGTTTTTTTTCTATACAGGATGGCACGGACATCGAGGCGCATTATGTTACCATGGATTCAGTTCATGATTCTGAATGTTTTTCGAGGATTATTAAACAAAAATTGCTGTTCCATACATTTTGACCGTGTAGGTTTTGTAGGAAACAGCAGTTTTTTTTTAATAGCCGACGAAAAATTTTAACGCTGGGTCTGTCTGGAATCATGTATTGAATCCAGGTAGCGCGTCGATATACCTGCCACCCTGTATAATAGTTTTTTTTTATTCAATGATTGCTAAACTGTCCATTTCAAGGTTTAGTCTAGAACAATGTGTTCTTAATGTGTAGACGGGCGTTGATAGCTGCGACACAGTTATTAACTTTTGTAGTACCTACCTATCATTGTTTCTATATAACCCGTAAGTACGCAAAATACGCGCATTGTCGTGGAGTTGCGGACACCAGCCCGTTTTACCTATTTACCTATTTTTACTGTAATTATGCCAATTTGCTGTTGTTCCAAATTAAAAAAAAAAATATGAATGTGCCAATTTTGGCACTCTTGCCATACGCGACAATCAACAGATCTCACACATTTCTCACCTCATTACGAACACAACACATTTCACAAGCTTTATTTATCACACCAAAAACTACCCTTTATCAAACAAAATAACCGTCAAAGTTTACGTGAAAAATGGTAATAAAGTACAACGAACGTAGTAAAGGAATAAAATAGGGACATGAAAAACGCATCACATAATCATATGATCCCATCATGTAGAGTGGTCTGAGTCTGGGTACTGCTTTACCATCCGCGCAAATTGTCCGCGAGGCCATAAGTTCACGAACTTGGTCCTTCGACGAATGAGAATATATTTTAGGTTGATAGGCCTAAAGTACAATTTGCAATGTTTCATAGGGCAACAAAAGAAATGTACCTATACTTAGGTAGAATATGAACGAATGAGACTAAATTGGTAGATGTTCTGTTTGAATATTTTTGTGGAAGTATTGGAACTATTGGCATGTTGGTTATTATTTAGGAACAGCAAAGAAAGATAGAAAGTAATATATTAACATAAAATTGATATTAGGTTAAAATCTTACTTTCAATAATTTAAGACAACTTTTTTTTTACATATCAGCGGTAATCGCATAACACACTAACAGTAGAAATAGCTTTCATTTTGACAGTTTAACAACATTCATTGTGCTATTTACGTTGTTTATCAGACAATTTGTTCAAATATATGAAGCAATGGATTAGCAATATCCTTCAAAATGATTCAGATTCAGGATGTGGTATCACGCTCCAATAAAAATAAAATTTTATATCCCTTCACAAATATATTTCGAGCAATATCTGAAATTGCACTCTCAACTGCACGAATGCTTCGGTATGGATAATGGGCTTGGAATAAATACTGATGTGAGCTCAGTTTTAAATACTAACGCTACAGCAATATCGTTGAAAACGAAACTTATGCACTTGTAAAGTATTTCCAATCCCGCAAATCAATACTGAAAAAAAAACTGTATCAATCGTCATAAAACAGCAGTGAAGACTGCGAAAAGTTTAAATATCATTAACGTTCTAAAGAAGGATCATTCAATCTTGGCACTTAGCCCAAATAGGGCTGGAGATAAAACAGACAGATGCCTACTAATCCATTGACACAATCTTCGATGGCAATTAAACATCTCACAGACCGTTAAGAAACAATTCCGTCTAAAGTGGACTGATCAAGACTTCTCCAACGAACAATCAAGTGCAAATTGTCTTCGAATAAAATCGAATAGTAATGAGGCAATGAATGGGTTCAAAGACCAAAGAGCATGGCTAAGGCCCCGTTCACGACCTCGGGTGATGCGACTTGCGACGCGGCTTACGTCAGGCGACACCAGGCCCCAATTCACTACGATTCCTTACTCGAAACCACGTTAATTCCTTAGAAAATCCCGCCAATCTCGTGTTCATTTCGCGCGATTTCGTTCTTTGTGTCATAGAGAATAAGGACCGACCGCGTTCGACTTCATGCCATGTCACGACCCGTCGTCAGTGGCGACACTGGCGACGGCGATCTGTCAGACGCAGACCGCGCTTGCCGGCCGGACACGCTCTGAAGTTGTGGCCGCCGCGCTTTTAGCTTATTACCTACATTGATACAATCGCGCGGTAAATCGCTCGTCACCTGTTTTGACTCGTGGCATGCTCTAAAGACAGATCATCCCTTCTAGACATCGCATTGTAGGTAGTTTTTATCCGCAACCAATAAGTGTTTTAGTACTATAACCCTTTATTTATAAACATTGCTTAAAGTTAAGTAGTGATTAGCGACTTTTTAACCAAACATTTTAAACGTCACTTAACTGTAATCATCGTTGATAAATAAACCCTTTAAGGTCTCGACCTATGATTGACATCTTCAGTGTCATCTTGATATTAGATCTGGGAGTTTGGTTTGACGTTTATTTAAGTTTTATGTTCCGAAAAATCAATAAATCTAGTAAAACCATAGAAATGTCATAAATCTATGTATGAGTAAAACTGTTTAAGACAGATGCTGTAAAAAGGTATAACAAGCATGGGCGTAGCCACGGTGGGGCAGGGTGGGGCGCTCGCCCCACCCTGCCAGAGCCCAATCGGCTGAAGTTAGAGACCTATTTTTGGATGGAAGATTTCGTGGTGTAGGTAGGTGAGCAATAAGAAAGTGTTTTGGATAATTCGAATTATAATACAGATACAGGGTGCTATAGGGTGTAACCTTTTTGTATGGAAAAATTAACCGGGGTAAGACCGCGGGTATAGTTTGCTAGTTACATATTATTTTAGACTGCTGCCCCACCCTGAGCCCATGGCTGGATACGCCCATGATAACAAGTCATCCAGGACTTCAAAGTATCATAAATATGTCATAACTTTCGACCTATAGCTAGGGGCTGATTTTACCAAACTCAGATATATTTTATCCGTGAAATAAAATTGACTTCTGACAGTTCTAGTATTGAATTACCTACTGTCAAAAATTCAAAATTTATTCTCAGGATACGACTTATTCCAGGTTTGGTGAAATTCGCTCTAAGTAAAATAATTTGAACAGAGCCATCCAACCGACCTCAAGTTATATTGGACAAGGGGATCTAAACAACTTCCTTAATTCGTTTTTTCGTCGCTGTAAGCGTGTCAGTCGTGGCCAACATTATCGTAGCCAAGGGGTCTTAGAAAAAGTCAATCGACATTCCACATTGGCTTACAAGTTGAATAGCTAATTCCATTGCAGACTTTTGCATTTCTAACTAAGACTGCCTGTAATTATGCGGGGAATTTAAATTTCTAACGACTAAAGCTTTAATATAAAAATAAGTAATAGCTTTATTCATATTTCTGTACTAAGGTTAAGTTTATGAGAAATTATGTCAATTAGAAAAAAGCACCACTTTAGAATTACCTCGTTTTCTGTAGATTTGGTCTTGTTTCACGATTTGCAATATTGTGCAATGATTTGAATTACCCACATTTTCACAGCTTCTAATTACAAAATTATGGGCAGTTTGATAGAAGCTCTCATTTATTCATAAAGATTTTACCGTCATCCCCCTGCTAACCTCTAAAGAGACGAAAGAAAAAACCATAATCATCTGCCTAGCCTTCTTCCAACTGTGCTGGGGTCGGCTTACAGTCTAACCGAATGCAGCTAAGTACCAGTATTTTACATAGGACGACTGCCTATATGACCTCTACAACCCTGTTACTGTGTAATACGATACCCCTTGGTAAGACTGGTTGTCAGACTGTTGGGCTTCTGACTACCCATAACGACTGTCAAAGATCCGAATGAAAGAACCATATCTATCGAAAATACGCCAAAATCAGCAAACAAATACTCCATCCACACGACCTAATAACATTTTAAAATTGGCCCACACATTCCTCATACCCAAGCACACGTCCACAGCAAATGCATATCATTATGATGTAGGTAAGTAAAGTTAAAAAGAAAAGTGCTTTAGATGCAGCCAGCCCAAGCACTCGCTGTGAGCAGTGAGTGCTTTCAGTGCAGCTAACAAGTGCTCACTGCACCCCAATGGCGGGGCGTGCAGAACAACAATCACCTTTTGTATGCGCAGGCAGAATGGGGAAATAATTTGCGTCATTCAACCTTTTTTTATTTACCTTTTTATATGAAGTTTGGTTATGTATGTAGGTATGTGGTAATGAGGGTATGTGTTTTGGGTTATAGTACCTATCTTTATTTTGACGAGTCTTTTAAGGAAAAAAGCTTTATTCCCATATAAACTTTTAAAGAGACGAAATAATAAAGATTTAAATCCGCCAAAAATGTATGCAAGCTTAAAATGGGAAATGTATAATATAATGGTTATCCTTTTAAAATACTTAGTAGGTAGAAACTATTGAGTATTTTAAAAGGATAACCAATATACATGTACATTTCTTAGTAGGTAAAAACTACTAACCATTTTAAAATGATAAAACTATTATAATACATTTCCCAAATTATTAAAAGATAGGATTAAATATTATAATAATCATCAATCATTTTATGATGTTTGATGACCTTTTTTTTACATAAGCACCTACCTAAAAGTACAGCGTTAAATTGGGCTCGAAAATAAGTACGATATTTATAAGAAACAGTCGAAAACACCAATTTTCAAGGTAAATGTTGATTGAAGATTTAGCATGTAGCATGAAGTCATTTATCGACATATTTAGGTACCTATTCATCCATTAAAACACAGAACGTACCTAGGTAGGTACTTATTCAAAAGAACTAAAAAGATTATTTCAAATTCGTTCCTACACTCTGTAGATATTTAGGTAACTACTTACCTAAACTACCTACCTACGTAAACTTAGGGTTTCGTAAAAGAGCGGTGGCCGCCGCATATAACCTGACCCTAGAAATGTAAAAAACAGCCCCATTCTTCTTTCTTCCCCATCAACCTTGAACCTTAATGCTTCGGCGATAAAGTTGAAAATCTATTAAATAAATTTGATAGATTGTAGTCGCTTGATGTGCTGGCGTCTGTACATACCCGGCGTAACCATTGGGCAAACTCTTGATATAGGTCTCAGTTTTAGATGTTGGTTAGGTCGAGTTATTTCAGTCTAACTATTGCGAAATTCAATCATATCAAACTATCCACAGTAGAAATTAACTGTATCTAACTTACACAAAGCTAATATTTGTCCGTCTGTCTACCCCAAAAGCCACTAGTTACCTAGTGCTAGTGGTTATTTCTCTGAATGTGAATTTCGCAGTTCGCTGTAGGTACAAAACCAACAATCTATTCTATACCTAAAAATAAAATTGTAGTGTCTGTTTGTAATATCAAAATAACTTTTGATTAAATGCATATGAAAGTATAACACGCTACTTACAAAAAAAAAAACTTACTGTTAGTTCCAGCTAATCTCCGAAACAGCTGGACTGATTTTGACGGGACTTCCACTGGCTGATAGCTGATGTTATGGAGTAACGTATAGGCTAGGCTTTTTGTTCCGGTAGCATGTTCCCGTGGAATAATTTACCACATCCACGTGGGCGAAGCCACTGGCAGAAGCTAGATCAGGTAGGTAGATGGAGTTGAATTTTCCTATCGGACTACCCCTGAGGAGAAATGACGAAACAAACTCAAGGATCAGTCTCTTTTAAAGTCCAGACATAATTTTGGTCAATCATGTGAAGACAATGTGAAATGGTCTTTTGAGGAAAGAACCACAAAGATTTGAGTAAACCAGTCCAATCAGTGCAAGATAAGATAAGATAAGATAATATTTATTTTTGTAAAACATGAGTACAGTATGAAGGTCTTATAATTAATATGAGGTGCCTACATGTTTTGCCATTTATGGCATACAAAATTAGTTGCACTAGACAATACAAAAACAAAAAGAGAAAAAAAAAGAATTATGTCAAAATTAAAATTAAATTGAAATAACAACGTCAAAATTTAAGTTTCTTTCACAATTAAAATGTTAAAATTTAAATTCAATTCAAAATACAACGTCAAAAATTAATCATAATCAATTAATACAATTTTAAATAACTATTAAAGTATTATTATAATTCCATTTTACAAATTATTGTCAAATCATTTAGGTCTCAATCACAATTAAAAAAAAAAAAAAATGTCGTAATATTACATCAAATGTCACTGGCTACAATAATAAGTAGGGTGAACTCATCTAATTCTGTGACTCGCCTAATTCGGTGATATTTGGTTTTGAATTTGAACTTTATCACAGAGGCTTAAGGTTGTATTTCAAACCATTGATTTCACTCGTATAGCCCTATGATAGCGCTCAAACCAAATATCACCGAATTAGGCGAGTCACAGAATTAGATGAGTTTACTATATGTCAACAATGGATACAAATACAAGAATGTCAATTTAAATAAGAAAAAGAAATAGTTTATTTTATCAAAAAGTCCAATCACATTTTAATTATTGTTACAAAGTAAGCAAGCATTTGTCAGTAATCATGTAACTGAATTCAGAACTTGAGGAGCTCAACGACTCGACGAAAGAAAGGACATTTGGGTAGGCCGCATACAGTATTCAAACTGTCAGACCAACATTAAAATCATCTGAGAAAGAAAGAATGTATACCTACATAATAAAAATACAAATTAACTTAAAGTTGTAAAAAAATAAAAGGCCCGTTTTGACATTTTGAGAATGCGTTCTTGACACCTGTCAGTTTCATACAAACGAATACATGTTTTGCGAATTTGATCTTTATTAACTAAGTACTAGAACTGTCACTATCAAAACGGGCCTTTTATTTTTTGACAACTTTAGCACAAAACTCGCAAAGCTCTTCATCAACTATGATTACTGGCCATCATTCTAGGTAATAAAAAATACCTTACCGTATAATGTAGATAGTAATACCACATCTGAATCTATTTATCACAATAATAGCCTACATCCACAAAACAAAATAATTTTATTTGAAATTGGTCCACAATTAAATATCACCAAGCGTTTACCTAAACATTTTCATTTAAATGAAGCCACGTAGCAAATTTTATTCGGGCAAAAAGAGGGGCTTACTGGCAATAATTCCCAACTGGATACACCTACAAACCTTTTATCACGGGACAACAGCAATGAGCAACACCCACAAATCTGCGATTTCATGACACATAGGCGCTTCGGAAATAACAATTGTAGCAGCAGCGGTGAGGTTTGTGAAAACTTAGGTTTTATATTTGATTGTGTTGAGGATTTTTATAATAAAACGATGCGGTAGGTTTAACGAGTAAAATCTGTATTCGCCATCTTACTTACAAAATTCAAGGAGATGGGTGAGGGAACAATATTTTGGGTAAAAACCAATCACGATCGAGAGTTACTATTACGTAGCGTACCTATGGTGTCGTTATTTGCCTCGAGATGTCGCCATAAGTCGCTTTGTGAAAGTAAGGAGTACAAGTTCAGAACATGCCCCCGGCCTTGGAAGCAGTGGCTTTCAATGATCTTCAGTCACTGCATCAGCGTCGCACACGTCCTGTATTAGAGGACAAATCTTGGTGTATGCGCGTCTCACCACGCCCGATGACGTCTGTATATCAGCCACCCGGGATATGCCATCCTTTCCTGGGATAGTGCACAGGACACGTCCCAAATGCCACTTCAAAGGTGGGAGGTTATTGTCCTTAATAACCACTAAGGAGTTTGGTTTGAGCTCGTCCTTATTCGCCGTCCATTTTGTCCGCACCTGCAGCTCGGAGATGTATTCCTTCGCCCACCGGTTCCAGAAGTGTTGGCGGAGTTGTTCTACCCTCTGGTATCGCTGGAGACGAGTAGCTGGAACATCACGTAGGTCATCGCCGGCTGGCGCAGTTAGTGGTCGGCCAATAAGGAAGTGACCGGGAGTGAGAGGGGAAAAATCATGAGGATCGGGGGAAAGAGGAGACAGAGGTCGGGAATTTAGTACGGCTTCTATTTGAGCCAATACTGTGCTGTACTCTTCGAACGTGAGGTGCGCGTTACCAATCACACGACGAAGATGGTATTTACTCGACTTGACTCCTGCTTCCCACAGACCACCAAAATGCGGAGAATATGGGGGAATAAAATGGAAGTTAATATTTTGACTAGATGCGAATTCTAAAATGTCACTACTACAATTGCTTAAAAATTTAGAAAAATCATTCATTACACCTACGAAATTACGACCATTATCAGAGAATATATCTGCAGGCTTACCGCGGCGTGAAATAAATCTTTTTAATGTACATAAGTACGCTTCACTAGAGAGGTCACTGACTAACTCCAGATGTATAGCACGTGTCACGAAACAAATAAAAAGACAAATGTACCCTTTGATAAGCCTAGCACCCCTACCCTTACGGTTCAGAATGAGCACTGGCCCAGCATAATCTACCCCACACTGAACGAATGGAAGACTAGGTGTAACTCGCTCCCGAGGTAAGTTACCCATCAAAGGGCTAAGCGTCTTACCTCTAATGCGAGTACAGGTAACACAGCTATGCACTACCTGGCGAGCTAGGTTCCTACCTCCGACAGGCCACCATGATTCGCGTAAATGAAAAAGTAACGCCTGCGGAGCAGCGTGGAGAAGCTGAGTGTGCTCATGACGAAATAATAAAGTGGTAAAATGATGTTTACTATGAACTACAATTGGATGTTTCTTACCGTAAATAAATTCATCAGAATTAACTAAACGACCACCTACGCATTAATTTGTGATCATCTAAAAACAAATTCAATTTAGACAAACAACTTTTACTTTTTATAGTCTCATTATTAGATAATGCCTTGTATTCAACTGGATAAGATTCTATTTGACAAAATCGAGCTAATGTTTTATCAGCATGGTTTAATTCGTCTACACTAAGGCCGCCAGTACGCTTATTATTTTTACAACGACTGTTATTAATAAAACGTAACGCAAAGGCGGCCGCACGCCTTATACGTTTAAATTGAGAGAACCGATGAAAGGGAAACAAAGATGATTCACAACAATCCTGAGCTACAACGGCAGTGACGCATGACTTGACCTCAGGCAACTCGCGATGTTTGAACGAGTCCGAACCTTTGTGATCGTCTATTGAAAAACTAGTGTCACGAAGAAATTCAGGACCCTCCCACCACAAGGTAGACGAAGAAAGTTCTTCCAATCGAGCACCACGTGACGCTAGATCGGCGGGGTTATCTCCACTGCGTACATGACGCCACGGGACGTCTAGTGTAAGGTCATGAATTTCTGCGATCCTATTTTGAACGAATGTCTTAAGCTGGTTAGGCTTCATGTGCATCCAGCCTAAGACAATCGTGGAATCAGTCCAAAATACTACGCTATTGAATTTACAACGTAATGAGTTGCGTACTTTGTCATACAGACGAGCACCTAATAAAGCCCCACAAAGTTCGAGACGCGGTATACTAATAGGTTTTAAAGGCGCGACCTTTGTTTTTGAAAACAATAATCTAACTGATACTGTTAAATCATTGTTAACTGTGCGAACATACAAACACGCGCCGTACGCCGTCTGAGATGCGTCACTAAAAATGTGTAACTCGATATACATAGGCTGTGTACCTATAGCGTGGCGAGGTATACGAATAGTGTTTAGCGATTGCAATGAAATAACAAACCGGTTCCACACGCGCGCCGTGTCGTCCGGAACGTTATCATCCCAACCTATTTTTAATAGCCATAATTGCTGTAAAAGAACTTTGACAACAACTATGACAGGACTTAACAAGCCGAGAGGGTCAAATATTTGCGAAACGTTTGATAAAATAGACCTCTTTGTAATAGCCTTATTGTTATCAATGTTAACTTGAGAATTAAAATAAAAGTTGTCACTTGCGTTATGCCAGCCTATTCCTAAGGTTTTAGAACTAACATTTTCATCTAAACTTAAAGGTTTAAACTGACTGGACGACTGACGATCATCGTCGTGTTTAAAATTAAATATCCACTTCCTAAGTGGAAAGCAGCCCGACTGCAGCGTCTTCTGAGTTTTATCACATAGGTCTAATAATTTAATTTTATCATCTAAGCCCGTAATGTAGTCATCGACATAAAAATCCTCTTTTATAGCTCGCGAGACATCGGGATCACGAGATTCAGATGCTAGTTGCTTGAGGCACCTAACGCTAAGAAAAGGCGCGGAGGCGGTTCCATATGTCACGGTGTTTAATTTAAATATACCTAACGGCTTTGAGGGATGGTCACGCCACAGAATCATTTGCAAGCTGCGCTGACCCTCATCTACTAGACATTGCCGGTACATCTTCTCCACGTCGGCGCACGCGACGCACTTATGCTGCCGAAAACGGAGAAGAATTGCAATAAGATCACCCTGTATAGGAGGGCCAACTAGTTGCAAATCATTCAGTGACTTACCCGAGCTCGATGGTGCGCTTGCGTCAAACACCACGCGCAACTTGGTGGTGGTGCTGAGCTCGCGGAACACGCCATGATGCGGCATGAAATAACACGGGGATTCATAGGAATCTACCTGTGTCATATGGCCTAAACTAGCATACTCCTTTAAAAAGTTGGAATAAAGAATTTTATATTCAGGCGATCGCTGCAGACGTTTTTCTAGCGCTAGAAATCGACGTTCTGCTTGTGTATAAGAATCCCCTAAGGTATCAGGTGACTGATGGAGTGGAATGTGCACGCAGAATCTCCCCTCGCTATTGCGAGTAGTAGTGCGAACAAAGTGATCTTCGCATGCACGTTCTTCCTCAGTCTGTGCGTCTCTGACCTTAGACAGTTCCTCAATCTCCCAGAACAATCGAAGTTGCGTATCTAAAGAATAAACAATATTGCAATGAATTGGCGCATTTTTGCGCGTATAATTAACTATAGGTCCAGAAATAATCCAGCCTAGTTTGGTATTCTGTAGAAACGGACCACTAGACAAACGAATCTTACCGTCTTCTAACAGATCCCAAAACCTATCTGCGCCAATTAAAATGTCAATATTTTTATAGTCTAGAAACTCCGGATCAGCTAACCGTATGTTGTCTGGAATACAGACTTGCGCGCTTAATTTACACACGGCAGGCATCGAAGCCGTAATCCTAGACAGCACATAACAATTAATGCGCGTAGTAAATGAATTATCGACGCATGATTTGATAACGATATTACAAGCTTGCGAACAATGTACTACCGAATCACCTACGCCTCGAACTTCGTTTGTGGACTGTATTAATGATGCGTTTATGAGTTGACATAATGATTTAGAAATGAAACAGCGCTGGCTTCCATTGTCAAGGAGTGCACGCGCTTTATGGTATCTACCTTGTACATCTGCTACTTCAACGATAGCTGTTGACAATAACACGGACTGCACACCTATAGATTTTATCGATTGCGTTTGCATGTGTGCCTTGTTTACTTGAATAGGGACTGCGGAGTCCGAGGCGGCTGGTGCGGCCGCGGGGAGTTGCGCAAGCGCTTCCCTCACATTAGCACGCGACACCTCAGTGTTCGTTGTGGTATGCAAAGTAACCGAACTATTAGCGTTATAATTGTGTAATAATGAGTTATGTTTTTGATTGCAGTGTCGACAAGGCCCAAACCTACAATGACTTATTGAGTGTGTCGAATGTAAACAATTCTCACATAAGTTGTGCTCGCGTACCAGTTTAAGCTTTGTGTCTAAGTCGCATTCGATAAACTCTTTACACGTATACAGTGGATGATTTGCGTTGCATTTTGCGCATGTTAACTTACCGCGTTTTTTATTTGATTGACTCGGTGCGCTAGAAACATTGCAGTGTGACATATTATGACGTTTTGAGTGTTGTTTTTTGCTGTCAGTGCTTTGAGCTTCTTTGCTATGTGAACGCTGCAATGCCTCCAGCATGTCTGCTTTATTGCGCAAAAAGTTAATTAAGACATCCACCGATAAACGCTTCGAATTGTTCTCGTTTGGATTCGGGAACAATGAGCACTTATGAGACCCCCATTCTCTTTCAGTGATTTTATCTAACTTCGACATCATGATATTAATAATTAAGCTATCCCAGTAGTCTGTAGGCTCACCTAGGATTTTAAGTGCGCGTAAATTTTTCAAAATAGTGTCTATTAAGTTTCTAATCGAAGAAGGCGACTCTTTAGTTATTGCATTTATATTTAATAATGATTTAATATGGTGATCAACTAAAAGTCCGCAATTATTGTATCGGTTGAGCAACAAGTCCCATGCAACCTGATAATTATCAGAAGAAAATTCTATGGAATGTATAACTAGTTCTGCGCTGTCTTTTAGGGACGATTTGAGATAGTGAAACTTTTGGATATTGGAAATATCTTTAGAATTATGAACTAGTGAAGTAAATGTGTCTCTGAATTCCAGCCAGTGCTCATAGGAACCGTCAAATGTAGGCATGGAGATAGTGGGTAACTTGACAGAATGTATAGGGTTGTTATTATGACTATGACATGACTTGGAGCAGTCAGCAACCTCATCAGTGTTCATCATGACTTCAGCTAGTGATATTAAACTGTAGTAACTATCTTCAAATTGTTCTCTTTGATTTAATTGTTCGCCTAATTCACTATCAGACACTCTTTCTTCTATTTTAGTTTGAATGTCGTTAAATTCAGAAAATAACGTAGTACATCCTTGAATCCTCAACTTTAAATCAATGCGTTTTTGATTAGGAAAGTCATGATCACAATCTTTTAAAGACTCTAAATAACTGTTAAATTTGGTAAGCCTGCCCTTAATAATACCACGCTTCCTAACTAAATCGCGAACTAACTCACTACTTTCTACACATAGCAAATTAGGAGATTTGTCACGGGATTTAACAGAGTCAATAGGCATTTTGGTGGTCAGTGAAAAGAGGAGTACTCACGGTTTATAATCGTCAGATCAATCACACACGGCACTGATGCTAGCAACGTCACCAGGTTGGTAATTGACTGGAAGTTTGATATTCCGAGAATATAATGCGGCAATTTCACTGAAATAAGAGCACAGACACACTATAGCACCAAATAGAACTCAGGAAGTGATGGAAAAGAGTAAGGATTGGCCCCACCGATTGCGTATGATTTCCGATGAAACCTTTGGGTTTTCTTCTCAATCCGCCACGTGCAAGGGTCCATCCAAAGGTCGCTCGGCGATCTTGTAGGTATCAATATCCCAATGTTCGGTTCGAAGGTCCAAAATGTAGCAGCAGCGGTGAGGTTTGTGAAAACTTAGGTTTTATATTTGATTGTGTTGAGGATTTTTATAATAAAACGATGCGGTAGGTTTAACGAGTAAAATCTGTATTCGCCATCTTACTTACAAAATTCAAGGAGATGGGTGAGGGAACAATATTTTGGGTAAAAACCAATCACGATCGAGAGTTACTATTACGTAGCGTACCTATGGTGTCGTTATTTGCCTCGAGATGTCGCCATAAGTCGCTTTGTGAAAGTAAGGAGTACAAGTTCAGAACACAATCATCGTCCATAAAACACACATGCTGAAACAAAAAACGGGATTTACAGCGGTTACACAACGTTTTGCACGTAACTTTAAAACGGACCGAAGTGACTGAACTTTCAAAAAACCATAGTGAGTGCTATTCTGTAAAAAACTCACCGTGACAGCTTATGTGAAGTGAATAAAATAATAAAAAAAAAATAAAAATGGTTTATTGGTAGAACAAGTTTAGGTTTTAACAATTTTTTGTGATTGGATCCTCCTTTTAGGCAGATAGTGCCTGTGTTAGGAGAGTCCGCTCTTCCATAACAAGTCGTGTTATACAATAAAATAAAATAAAACAACGTATTATTATTATACTAAAAATACATAAATTAAGACTAACTTACATTAAATCAGAAGTGAATGAGTGGGTGTAAGTTTGTGGGTGAGTATGATATGTGGGTGAAAGAGAGAGTGTGAGTGTGTGTATGTGTGAATCATTAGTGTCAATCCCTAGCATCAGCCGATCGTTTCTGTAAAAATCTCACCGTGAAAAGTTAAGTGAAGTGAGCTTAGAATGAGCTGCTATAGTGTCAATCCCTAGCATTCGTTGGAATGACAGCTCACTCTACGCCTAACTTTCTCTCACTTCACCTAAGTTTTCACGGTGAGATGGTTACAGAATACATAGATCGGCCGGTCAAGTGCGTGTCGGACCACGCACAGTGAAAGGCGTAGCTAGTTGCGACGACGCATATTTCGGCGTATGCACTTGCACAGTATTGGTTTCATCAACCGCAAAATTAAGCTTTTTTTTAAACTACCTATTATAAACAAAGTTATTTCTACGGTTGTAACCGAAAGTATCTTAAAAACGATAAAATTATAATGGCATAAGTTATTTTTTTTTACGGGATAAAAAAACATGTTTATTTCAATTACAAAGGGCATTTCGATACGTGTTTTTAGAGATCACCTTTTAAGCAAGGAATCGCTTGTGTTAGGAGAAAATTCTTACCTTAGGGGATCCAACAATACCCCTATCCAATAATACAAGCTTATGTTCATTGAATATTCTTTTTCAACCCTCGGTACATGTAAGTGTCACCTAATTATTTTACTACACCATTGTGTACTTATTATTTGAGGTGAAACAACGTAAAAATAATTAGATGGACAGAATACATTTTCTTTCCAATTCCCATTGATAAAGTGCTAATAGTCTCCGAGAAAACACTGTAATATGTTACTGTTTGTTTTTCCTTAATAAATAAATAAATAAAAAAAATGACGGACATGACGAAATTATGAGGGTTCCATTATTGCCATTTGGCTACGGAGCACAAAAAAAGCGAAATTGAAAATATCCAGTTATCCCATGGCGCATGTTGTGCTCAAATCATTATCATGTAAAACAAGAAATCAAAGTGAAACCGCCAAGGTACTCGTAGCTCGTGAAATTCAATTTTCTTACGTATTATGCAATTTGCAGGTCAATTAATACAGTATTTTTATCTCACGAAGCGACGCGCGCTTTATTTGTAACCAAGTCTTGGTTGTCTCGGACGGTACTGAGACCTCCAGCCCTTTTTTTTTATTGGATGTGAAATCATCAGATGACCCATGCCGCTCTGGGTGGAGCGGAAGGGAGTGTCAGACTCTTACTGACTAAAACCCACCCGTGTTCCTTCCTTAGCCCTTTCTGTTCCAGGGCAACGGTAACCCTTTCGGACGATCCCGCCGCCCTGACCTCCAGCCCATAGATACACATTCACAGCGTGTTTGTACCACCACAAGTAAAGCGCGCAGCGTTTCGCTCGATAAATATGTTTAATATGTTTACTACATCAGGTATATACCTAAATATATGATTTATTATTATTTATTATAACAACAACATAGAGAAAATTGGAAAAGTATGAGAGAGGCCTTTGCCCATGAAGGACAAAATAGGTCAATCCCCTCTGCCATCACTTTCATGCCAGCCACGGCCTGCTTCTGCCGTTGTGTGGCCGTCATGAAATCAGAGAGGCAATTCTCGTAATTTTAAAAACATTTAGTCTGATCCCAGTCTCAATCTGTCAAAAATACCTACCTCAAATTTCCGATCAATTTCCGGTCGATTAACATTATAATGTATAATGTTAACCCAAATATGATTCGCGACCGTAACAAGTATACGTTTACAGAATTAATAAAATCCTGATATTAGAGGACAATACAAAACCTGCTGAACACCCAAACAGTTGCTAGAAGACTAAAAAGAAAGATTCCTCAAGACCTAATTTAAGAGGCTATATGAGTAAACGGAGCAGTCACTGGACGGCTTCCGTACAAACCCGTTAATAATACCCACTGTGTGGTCCACACATATTGCTGAATATCTGCAAGAATTTGCAACAAAAAGGATTTTAAAAAAAATTGAGGACAATAATTATTCCTACTTAGGGAGTAGTATTGATGATTCTTATGATTCTGTACACTAACACTCAACCTGACACTGACATGCAAATTCCAGAAAATTAACCCCTAACTGATTTTTTTCCCCATGTATAGAAAGTTCCTAAAGTAGGGGGAGCCAAATTATTCATAACCTTGAGCACTGTTATGCCATGCCATGTCAGTTAACCACATAATTAGAAGGTATTTAGAATTCTTGTAATTAAAAACGTTCAAAATCTAGTTGCAGTCTCATACCGGCGACAAACCAATTTCAAAAATTTCTCAAAAATGTAGGGTAACTAGAGGTATTTTTGACAGATTGAGACTTGAAATCAGGCTATGAAAGTTCTTAAAATTACGAGAATTGCCCCTCTGACTGTGAACGTTCTTAAAATTACGAGAATCGCCCCTCAGATATCATCCCAAATTCTCAAGTAGGTAAGTACCTCACACTTACCCAAGATCCTCAAACTTACCCTCACTTCGCAGTGTATTCTACATACTTTGCCAACCATGGAAACAACCATTCTGTATAATTACAATGTTCTTTCTAAAACGTGATAGGATAGTAAAGATACAATCAATCGCACATTAGTGCTCACATTGACATCGACAGCACCTTTATGCCCGAGCAGTAAGGGCGGTTTTCGTAGTGCTAGTGGCACGACAGGTGTACGGTCGACCGTACCTACGAATTGAGAATTTAAAATATTGAGAAGCCAGTCTCAGAGATTTTTAAAATTAAAAATCTGAAAACTTAACAAAAGAATTGGATGTGTATCGAAAAGACCACAACAGCACCCTAATTGCGTAACACACTATTAATCACAATCTGAATCATTTTGAAGGATATTGCTAATCCATTGCTTCATATTATGTTCGAAAAATGTGTCTGCTCAACAACATACCTAAACAACGCAATGAATGCTGTTGAACTGTCAAAATGAAACCCATTGCTACTGATAGTGTATTACGCTGTACGCAATTACCCCGCAGATCTCTGTATATAGAAGGAACTACACAGCATAATTATATCTGGAAAGAAATTATTTAAAAACATTTTTCTCTTGCCAGCCATCCTAAAAGTCAAATTCAGCGGGGTAATTGCATCAGCATTGTGTTTCATTGTGACAGTTTAACTACATTTAATTCAAGATACATTATTTTCAATAATAAGTACACGTTGTACAGCAGACAAATTTTTCGAACAAATAAAAAAAAATATGATTGAAAGTGTGTTACGCAATTAGGGTGCAGGAAATCATACCCTATTTCTAATCTCAGGCCGTATGTCTAACCACGGACGCGGGGTTCCGTACCCCTAACGTACGGAACCCGGAGTCCGCGAATTCGACTCGCATTTTGACATTGTTTTTTCATCACGAGGTAGGTTAGACATAATCTCAAAACCGGATTTATCTCGAATATTACATTACCCATAAAATTCTTTAAAAAATCTAGATAGAATGATAAAAATAATTTTATTACAAGAATAACAAACAACAATAAAATAGACAATTCATTGTCTATTTAAAATTGAAGAATAGAATGTGTTTAACCACTCTGTTATAGTCGTGAAACGGAACGCAAAGTCGACCTCTCGCAGCACTAGAGGCTTCCGTTTGACGTCATCTATCGACTTTGCACAACACTAGTAGCGGAAGCAGCGTTGTGCAGTTGGCAATCCTATCGAGTCAATTGATTTTCTATTTATAACCTTCTAGAATGTTCTAAACATTTTACAGGTAGAGAATATAACTTTTTTCATTGAGTTCATGTTAACTAAATTCTGAATAAGTTTCTTCACAGGATGGATAGTACAGACGATCGTGTTATTAAAGAAACAAATTAAATATTTTTGATTATCCGATTCATCATTTACCTAAATCGTTTCTAATTAATTTAGTACATACATAAACACAGAAACATTTATGATAATATAAAAAAAAAAAATCGGCGTCAGTGCGCAGAAGCGCGCCATTTCGCCGTTACGACTGCGCATGGGTTGGCAAACCTGCGTTGCTTCCTCCAAGCCACGACCGGACGCCATTACCACGCCATCGGACTGAGAATCTGTCACTTGTGCGTTTTTCGTTTAATAATCTTTAGATTTTCTACGAAGTCATTGCTTCTGTGTTATTAGTACCTTTAAATACATAATACCAAAATGTCTGACGAGAAAAAGGTGTGTATCTTACTATATTATCAGTGTAGTGACGAAACGTAGAAAACAGTGCTTCACCGACATGGCGTTATTAGCGAAATGTGGTTACCTGATTGAAAGTGAGAAGTGTTTTACCATTGTGTTTGTTGAGATTATATTTTTATCGTTACGATATTTGTTTTTCAGGGAGAAAGCGAACACATCAACTTGAAAGTGTTAGGTCAAGATAATGCTATTGTGCAGTTCAAAATCAAAAAACACACACCCCTGAGGAAGCTAATGAATGCCTATTGTGATCGAGCGGTAAGTTCATCTTATTTAATAAGCGGCATAAGATTATTCAATTAGGATTATAGTTAGCTCAAAGACAAAACAGTCAAAATAGTTGTAGCATGCTTAATGTATGAACAATGAAGGTATGTAAGTAAACTAGATGCTCTGACGGGCCCCTATGTCCGGCGGTTTAAAAAAGAAAGCATAGTTTACAGCTATGTTCTACTGAAACCTTAATTCTGTGCTTTTGAGATCCAATGAGAAAAACCATATAAATTTCTCCACATATAAATGGATTTCATGTTTTAACTTGAAGATTGTGAGATATCACAGGTTATATATTTTCTACTTTAATTGGGCTACAATATTCATTAAAAATTTATTCAAACAAATGGAAGTAATTGTTTTGTAAACACATTCTGAAAATCACTAGTTCGGGCAGATTCTCAATAATGTTCAATGGGAATACTGTTCTGCTCATACTATGACCAATACTACCTGTATGGTTGTATTAGTCTTAAGAATAGTAAGATGCATATTGTGGGTTGGTTGGAATAACCATAGATGGCTGCCATGGCCCACGCACAATGGTTCACTCGAAGGAGTGAGTGCCGAAACCAAACCTATAATATAGACATAACTTAAAAGCATTACGAGTGATCACTTACAAGGGAGGAGAAATCAAGCGTACTATGTTGTTTATGTGGAGGACTTAATCATTGATTAGATGCCTCTTGGCTTCATTTTAAACCTTTACCGCGAATTCAATTTTTTAACTTCGACTTCTTTTAAAATCGTATTTTCTCCTAAGTAGCCCTAATGTACATTGGCTGGCAAACAATTTACTGTTTTGGCTGCTGCGAAACTTATTTCATGCTTGGAATACTGTTTCTTGTAACTTATTATGGATATTAGCTTAGACTTACACATATTGAGCCTATGCATTTACTTAGCATTGAGCATTTACATATTATGACACAAAACAATAAAGTTCAGAAGGCTTATTCTGCAAACAGATAGAAACTGTTCTAAACAATTAGTAAGGCTTTCCGAAGATTGCCAACACCTATTAGTTGTATTTTACAGATAAAACTACAACACATCTGTAATACAATTTAATTTCTGTGGCATAATAATTATGAGAGTTTGACATTTTGCATGGAGTTGACCTTTGGAACTATGTAGCAAAATTAATATTTCCTAATATTGTGCAATTCCCACATTTATTAACTGAATAAGATTGCTGGTTATCTAAAGGTACTAATTTATCTTTCCAGGGCCTGTCAATGCAAGTAGTGCGGTTCAGATTCGACGGTCAGCCAATTAATGAAAATGACACACCAACATCACTGGAGATGGAAGAAGGGGACACAATAGAGGTTTATCAGCAGCAGACGGGTGGCTCGCCTCTAGTGTAATCTTATCTTAAGGAACTGTCCATTTCCCATGGGAAGAACGCTATGGTGAACCCATCTCAACTTAAACATTAAGTTAATTTTAAATAAAACTATGCAAGTATAACAATGTAATATTTTGAGATACACAAATGCTCAGCAGAGCTTTGTATTACCTTAGCATTGTGTATCTTAAAACAGTAGTACTGTATACTCTATTTAATTAAGGAGAAATTTGAGGGAAACCAAATGTTCTAGGTAACTTCAATAATTATTCCATTGTGATAATTTTTTTAGTTGACACTTTTTTCAGATCAGCTCCTAATTTTTTAAGTGTGGCCAAAAAAATGACACTTGCAAGCTGTATGTGGTAATAATTTATTGGACATAGGTCCAACCCAATTGTCAAGTTTGTAACCACTAATGTAATATCTGAAATAAATTAAATTTAAAACCATTTTTTCTTCACTTTTTATTTGTAACCTTTATGCTTATTTTACACCTACACATTGTAAACAAAAGAAAAGCATTATAAATTTTAACTCTGAAATGCTGTCGTAGTATGTTCCTTGTTCCGATTAGCTTGCTTTTTGTCAGCCGAACAAATTGCAGAATGCTTGCTTTGCAGTCAGACTTGTAAAATCATCCTACCCAAACAAGATACCTACTTGATTTTATAATTCAAAAAATGAGTCGTGGACATCAATTTCCTGACCTACCAAAAAGTTCTTAGAACCTTTTAACACAACTTCACAGAATTCTCTTTATGTTAATAATTTATTGATGACTCATTGGTACAAAGGTTATTTCTAACACTGCATGGCTAGAATTATCTAATCTTACTACACATACAATTTGTACAACGTCATACCCGAGTTCATACAATAAAATAACAATGCCTACCTTAAGACATTAAGTTACCTATTTTATTCAATGAAAAAAAAAATTGCTATAATTAGGTAGGTACCTGTACCTACCTAATTATAATTTATACCGCCAAACGTTTCGCAACCACCTTTACGAGTGGTCAACATCATTCTCACTAGACATAACTAGGAAAATTCACTATGTTCCACGGAAGTAACCAGTCAGTTCAAGTAAGTATCATAGTGCGTTGAACAGTAGATAGCTGTAGCACCCTTGCAAGATTAGCAGTGCTCCAGTCACCCAAACAGAACATGGCGACTGCGGACATCAAGTAAGTATATAGTATTGTAGGTACACAAGGAACTTTTGGCGCGTGATCAAAATCGGAACTAACGCCGCCATATATTGTTTTTGCAATAAAATTTCACAAATGTTTACCTTCAACGCCCCCCAAAGTAAATGTTATTCAAATGCCAAATTATCCTTGTTTGTAGCAGTGTAGCTATATTTTAGGAGACTCATATTATTTCAGTAACTAACTTCTGTCGTATGCAAAGCAGTCATCCCCGTTATCAACCTTGTTGGCTGGCTAATCTTTTATGTACCACGACATAAGCTGTTCCCGTATTTGGTGATAGCAGTACCTACTAGGAAACTGATTGACTTATTAATTAGGGAAACCTTGGTATTTACTGTGATTTGCAAAGACTGTTTACAACTCGGAAAATGTCATGATTAATTTTGTTTATGTTACTAAAATTCATATTATTATTGACATTAATTTATCTTATTTTATTTTCTAGCGAACACTGCTCAGTACGCGCACTTCGTTTTCAACACACTGGACCAAGACAGAAGTGGCCTGTTAAGTTTTGAGGTAAATATACCATTTTTAGAATCCCTACAAAAATTATCCTCACAGGACATGACTACAAACACGTTCAGTAAGTACCTACCCTGGATGATACGGGCTGCAATATTTGGCGTACAGAATAGGTAGTTTAGAACCAGTAGGACTGGGGGCCTAAAAAGGCATCTAAAAGCTATTCATTTCCTGAATTCCCAGCAGATCATTAGCAATTCCTCTAATTTTCGTTAAATGGTTACACATAATAGTTTAATCACCTACAATTCATTTCATATCAATCATATTTGGTGTAAACATTGGTGGACCATTTTACGAATTTCCATACAAAACTGTCAAACAGGTAAATTGCGTGATATGAATTGCACACAGATCATAATATTATGAATTGTCAGTTTGTGACCATTTTACGATTTTTAATATGATTCATATTTTTGTCCTATTACGATTCTGCCAAAGTGGCCTTTTTAGGCCCCCACTGCCCCCAGGTATAATTAAGAAGCTATTGACGTAGGTAACCCGACTTGAAGTAGCTAACTCCCGTGGACGTCGTTGTACTCAACTAAAGGCGATCCTTTGTTTGCTGCAGCTGCTGTATCTGGATCGGGGTGATTGCCTAAAGAAGCAGATTTTCGGACCCGACTCTCGATACAGATAATATGTATATAATCGTCGGAAAGGAACGGTTACATGTTTTGGTCGTTTATTTTTGTGGAAGCGCATAAGTTTACACGGGACTATACCTATCACTCGCATCGGTCGGGTTTGTCTTTACCGGGAATCCGCTTCTTTACGCAAGCACTCTTAAGCACTTAATTCGTTCTTCTAACAGCATCAAAATGATATCTTCACACATTAGGGTGTCGATTATTACAGTAGGCTATCCTTGCTGTACCTGCCAGTACCTACAACAACTACGACGTTATCGCTCCGCCTATCGCCTATGTACCTATTGATTTTCTATACAGAGGACAGGCCCAAGTTACTCCACCTACGGCAATGTTTTTAATCAGTGCTCTCCAGAATTCGAAATAACCCTGCAGAAGGAAAATGGCATGTCCTAGAACCACAAATTCGACGACATGTGACACCCACCAATCCGTGCTGGACACTTACGTGCTAGACGTTACCACGGAATAGAAAAAACTATTCCGTGGACGTTACGGCCACCTCCCTCTCACCGAGAAGAGACATGTGTCGCAGCAGTGGGAACATTATAGGCCGAGTGTGCTTATATGTACTTATGCTGCAGAAACAGTAACATCTTTTTATTTACAGGAGTTTGTAACCGGGCTATCAATATTATCGAGAGGGACCTTAGAAGAGAAGCTGCGATGGACGTTTTCACTGTATGATATCAATGGCGACGGATGCGTCACTAAAGAGGAAATGACGGAGATTGTCAGCGCTGTTTACGACCTTATGGGGAAGATCGTAGATCCCAACTTAGAGGATGATGTGATACGGGAGAAAGTTGAAAGACTGTTTCAGGTTTGAATTTCCTTTAATTTCACATGGTTCTCTTATTCTAAGACTAAGCGACAATGGCGCAACGGTTATTGCGCGAGCTGGCGAACGAAAGATCGTAAGTTCGATCCTTACCGTTTGCATTGGGATAATGTTACGGATAATACTTACAGATTTTTTTACATCCGCGGTTACGATTTTTAATGGCTCACATCCGCGGATACGGATGCGGATCTAAAGTTTTTCTAAGGGATCTTCGAAATTCTAATGTTGTATATAATATAATAGTGTGTATAATAGTGCAAACTATGCACTATGGACCAGAAACTAGAATAATTATGATGAACGTGAATAATATTAGCTAGTAGATAGTAGCTAATATTATTCACATTCATCATATTCTAGTTTCTGTATAGGTAAATAAGTCATACCTACACACCGCTATGTATCTATCATAGGTACTTAATATATATTATCTACAAATTAAGTACGTAGGTACAGTCGGTATCAGAAAAATGTGTGTGATCAAATGAATTATAGTCGTTGATACATCTTTTTACGGCTGACTATACCTACACATGATGTTGTTAACTTTATGTAATAGGTACCTATGTTGTTTGTATGTTCTACAAAAATGTAAATGCAGAAATGTCGTAACTTTCAGAAAATGGACTTGAACCGCGACGGAGTGCTGACTCTGGACGAATTTCTCGACTGCTGCCTGCGCGACGAGGACATCTCCCGATCGATGGGCGTGTTCGACAGCAACTTCTGACGTCCTGCGGCCGGGACGCGCGCCAACTCGTGCCGCCCCCCCTGACAGTACCGACATTCACCACCTACGTCATTTTGTACATAACCAGTCTGTTATCCTGCATCAGCGCTCTGCAGACGGCGCGGTCAGAATGACCGCGAAAAATATCATCCGGCAAGCACCGGTGGCGTGGTCATTTTGTCCTCTATGCGCGTTATTGCATAGATTTCCATACGTTCTATCGTCACGGACAATTTGTTCGCCGTCTGCACAGCGCCTAAATGAAAAGTAGCTAGGAAAACGAATGGTATTGGTAGCGCGGTATCATATGCCACTTGGTGTCATAGATTTGTGTTACCATCTAAATGGTTATGACCCTTTATATTGCCAGACCAATTTAAAAATGACGTAGGAAGATACAGAATGTATCTTTGAATGGTGAATTACGATATTATTGTAAAAAGAAATGCCTTATTTATAAGAAGCTTTAGCAAAGTAATAGTGGATTCATAGAAATGGGTGTTTTATAAACGGCACCAGTTGCTATGTAATATGAAAGGAATGAATTGTGTTTTGTATGTAGGTATGACATCAACAAGGAACGATGTGAGGCTTATTTTGTACTAGTAATTATATTAGGACCTTTACTAATTTAGTATAATTAAGTGTCCAGTTAAGAACTTGTTATAATTCCACGTAATTATAATATTATCGTAAATTCTAGCGGTATCCCTGCCTTCAATGGGCATTTTTTTAGACCCTCGCTAGTTTTAGTTAGCTGTAACTGGCTTTTTATCGTAACATTCCCATGACCAGGCTTACTATGCCGTCTGAACGCAACGTTTTTATTTACCCTTCTTGATATTCACGCTAAAGTAAACCTTTCTTCTCGTACCTAGGTATAGCTTAAACGTTTATGATAAACCGAATTGTCCCTATAAAACCTATTTTATGTTTAATAGATGTACTATCTTCACAAGATAACATTTAAGAGTTCTAGTTTGATGAATGCATTCTACATTTTAGTCAAGATTCTAAGATATCTATAAAAATATAGTCTTTTATCTAAAGATTTCTGTATTCAAAATGGTAGGTAGTTTTATCTGAATATCACTGATAATAATTAATACTAAAAACAACAAAATATTTTAAAGCTGTTCAACTAGATTATAGAAAATTTCTTCTTATACCTGGATCAATCGTAAGAATAAAATATGTATAATTCGTAAATACGAAATGCCATCCAAATAATCCTATTTTGGTCGTACTAAATCAGCCGCAAGAATAAATATCTACTTTTTGAATATATAAAAAAATTCTTTTAAAAAGATACATACAGTTTGGAGGACAAAAGAGTCGACCAACATGTTGTGGTGCCTAAATGATTACCTAGGATCTACATGCATGCGATAACATCGAATAGATACCTACCTCTTTTCTTTTGAAACAATGCCAGTGTTGAATGAGCACTCCCGTAACCTTACTTTACCTTCTTCACTTCTCAAAATGATTAAATACTTACTTATTTTCTTTCATTTTGAATCGTTCCGGCCATTTTTCATAGTATTTAGAGTAAATATTTCCTTTAAGATATTTTATAGTATGCATACAATTTAAGTACCTAATCAAAGAGTACCTACTTACCTACTAACGCAATTTTACCACTTTTTTTTTCTCATGCAGAAGAATGCTTACTACCTTATAATCTCCTAAAGGTACTATCTCATTTCTCCTAAGAGATATAGCCTAAGCGAATCCGTAGCTAGCTGTAACCAAATTGAATTCATTAAAAAATTAAAAAATCATAACAAAAAGAAACTTAAGAAAACACTGCCATAAAATAATTTCCAGATTATCTACTACCCATATTAATTCACATCAGTGATAAGTTGATAACGTTTCACAACATGAATTCAACTGCCCACTTCTTTTATTTCAATTGACAATAATTTGAATTTAATGACCTAGTTTTTCTTTAAACCTTTACGGTATCATTCAATTATTTCATCTATGTATTTATAAAGATTATTTACATGTCAAATATGTATTGTCTTTAACGCTAAAGAAAATAAAGATATTTTCTAAAAAGATACCATTAATGTAAATAAACCTTGTATATACCGATAATATAGATTTTAAACGTGTATATTTTCATAGTAAATGTTAAATGGAACCAAATAACTAGATGGCATTAATTAACATCGTATTTTAATGTTGAAAATAATAAAATGACACGCAAATAATAACAGCACTATTAAGTATGTATTTATGAATTTTATGTAATGTGATTAAAAAGTGATGAAATAATAATCTAAATGGTGTTAAGATATTTTAAGTTCGATAATATATGATTAATATGAAATAGATACACGATTAGACGACCACATTGTGCTTAAAACATTTAGCTAATGGCATAATCCATCATGTGGAAATATTTTCATGTACATTTTAAACATTATTTTATTGGTCGAGCTTACATAGATAAGGTTTATGTGTGTCTTCCCAAATAATACCGTTACGTTCAAACTATCTTACGACGACCATGTTGATAAGCACTTACCCGTAAACATGATAGTCCTGTTCGAAGAGATATTTATTACATACATAAATACTTTATTAAACATTGATCCTGCAATACCCAAAGGGTTAAGCAGAGGTTGCTACTAATAATTATTTTTTAGTTTAAAAGAATACGAAGATATATATATAACATTATATAGGATTAAAACACAATCTTATGATGAAAATTAGACGTTATTACTTAGATAAAAAAATAAATCTATGTACAATCTTATATTGTTTTTTAAGAATTTTATTTTCATTACTGTACCTACCTACTGTAACGTTTAGTTATAAATGATTTTATAAAGCTGCGTCCTCACTTGTAACAAACGCGCCAACAAAGTGAACAATGTATGTGGACGGGGATTTTAGCATTTCACCCAGCGAACCTAAGAACTAGTCCAAACAAAAGCGGCGACGCTGACGGTTCGAGGCTCATTCGAAGACATTATCGTGCTTACAGCCAAGTCGTCGTGTCGTAGGCAGCGTTAACAGGAGGCAAATTATTCTGTGGTGCCTAGTACCACTAGTGCATTGTGCAATGTCTATTCAACTTGATGTGATTATCCAGAAAAATCTTCAAACTAATCAGTTTAACTAACCACCTGATTTATGATAATACGTGGACCAGAGATGATGATGCATTGGTAGAGTTGTTGGGGTGTTTGTTACAAGTGGGGACGCGGCTTAACGTATTTTTAACAGACATAATATAATTATCTTAGTGCCAAAAATGACCCTTATGAGAGTGCAGCCTTTCGTTAGCAAGACGTGTCCTATGTATGTTTGTTTTTGTTTTTATTCTATGTAAAAGGTTGCACCAGTTAATTAATCAAAGCGTTTTTAATAGGCCTATTAGGGATGGTAAATTAATATCGATTTTGTCTTAAGGTCCATGTACCTACTAGTCTAAAATCTACAGGTACTTGATGTTAGTTATAGAGATACTGTTTTGTCCCATAGGACTTAAATCTTACATTGCATTCGATGTCATATCCAAGCTTTTGCAGTGATTGATTTACAAAAATGAACTTTCAACTTCCTTTCGCCTACTATTCTTCCAAATATCCCCGGAAAATGAAGTACATATCAGTCATTTTGTAGTTTTCTGCTATGTCCATCGAAGAACCTACACTTTGTTTTTAGTAACTAATCAATACATTTATTTGATGTTGTAATTGTTGCATTATGATCCAGCATCCGTGTAATAGTACCTACCTACATTATAGCGTGGACGTAATGAATATGTTTAGGAACGAAATCTGTAAATTAGATATTTGAATATTGAATTGTTTATTTACAAATTGTATGTGTATTTTATAGAAAAATAAATAAATGCGATTAAACTTGTTTTATTCATATTTGTGATCAACACACGTCTTATAATCATGTTTTCCTGACCTGTCAATCGATTCTATAAAAATCTCACCGTGAAAAGTTTAGGTGAAGCGAGTTTAGAGTGAGCTGTCAATAGTGTAGTGTGACACACGTCTTATAATCATGTTTTCCTGACCTGTCAATCGATTCTATAAAAATCTCACCGTGAAAAGTTAGGTGAAGCGAGTTTAGAGTGAGCTGTCAATAGTGTGGTGTGTAGTGTGTGTGTGTGTTGTGCCCTAGCATTAGTTGGAATGACAGCTCACCCCACGCTCACTTCACCTAACTTTTCACGGTGAGATTTTTACAGAAACAATCGGCAGCAATGCGATTCTGTAACCATCTCACCGTGAAAACTTAGGTGAAGTGAGCTGTCATTCCAACTAACGCTAGGGATTGACACTATTGACAGTTCTTCACCTAACTTTTCACGGTGAGATTTTTACAGAATCGATCGGCTGGGAACCGAATCCGACGTGTTAAATGGGAATACCTTTAATACTGGTATATTATTGTTACGTGGCTAAATAATAACAGCCGCACAGGTCGATCGATCAGGTTAAGCTACGCTTGCCGCGGTTGGTCTGTGGATGGGTGACCATCTTTACATACCGAGACCCCTCGAGACTCGGAAAGCACGTTAAGTCGTCGCGCCCGTTGGTCCCGGCTGTCATTCGTGGATCTTTGACAGACTTTACGGGTTAGAAGCCCGAAATTCTGACAACCAGTCTCACCAAGGGGCATCGTATTTCCCAGTAACAGGATTGTGAAGGTGAGATAGGCAGTCGCTCCATGTAAAATACTGGTGTTCAGCTGCATCCGGTTAGACTGGAAGCTGACCCAACATAGTTGGGAAAAGGCTAGGCAGATGGTTATTGTTACGCCAGTGCATTGGTCCCTTGCAAATATTGACCTATTTATGTGTACATGCAGAACTGTACAAATCGAGGAATAATACCAACGCGTCGTCAACTCGTCACCGAAATAAAAACAAGACATTTTTACACTTTGTACAAAAACTTTATTAAAATTGTGACAATAACATAATTAAAACACATCAGTCACATGAACACACTCCCGAACAAAAACTAAGGTTAAAATTAATTCAAAGAATATTTCCGAACAAAACAATAATATCTTTCTAATATGGCAAAAGTTGCTGCATAGCCAGTTTACATCTAGAGAGAATATACGGTCCGAGAAGGTGGCTTGACTAACATTAAAAGCTAATTTTGAAACTTAAATATTTGTGCTTAACTTTTGAGCAAAATGTATTGATCAAAAAACTGAGCAATGCCTGTGAAACAGTAAATAGCTGTTTGATCATAAATCTAAAATATTCGAACAGTTTTTCAGCAATACAGCTAATTCTATTTTTGAATTTTTGAGGCACTTGTTTACGTTAGAGGGCCTATACTTCTGCTGGATATAGACAACCTACTTGAAACAATACCCCAGAAGAAAATACTCTTGCCATTGAAATTCCAAAATTCATTTCCAATCCTAATAAACTACATTATTTTGTAAATAATGTAATTCACAACTTAAGCTCTAACATTAACTATAATTATGTGTTCCGAGTCTTTAGAATACCTAACTACCTATCTAATCAATTATTTAAGAAATACCAATTGGTCTTCTTAGTTTAAGAATTTAGACAGATTTGTACGAAGTATGTATTTAATGATGTCTTAATCAGAGTTCAATATATTATTTGCAATGTAAAGGTCTAAATCTTAACCATAACATGCATTATGTCAGCAATAATATTATAGAATAAAATGCACACATATAAGGAGAAACACGACAAACATGGTCAATTTAATTTAAAATCTACCAATATTATTATGTAGGTATATTAATAATCTACCAATATGATTTGGGACAAAGTCCTTTCTAAAGTCTTACTTTCCTAAAAATACAACTTGAAATCACATATCCGAATAATTTCAATACTACATTACCAAAATATGCTTAGTATATCTAAGTCAATATCAAAAAATATCAATAATTCATTTAAAAAAATAAAGAGAGCTAAATTAAGTATTAGAATTTTGTACGGTGGTTTCGTAAGGCAGATATTAATCTCAAATCCTAACCTACATATAATTAATAGACATGTCATAAAAATTCATAAAATATCGTCACACAGATCTCTAGAAAATATAGCTTATATAGCATTTAAAATGTGATGCATTGTTGAAATACATACGAGTAAAAACATTACCCTCTGTCTGAGGGTACTAAAATTATTTACACAAATTAAATTCTCTACCGCATAATAATATCTAAAATACATATGTAATATTACATTTTATATAAAATCAAATCTACAATACTCTATAGTAATGTGTTCTGAATTTTTAAGATCTTTTACATTCAAGTCATAATTCATGTTCTAAGAAGCATGTAATTTATAGATTTGCCACACATCAGCAACAAGAGTTGCAAAGGGGTTTATGGGCAACGAGAGATTGCAATTTATAGCCTGAATAAAATAGAAATTAAAGAAGTTTAGGTAATAGTACTGCAGGTACTCTTTTGCAGTATCTTTGCCAGGCTGCTCCGTAGCGCCACTTGCACCGATTATGGTCCCGCCATGCGCGGTGCATTAGCACAAGAATAGTCAGGATCGCCGGTGCTGCAGCCACATATTGCCCAGAGACAATTCCAGGCAAAGCTAGGGCGATGTGAATCAGTATGTCACCTGCATAATTCGGATGACGCAAGATCCCCCATAGATTGGAGACCAGAAGCTTCTTTCCATGGAATGTCGGCATGGAGTCTACGTCTGAAATTAAAAAGAATACACTGAATTTTTTTGGAAAATCATGATAATTTTTTTCTTGTTTAGTAGAGAACTATTATAAATCTTCCTCATGAAACAAAGTACCTCATTACTAAGTTTGTTAATGAAAATTACTATGCATATGATCATGAATAATAATTTAATAAAATTAGTTTTCCAAAGGTTACTATAGTACAATAAGTATTCATTATTTATTGTTATAAAAAAGACTATATGCCACCATTAAAGCGTTTACAAATAAAGCGTAAGTAATACAATAAGATAAATAGCATACATGATACAGTTACTTACTTGCCAAGCTCAGATGTAGAGGATCTTTCCTGAACTCATATTTAATATTGTTACTAAGAAGCATTATGAAGAATCCCAGCACAAATAGTACACAAGCAGAGATTAAAGTGTTAGTAGACAGAACTAAGTCTGTGTCTGCCACATGTTTAGATATTGTGGTGAAGTAGAATGGGTACAGTGCACTTGAAACAGTCTGGAGGTACCCTACCCCTTCCGACTGCCAATAAAATGTTGCTGTGATCCTGTACTCCTTCATAATAAAGTTCAGAATATAAACTATCTGCATTATAGAGAATATAAGAATAGTCGGCTTCAACTGTATATTGTTCACAAAGTGTTTTAAATTTTCCAATGAGAAATCATTCTTCTCCAACAGTTTGATTTGAAGTCCTTGTGTGAAGATTAGCGAGAGAAATATCAGCTGAAACAAAATAAAATCTTTTATTATTGGAATAAATCATAGAAACAACTGTTTGCTATTTACATAAATTACCTCATTGATAAGCGTACATGAATGGCATTGATTCTACTTTCCTGTTTAATTTGTTAGTTATAAAAATGGTAAGCCCAATGAGTGAATAGAATATTATTATCTTTAGTCAAAAACTCATAATTCATTTATTCATTTGTTAACACAGGTACAATAAATAGCCTATTACAAGTACAGGAAGTTAAGAGTACAGGAGTTAGTGGTACTTTGATTTAGGCAAACTATAAAAAAGTTGTATAGCTACAATTTTTAATTGAGTACATCATTAAAATTCTGATGATGACACATTTGGGAGGAAAAAAAAAAGTACCTTTAATCATACTTACAGAGCTAATATTTGAGATTCTTGATATCCAAAGTTTGACATCCAGCTTCTTGATAAATGGATGAATTTCCCTCCCCATGAAGAAGTCATACAATTGATATCCAGTGTTTCCATACTGATTTAAGTCTGCTTTTGTTATGTCACTGCTTTTTACGTACAAGACGACACTTAGTACTACAGCAAAAATGTATGAGATGGCTGCCAGTCTCAAGTATTCATTCAATAAATTCTCTTTATCAATAATTTGAAAGAAATCCAATAGGAAGAGGGCATTCACAGTCACTATGCTGGAGAAAAATGCATTGAAACAGTGTCTTGTGCCAGACTCATCCATGCGGTCAGATCTGGTACCAAATATTGGTACTATAGCAAAGATGGCTTGTATAACACATTGCACAAGAATAAAGCTAAACGCTTGTAAACTAAACAAAACTTGTATAGATTTATATGCAGTCAGATCGAAAAGAGATTTGGGAGAACAAGATTGTTTACAAGAATTTAATATAGAGAATACTGTTAGGGGTATCAGGAGCATTAAGCTCAGGGATCCCAGCCTTCCACCGAACTCCCATTTGCTTGCAACTTGAGTCAAGCTATTGATACTGTTTCGAAGAGGGGTTGCCAATTTTCTAGTCACTGGCTTTGATTTCAGCTGATGGTATTCCTCCTCAGAATTGTCCTCATCTGAGTATGCTCCTAGTGATTTACTGACAGATTTGCTTATTGATTTGCTTTGACTTAGGGATTTGCTGAGACTCCGTCTGATGTCTGGGACATTGTCAACGAACTCTCGCAACCTACTAGACCTGCGAGGCGCGACCTCCTCGACAGATCTCCTGTTTCTCAGACCGTATATGTCGCTAGATTCCAAGCCATTCACTTTTTCAAGAGAAAATTCACTTTCTGTAATACTTGATGTCAAATCTTTGAGGGAGTATTCTACTCGCTTAGACCGGGTCCGGCGGTAGACTTCAAGCTTAGAAGATAAATCTTCAAGTTTGACCGCTACTGCTACTTCAGAGTCGATGGGAGGACGCTTTGCCGGAGACTTCGGTACATTGGAAACCTCTGGTTGTGTTGTATCCTTAGTAGTTCTCGAAGGTGACTTGCGTGCGGGAAACTTCGAAGCTGGTTTTCGGCTAGGTGATTTGCGTGCGGGAGATTTACGGCCAGACGAGCGTGCGGAAGGCGGAGTTTTCCCAGACGGCGGCGGCGAACTTTTCCGCGTTCTGGCGGGAGAACGCGTCGGCGAGACACCTTTGCGTGTTCTCGAAGGACTTCCTTCGATAACGCTTGTTCTTATCCGACCGCTTCTAGTAGACATTCTGTAATTAATACCACAACATTTTAATTGCTGGTTTCTTTTTGGTTGAGTCTAAAATTATCACAAAACCACACGCGATGATATTTACTTGTCACAATAATATAGTATTCATCGATTCACCACTTGCTTATTCCGTAAAAATTACTTCTTTCCTACACCACAATAAATGCCAACAATATTTTTAAACAAATATCACTAAATCGAAACGAAAAGTACGCAACATAAACACGATGAATGAACGCAAAACTACGGAGGAGAGAAAGCCAAGCGCCTGAAGCGCCAACGAACGACGACGCTAAAATGAATTTAAAAACGTTGCCTGTGATTGGCTAAAAATAGTTGTTGCTACACTCTTACATGAGATAGACTGAATCTTCTAATGGGAGAGACTGAGACAGAAACTTTTATTTACAATATTGGCCAACCTAACTTCCTCATTTGATAAAACCGTAGATTTCCGGATTCTTGAAATAGATGTCATCAATCTGAGCTAGGCGATTATTATATTCGATTTCAAATCTCACGTCCACAGTCCACACACATAATATATTTTACCTTATAAATCAGCTGTCAATCTGCGTGCTGACGTGCGATTTTAAAAACGCTGAAAATCGGCGTGTGCGTGTGTACCTGGCATTAGAATATCCTCTAATACAAAAAATTCTTCTGCCAAAATATGTGTGCGTGTCCTAAATATTAGCATATTTATTCTTTTATGCGCCCCCGAGCCAATCAAACGATATGATTCAAATAAACACGTACGCTTAATCTAGATTTTGGTTTGAGTCATAGTCAAACAAGTCATCATTCAAACCGGGTCAAACCATTCTTATCGTTTACGCGAATGGCTTGATAGGTTTGTAAACATTCACTCGTTGAAGCTTACGTTTTTTGCAAATTGCATTAGATCTAGTCCAATCAAGTAACGTAACATGTTGATCTGATTTAGTGCCTATTTTTATAGGTCGGCGTCGGGTACTACAAGTGTACCTTCACTCCACCACAATTTTACCATAGAACTTCACGATAATTATCACTAAACCTTTTACAATAACCAATTTCGAATTAAACAAACACATTTATAATTATTATTGGCACTTTTATTATTTGATCACAATACAAACCACCTAAAAACTGAGACTTGTAGTATTTTATTCTAAATGTATAATGGCTAGCACAAGCATCAGACTATTATAATTTAGGCGATTTTGTCGAATGCATCGCGTCCAACATCTTTTAAATATTTTTCATCCTTCTTGTATCATTGGGAAGTAAGCATTAAAAACGGGATTGTTTGCGCTTTCGTCGTTGGATCGCATTTTGCTGACTGTCAGCTTGCGATCGCGGTAGCAAAATCGTGCGTTTGCGCAAATTCATCGATCCCAATGCCTGATTTAGACATGCACCATTCAGAAACGAGGAAGTGATATAAGAGCTAGACCTTCTACGTAAATAATACTTTCTTTTACGTTTTTGATATTTTCTCTTTAATAATAAAGCTAGTTTTCTTGTCACCTTATCAGAATCCATGCTAATATCAGCATTACCCGATGATTCTCTTTCCGAAAATGGATAAAGTCAGTGATGCTAATAGCTCTGCATGTGCACAAATAATATATTTTGAATAGGTGAATCCAGTGGAGATTAAACGCGCCCTCTCGTAAAATTCATAAGTAAGGCTCGAGCAATTTTTCGAATTTCTCGGGTTCTACTTCTGGGCCAACTCGGTCAACAGGGATACCAACTTTATTGACAATAAATTTTGAGTAGTTTGATTTAATCATATTTCCCTGCTTTGTGGAACCACTAAGAGCGTGCTAAAACAAAATAATGAATAAATAAGCTTTATTAATTTAGAAGTTGATTCTTGATGAGAATATAAAATGAGCTGATCCAGTGACTCCTTCACTTAGGGGGGATGCGTCAAGGCAGCCCGCGAAATTCAAATTTTCTTACGTTTTTTGCAATTTTCAGGTCAGTTTCAGGTTGTATGTTGAAAAAATATGATTCGCGAGCGCAACAAGTTCATATAATCTAGCTGAATGACTTTAACTATCAATCAATAGGATTGAATTGAATTTTGCGGGCTGCCCTTTCGCATCCCCCGGCTGCCCTTTCGCATCCCCCTCAGGCATAAGTATGTTGGTGTGAATTTAGTAAAAACAAAGTAACATAAAAAGCAGAAAGATGTGAAGGTAAAATTTCATACCTTCAAATACTTCCACACATCAGATGCTTCTTCTCCATTAACGTCTATTTTAGCAAATAAATCGAATTTGACATTATTTTTCTCGGCATGTAGAGCTATTTCTTCCGGGGTACCAGGTTCTTCTCCAAACTGATCGCATGGGAAAGCCAATATTCGTAACCCTTAAAAAGAATACACAGTGCGGTCATCTGGATAAGAGAATTAGACAATTTGATTAATTTACGTAGGAAAGTAACGTCTTTTGGTCCTCCATGCTAAAGCGATAAAATAAAATCAATCAGCCTCGGTAGATCTGCAACAAGGGCTTTTAAAAAGTTTGCTATTCTGCCTGTAACATTCAACGTGCTGCCTGCCACATATATTATATGTGGCAGGCAGCATACAGCATCGATTTATGTACGTAGGTTCTGTACATAGTTTTATACATTTCTAACATATCGACTACCTTGGATCTCGCCAACTACGCGACCACGACCTCAGCCAGTGGCCGTACAGACGGCTAAACTACCCATAAAAACTGAATGTGCATCGAGCACTTGACCGCAACAAACTATTGGTCACACGGCCGGCCCTCCAATCAGTTGCGGTCAAACTTTGTGTATGTACCTGCTATAGTTTGAACGTCTGGATCTTGGTTGGAGCTTCTGTGGCCAAGATTACGACAGGTCGTGGTCGCGTAGTGCGCTAGGTCCCTTACTGTCTCCAAACTTATCCATTAGGTCGTTAAAATGTTTGTAATTTTGTGGAGTAAAGGGGCACTTCGAGCCAACGTTAACTATTATGCACACAAAGCCCTTGTAGTTGTCTAATTTTATAAGTTCACCCTTTAAGTTCCGCACAGTGAATTCATGAACGCTTTTGGCTCGGCTATAGTCCGGATTGTTTAATCGGTCCATGGCGTATGATTTTCAAGTCATGTTTTATTTAGGTACTTGAAATTTTATGTAATAATTGTGACAATCTTAGAATGTTATTAGTAATAATGTCTTCTAGTTTTTTTTTTATTGACAATCATTTTGTTGACATGTAGGTAGAGCACAATGTCATTATATCTCAATGGCACAATGTAGAGTGCTACAAGAATCTTTAGCCGCCAATGACATTGACAGAAGGGCGTTGCTAGTATTATGTGATATTTCACAGAAAGGAGATCTACTTACGTATTTTTATTTTTAAAGTAGGTACGACCTACACATAGAACACAGTATTTTTTACTAAGACATCAAAGTTGAGAACAATAATTTGGGTTCGGAAATACACAGGGTGGATTTTTGAGATGGGGCAGTAAGGGCAGGTATCTTAACCGTTGCAGTCCTTACTTTTTTTGTAGTTTTGTCCCCGCCACAGATTTTGAAAAAAAATGAACAGTCAGCAAGATAATGGGCCATTTTCACAAAAACTTTATTGAAGCCAATCGATCCTGCGGGCTAATTGCGTAACAGACTATCAGTAGCAATCTCACTCCGCTAGGAGTAATAGTATTCTGTGGTAGCAATGGGTTTCATTTTGACAGTTCAACAACATACAGACGCAGGCAGGTCAAGCTACCCGAAACTGTCAAATTTTCCCAATCAACCTTGAACCTTAATACTTGAGTATTAAAAGTTGAAAATCTATTAAAGAAATTTGACAGATTGTAGTAGCTTGATGTGCTAGCGTCTGTACGGACGCCAGCAGGTCAAGCTACCCGAAACTGTCAAATTTTCCCAATCAACCTTGAACCTTAAAGCTGTAGCGATAATGTTGAAAATCTATTAAAGAAATTTGACAGATTGTAGTAGCTTGATGTGCTAGCGTCTGTATGTACATTGCGTTGTTCAGCAGACACATTGTTCGAACATACGAAGCAATGGATTAGTAATATCCTTCAAAATGATTTAGATTAATAGTGTGTTACGCAATTAGGGTGCTGTTTCGTTTAAGGGTTAAAAAAAACTATACGGAACTAACTGAGGTTGGAGTAGTAGAAAAGTCAGAAGCAAAGAGTACCTACTTTGTCAGAAGTCGCAAAAACGCCCAACAATGCCAACATTTCATAGGAAATGACACTCCTAACTTACTTTTTTTTTAACCCCCGACGCAAAAACGACGGGGTGTTATTAAGTTTGACGTGTCTGTGTGTGGCTATGTCTGTCTGTGGCATCGTAGCTCCCGAACGGATGAACCGATTTTAATTTTGTTTTTTTTTTGTTTGAAAGGTGAATTTGTCGGGAGTGTTCTTAGCTATGTTTGATGAAAATCGGTCCAAGATGGCCGCCGCCACAAAATGGCGGATTACATATTTTTTCACAACTCCTTCAATCTGGGTATCAAATGAAAGGGCTTGACTAGTAGAATCGTAGTAGAATACTATACACTATGATAAATTTCAAATCCAAGATGGCCGCCACCACAAAATGGCTAATTACATTTGTTTTTCACAATTCCCTCAATATAGGTATCAAATGAAAGGGCTTGACGAGTAGAATACTATAATACACTATGTCAAATTTCAAATCAAGATGGCCGCCACCACAAAATGGCGAATTACATTTTTTTTTCACGACTCCCTCATTAAGGGTAGGTAAGTACCAAATGAAAGGGCTTGACTAGTAGAAAACGGATAATTATCACGGATTGACTGGCCATTGGAATAACGGGCGTGTTTTTATTATGGAAAGATGTGTGTTTTGTAATCGTTCACTTGTCATGCGGATCGAAATCGATAATCGTTGTAGGTATGTACCTATATCTTTATTCGCAAACTCATTGCAGCGCTATCGCCATACAAATAAATGTTTCTACTACTTGCCACCATTCAAATAAAATGTAGGTAATTCATTCCTGACCGCTAACTTTGTATTTTATCCCAAGTCGCCGAACAAAATGGGCGATCTCCTTTTGTACTGACAAGACGGTGCCGTTAGTTCCAGTTTTGACCACGCACCAAAATAAATTTTTAACGTTGTAGTTGTAGGTAGCTTTTTTAATGAGTTTACAGATTGAGGTAGAACTGTGCGATGCGATGGCTTTATTTAAGTCACATCCGTTTCGGTCGTCGTAGCTTCATATATCTATGCAGTAAGGGCATGGACACTCGAACGATAATATGACAAAACGATTTGAAACCTGGACAACCCGTTGACAGAGTGTGAGCAGTAAACTAGTCACCAAAAATAATAATAATGAGAAAGGCCACACTTTTTGGATCCAGTCGTAGTCGTCATTTCTTTTGCGCATGAAAATCGTTTGTCTTTGGGTTGTAAGAAGGACACGGGGCAGAAAGGGCACTAACTAATGACAGTAATAAAAAATGCTCAGTTGCTACAGTGTAAATTTGTTCTTTATTTCTAATAATTTATATATTAACATGTCTTGTATGGAAAAATAAAATGCGAAGACGTGTTTGTATTAGATAATCACCAGTACTTCTCGAGGAACTCGACCAAGTCCAATGGGTCAACATTGTGGGTCCATGACGCTCAACAGGCACGCCATCTTTGTCAATGATGAATTTTTAACGTTTGTGAAGTTCCATTTGATGAAACTGCCCAAAAAGCCGCCCTGCTTGTGCTGTGAATAATATAAAAATATTGTACTTATCTACCTGATTAAATGCATGCAGTTAGAAGCCTGCGGGGTAATTGTGTAACACACACGTCTGATCAATGTTGTTTATCTGTCAAAATGAAAGCCATTCAAATACTGTTACTTTAGTGTGTTACCTACACAATTACCCCGCCGGTCAGGTCAGCATTCTAATTGCGTAACACACTATCAATCACAATCTGAATCAATTTGAAGGATATTGCTAATCCATTGCTTCATATGTTCGAAAAATTTCTCTGCTCAACAACGTAAAAAACGCAATGAATGTTGTCGAACCGTCAAAATGAAAGCTCTTACTATACAGTGTGTTACGCAATTACCCCGCTGAAATACAAACTAATACCTATACAGAAACTTTACCTTCCAGGAACTTCCACAATGGACTGGCATTGTTCCCGTTCACATGAACCTTTTCAAAGACATCAAATTTTACTCTTCTCTCTGAGATAGAGCAGACAATCTCCTCAGTGTTACCTGGCTCTTGACCAGCAAACTGATTGCAAGGGAACTGGCACCGCCTCCACTGATTTTACAATACCTACTCGCTTCATGTGGCCTTGTGTAACATGGGTATTAATTCAAGCAGCCAAAAGATTAGCGAGAATTGTTGTTGTTGAACAACTACCTTTCTCCTCAGCATATTTTTCGTACATTTCAATCAACTGCTTGTAATTTTTAGCGGTAAGACCGCACTGTGAAGTTACATTCACAATAATGCAAACATGACCTCTAGACACGTCTAGTTATACATCTTCACCCTTTATGTTCTTCACGGTGAATTCGTAGATCGATGTCGCAGATTTGTAATTAGAACTCCTTTCCCTGGAAACCGCAATGTTAGCTAGGTACCTACAGTCAATCGCACGTAATTGGTACAGCCCAATTTAAACATTATGGCGGCTTGGTGGAACATGAGGCGAGTCGCGGCGCATAACAAATTCACGTGTTAGCGGAGGTGAGGGGTGAGGGCATCACCCCTCATTGGGTAATTGCGTAACACGCTATCAGTAGCAATTGGTCTCATCTGTTCAACAACATTCATTGCGTTGTTTACGTTGTTGAGCAGACACATTTTTCGAACATATGAAGCAATGGATTAGCAATCCTTCAAAATGAGAGATTGATAGTGCGTTACGCAATTAGGGTGCAGGGATCGTTTGTGATATTTTCATACCTATCATGTTGTAATTAAAGGTACTCACGTTACGGTTCTGTTCGGACGGCACATGGTTATTTAATAGCCTAATTCTCGATCAAATATTGAACTCTTCCAAAAAATCTTTGTTTTGCTGTTGTATATTTTGTTTACCTTTGACAAATTGCCAATTATTTTGATGACACTTGCATAATTATAGCTTTTTAAAATCAGTTTAAAATTTATTTCATTCACTACAGTTTCAGTTTCAGGGTGTCTTTCGTCGTGATGAATAGTAAGGCCAAGGACACACAGTAGAAATGCCAAACGATTGGAAGCACGCTTCTAGGCAACTCGATTATAACCTGACAGCCGCCTTCTATGATACAGGGTTGTATAAGATGGTGGGCACCTCACCTGGCGTCCAATTGGTTGCGCAACCAACCATACATACATTTTGTTGGCAGCTCGACCATGGTGTGGTGGGTGTCCCATATTTTACAAGGGTGACAAGGAATATCGATGCGCAACCGTTACCATAGATTAAAGTACCTACATGATTCTAGACGCCCAGCATTTAAAGATTTCGTCGGTTATTTTAAAAAAATGCGGGCTGTTCCATACATTCTGACCTCGTAAGTATTGCTCTTTTGTACTGGCAGGTAGCTGGTGTTATAAGGAGTAACTTACTAAAGTTTTTTTTTTAGAAAAATTCTTAGTACTTAAAGAGAAAACAATAATAATTGTTTTCCGACATCCACCTGGACGAAATCGGGGGCACAGATGGTGATATTTCGATCGTTCCTATGAGGAACAACCAATTAAAAGGGAGCCATTTAAATAAAACAAAAAAAAAACAAAATTATTATGTTGATATTATATATCACAAAAAATAACAATAGATCTTAAAAACTACGAAATATATCACACAGTGCGGTTGCAGATTTCCTTTTTTAATTTTTCTTTTTGTTATGTTACATTTACTTAGTTTATTCTTTCGACATGCCAAGTTCAAACAAAAAATACTGTGTACTTATCTGTTGAAGGAAGATGCACAATGGAAGAATAATTGGATAGATAATTTATATAAAGTTAAATGCTCAGTTGCTACAGTAGGTACATTATTTACTGTTAAACCATCTCTAACCTGACTAAAATATCTAGATAGAAAAATAAAATGCGAAGGCGTTTTCCCACTAGATTGATCACCAGTACTTCTCGAGGGACTTGACCAGGTCCAATGGGTCAACATTGGGTCCATGACGCTCAACGGGCACGCCATCTTTGTCGACGATGAATTTTGTGAAGTTCCATTTGACGAAACTACCCAGGGTGCCACCCTGCTTGTGCTGTGAAAAAAAAAACATGTAAATTAGGTAATCTGCATAATAAAATTCACAAATTTATTCATTCACTGATAGATAACGCACAGCCTAAACAGGGCTGTAATTTTATATGACACAATGAACGAAATCACGTGAAATCAACGCGAGATTAGCTAAGGAATACTTGGTTTCGGCACGGTAATATTATGTTTCGGTAGGGAATCGATAAGTGGTCATAGTGAATTAGGGCCCAGCAGGCATTAGGGTCTACAAGAATCTAATATTGCAAGAGTTCCTTAATATTAAAATAATCAGCCGTCCCATACATGTGGGTCGAGTAGAGTATTGAAGTTATGTATGCGCCAGATGATATTTTTTTCGCGATTACGATGTTGGTGCCATGGAGAAATTTGTCGTTTGATGGTCTGTACCACATCCTTAAATTTGATCACACCTTTCTGGTACAGCCTGTATAAATGAAAATGGAAAATGGCTAAGCAAGGACTTTTGGAAAGTCATCTCCTAAAGAGTTAAGAAATTCGTCATTTTTGCCCATAAGAAATATTATAGGGCACCGGTAGACGGGCTTGGTAGGTTATTATTATAAATACGTAGGTTTTTTTTACGTTGAATTGTTAACGTTGAATGGCACAGTAACCGTCCAAGCGCTTTTGTGTTAAAGGTCGCCGGGTCACATGAAACATTTTGATTGCACCTTCGATACCTATTATTGAAATAAGTATATTTCCATTAGCAGCCTAATGTTTACGTACCTAGCGATAAGGGTTTTATCTTTATGATAGTGAATCTGATCATATTGGCTATTACACGCGCAGATACAAATAGGTACCTATAGGTATCTATGGCACTGTTATTAATTAGTCGTTTTTCGGGTCTGCTGTGTGACCGCGTTGTTCTAAACTACAATAGGTACACACGGCTACACATCAAGCTATGCAAAAACAGTATTGGCTGACCGTTCATTGTGAGAAAATATTATAGGTACAAAGTGAGGCCAAGACAAACTGGTTTTGTATAGCTTGTCGTGTAGCCGTGTGTACTTACGCAACGGATTTTAACACGGTTTTTACAATATTTGAGCGTTTTTTTACTGGAAGGTACGGCTAAAAAACATTAAAATTGAACTTGCATAAAATAAAGAATGCCTATCGATGTTTTGTCAAGTCGTAAATAATGTGATAAAAAAAGGAGGGGTGGGCCGCGGGCCGCTCGTCAATGATAAAATGATTTAAATACTATACTATTCTCACAAGTATTAAAAGCAAATCTAATACATGGAAAAATCACAGAATTCTGTATTCTGAGGGAAAATCTATAAGAAATAATGCCTACATAAACCATTTGACTTATTTACTAGCAATAACCATTCTAAGGCAATTAGGTACCTACCACAGAATTATGAATAATAGAATAGCACCCTAAATACTACTACGCAATTACCCCGCAGGTCTATTGATTCTTACCTTATCACAAATAGATTTTAATAGCTAGTCTATACCGACTAATATTATAGAGGTAAAACTTGTAAAATCGGAACTACCTGTCAGATTTAAAAGAATCTTATTGCATTTGATAGCCCAATTCTTGAAGAAGGTTATAGGCTATCTAACATCACGCTATGACCGTTAGGAGCCGAGCAAAAAGAAAAATAGTAAGAAAGAACGCTAAGCGAAAACTTACGCCAACCAAGTCACGGGCAGAAGCTAGTTAATAATAATATTATCTCCGGGTGTTCTCGTCTACCTAACGCAGAGTACTTGCAGATACAACCTTGTAGCCAGGATAATCCATCAGCAGTTTGCTGTGAAATACAGCCTTGTGGAATCGGAGGTGCCGTACGGTTAGGTATGTGTCCGACCCAGTTCTCGATCGATCCATCATCACTGACAGGACTATTGTTGCCAATAAGCCTGATATAGTGGTGGTGGATCGATCAGAGCGGCGCGCAATGATTGCTGACATAACCGTCCCGCGTGATGAGAACCTCGTAAAAGCCGAGAAAGATAAACAAATCAAGTATCTTGACTTGGCTCACGAGGTTGTCGACATGTGGCATGTGTAGGTACTCAATGATCATTGTGCTGATAGTCGTGACAGCCAATGGTTTAATAGCCAAGAGCCTCGACCAACACCTCAGGAGGCTCTCGGTGGGCAGCTGGATTTGATTCAGAAAGCGGTACTTCTGACACGGCCCGCATTGTAAGGAGGTTCGTCACTCTGAGCCCTGACACAGATTACTAAAGTTACTCCGCCGGTAGCTTGGACCCTATTCCCGATACCGGTGGGCTACATTTTATTATATTTTTAAATGTTTTTATATTTTTTGATATTCTAATATTTAATGAAATAAAGGAAATAATATGATGAATATAACTATTCCCACAAGTATAAAATCTATCACATGGAAAAATGTATGAGAAATACTGCCTTCAAAACCACTTAAAATGATTACTAGAAATTACCATTCTAAAGCAATTCCCACAGAATTATGAATAATAGAACTTTTTTTTTTATGAATAATAGATATTCACCTTATCACAAATAGATTATCCAAGGTTGTCCTTCTATACATCTGTGGTTTGCCACATATATATTCTACCTACTCACACTAATTGTGATAAAAACTCATTACCATTACTCAGCAACTTTTATTACTAACATGCAGGTTTTTCTATAAAGAATATGATTTGTTTTGCTTGATGACACATCATTTTGTATTTTTTCAGATGTGTACTTTGACTGTTATCAACAAATATATCATTGAATACCTTGTTGACTTAGTAAATAAAATGATTTCACGTTTTAGTAATAAAAATAGGAAAGAAGATTAGAGATAGATTAGAATTAAGTTTTACATAACAAAACTGAAGTGAAGTGTGTAGAATGTTCTACACTTTATTAGATAGGTATGTACTAGCTTCTGCCCGCGTGAAATTTCGGCCCCCGACCTACCGCGTCGTATCGCATCGCCCGCCCGCACTATTATTTAGTTTTCGCTTAGCATTCTTTCTGTATTTTTTTTTTGTTTTGCTCGGCTTTTAAAAGTTGTAGCATGATTTTAAATAACCTATAACCTGTCTCAAGAATTGGGATATCAAATGCAAAAATATTTTTTAAAATTCGATTACTATTTCTAGAAATTAGGGCATTCAAACAAACAACCAAATCTCTTCAGCTTTATTATACAAGAGTATAGATTATTTGGGGCTTGGCGTCTAAGATTTTTAGATGAATTACAAAATTACTTCAATTACTTTAGCATTATTTAGTTTGTTAGAAATTCAAAGCCTGCTACTTAATTAAATATTAATTTGTAGAAGGCATTTTTTATGTGTTATTGAATGGTAAACAAGTGGAGCCCACATAATGTTTAAAATGTATTATCATGTAAAAATATAAATAAATGTTTTACATAAACACGAAGGACTTATAAATCTTCAATATTTTAGCATAATACCAGTAAAATATGTGCACATAAATGTGTACTTTTGTGATTTATTTTTGTTTTAGAATATAATTTAAAGGTAAGTATGGATGAAAATGACATGATGCACTGACCCCAAATAAATGGGGATAAGGAGAATGAAATGAAGGCGGAGGGCAGTGTGTTGTGGCGCAGCCTGGGATAGGCCTATGTCCAACAGTGGACTGCAATAGGCTGAGTTGATTGAAAGAGAATGATGATGAAATTAAAGTACAATGTTTTTTACTGCCAAAATAGTAATTAATATGATTCAAAATAATGATGCTCATTATTATTTTTATCCACACCATACAATTAAACACTATGTCCATGGTTATGCTCGTCTACCAAAATAGAGCATCCAGGAAAGTAGGAAGTTAGGGCAATACATGCAGAAGTTTGTAAGTAGGCCAATGTACAGGAGTAGTTTTATACAGCCTGACTATTTTTAGTATTAGGCCAAATGCACTCTGAAAAATAAAATAATATACAGAACCTTTACCTTCAGGAACTTCCACAATGGACTGGCACTGTCTCCATTCACATCAACCTTCTCGAACAGATCAAACATCACTTTCCTGTCTTTTGCAAAGCAAACAATCTCCTCAGGGTTACCTGGCTCCTGACCAGCAAACTGATTGCAGGGGAACGCGAGAATACGCAGACCTAAAAATAGATACTGTTGTTGTAGGTAGGGAATCATTTAAAGGTATGATAATATTGTTTATCTACCTATATTACTACTCTCGCCAATCTTTATAGTTGCCCTGCACTTGAGGCTTAGGTAACATGTATATTAATTAACTAATCAGTATATAAATAAAGGACGTGCGCCGGCCCCGGTATCAGTTATTTCAGAACGGGCAAAAGATTGGCGAGAATTGTTGTTGAATTCTTATCAGAACAACCTACCTTTCTCCTCAGCATATTTTTCGTACATTTCATTCAGTTGCTTGTAATTATTAGCGGTCAAACCGCACTGTGAAGCCACATTCACAATAATGCAAACATGACCTTTATACACGTCCAGTTGTACATCTTCACCTTTTATGTTTTTCACGGTGAATTCGTGGATCGATTTCGCAGATTTGTAATCGGGATTAGCACTCATTTTCCTGGAAATCGTAAGATTAATCAGTACAATAATTATGAAAACTTTAAGCCGGCTCGCCTCAATGATTTTAATTTCAAAATTCCACTATTTCAAAGTCATGTTTGACAGATTAGTGATGTTCAGTACACAAAACGATTAACGAATACAGCCGGTCTTCGGATGCATGATGCATCATCTATTGCGTAACACTTATTTTAGATAAACAAAAAATTTAATATTTTTATTGAATTTTTCACTTACACTGCACTTATTTGGGCTCGAGATAAACAAACAACGTTGCCGACAATAGGCGCCACAAGCTTAGAAATCGCTCTAAAACCGATTGTCATGTTCGCCACAAAAAAGATTCTATTTATATGTCTCACGTTCGTAAACAACATTTATTTCTACAATGTGATGCAATCGGGCACAAATATTGCACAATCCTCAGTAAAAGATTAGACTTTTCATAATTAAAGCATTCTCAACTTTAAAATACTGTTCATTAGTAGTCTTTAAATATAGATTCGTTATTCTCTTCACCAGTATTAAATCTGATTTGACATGAAATTCCTCAATTTCTTACAGGTTTCGAACGCGTTTCTGCGCGTTCGAAAACGTAGTTAGAATTATCCCCACATTTCCTTACTGCAGAAATACACAATTTTATAAATAAATGTTGCAGTTCTGTTTGGTTTGTATTAATTTTGTAAATATTACTGAATATTACATGAAGTCAGCTACTAGCGAAAATGGCTACCTGTCATGATACAGTCGATTGATATTGCTTTCTTCATTCTTGAAGAATATCTACAAGCAGCAAAGAATTTGATTGTTCGTACCACAGAGAATACAAACGTCAGTCAAACTCGCAAATTTCTTCTAGTTCTTTCACAAATCCTAGGAAGTACTAAGTACAGTGTGTGTGGATTGGTGTGGATACGAGCTAGAAATTGTTAATATTCCGCAAATATAATCGAATAATGATGGCGTTTCTGGTGACAAATATACGTAGATGCGTTTGCATAAAGAGTTTCAGCAGCCCCAACTTAATCCAAACCACATCGTACCATGCTAACGTAAGTATTTTCATGCAATGTCAAGGATTATCGATTTCACCAATGAACTACGTAATTTCTCGAATAACCTTGACCGATGCCATAATAATAAGTAATATTTTCAGTATTCAGTGTAAGAAATATTGTTAATCATCATAAACTATGCTTACATGACCTAATGATTTGAATGTAACCCAAAACAGTATGCATTAAACTCTGTATCAATTTATTTACATTTATATTAGTACTAACTAATGGATGATGAGTATACTACCAAAACTATATAGATGCTAGTCTGATTTTTTAATTCTTACAATTTTATGAATTTATTCAAATTAAAAAACATACAAAAATTCAAAGTAAACATGAAAGTGAAATGACATTCCAACTGTGCTAATAGTTGAACCGAACTACTGCTATCACTGAATTTATGTATACCTAGTAATTAATTTACAAAAAACAATCAGTGAGTTTGGTCCTTTACATTCAAAATTTCAAACTGTTATTTCAGGTCATTGATCACTATGAGAACCCTCGCAATGTAGGTTCCCTTGACAAGAAGGATAAAAATGTTGGCACAGGACTCGTTGGTGCCCCGGCTTGCGGTGACGTAATGAAGCTGCAGATCAGGGTTGATGATGATGGCAAGATCATTGACGCAAAGTTCAAGACTTTCGGATGTGGATCTGCGATTGCCTCCAGCTCATTGGCTACGGAGTGGGTGAAGGGAAAGACGGTTGATGAGGCTTTGACGCTGAAGAACACAGATATCGCTAAGGAGCTGTCTTTGCCGCCAGTTAAGCTGCATTGCTCTAGTAAGTGATACTGTAATGAGTAAGTGTGCATACACACTACCAATATGTGTCGACAACAGAAGTAACGGCAGCCATCTACAACATGCCGCTTGTGTATTTGTCAACAATAGGCATCCACGCATGTTGCTCATGTGTATGACCACTAACTGTGTGATTCTGTATGTGTATACTCTTTCATTAAGGTGCTCTTATGAAGGTGACCCGCGAACGCGAACAATGTCGGGCAATCAGGATAACATTGACTTTGGGAAGAGCATCATAGTTCCCTGTTCTTCATTTGACAATTGTGATGATGGGCACCAACACTTCGTAGGGCTCCATTCATATCATTGTATGTGATGATGTTTTTTGATGTTTATGAGATATTTTTAGATATACATTGATAAATTTTGTCATTGTATTTTATTATCTTAATGTAACAAGTGCTTTTAGATAAGGTTTTGTCAACATATTTACAATATTTTTTAATATTTTTCGATCTGCAATCAGCCCTTAAGCTTTAATCAGATTAGTTGTTTATTCACTTGGCAGTTCGAAATTGTTCACACCCAGCGATGCATCATCTCGTTATTATTTTCAGTGTTGGTTAGATTGACGCTATTCATTCTCTTTTAAGTCTGTAGGTAGAGTCTGAGGACTTTAGAAGTGTCACAGCGAGTTCATTTTTATGACGTTGGATTCTTTCCTTATAAGTAAGACTTGAACAGCATGTATGCGGTGTGTGGTAGGCAGGTCTTTAGTTTACACAGGAGGTCCTTGTGCCATACTCGGTCGAATGCCTGTTGTATGTCAAAAAAAGCAGCTGAGCAATACTCCTTTCTTTCCAAGGATTGTCGGATTGTGTGGACCACTCTGTGTATTTGTTCTGTCGTTCCATGGTGCTCGGAAACCAGATTGATGCTCTGGGATTGTCCTTTGTTCTTCAAGTATAGGTAACAGTCGCTTTAGCAATAGCTTCTCGAACAGTTTAGACAATAAGGGAAGAAGACTTATTGGTCTGTACGAGAAAACTTTAGTAGGTAGCTTTCCAGGTTTAGGTACCATATTTTTGATTGAGACTTTCCAGATAAGAGGGAAATAGTGTAGTCTCAACACTGCAAGACCATTGGTTAGCAAGACCATTCCTTTTCTCGGTAGTTGATTAAGGACTTCGGATGTAATCAGATCAAAACCTGGTGTTTTTTCTTCAAGTTATTAATTGCTTTCGAAACTTCTGTTGGGGTGCAAAATCGCAACGGTAGAGACATCTGCTGGTTACTGTCAAGGATTTCGTCAATTTCTTTTTCTGGATGCATGATGACGGGCTGATTTGGTTTGAATACGTCTTTGAGGAATTCAGCAAATAGCCCAGATTTATCCGCAGTTTTTCTCGCCCATTCACCATTTGGCTGTCTTAATGGAGGCATGTGTTCTTGTGGCCGTTTTAGTGATTTAGTTATTTTCCAGAGAGAATAGTCGTCTGCTTTGTAACGTGATAAAGTCTTTAATTTGTCTTGCAGAGTGACGTCATCGTATTTTTTAATCATTTCCTTAACTCCTTTTGTGCTTTATTGAGGGCTCTTTTGTCATGTGCGTTCCTGCTTGCGTGCCATTGTCGTCTAAGTTTCCGTTTTGCAGCTCGTCTCCCTTATTTTTAGTGTATAATCCTGTCTCTGAGGACTGTATTTTATACCTGGAGTGGACATTCGACGGCACGGTTGGCGCAGTGGTTAAGCGATTGACTGCTGCGGTATGCGCAAGTTGGTATTATCCTCTATAAAGTTCTGGAATGAGGCACAGTCAGTTCTACGATTGTATAGCGTGTCGCGGGGCTCTTTACAAATAATTGTGGTGCTCAGTGTGCATATTACTGGTGTATGATCGGAGTTGCTGTCCAGGAATGATTCGACTTTTGTGTAAGTATAGTCCTGACATTCCTTTGGTAACAAAGAAATCGATGACCCGACCTCATCGATTTCTTTGTTACCAAAGGTTTTGTTGGGATCAGATGGCCAGTGAGTTGGCTCTCCTGTAGTGAGTGAATCTGAATCAATTGCATTCTTCAACTCTCTGCCTCTGGTTGTGGTCAGCCTTGAGCCCCACAGGATATCTTTGGCGTTCCAATCTTCTCCAGCGAAATATCTACCACCGAGTGTGTTAAGAAAATCGCTAAACATTTGTTCGTCAACTCCATGCCGAGGTGGGGAGTACACTGCAGCGATGTTAAGTGAGCCCTGCCAGTCGTCTATCGATACTACAGTAGCCTGTAGGTATGCTTGCTTAAAGTTTGGGAGAGGGTGTCGTTTTATATTTTCTTTTATTATAATTGCAGTCCCAGCGTGCGATGGTCCATCAGGATGATTAGTGTAATACATATTATATGATTATATCCTTTAATAAGGATGGTTTTTTCGTCAGTCATGTGTGACTCTGAGATTAAAATAATATCAATTTGGTTGTGTTTCATGAAAAGTTCTACTTCCTGTTTATTAGGAGGCAGTCCATTTACGTTCCATGCTGCGATGCGTAGGAATTTCATTTCTTATATTGGGCAACTAGAGTCGTAAGGAGACCCATTAGGGTGCCTATTTGTTGTATGAGAATGTCTATCCTCTCTGATTGTTTAGTGATAATTTAATTTTGTTCTAGTGAATTTGTTGGCTAAGATTTTATGTTCTCTTGTTTTTTGTTCCAGTGTGTAGTGTTTCCGGCATCTTGATTGCGTAAATTAGGCGGTTATGGTCTAGCGTAGCTACTTGGCTGTAGTTGTGGAAAGTAATCTATTAAAAAGGGACAGTGTTATTTCTTGGATTCTGCATATTTGGTAATAGCACTTTTTTGTGGGGAAGCTGTGAAATTTTCCTTGCGCGAATCTCCTTATATACTTGGCACCCCTTGTAGTTGGCAGGGTGGTCTCCAAGGCACAATGTACAGGTAGCGGGTGTATTCCTGTCCAGTGTGACCAACTTTAAATTAGAGATCCTGCCCCACTTAGGCAAGAAAACTGACAAATCCTGCCAAAATCGAAAGCACAAAATGCCAAAATAATGCCAATATAATTTAAAATTTTAAAATAAATAGACATATTATTTTTTGGAGTTTTATTTAAAATAATTGATCTTAAAGTCTAAAAGTGAACTGAATTAAATTATACATTCGTATTAACATCGTATTCTTCTTGATCACTTTCTTTATACATCGCTTTTGTAATTTGTTTAATCATTTCTTTAGTTGGCTGGAATGAAACGCAGTCACCATTTTCACTAATGCCCTGTTTAACATGTAAAATAGAGGCGACATTTTTATTAATAAATCTATTCCGCGTTATTGTTTTTATGAGTTTGATTTGCGAGAATACCCTTTCACAAGCAGCATTCAATATTGGCAAACACAACAAACCTTTTACAAAATTATAAACATTAACGTATTTTAAGTCTCCATTTGAATTTCGAATTTTACCAATAGCACCCCAAAATTTATCAATATTTAGAGTTGGCTTAGCGTTACTTCCGCCAGATTCTAATAAATCACTAACATCTTTGTCAAGTTTTAATTGTCTGTATTCATCGTCAACTTTTTGAATTGTATGTTCATCAACAAGATTAGGGAATTGCGTAATAATATACTTTTTTTTCCTTTCTCGATACTGCATCCTACTCTTTTTGTGGGCTGTAGCGGCTATACGGCCAAATCTGTCAGCTTATATTGCTAATACTGCCAAATACTGCCAGATTTCTAAAACGTCAAACAAAAGTGCCAGATAGTAAAATAAAGGGCTAAACCTGCCAAAAAGGCAGGATCCTGCCACATATGGTCACACTGTTCCTGTCTTTTTTGACAGTCTATGGTTCTATGTCCTTCTGCGCATTTGACGCATCGGTAGGGGCGCATGCAGTTATTTTTAGTGTACCCATATTGTTGGCATCTAGCGCATTGAGGAATTTCATTTTGTTTTTCGTAGATCTTCTATCGTCCCTTTTGTATGGTATATAGCTATATAGAATCTATTATCTTTAAGTTCGGGGTTATTTGGTCCAGGGGGTCTACTTCGAAGTAGTATCGGCCGAATGTTCGGCCATTTCCTGCTACGAAGTTACTATTTGGTTCGGTCGGTCCCGATCCTACACTCCTACACTCTTTCAAATATTGACTATGGTCCCGACCCGATTGAGCCGATCCGAATTTTTTTCGCATTTTTTCAATATTATTCGGTTCAGCCATGTGTCGGTCCGATCCGAACATTCGCACTTTGCACTTCGGAGTAGGCCCCCAGGTTCTACATTCACGAAAAACATGTTCAGTGGCTTCTTGTTTCTTCTCGAGAGTGCACTATGATGTCTCCTCTGACTTTATTCCCACTTTTCTCAATTATCCTCTATTATGGTGATTCTCGTTGGTGGTGTGGGAGGTAAGTCTTTCTCCTTTGTGGTGCTGCTTGTGCTTGGTTTATTTCCAAGTGAGGAAGATCTAGGTCTTGAAATAAACAGGCTCGGATGAAACGCCTGCTGTATAAGATTTTTTTTTTCTGCTGTTTTAATATACTTAAAACATTTTAAATAGAATATAGGTTTCCGCTGTTATCTTTCATACAATCATCAAGCGGCCTAATTATGAACAAAAGTTACTAACAATCTGTCTAGCCTTTTCCAAAGTATGTTAGGGTGTAGGTACTGTATTGCAAAATAATTATAATAACTTATTAATTTTTATTTATATAGTGCTTGCTGAAGATGCCATAAAAGCAGCCCTGTCAGACTACAGGATCAAACAACAGTCTGGCGAAAAGCAGTAAAGGATGTCAGTGGAAGGCGTTTGGAACAGATCTGTGATTTATTGGGAAACCTGAGGAGGACGACTATCTATTACATTATTAGAAGTAATTGTAGGTACTGAGAAGAAGGACCTATATTATTCAATTTTATTCCATTGATTCAATTTGCTCCAAAAATCCTTGGAATTTAGTGTGTTTGTTTTTTCGATAAGTTTCCGGACATTGATCTTGTATGCGCAAAAATATTACACCATGCATATTCAGAGATACATAAATCTCTGTATGATATTAAATTAAATGTAGTCAATGTCCTGAATAGTTGTAGTAATGTTGTTAAAAATAGTTATTAAATAAATCTTATTGTAAATTAATATTTCTGGTTTGTTGTTTTTATCCCAACATCTATCATCTCTAGCTACTTAAAATGACACTCCATAGAGAAGCGTAACTGGGCGTATCATCCGCCCTGAAGTGTAACGTTAGGGAAATAGAGCTATTATTTCACGGGGCTAGCTGGTTCGTACCAACGCAAATGTATACGTACATCCATGGTGGTGCGACTGCCGGGGACTTCTTCTCTTGCAACCGAGCGGGTTGTGGATAGCCCAACTCCGGATGCGGGACCGACTGCCTACAGCCGATTTCGCACCTTAGCATCTCGAAAGAGATTCCGGACAAGAGAAGTGCCCGAACACCCAAGTCCCACCAAGTAGGTTTAGGGTAACCAATACATCTTATCCCATGTATAGACTCCAGCAGGTCAAGCTACCCGAAACTGTCAAATTTTCCCAATTAACTTTGAACCTTAATACTTTAGTGATAAAGTTGAAAATCTATTAAAGAAATGTGACAGATTGTAGTAGCTTGATGTGCTGGCGTCTGTACCTAATGACCTAACCAAACAACCCTTCCCTATCCATAAATCCCGTCAATCCGCAAAACCCCTAGGCCAAATCCCAGACCGGGAATCCCACACCGCTACGGCAGTCAGCCCCCAACGTATCTAACTGCCAAGCATTGCGTGCAGGGGCAAGTACGTGAAGGAGCAATCCAACGCGTAAAGCCCGCGCACACGACAGAGTTTACCAGGGGCGCTAGCCGACCCCCTCACACAGACAAGGACGCACCCCACGATGAACCCCGACCCAGACCATAGAGGGAGGGGAGGTGGAGCCTTGCGTGCTAAGGCCGCCACCCAGCCGGGCACCTCCAAGCAGCAGCCTGGACCGAGCGGTACAGGGCCGGTGAAGAGGGAGCGCCCAACGACTCGGCTACACTGAACACGCTGCAGGGGACGCCAAACGCCCCGTGTAAGGGTCCACTCCGCCCAAGGGGAGCCGAGGACCTACGCGCGAGCCACTAAGGATATTCCTGCGCGGCTCGCCGTAGCAATCTGCTTCCCTCCCCTCTCCAGAGACTTGACAAAAGAGGAGGCCTGGAAGACCTGCTCATGGGCGCGGACTCATCGTCACCACTCCCTGCCTTCCGCGGATTGAAGCTGGAGTTATACACGCGACCTTCACGGGACATTGCTCGCTAAACAAACACTTCCACACGATAGGCATAACGGACAGCCCCCTGTGCAGAGCTTGCATGGAGGCTGATGAAACCGTCGCGCATGAGCTCTTTGAGTGCACGGGCGTCACCCAGATTAAGTCAGAAACCCTCGGGACACCCAGATCTTACACAGATGTTCTCAACAGGCCAGGAGACCTAATAAGCTTCTGGAGGGAGGTGGGCTGGTTGGAATAATCACCGACGGCTGCCATGGCCCACGCACAATGGTCCACTTGAAGGACTAAGTGCGGAAACAAACCCGTAATATAGTACATAGAGCTATTTTGAACGCGTTCCAAGCGGAAGTTCCTTATATCGACGAATTAGGATCAAACTTTATGGCGGATCTAAAGTGCGCTACACTGTGTAGTACACCCCCAAAGCTGACACATAAATTCGTCACTGCGCAGCGAGCCGCCCTAAAGAGGTTTGTCTTCTACTAGAGCCAGCATTTAGAGCTGTGCACTGTTTGTCAGTAAAATAATTTAGGATTATAAAGTAAAAGGCGCCTTTTACTTTTAGGTTCGTAAGTTTGTCACCAGTTTAGTTACCAGATTGGGAGGCCAAACTCGAGTTTATGAGCGTTATCAGTTAATAACGGCACTTGATACAGGTATCTCTCTCTTATTATTGATATTTGTTATCTAGTTCACATGGCAATACATACTAAGTGCCGCCGAAGGTTTAACCTATTTATTTTAGTCTACCAATATTTTGTAAGAGCAGTATTTTTTTAGTGTTTTTGTTTGGTATAGACTGACGCAGACTTGCTCGGGCCGTAGGTACCGCATTGCAAAAATCCATTTGTGCCCCGTGGTCCCTTCCGTAGTCCCTGGAAGGGACCACGGGGAATTTCATTACCCGTGGTCCCTTCGAGAAATACAATGCAGCCGAATTAAAATGGTAGTTTCTGCCGTAGTCCCTGGAAGGGACCACGGGGATTTTCATTACCCGTGGTCCCTCCGAGAACAAAAATCCTTCTCAATCAAAAACTCTTTGACAAATATTATATCTGGCCACTTATGACTTTATAATGATTAGTGCATATTAGGCACTATTTTAACCCTAAAAGCCCAATCTACGTCATCTATGACGTACACTCCAACGAAAATTCATATAAAAAAAAAATTAAATAAAAATCTTTTATTTACAGACTACATAGTGTTATTGTCTAAAATTATCTTATAAACTATGTTAGTATATACTTAGGAAACAAAAAAAAAAGTGATAATATACGAGGGGCGGCTGAGAAGTTTTGAGCCTAAGGTATAAAAAATGGTGATAGAAATGTAGACATGTGTGTGTGTGTGTGTGTGTGTGTGTGTGTATGTGTGTGGTGTGTGTGGTGTGATGTGGTGGTGTGTGATGTGTGTGTGGTGGTGGTGAATGAAATGGTGTTGTAATGTAGTATGTATACCCATATTTGCAAAATAAAATTCTATTCTATTCTAAATATATAAAAAAATATTTTTCAATGTAATCTCGCTCTATTTCAATGCACTTCTTACATTTATTAAAAAGGGCTTTTTACCCGTTCCAAAAATATTCACCGGCTTCAAAATGTTCATTTACAGCCTCTTTCATTTCCTCGTCGCTGGAAAATCTCCGTCCTCGGAGATCCTTTTTCAAATTTGAAAAGAGGAAATAATCGCTGGGGGCCTGGACTGTAGGGTGGGTGGTCGATTTCTTCAAATCCTGTCTCGGCTAGGGCACGCTTTGCAACACGTGCAGTGTGGACGGGCGCATTGTATTGCAAAAACAGAAATCCTTTCGTGAGTTTGCCTCTCCTTGTCTCGACAATGACTTGCCGCAATTTTATCAACAATGCGGCGTAATAGTCTCCATTAATTGCAGTATTTTTAGGAAGAAAATCGATAAGTAAAATCCCTTCACAATCCCAAAAAACTGTGGCCATGAGCTTGGACGCCGATCTTTCCACTTTGAATTTCCTTGGCGGCTTTTCCCCCTTTACTACCCACTGCATTGACACCTGTTTTGATTCCGGATCATACTGTCGGATCCATGTCTCATCAACTGTAACAAGATGAGAAAAAATATCGTCGGGATTATCGCCACACAAGTCCAAAAACTCCAGCGATGTTGTCACTCGACGCTGCTTATCCAGCGGTGTGAACATTTTCGGCATCCATCGCGCACACACCTTTTTCATGTGCAAATGATTATACAAAATGTCACCGATTCGTTCCTTGCTGATGTTTATGGCTTCAGCTATCTGCCACAACTTGATTCGTCGATCTTCAAGGACGAGATTTTTCAATTTTTTCTTCAGTAATGGCGGTGTTTGGGCGTCCCGACCTGGGATCATCTTCGAGCGACTCCCTACCGTGTTTGAATTCTCGGTTCCAGCGTTTTACGGTGGCAAATGAAGGTGCCGACTCTCCATAAACTGCAGACATCTCTTCAAATATTTCCGTCGGCGTTTTGTTCTTCTTTGTGAGGAATTTAATAACAGCTCAGTACTCCAATTTTGTAGAAATCGCGGATGACTCGGACATGGTGATGTTTACGGTTCAATAACTTAAAGCGTAATGATGCTAATTACATTAAACTTGTCATTTATATTACTAAGGGTACCCTCAATTAATGATGAGCTGCCAGAGTCAATAGCGACTCATTAAGGTACCTAGGCTCAAAACTTTTGTGGCCGCCCTAGTAACGACCACAGATAGTTTCACCACGCCCCATGTAATACATGAAGCTTGATAAACCTACCCATGGTAGGCCCATCCAGTCTTTCAGCAAAGACCCTCAGGATACTGTTGGTGCTTCCTCCCACTCTGCGTGTCATCGACGCACGCACTATTGCAAAACGAATTATTGCAAAATAGTCGTCATTGTGCGCATCGGCAAACATACCTGACGCACTGCCATAGGGTGGAAGCCTCAACAGCACCCTAAAGGTATTATTATATTGTATTCGCAGAGCATTGTTTGCTTTTTGGGTATGATTAGCCCAAAGGCTGCTGGTGTAAAACGTTTGACAGTAAGCCTCGAATAGGGTAATTTTTACTGGTACTGAGCAACCAGCAAACCTTCGAGCCACCATATTTCCCCTCACAGCCAATGCCCTGCGCTCTCTTTCCATATCTGTGTCATCTTTCAGGTCTTCGGTAACAATATGGCCCAGATATTTAAACTGGGTTACTCTCTGTAAAGTGAACCGCAGAGCATTACCGGAGGGATATTTATGATGGACTTTTATTTCGACCTCTAAACACTCTATGTGGCATCTGACATGCGTGTTGCTGAGCTCAACCAGTAATTTATTGACATAAATGTTAAAAAGTCTTGGGGATGTAATACCCCCCTGTCTAACACCACGCTCCAGCTTGTAAGGGTCAGACAGCGCATTTGACCATTTTACAAAGTTTCTCTGCTTATCATAACCACATAGATAACGTGGACACCAACGAAGCAGGAACGCCCGCCTCTCGAATAAAACCTTTGACTGTATTATGACTTGACCTCGGTACAACTTTAATTCGGCAGCATGGTATTTCTCGGAGGGACCACGGGTAATGAAAATCCCCGTGGTCCCTTCCAGGGACTACGGCAGAAACTACCATTTTAATTCGGCAGCATTGTATTTCTCGAAGGGACCACGGGTAATGAAATTCCCCGTGGTCCCTTCCAGGGACTACGGAAGGGACCACGGGGCACAAATGCAAAAATCGTCCCACATAGCTTTACATTTTATATGAACCAACGCACATAATAGGCGGGCACAGCGCTTTTTTTGTATGAAAATGCGGCTTATGCTGCCGAGCATAATCTAGGAACCATCCTATAAACAAAAACAAATCGTTTTGCTTACCAATGGTAGCATTAATACATTCGTAAGCTAATTTTACCTGTGATAGCTAAAGTTATGAGGCCTTTGTTTCGTTATATTGGCACAATTCTTTAATTTTAACCAGTAACGGTCCGTAAATTCAAGGAATCGGCCTTCAATATTACCATTTTATTGTTTTGATTGCCATTGCTAATTTATGTTGCAAAATCAAAACCAATTTTTAGGATATCAAGGAAGCAAAATAAAACAAACAATATACCCTAAATACATGTATGCTAGCAAACATTTTACAATTAGTGATGTACTAATCAAGTATAACAGAGTAGTATAAACAGTCGTATACAATTAGATCCTACGTGTGACGGTTACGTCACTATGCCTAATTTCTGTAACGCCAATTGCGCGGCGTCGGCTTTCGCTTGCTTCTTGTTAGCGCTGGCTACTGCTGGCTGGTATTCTGTTCCTGCTACTTTTACCTGGAGAAAAACATTTTGTTTTTAATTAATCGTAACATAGCATGACGTCACTGCGACAAATCCCGTATTTTTAAGACCGTTTGCATTTTAACCTCAGACTCAATTACCTATACATTTTTATAATAGATATATTTTTGACCCGTTTCTGCCTATGATTGACGCAATGAAGAGATTGCGACTAGATTTTTCAATACGGAAAACGTTTTTAAATACGGAAATTAGCCTGCTGATTTCCACGAAAAGATAGGCAGAAGTGTATACTGTGCCCAAATATTCATTAAAAATTATAATGGTAAAATGAATCACACCCTTAGAGCCAATGAGAACTGAAATGACTAATCATCACTATTTTGGCTTTACTGAGTAATGTTGAGAAACTATGCACTCTGCCTTGAATAACTGAGTTGTGATGACAATGCAAATACGATCACTGATTCCAAAGTCGAAATGACTTAAACACTGACTTAGCAGCACTGAGTATATTATGGAGTGTTTACGTGAAATAAATATAAGTATGAGGAAAATACCAATACCATTCTTTGGCTGTCATCCAATGATTGACGATGCTTCTCTGCCAAGTAAGCGCGTGCTAAAGATAAATAAATGATGATACTGGCATCCAACTGCATCCGGACAGGTTGGAACCCTTATCAACATATCCAGATGCAGCTGAATACCAGTATTTTTCATGGAGCAACTGCCTATCTTCTGATAAGCAGTCATGTCAATTTCTGTAGATAAAACATTAAAAAAAAAAAAAAAAAAACTACGGACTTGCAAGGCGGGGTCGTCGGTTCCGCATTTTTTGACACCGACTTCCGAAATTAAAGTTATTTTTCACTTTGTAGTGTTTTTTTTTTAAGTTTTTATTTTTCACTTTTTAGTTGTACTTACCCCACAAAAATTCATATAACACTACTTACTATGTAAATAGGAAGTTATTAAAACATTATCAATATAAACTAAGTTGCAAAAATACGTATTGTGGAAGCTAACGAAAAACTATCCAAGTAAAGTTAATAAAATTTATATGGGTTTATACATTTTATTAACTTTGCTGAGGCATACCTTATTCATTAAACAAAGAATTTTGCAAATCCGTCTATACATGACGGAGTTATGCCCGAAAATACAATAAAATAAAATAAAAAATGCAAACCTCCTTTTTTGAAGTCGGTTAAAATCGTTCGCAATCTCATCTCAGCGACAATCAATGACAAAAAGTAGGTGAATATACCTCGACAGATTAAGGTTAAAATACGAATGTTCTTAAAGTTGGGCTATACGACAAGAGGTATCGTGTAACCCAACGTATAAGAACGATTAACTTTAATGATTGTAGCTGAGATGAGACTGCGACTAGATTGTGAACGTAAACTTATAAAATAGAAAATCAATAAAAAAAATATCAACGTACGCAGACCTTGAACAGGAAGTTCTTTTTGTGATCGGGGCCGCATTCGAAACATAGGTTATATTCAGGCGGTCCTAGTTTCTGTTTGGAACAGTATTCTCCTAGTAATGATACTGGGTGCTTCCCGCCGGCGACGAGTGGTGCGGGGCCCCGGATTCGTCCCGGCCTCTGTACCTTCATCTGAAAGGAAAAGTTAATGAAGATTTAAAGGATTTTTTAAATAATAAATTAGGAATGGTGCAACCATACCGCGGTTTATCGACGCCACCGTATAGGTACGCCGTATAACGCAATCCCCGTAATTGTCATCATTTTCTTCTACATACCTGAGAACCTTGTGGTTACGGAGATATTGAAGGTTAAAATTTCAACTTTTACTGACGTTTTTCTACGAAAACAAGTTTTTAATGTTATTACACAACTTTCAATACCCCAACGACCCCTGTACCGTTGCATGCACCTATAAGCACAATGTTTTGCGTGTACATTGCGCACCGCAAACAGAAAATTTTCACACCAAAAATAAGTTGTTTCCCAGCAATTATTATTATGCCAATGTTACATAGTTTGATGTACAGAATGCGTAGTTGACGGCTATTTCATGGGTGTTTTTATACCCTGTATATTGAGACGTCGGTCGACATCGATTCACCGCGGTATGGTTGAACCATAAAAGGAACTTGTGAGGACTAACGAAATAACAAAATATTACAATGATAGGGTGCAATAAAATTTGATGCTTAATCAAGAGAAGAAGAGAAGTAAGGTTTCAAAATAAAGCCATTAAAAGGTATTGAAAAAAAAAAACAAAGTTTAAAATAATTTTAAAACTAAAAAAACAAAAATAAGTTACTTACACCTCTACTGCGTCTACTGCTACTGACCTCTTCCTTGGCCTGTAGACCTCTGGTGTCCAGCTTGACCTCCAGGAGTAAAGGCTGGAGCGTCCCAGTGCCTTCCTTACCCAATCCTTGGCCGGGCGTCCAACCCATTTTCTGGAGCAAGTGCATGCCCATGCCCCCTTCAACGGGCGCGGCTCGCACTAGTTGGTCCTACACATAGTAGATCAAGTTAGAGAATATATTGACATTGGCGAGTTGTATAAATTTTTGGCTCTGTAATGAAAGATTTTTTTATTTTCAAATCTATTTTTGGTATTTTTAGGAAAGTGAATTCCCGTTTGGAAGATCTCGGAACACCTAGATAAAAATCTTAAGGCTGAAAATAATCAGTACTTCAAACAGTTTTAAAACTTGCTCGATCAAATAAATCCATAATTATGCTGAAATTGCAAGTAATTTTTATATCACTTTGCGATTCTCCACTCAGTATGCACATCAAATATAGTTCATTTTTGTTTGAGTAACATTGCACCCCTTCCCGCATTATACTTACCTCTTTGAATACATTGTAAGGTTAGCACCTATCATCGTAGACATCGAAGTGCACGCATCTCCTTATCACTTAAAAGCTGCAACAAATATTCATGAATTCCCCATTTCGGCCATACTTTTCTTTGAGCCATCCAACGCTGTATAATTTAGGGTCGGCAACCCCGTGCATTTGCAAATGTCAAATAACATTTTGTAAATGCATTGGAAAATATTTCACGTGGCCGTTTTGTTAATTTTGTATGTTGTGCAAAGCTTCGCACATAGCTTTGCACAAATGTTTAGGTTTAAGCGGTTTTCGAACATTCGAAGACAGCTCAAAGAATCAATGGGCGTTAGTATTTGGAGACTGACTAAAACGTACTTTATTTTTTATCCATTAGGTCTACTTATTTACGTTCACAAAAAATTCCGCGACCCAAAAAATTTTTTTTTAATGTTTTCAGTCATAGACAAAATTAAAATGTGTGGATGATTTTGATCCTATTTTATTTAAAAAAAAAAAAAAAAAGTACCAGAACTATGAACGATGAAAAGTCTGCATTTTTAGAATATTATTCTACGCATTTTTAAATGTTGTAAGTAACCAATTTAAAATGGAAGTATACTGTTGAATATGTAGTAAAAAAAAATTCCATTATGAAAAAATATTAATAATTAAACAAAAGGATAACTTGAAAATAAATAAGTCAGTCATAACCAAGGGGAAAACTGAATATCTGTACGCAATCTTTGGTAATGATGATTGACATGCCAAATGGGAGTGGCATGGGAATTACCATCACATTAGAAGAATAGTGCGGTGTAACGAGCGAACTACAAAGTTCCCTCGTTACACGAACAAAGAATGTAACGAACATGATGGTTGCAGCAACAAATAATTCGAATAATACATAGTGAGGTTACACATTAAATATAATAATTCAAAGTGTTAATAACAATATAATATTTTGCTATTTTAAAACTTGATAAATAAATGTGATGCAATATTCTGAATAAAGTAGATACAATTTGCATTCAAAGTTGTGCGAGGTCATACATTAAAAATACTCATTGCTTTTTTACAAGATAGGCAGTACAATACGCATAAAATAGATATGATTACCTACTCGCTGGGTAATATCACAGAAAATATAAGCCATTAATATAAAAGACATATACATTCGAAGATTTAGAATAATTTGCTTGAGATTCGAAAACCCTTCAGAATTTCCCAGCATGATTTAAATCATGCAAAAACTATTTTCCGGTTGGCATCAGTTTTAGTCAGATGCTTTCAGCATTGGATTTAGTCTGTGCGTATTAAAATACAAAAAAAGTTAAGCGTTTTCAAAGCTTTAGTTCGTATAAATAAATTACATACAGGTAAAAACTGTGCTACGATATTGCTTCGTTTACAAAAACAGTGATATAAAGAAATAACAATAAAAAATAAGTTGTTGCAACCATCACAGTAATATTTAAAAAGGTCAGAAAGTATAATACAGCTTGTATTATAAGTTCTGACCGCACGGTAGAACGCGCTGGGACCGGCGATCCCGACCGGCGAAGCAATCAGCTGAAAGAAAAGTTATTGCCACTCTATTAAAGTATTGAACGAAACCGTTGGCTCACCACCTGCCAGTATTGGTAGGCTGTATGGAGTTTAATCTTTTTATAGTCATTTAACTAAGCTAATAGGTAGGATAGTTTTTTAAAAATCAAGGAATAGGTAACAAATGGAATGATAGTCAAATGTTTTCTTCTGCAGTTGCCTAGACAATCGAGACCACATCATACGAGTAGTCCTTCAAATTATTCCATCTACGGATACGGAATCCGTATCACTTCATTTTTTCACTATTCTGTGTTACCATTTTTTACAGGTTTCAATAATGCCTTCTTTACTTTGAGCTACCTACCAGGCATTGAAGCGGTATTTTTTTTACGAAACTATTGACTAATTTGTAATCTACCCTCATACTTACCAGCTTTCAATTTTATAATATCTAATAATATTGAACATTAATATTGCAAGGCTCAGACCGCTCGTATTTTGTAAATATTTTGCTGGTGTGCTGCAACTACTTTTTACACAATATTTTAATTAAAAGAGACGTTTATAAATCTAGTATCTAGAGAAGGTAGTAATGTTATAAGAAAAAAACAAAATGATCTTCAAAATAAATCTACTAGGACGATATCTTATAAACATATAGAGGTATGAGAATGCCGCCAGAAACACTCAAAATAAATACATATAATAATACACAAGACTAAACTCAATACATAGTACACAATAGGACAGCTGAGCGCTATTACTAGGTTTCGTTTGATACTTTAACGCATATTTTATGGTTCGCCCCTACAAGCGTATTGTTCTTTCATAATCACACGCCACAAAATATCGACATTCTTTCTCAATAATTGAAGATTTGAATACACAATTTCTTACAAAAAAAAAACCCATCATTGCACGTTAATTTCGGTTGTTACAAAAATATTTTATACATATAGAGTGGATATTTAAACCTAGGCCAAGTTGGTTGTAACAACAAACAACAACAGAATTGGGTCTACGAAATAATGTTTTGGTGAACACAAAAAAAAACGCGTTTTCAAAGAACTGTTTTTTTTTTAATTTTGCATTGAGTCTTACAATGTACGCAATTCGTAGTTTCAATATTCTATCCAAATAATAATTAATTTATAAAAATGAAAGAACAATTTCACTGAAGTCATATAAAAAGGCAGCAATAAGATATCCATATATTCTGAAGTATATAATGTGTACCTTTTTAGCCCAAGCTTGTGTACCGCTAGCTAGTTCCCTTGGCGTCAATATTTGAGCACCCGTTGAGCCGGTGAACTGACCGAGAGATGATTCACTCACAGACCCCGCAGACCAACCAAACTGTGAAAACATTACCTACATTAGGGAAATAAGGTTATTATATACAACTGGTAAAATAATATAAAGCTAAATACAGTTGTTGTAGGTAGTCAGAAGCACAAAAATCTGACAACCAGTCTTACCAAGGGGTATCGTATTATTACCCAGTAACTGGGTTGTGGAGGTCAGATTGCTCCATGTAAAATACTGTAGTCAGCTGCATCCGGTTAGACTGGAAGCTGACCCCAACGTAGTTGGGACAAAGGCTGGAAGGACGATGTACCTTATCCCCTTATTACAAAACAAGGTTTTTCTTTCGATCAGGTTTAAACCACTGACCCAGTTATTGAATTAAGAACCCAACTGATAGAGAATTGCCGTTCTTTATACAAAAATGACAGCTTAGTTCGGTGCTAAATTGTCATTTTAGTATTAAGAACTTTGCCTAAATCGAAATAAAGTTCGAAATACAAGTACTGGCTCAATAGATTAAGCTAGAACTAAAGTTAGGTTTCGTTTTGTAATAACACGGCTTGGACATTACTGACATTGGTGAAGAAAAAAATCGTGAGAATCCTGGACTTGGAGTGTTTATAAGACTAAAATTGTCAAGCACGGTGATCAATGTTTGTGCCTTCTCTGAAAGAGAAGAGGCCGTCGCTTTGGGACAACAATAGGCTGGTATTATAGTATTATTAACAAAAACAAAAATTATAACCCCATTTGTTACACATATTGCTGTCTAAAACATTAAACATATTGCTGAATGTCTGCAAAGATCATAGATATAATAAAAAAAAAAAATCTCAAAGCTTTGAAAAAAAAAAGAGCACAGATAAAATAAAAGGAATTTTGAAAAAGGTTCGTGCACACTTGCTTTATGGGAGATGTCAAATTATAATATCTTCCGTCATAGAAATTCATTTAACATTGTAACTTACTCCATGTGTAGTATAAAGTTCAGTCTCCTCTTGCTCCTTCCGAATTATAGACAGCTTCGCAGACACGAGGGTCGCTACATCTTGCTGTAAGAGAATGACCATATTATCGTAATATTAATGAGTAACACTAAGTAATTTCATCAAAAAACTAAGTATTCAGTAAGAAGGCAACGGCATTCGCTGACACGTCGACGGCTGCAGGTGCCTCTGCCGTAGACTCGTGCCGCTCGTGTGCACTAAGCATTTATTTCAAATAAACCAATTACAGACACTTTTGAATTGCCAAGGGGTTGGGTTGGTTAGTCAGAAAGGTGAAGCTAGTTGCCCATTTCAAAGTGTAGTAGGTACCTATGGAAATGAACGGGCAAGAAACTCCACGGACACTCTTTTAAATCAAAATATTGTAACAAAAAAGACAAGACAACGATCCATTTACGAATACCGTCATTGATTGTGAAACCTAATTATTAAGAGAATGGCACCATCATCTTCCTGCGCTTACCCCAATTTGGGGTAGATATAATATCTTTGAGTCAAGTTTGGCATGCCCTTTATTTATTTTTAGTTAAAAGAAAGTACAGTGCGTTCAGTAATTCTGCATTACTGTCAAAATCACAATGATCTTAATTTTGATGCAATTCGGCTGTCAGAGGTAAACGGACTGTAGAATTAATTGTAAATTATAGTACTGACAATTTGCACCATCTTCTGTGCATCAACCCCGGGGGGGTAAGCTTGTGGTCCCGGCGCCGGCAATGCAGGTATCACTGGCACGGAGTTTAGCTCTGAAAATATATAACATCACGGATTTATTCCATAACGAAGTTAGAAAGAAAATACATTAGGTTAGGTAGAGATATGACTAAGGCGCCATCTACACGGGCGAGAGTATCGCGGCGATAGTCACGCCGTGACATCACATTCAATAGAAAGTGTATGGGTGTAATCTCCACATGGCGAGAATTTGATGGCACAGCGAGACTATCGCTGCGATTCTCTCGCTCGTGGAGATGGCGACTAGGGCAGCGTCAACACGACGTATTTTCCATACAATCGAGTCTCGACGATAGAGCAGCGTATTTACCAAGCTGGACAAATGCTCAGAGTGAACTAATATGAGAAAAAATGTCACAATATGGCGCCGAGGACAATTCTATTTTGTCTAATATTATTATAACGGGTGTAAAAAGACAAGTCGAGGGTTACTTGTGCTTCCGTTCCGTTCCTTTGTGCGTTTTTCCTTTTTTTTTCACGAAAACAAGTTTTAAATGTTATAACTTAACTTAATATCCCCACTACTCCTGTACCGTTGCATGCACCCAAAAGCACAATTTTTGAGTGGGTTACAAATGCGCTGCCGTAAACAGCAATTTTTGAAATGAGCTGCCGTAAACAGCAATTTTTGTCATTAAAAGTGAAAGTAGTTTTCCAGCAATAATTTTTGCTGTATGATACTTAGGGCTGATTTTTCCATAGCCAGATAACTTTTATTCGAGGAATAATATTTACGTTTGACAGTTTTTGTATGAAATAACTGTCAAAATTTCAAAATTATTCCTTGAATAAAGTTGTCAGATGATTGAAAAATCAGCCCCTTTGATGTAACGAATGCGTAGATTGCAGCCATGTGGTGGTCTTTTTACACGCTGCATAGTAACATGAATATTTTATTCTGCTATATTAATAATAATGTATGTAACTATGACACTTACGGCTTCCCGTCGTAAAGCTTTTCATATAGGCAGGTGGACTTAAAGATCTTTCCGATATTCTAAAACAGAAATTCATAATTTAGTCAATTTTTTTTATATTACAAACGACGTGTTCTTAAGTGGAGCGAATCAACAAACGTAAGGTAACACGCTATCAGGCTAAGTGGAGCGATGATCTTCGCAGGATGACTGGTAGCAGCTGGATGAGAGTTGCCGAAAATTGAGTTGAATGGCGTGCAATAGGAGACGCCTATTAAGCTGAATACCAATATTTTACATGTAGCGACTGCCTATCTGACCTCCACAACCCAGTTACTGGGTAATACGATACCCCTTGGTAAGTCTGGTTTTTAGACTTTCGGGCTTCTGCTGCATGCTGATGATGATTGATATTACAAAAAGTTATTTAATGTCTTATTTTTAGAGGGATAAATTATACACTTACTTGGCAATTTCTGTGCATGAGTTAGCTGTAGAAGTACCAGAGGTGCTTGATTTTGTTTTAGTACTGCTTGAGTTCACTTTTGCGACTTGCTGGAATAAAAGTTATAAAATTAGAAAGAACACACTTTTGTTTACTTATTTGACGAAGGAAGGAATGGAGCGAAGCCTTGGGGCCCAATATTGGGAGACTACAGGCAAATATTATAATAATTCTAATTAGCCTGATGTCACGCCCAAGCCATTGAATAATGGCGTGCAAAGGGCGATGCTTAGGGAAGACCTATTTCCAACAATGAACCTACCTTAATTGCGCACACTTTCAATCAGTTTTGAACGAAATTCCTTATCCATTACTTCATAAATCTGAAAACACTCTTGTCTGCCCAATAACGTAAATAACGTTGTTGAACTGTCAAAATTAAAAGGCTTTTCTATCGATTGCGAATTTATAGGCTGAAATGATAATGAAAAAAGAAAACATGTATATTACCATATCTTTTTTAGGTGGTGAGACAGGCACCCATTCCGACGCCTTCTCTCTATGTTGAGAGCCCGAAGACACCGGGAACTGGAGTCTTAACTCTTCCTTATTAGCTACCGGCAAGGGATTTGTTTTTATGGGCAGTGGTGCTCCTCCCTGGAAAATAATAAAGGGTCACGTAAAGGTGATGGTGTCACGAAATGCTTGAAAAATGGATTACTAATTTGTAACTGGAAACACATACGAAAGAAAGCTAGTTAGTAAAGAAGCATGTAATACTCGTAAAATCACATACGCCATTACTGGCACCTAAAATATGTCAAAAAAACCTTATTGCAAATGCTGTTTTGTAGTGATTATGTTTGTGTTTGCGTCTGTAACCAGTCTACAGAAAACTGGTGAAAACTAAATGAATTGGCTGATTGGCAAATCTTCTTATCGTGTCGATGGCAATCTAAATGGACTCGGCCCAGAATTCGGCTTTGTGTTTGGCGCCACCACTTTCTGTAACGTGCAACTGACAGGACACGCAGGACATACCACCACACCACACACACACATACACACACATAAGACACACACACAACACACAAGTCCACATACATAAGTCTTACACACTACACATATTAAGTGTCCCATCCTTTGTGGAACAGCACCACATTTACACTTGCAAGGCGGAGTCGTCTAAGAAACGCCACAGGATTTCCTTGCTTCGGCCAACCTGGGTCCGGAGTCTGTTTTAAGACTTCCAGCTTACCCAAGGATGTTTTAGGTCGAATGGTTTAGTAAGAAAGCACTGTCTAGCATTGTCTTTTATTGGTAAATGAAAAGTTGAAAACATATTTAATATTGAGCAAATAATGTTGGTTAGTATTTGGAGCATAAAAAGTGTTAAATTCAGGATCACCATTCATAGATAAATAAAATAATTATAGTGTGATGCTCAACGGACAGTGCACTATTATTTCGTAATAATGTATTGTCGGTTCGACTGCCTATTGCATTATGACTCTCATAAATTTTTCCGGTTAATTGGCGTGATGGCTCGCGCGTTGATTAACGCTTCACTGCATTCGTTACATTTACGTAATTCAAAAATGTGAAGAAAGAGAGAAATATTTAACCTACACCAATACAGGGTGACAGGGACATCAACGCGCCAGCTTTTACCATGGATTCAGTACATGGTTCTGAACTCCCCTGCGTTGCAAGTTTTCGTAGGTTTTTTTTTATTTTTATTAACCACTTAGGTAATGGCACTTTACTCTGAAACAGCTGTTTTTTTTTATGTAACCCACAAAACATTTCTACACTAGGGTGTCTAGAACCATCATCTTCCTTCTCCCCTGTCAACCGTCACGCTATCATTCACTCCCTTCTCTTTCATATCATTCCTCACACAATCCATCCATCATTTCTTCGGCCTTCTTCTCCCTCTCCATCCATCAACATATTAATCATGTGTTGCATTCATGGTTTCAGTTTGCGCGTCGATGTCACGCCACCCCGTATTAAAATACAAAATGGAATCCTTTCCAACAGCGTCTCTCACGTCTGCGCCAAAAAATAACGGTACTAATTTCTGTGACTAGTTTGGAGGTTGGACTGGACTTTTTGCTTTTTTGTGATCTACATAAAATATGTTAAGGAAAACTCACCCTTATGTTCATAACAATAGGTGCTTTTTCTTTGACGAGGAAGGGATGGTGGAAAGCGAGTGTATCTTCGTTCTCGCTCATATCATCGTCGTTTGAAGAGACAGAAGACAGCTCACCAAGGGCCTCCTTCTTTGATAAATGTTTGCAGAAGTCTGTCAGCTCGTCTACTGATTTACCTGTGAAAATGATTTTCGTTTGATAAAGAAATCATGAGAAATTCTTATTAGAATTAAATTGCTGTAAGTATATTTTTTACCAAATATTTTTGTTAACTATCTCGGGTCTCAGGTTCCGGTCTTTTGAAAAGTGGACAAGGGGCTGAAGCCAACATGCAAAGGCCTCTTAGACAAATTTAAAAACAATGAGACACCAACCGACGATTATCCCTGTTTGCACTATGCAAGTGCTCCCAAGGTCAACCTCCGTTTGCTGCAGGACCATTGCAGAACATGGAACCAAAACATATTGGGCTATGGGTTTTATTATTATTAACTGACCTCCAGACTGTATGGCAGCCATGACTTGGTTCCTAGTATGAGGCGGTAGCGCGGCCGCTCCCGCGGGCACTGCTCCATTCTTAAGCATGTTGATAGCATTCCTTCTGGCGACTTCCAGCAGTCGCTTCTTCTCACTATCTGCGAGTTTCACGCCGGTTGGTGACCTTGAAAATTACGATAGTTGAAGTTAATCCTTATCATTCTGAGTCGACGCGTCAGAGTATGCTCTGGCACAATCAGGGCCATACGCAGCCCTTTCCAGGCCAGATTACGGTCACGAGCCATGAAATTCATATTAAATGTATGCAAGGATGCAACGAACGTTTTCCTGTTTCTGAGGAGGCTCTGAACTCTAATGACTCGGAGAACGAAAGGCCCTGGTATATGTGATTTATTACCGAATTTTATTAATTATTTTCTTTTTCTATTATTAAAATATACACATTGTACGAACTCAAAATTCCGAACAATACAATAGTCACTGCGAAAACTGATGATGATGACTATATTTTAATTTCCAATTTATTCGAAAAGAAAATATGGAAAAGATCGCAGCAGATTATTTAAATAGGAATAATCAATTTACGCAAAATTTAATTTAATAATGCAAAGTTTAAATAGCCTTATCTTGTGATTAAGTTATTGTTGTTCATGTGTGACTAAATAATTTAGTTAACACAATCATAATTCATATTTTAGTAAAGGTTGTGGAAAGCCATAGGATGCAAAAAAAAATATTAGGGAAGAGTTTCCAGGACCTAGCTGTGATTGTGGCACCATAATTCCATTGATACTAATTTTTCAAAAAATTTAATACTACTGAACCTAGGTCGAGGATTCCCTGTACGCAAAATACGCGCATTGACGTAAAGTTGCGGACACCAGCCCGTATTACCTATAACCTAGCTGGAGACCATATTGCTTCTTAGAATTAAATATGTAAATCAGACTAGTGGGTTCTAAAGTTATCAGTGCTCTAACCTAATATTCTAACTAGTTTACATTACATTTGGCAGGGGTGCTACACGCAAGCGGATCGTCACTTTCGATTCGTCACTATTTGTTGAACAACAAAGCCGACCTGTCGCAATTACTACACATATTCGGCTTTCATTCGGCTCGTGCCGATTTCAGATCGGCACGAGCCGAATGAAAGCCTTACTACTAATGCCTACTTCGTTAGGCATCTACTCTCGCTTAATCATTTTCAGATCAGTTTGGCACAATTCTAGGTAAGGCAAACAGTTTTTTTCCGAATATATTCGATTTTGCCGCCCGGCTGTGCCGAATCATGCCGACCCGAACATGAAATGTGTGTAGCAACCCACAGTAAATTTCCCACATACCTAGATCTTCTTCCTCTTCCTCCATGCCTGGGCGACAGACGTCTCAACCCCCGATGGCGCGACCGTGACCTTGACGACCTCCGTCTCGAGCGTGATCTTGACCTTCTCCGAGACCTCGAGGTCGACCTGTGACGTGTGCGGCTACTGTGACGCGTCTTAGAACTTGAGCGGTGGCGGTTCTTCCTTGAGGCTGATGTTGAGCGCCTGGATTTACTTCCTGACCTGTTAAATAAATGAGTTTTCATTTAGTTAACTTTTTTTTTCAAGTATGAAAGGTGCAGGGTGGTTTAAATGTAAGATGTATGACAGTACATACTTTCAACTAAAGGCTGATAACTTAACACAAACTTAACGTAGAGTAAAAAGAAAATGAATAGTAAAAGATAAAGTTATCTAATCTTTCTGGTAAAAAGCTTAAAAACAAAGTTAAAGACACTTGGGGATGTTTCAGGTAAATATTCCAGCTAATTCTGAATACTTTCGTCAGATATTTATTTATTCATTAGGCTCTTCAACAATGTAGTATGTATACTACTTATACCTCCATTACTTAAAGAAAAGCACAGCTTGCACTACAATATAATAAGAAACAAAAAATCCGGCCAAGTGCAAGTGGGACTCGCGCACCGAGGGTTCCGTACAATTACAATTTATGACGTATTAAAAAAAAACTACTTAAGTACTAGATCTCGTTCAAACCAATTTTCGGTGGAAGTTTACATGGTGATGTACATCATATATATTTTTTAGTTTTATTATTCTCTTATTTTAGAAGTTACGGGGGGGAAACATCGGTGAAATGCGCACACATTTCACCGATGTGTCTCTCGCGTAAACTATTCAGTTTAGAATAAAATTACATTACAAACCTGAATATCATTTTTGAAGACCTATCCATAGATACCCCACACGTATGGGTTTGATGAAAAAATGTTTTGAGTTTCAGTTCTAAGTATGGGGAACCCCCAAAATTTATTGTTTTTTTTCTATTTTTGTGTGAAAATCTTAATGCGGTTTACAGAATACATCTACTTACCAAGTTTCAACAGTATAGATCTTATAGTTTCGGAAAAAAGTGGCTGTGACATAGGGACGGACAGACAGACAGACATGACGAATCCATAAGGGTTCCGTTTTAGCCATTTGGCTAAGGAACCCTACAAATGAAGAGTAATTTATAATAACAATTATATAAAAATATAAATATACCTTTTGGGAGATTTGCTTCGTTCCTTTCGTGTTATTTTTATTGCGGTTTCAGTCTTTTTGCTCTTCTTTGCAGCAATTTTAGCATCCTCCAATAAGTCACTACTAAAATAATAACATAAATATTATTACTATTGTCATCATTTTCCTGCCCTTATCCCCATTTATTTGGGGTCAGCGCAGCATGTCTTTTTTATTCCATACTTCTCTATTAGCCGCCATCTTGACGGTAACCCCCTTTCTAACCATATCATAAATCACACAGTCTATCCATAATTTCTTTAGTCTTCCCATACTCTTATAGCCATTGACATTCATGCTCAAAACTTTCCTCACAATATTTTCGTCATTCCTCCATAACACATACCCATATCATGACAACCACTTTCGAACTTACTCTTATTACTATAGTAACATAGAAAAAGATGTACTCCCCAAATGGATTCAAACATAGGCAGTGTGCAGGATGATGACAATGAATCCCAAATTGTTAACTGAGGTCCTTTGTCCTAACAAACAAGGAATAGCATGGAAGGTATTTTTAATTGTTTATAAAAATGTATATCCAAGATTTTTTATTACTTTTATATTTATTTATTTTAACATAAAACAAGGCCAGTAACATTAGTTAAAGACAAGTTAAGTACAATAACAAGAAGTATACAACTAATAGATTGTCATATGCTCATGTCACAATACTCCAAACATACTAACAAGATCTACTTCCATTCATCCCTGAACACAACATAATCAGGTTTAGTGTCCAAGAGCGAGGGACAAGTTACATTTTAGAATATGATGACATTGTAAACATAACACAGCAGTATGGACTACCTATACTTGCACTGTTATGTATACAAAAGTTACGGAAAGATCAACATGATCAAAAATAAAGAGTCTCAACTTACATTTTCATTTCATCTTCAGCTTGTTTCTTGAGACCTCCAGGGTCCGAGGTTTTAGGGAAATCTGAGTTACACACAATCTCTTTCTCAGTACTACTGGAGGAGTCGGTATATTCACCTTCTTCATACTTCTCTGCTTTCTTTCTAGCCTCTTCTTCTGCCTGTTTTACAGTTTCCTCAAATACCGCACTGAATTTTAGATTCTTTATTTGAATTTTACCCTTAGATTTATCATTGTCTGTACTGTTTACATCCACTTTAGCTTCAACTTTTTTACTATCTAGTTTTTGCCTCAAGTCTATGGTCACAGTTTTACAGACTGGTGGCAAGGGAATTGGGTGTGGAGGTGATAAAGAGTTATCCACTGGTTTCACAGTCACTACCTTTTTTGTTTCTTTTTCCTTTTCAACCTTAACCTCTTTCTCTTTGGCTTTCGCATTTTCCAATTTTTTTTCTTTCTCATTTTTTACTTTCGCATGGTCATTTACAGGTTTAACTCGAACAGGCGTCAACGGGTACGGGTATGAAGGCGACCGGCCCTCTCTAGAACGCTTTTTGGTCTTAGTTTTTTTTCGTTTCTTTCGTTTGTATTCGCTACCCTGCGAGCTGACACTGCTAGTGCTCCGGCTACGTTTCTTCTTTTCTTTCTTATGTTTTTTCTTACTTTTCTTAGATTTCTTTGAAATAACTTCGTCTATTTTAGGAGGATCCGCGTTAAAAGCACCGAATAGTTCTGAAAGAATCTCACTTGACGACTTTTTGGAATCATCTTTTTTACGTTCGGGAGTCGTCTTCTCCCTTTTGATTAATTGTTCAATTTTATCTATTAAGCTCGTCATTGCAATAACTAATTGGACTTAACCGTTTTCAGTCATAACAAAATTCACAAGACAATATTTAGCAAACACAAAATCAAACATTTGTCGCCATGATGCAAAATTTTAATGATTTTGACATTTCTTTATTTTTATTTGACAGTCAGCAGGGTTACCAACTAGCAATATATTAATCAAATACTTAATGTTTTTACTCTGGCAACTAATACCAGAAAGGTCGGAAAGTTTATGCGAAAAATTTCGGTAAAATCCTTAGTAAAATCACTCCCTCCGGTTAGATATTTTTTTATAGTACAGACGCCAGCACATCAACCTACTACAATCTGTCAAATTTCTTTAATAGATTTTCAACTTTATCTCTGAAGCGTTAAGGTTCAAGGTTGATTGGGAAAATTTGACAGTTTCGGGTAGCTTGACCTGCTGGCGTCCGTACATACTAATACAATTATCGGTACTTACTCCAAACATAAGTTTCACTAGGGTGCTTGATGTCCACAGAAACATCGTTGTGAAAAAATAATACAAACCTGCCTGTTGAGCTTTTTTTTTTTTTGAGGATGGGAAATCATCAAATGACCCCTCCCGCTCGGGTGGAGCGGAAGGGAGTGTCAGACTCTTACTGACTAAAACCCACCCGTGTTCCTTCCTTAGCCCTTTCTGTTCCAGGGCAGCGGTAACCCTTTCGGACGATCCCGCTACCCTGGCAGGCTTCGGCCCTATCGGGCCCCGTCATCTGCTGACATCTCTTTGAGGCGCGCGTGAAACACAACGCGCCGTCCGGCACGGGCCTGGTCCTGATCGGACGGTGAGCTACCCATTACTCTCCACCCGCGCGGTGGCCGGGAGTTGTCACGTGCCTCCCGACGCCCGGAGCGTCTCTGGCGGTGGCTGAGGCGTGAGGTTCTTTCCCTCAGCCTTCCCGCCACCTCCTTCGCTAGCATGACTGCTTCGCAGGAGGTGACTGCCTCCCACTCCCTCTCGCCCCAGACCATGGCTTGAACCAGGGCCGGGAGCGAGAGGTCGCCGCCGTTGCCGATCGCCTCTACGAGGACACGGTGGGGCTCCGCCCAAGCGGGGCCGACCTCCACAGTATGCTCCACCGTGTCCTCTGGGCGATCCTCGCAGTGGTGACACCCGGGCGTCTCCTCCCGCCTGATGATGTGCAGGAACCTCCCGAAACATCCGTGTCCAGAGAGGACCTGCGTCAGGGTAGGTGAGAACGCCCTGACGCCTCTCTAGCCACTCCTCAAAGAGGGGTCTTATCGCCACTATCGTGGCGCCTCGCCCGAGATCGTGCGGTAGCCCCGGATCAGCCTTATGGCTACCACCTTTTGGGGCGCGTTCAGATAGTGCGCGGCTCGAAGCCGCAGTGAACGCGCCCACACTGGGGCCCCAGGGCCATGGACCGCACGACCCCCGCGTAAAGCCTCCGGCAGGAGGCGTTTGGCCCCCTCAGGTTGGGCAGGAGCCGCTTTAAGGCGGTCCCGGCCCGTTTCAGTTTGAGTTTGGGGGCCAAACGTCGGAAGTGTTCGACGAAGTTCCACCGGCTGTCGAGGACGAGACCCAGGTACTTCATCGTTGCCTTGACGCCGATGTGAACCCCTCCTACCATCAGTTGCGATCCCGAAGGTGGCCCGTACCGGGGCCCATGAACGGACATGGCCTCGGACTTGTGCAATGCCACCTCGAGATGCCTGTTGAGCTTAAGTATGCAAAATAATAATTATAGTTACTATTCTGATTTAGCAGTAGGCATGTAAATTTAAAGGTCGTGTTCACGCCAAAACTGCGAGCGAGCGTTATGCAGTTTACTGCTTTTGTGTCAAACATGCTCAACGTTTACATTGAATGGACAATACTGACTATGCGGCTGGTGTGTACGCAGCGTCCCGTCATAAAGGCCCTTCCTTCCTGTCTATACATTCTACATCCGACGAAACATAGCTTTGACGGCCTATAGATGGCAGGCAGGATCACCCTCGAACATTGGCCACAATTTTACAAATAATGGTTATTATTGCACGACACGAGGTTGGCTATCAGGGGGTGTCACCGAAAATGGTTGTAAGATTTTGCTAACCAGACCTGCTGTGTCCAGCCGTAGATTACTACAGGACAAGACAAGTGTTACGGAGAAAGTAAGAAATAGTGATTGTAGGTATAAACACCGCTCCATCCGCTGTTCTAGTACTATCTATCAACATACATTTGTATGTTACTCCCTAGTTACCCTGCTGGCAAAGATTTCTTTGTCAGCCAGTTAAGTGGGTAACTAGGGAGTTACCTGAACGGTCTCTATACTCATCCGCGCATCTCTATGAAGATCCCTTGATGTAGATCTTATCTAGGATTACTTGGCAGACAGATAGGTGCATAGCTGGGCACCGTTTTAAATCAAATACGAGTAAGTAGTTAGCTTCGTTTATTGCTAATCCGTTACTAACAAGTTAACGTTAACTCATGATATGAGAAATTGCATTATAATAAATGTCGGTCGTTGCGTTAGTTATTTACAAAATAACAATTTATTATTTAAAAAAAATATTTTCAATTTTGTTATTTAAAAAATGTTGGTATGCCTAAACTTCAATGGCCCATGGAAGTTTAGGCAGAACATGAAAAATTAATAAAAGAAGGATGTATCATTAGCGTTTGTAATCATGATTAAATAGGTACCTATTTAAAGATGGATAGAGCGGTGTTATCGCGGTGCGACGTGGTCGGCGCGACGTGGTCGGCGCTTTTGGAAAATAGTACTTATAATAGGTATTTAATTATAATAATAATAATAATATCCCTGGACATTTCACACAGCACCATTTGTCCCAAGCTAAGCAACCTAATGCTTGTGTTATGGTAACAAGATGGCTGATAAACTACTTATATACAATTTTTTTTTTGTAAATACATACATATTATAGATCAAAATCAAAAAAATCTAAATCAAAAGTCATTTATTCAAATTAGGCTGAGAATCAGCACTTTTTGAACGTCAAAATTACAAAAGACAGTCCCCCAAAAACGCCCGCCCTTCACCACTTCCTAGTGCTATCGCTGGGAAGAAGAAGTGGCGCAACAAACTCCCCAGCAGCACAGCTGTCTGTTCAATTTAAAAAAAATACTTGCTTCTATACAATACTAGGTGCTTATGTTCGGTAATTAACATTACAAAGCCAGAACATAAAATTTAATTATTTGCCATAATATGTCAGCTAGCCACGCCAATATACCAACAAATATAATAAAAACTATACGTACTCTAGCTAAAAAATAATTAATTAAAATGTAAATAAAAAAACTTACTAGCCAAATAAAAGCCTCCAGGCATAAAGGGCGTGACAGCTTACACATTTATGCATTGCTGGGTTCTAAGACCTGGCAGTAAGCTAATTCTGGAGAAGGAACATAAACATTGTCTTGCGTTAAACTAGGGTGACCAACTATTCTTATCGTCTAAGTAGTCGTTGATGGAATAGTATGCCTTTGAACAAAGGTTGGATTTTAGATAGAAAAACACCCAGACTCGGAACAAATACATGTAGGTCATACAAATATTTGTTCCGTGCGGGAATCGAACCCGCGACACGCAGCGCAGCAGTCAATCGCTTAACCACTGCGCCAACCGTGCCGTGAATTATGTAACCATTAACGGACTTATGGAAAGTCTTATGCCCAGCTTTGGATATGGTCACAGTGTGTTGGTGTTGTGTGTGGTTGGGGCCTATTTGCCACCCTCGTGACATTTAGACCCTTAGCAACGGCATTGTGCCTACGATTCCTACAGAAATAGAATCGGTTAAACCTCATTATTTTAAGGAACCAGTCGATAAATGATGTAAATGGTACCTAACATAATAGTTGCAATATTCTATTTTTCTTTATATGGCATTCAAGTAGGTACAGGTAGTACTGGTACCTACGTACAGTCACGAGCATAAGTATGTATACACTCGGCTTTATTCGAAAGAGATTTACTCCTTTATTTTTTAATGAAATTTTATGTTGTTACGAACATAACATTTTAGAACCCATAGGTTTATGAAATGTGTCGGTTTTCAAAGTTGCATTCGTTATTTCACGACAAAATCGCAATTGAAAGTTGCCAAGTGTTGACATATTGGTGCTCGTGACAGTACACTATTAGGTGAATAATAGACTAAAACGCGCCACGCGACGAGGCTCAATTAGCGCGCTCCCGCGCGCCTGCTTTTTTACATACAAATTCAATAAAAACGCGGGGCATTTGGCTCCGTTTCCCGCGCCCAGCCGCGTGGCGCGTTGTAGTGTATGATCCGCCATAGGTAAATTACTAAAAGGGGTGGGGGGAAGGTGACAAAATAAAAAAAATCGTGTACGGTTTAGTTTTTATTGTTTTCTCAATACCTTTGCAAGGTCGGTAAGTGATGAACTGATAAACAATACAGAATGGATACTACATTCTTTATAATTTTCTGTACGATTGAAATACACTGCGATTTTCATGTCAACTGCAGCATAGGACGGAAAACTTGTCCTTTTAGTTTAGGTATATTTTATTTAGGTACATATGTAAGTAGGTAAGGGAGTGTTCAGAGAAAATGTCTTACAATTAATAATTTCAAGAAATCTCGATCTACTTATTCGACATGTACCTACATGTTAGTAGGAAAGCTTGTAGCATGATTGCATGGTATGAGTGTACATTTTCAGATAAACAGTTGAACATTTTACAATCGACTGTTACATACCATCTGTTTATAAGAAAAATATCGTAGATGATATAAAATAATGCATAGTAGGTAATATCAAATTCTTTAACCTATCATCCAGTTTGAATAACTTTTACACAAACAAAGACAAGCACAATTCTTTAATAAATAATCATTACAATAAAATGCAAGAACAATAAATACACAATCAATAATTTGGCAATCAATTTCAGAATTTAATAATCGGAAGCTCCAATTATTGAGCAATACTTAACTTTACAATTTCAGGCCTTTGCCAATCATTTTTATTAAATCAGCAGTGCTACATTAGAAAGGAAAAGGATACAATTACATTTTCTGACCAGTGTAACTATACAGTAAAATAAATGGGGATTAGGTATATTTATATATTATTTATTAATAACGAGTACCTACTTTTTACATACCCGCTTTTGTCTTAAGAGTTGTTCATCATACTTATTATAATGTCTTAGGAAGACAGAGAATAAATACTACAAATTGGCCAAAATAATAAAAAAATATTCAAAAAGCAATAAATATTATCATATCACACAATAATATCCGTAATTAGTACTTAATAAATCGATGATTAACTTAATAATTCTAATTAATATTCAGGTATACATAAGAATAGCAAATGTTTTTCATTAGATACGTCGATACAATCGTAAAATACATTCCCGTATTAAAATACCTACCTATCTACGTTTTCGTATCAAATTTTTAATGATTTTCCATGTAAGTACTTGATTCATAAAAAACTTGTTTGCTATAAAAACTAATAATAACTAACTGAAAACTAGTCACAGTTTATTTTACTCTACATTTATGAAAATATCTAGACAACAAGTTTATTTATTGTTTATGATTATTTTGCAATCACATTTTTTTTAACTTAAATTATAAATTCAAATAATTGTCATTTCCTTCCATTACCTTTACAGTTCCGCTTGTTCATTTACCTTATGAAATAAAAATGTTTTTAACGTTTTTTTTTTAATTTTTATCATATTTTTAATATTCGTCGCGTTTGTCATTTAAAAGGTGCTTGATTAAATTTTTCGAATTGTGCAAACTGGGTGCAACGTCGGCAACCTTTCTTTCTCATGTACTTTTATACATTTTCAAGTACGTCAATGTTAAACGCTAACATTTTTTTATCACACAGATCATAACGGGTCCCAAAAATTTTATAAACCATGAGACAGAACAGTTTCCGCTCGATTAACGAGTGGTAATGAAGCGTTCGCCTAAATGAGTAGAGTAACCAGCTTCATAAGTATTAGAGCCCCGATACACTAACGTCACATGGTATTTGATTCACCGATACCCATACTATACTAAATACAATATAATACAAGGAATGTTGAAGTGAGTGAGTGTGTGTTAATGTCGCAAACTTTAGCTAAGGCAACATCCGAATGATCTAATCGGCATATTGCGGTAGGAGAACCAAAATAGTAGTTAGAGCATGATAGCATTCAGTTTTATTTAGTTTTATTGTCTGCACTCCAATAGTATCAGCGAAACAGATGCCGTCTAATGACGAAGCCTACTGATCTGATCATTCAATGTCAGGGATCCAAATAATGGTGAACGCTAGTATTGTTGAGATCAGTAACTAGGCTAGCGCCAGAGAACGCAGCAAACGGCTACATCTCTCGAATCTGACTGGAAGCGTGATGAGGCATCAGCTATATACGTATCAAAATGTAGGCTGACTTGTATGTAACGCCCAACAAGAAAGCCATTCGTTGTCAATATCAAGAAGTAGATACTAGGAGATTAAAAACGCTAACGGCGGAAAAATATCGCAGAGGCCCTATGTATAGAAGTCTACGAGCGCTTGCACACAGCACCGGGTCTGCACTGGTCACCAGAATCCCTCCAGTCTGGTTGTCTGTCCGGGGCACGCGCGGCTGACCTCTGCCTGTACAAGCGCCACAACGGAGCTAACACCTGTCGTATCGACTCGGGTCGGACCGAGAGCACTAGCCGCCCCATCTTAAAGCTACTACTAAAATTTTCTAGGCGATCAAAGATCGCAAGCTAAATTGATTTTATTCAAAAGTCTTAAAAAAATAAAATCTGCTAGTGATCAACTTTAACGCGTTAGCGGGGACGCAAAACGGCGCGCACCGTTCGGAAACGTTTCTCGAAGCCGAGCTTCATGTACAGAGATCGGGACGCGTCATTTTCCGGACGAATGACGACGAAGGGTTTGTAGCCACGGGCGGCGACTTCCTTGGTGAGACGGCGGGCCAAGTAGATCCCGTAGCCTTTCCTGCGGAATTCGGGCCTAGTTTGCATGGAGAACATGGCTCCGTAGTAGGACTGGACCATCCAGGCGGCTAGCTTCCCTTCGACGAAGATACCGTAGGCGGGCAGTTCGGCGACCAGCTTTTCGAATACTTCGCAGCATTCTATGTCGCTCGCCGGATACAGGTCGTGAACTGCCTTCATGTGCTCTGGCTGCAAGCGAACTAACTCCACGTCCGATGGCAATCTGCAATCATATTTTAATCCATGTTTAGATTTTTTTAAACAAATGTTTCCAATGAGCATCAGACGTCCTTTAGGCAAGAATGATCGAGCTGGTAAATTTTTAAAACGTCAGGATCAAAATGTTTAAAGTGTTTAAAAGGATGTTAAATTATTTGAAGTTCAACCAAGTTTTGTTTCTGGATAAGTCTATGTTGTCTTATAGATTTCCAAACACGCTCCCAAAACGTTTGCTTACCCCTCAGTACTGTCGTCTTGTGGTGGGTTATCACAGGCGTATACGTCGCCAGTAATCTTGTCGTGCGCCTCATAGTGCCTCTCGAAGCGGTTCACGATGGCCTCGTGAGTGAAGTTCAGGTACAATGGCTGGGTCAGGTCTAGCAGGATCTCCTCTGATGTCAGAAGATCCACCAACTCTGCGCGCTCCGAAGGACAAAACACTGTTACGCTTTCGTAAGTTGTTTTGTTCGGCTGAAATGATAATGAAACAAATGAATGTCACACTAATTAGACAGAGGACGGGATTTCTGTCACATTTTGCTAATCGGACAGTCATTAGATTAGCAAACTGTGACATAATTCCTGTATTAATACTGGAATGATTTCCCAATGTCACATCACTGAATACTCCATTTATAGACATTTGTAATACCATGGTTTATCTAACATAGTGACAGATTAATTTACGTTTTATTTAACTGAAATTCAAGTGAAAGGGCAAGTTATATAGAATGCCTGTTTCCCATCAGTACTACGTATATAAACCCTACATATCTAAACCACAAACCTTTGTTCGCAGTTTACATGATGAACATAAGTTTCTGGGCCACATCCCGTCCTAATACACGAATGACACCCGTATCTAAAAGCCCCTCTACATCATTTAGGTCATCGAGGTAATTAGATAACTAGGTCGCATTGGATTACTGAAAGCTCCTGAATTGAATAGCGGCACGTTTCAGTATCTGCTCCTGACGTTCGTTCCCATGATGTGTCTACCCTATTCACAGACAGTACACGACTCATCGTTTATCCGACAGATTTATTATCGATTAAGGTAGTCTAAACGAATTGGTTGATTTGAAAATACAGATTTTATTAAAAGTAGTCAGAAATAATTTGATATTGGTACGAGAGAGACTACGAAGCGCTACGACGCGTTTTAAGATTAGCGTATTCACACAAATTGCGTAAAACACTGTCAATCTCAATCTGAATCATTTTGAAGGATATTGCTAATCCATTGCTTCATATGTTCAAAAAGTTTGTCTGCTCAAGAACGTATATAACGCAATGAATGTTGTTGAACTGTCCCAAAATGAAAGCCATTTGATAGTAGGTATGTTACGCAATTATCCCGCAGGATCAATAAAGAAACGAAGCATTGGAAGCAATCTGTCTGTACCTACATAATTAACTTTCAAAATGAAATCTGAAAAACAAGTAGACACATTGACGCAATGTATCTAAAATATTCCTTGGTACAAGTAATAAATATAAAAAGTGACTGCGCAGTTGTCAGGTGAATTTGGGAAAATTCGGCGCACAAAGAACCTTCATTTTACGACGTCTTGTCTGGCCGGTGAGGCAATCAAACGCGTATTGTGGCTAAAATTAGAACAGTCTCGAAAAGGTCAGGATCTAGCTCAGATCCGAGGTACTTTTGACCTATAGGTAACCAAAAAGGTGGCGAACATAACAAATTTAAGATATCATTTATTCACGTGGCAATGCTGTCAGTCGATTCTGGATGACAGCGATTAGGACGAGTACTTTCACGCCTAAGTGTCCTTTGGTTTTTGTATAGTTAGTCATTTAATTTAGTACCTCATTATTCACTTACCTACACATATAAGCATTAGCTTTCATCTGCGGATATAGAACGCCGACTAATACCGGTGTTAATGGGGTGGAAAGATAAGAAATAACATTTTTCACTTTCATTTCCTTCGCTTATCTTCGGGGCGTAGGACGGAAAGCTACTAAGGTCTTACTCAAAGTTATCGACTTTTCCAAGACAAGTCCAAAACCAAAACTTTCTCCAGCCGTATGAAAAATGTTTCGATAGGTTCTTGCACAGTTTCTTGATGAGAGAATGATGTAGGTTATCAATTAAAAGTACATAACATCATGGACAGGCAGTGTTGTATATACAGGGTGGCAGGGACATCGACGCGCAAACTGTAACCATGGATTCAGCACATGAGTTTAGACCCCATAGCGTAGAAATTTTTCGTCGGTTATAAAAAAAAAAAAAATTAATTTTAAAAATTTCGACTCTATGGGTTCTAAACTCATGTGCTGAATCCATGGTTACAGTTTGCGCGTCGATGTCCCTGCCACCCTGTATAGTGCAATTGTAATTATTGTGATTAAAACTGAATAAAGTGTCACACAATCTACGTATCATATCATAATAGTTTCAGGTCCCGTGGGTCATCATTAGTAGACAAGGCGTGACTACAGGTTTCAAATTACATTTTCTATGAAGACCCCAGCTACAGAGTGATATGAACATACCTACACAACGAGTTCGCGTTAAGTGCAGGTAGGAAATGTAACATGGAAAACGTTTCCCCGATTCATTGTTGTTGTTTTATGGATCTGTACTTACCTACTTTAATTGCTGCCTGCTCTGCTCACTCTACTCGAGCATCAAAAATAAAATACAGAGTGGCAAGGACGTATACGTTGATGTCCCTGCCACCCTGTATAGCTAGTGATGGTGTCAGAGTCAAATAAAGCCTCTTTAAAATAAAAATACTGATCTTAGAGACCAAGATTTTGTTGTCCAGATTTGTAAAATAGTAAAATTACTTCTTCATAAGTTTTATCGATTACATCGTACTAATTTCTACGATGTAATCATGATACAATATTTTTTTTTTTTAATAAGTAAACTAAACACTATCAAAGATATCAGATGGTCCGCGAAGATGAGTTGAGATGAGTGTTTAGAATTCAGTCTAGATAGACTTCGAGGATTATCTTCTGCACCAGACTACTTTATATAATTAAGAGGGTATTAAGAGAGGCACATAAGCCGGGCTGTCGGCCCCGAAGACTTTATGAAATAGGCGTTTGTTTAACGAAGGGTATATGTATAGTTGGTAAGATATTTAAGTAAAAAATCGATATGGTGTGAAACACTGATTTAATTTGATAGCACTAGGAAGTGGTGAAGGGCGGGCGTTTTTGGGGGACTGTCTTTTGTAATTTTGATGTTCGAATAGTGCTGAATCTCAGCCTAATTTGAATAAATGACTTTTGATTTTGATTAATGACGTAAAAACAGCACGTATGCAGCGAATGAATCATGTACGAAAGTTCTGAATAATCTGGCACCTCTAAAAATGAGACTGTTGGACCATGGAATTAGCAAGTACTATACAGTACCTACAACGTATAATTTATAGGTATTAGCCCTATAAGGATAATTTGTTGAACCTACATATTTCTTTTAAATCTGCCAAAGTTACTGAATTATGTCTGACATTTAGATGCGATACGCTAATGACCATTAGATACGATGAAATTAAAAACAATCGGAGAAATATTATTCATGATTCGAATAAATTATCTTACCAGAAAGTTTTCGTTATCATTCAAAACTTTTATCACGAAAAAGCCGAGCAACTTTTCATCTCTTATCTGGTTTATTTTAGAACTTTGGATGAGAAATACTTATTTTGACGTAATCTCAACTTTCTTTTAACATAACCTAACGTATCGACATGGAAATTAGGCTCCGAGAACCGTCTAAAGGCACTGAGGATGAAAATTAAGCTCCTATATTTAGGCGACTTCAGCATCCTCTATTTTACCAGACTTCTTAAATATGAATACACTGTAAAATCTACCAATCGGCTAACTGATTTATCGCTCGGAGAAGCTTAATTAGGATTTAAGTAACCTGATTGAGTGATGTTACTTTGCCAACGTTTTATTTAGCTGGCGTTTTGTGCATTTGTAAGGGAACCTGACATTTGCTAGGCCAAGAAACACTTGTGGTGAGGAGCTCTCGTGGCCGCTTACGTCACAAGTTATGTTATGTAGGGAAAGTTGGAAACGATGCCAACTTAAATGTCGTTGCTAAGGAGAGCTATAATAACGAAGGATATTGGTTTTTAGTCCCAATTTGCGTGGGTTTTAGCAAATTGTAATTGTGGGGAAAAGTCGTTACGGTCACAATTTCTGTGGCATTGTTGTCGAAATTAGTCAATTTGTTGCGCAGGAGAGTGAGGCAATTTATTTACTTGAATTTCAGTTTATTAAGTCGTTCACGTTTCTTGTCGGGATTTCGACAAGCTCTGAAATACTTATCATGACCACACTAAGCCCATGCAAAATTCTGAATTTTAGTTAAAAGTCGATCAGACTTGCAGTCTTTCTGACTTCCAAAAAAAATCTTCAACTCTTAAAACTTTTGTCTCACCGTAAACTTGGAACTTGAAACTACTTCTGAAAACAAAAGAAAACTATTTTTCCTTGAGCCATATTTCCTCTTCCCAATCCCTCTAGACACAGTGCATAGTTAAATAATGCAGTAGCACAGCGAGCTGCAAACACCGGTGACATAGCTCGTTAGCTCGCTGTGAAGGCAATCCCTAAGGCAGAAGATACGTTTAGAATGCCCACTGCATACAGATCTAAAAATGTGCTAAGACGGCAAACCAAGAAAAAGCGACCAAGTGCGAGTCGTATACTCGCACTCGATGAGTTCTGACCGTATATTTTCTAAAAACGTTTCTTGTATGGGGATTCCCCTTAATTAAAAAAAATATTATCAGTCTGTGCCCGCGACTTCGTCCGTCACGTTGCGTCGCCTTTTTGCACTATTACCTACTTCGTTTTAGCACAGCGGTCTTTCCGACTTTTATACCTATAGCCTTTCTCAAGAATTGGGCTATCAAATGATACGACAGGTAGTTTTAGAGATTAGCGCGGCAAACAAACTCTTCCCGTCTTATTACAAAACGAAACCTAATTTTAGTTCTAGCCTTAACTATTGAGCCAGTAATTGTATTTCGAACTTTATTTCGATTTAGGCAAAGTTCTTAATACTAAAATGACAACTTAGCACCGAACTAAGCTGTCATTTTTGTATAAAGAACTGCATTTCTCTATCAGTTGGGTACTTAATTCAATAAGGTCAGTGGTTTTAAACCTGATCGAAAGAAAAACCTTGTTTTGTAATAAGGGGGTTCAGGTTTATTATTAGTATGGATAGATAAAGATTTGTTGTTATAGAGGCCATAGTAATACACACTCTGTGAAAATTTCAAAAGATACCGCTCTGTGACAGACGGCAGGACGGACGGTAATGAGGTAAAAGATAGAAAAGCAAAGTCATAACTTAATTACTTTTAGAGGCGTGATACGCAGTTTTGCTGACGACGTCTCTTCGCTCGTCAAGTAATAAAGTAGTGAACGTTGGGCAGTGATCTGGAAACATGTAGGCCCCGAAAAACACGCAAGCACTGAGCTGATAACGTTTCGTATTAACATCAACCTAATTAATTTTTGGTTTGAGTTTTTTACCACCTTTTGGTAAGTGGTTACTTTTGGTATATGGTAGAGGGGATCGAGGCTAAATAATAACAGCCGCACGTGTCGATCGAGCGGTTAAGCTACATTTGCCGCGGTTGGTTCGGGGATGGGTGACCATCCATTGCATATCGAGGCCGTTGGTCCCGGCTGTCGTTCGTAGATATTTGACAGTCACTTCGGGTGGTCAGAAGCCAAAAAGTCTGACAACCAGTCTTGCCAAGGGGTATCGTTGTAACCAGTTACTTGGGTAGTGGAGGTCAGATAGGCAGTCGCTCCATGTAAAATACTGGTATGCAGCTGAATCTGATTAGATTGGAAGTCGACCTCAACATAGTTGGGAAAAGACTAGTGCCCATGTAAGTTTATGTGAAATAAAATATTTTGATTTTGAATGGATGGTCACCCATCCTCGAACCGACCTTCAATCGGCCTATACTGCTGTTGTCACTTAGCCACGAGCCCCTTTGTTTTACCTACAGCAACTACTTTTATATTATTTTGTCATGCGGAAGATCATAATAGCGTGTTCGTCGAAGTGAGCCTTTATACTTTCTTATGTAGTGTGAGTAAGCAAACTCGCAAACGTCACGTTCCAAACTCATTTCCTGAGCCCGTTTTATGGATTAAAATACCAACAACCCTTAACCTTTATGTTAAGTAATGACATTCTCGTTTATATAGGCTTCTAATGTTTGGGCAAAATAATGTAGCACTCTGATTTTATGAGTAACACGTTCTATAAGTTTCGTGTTACGAGTACCGTGACCGTGCCTCGGAAAGCACGTGAAGCCGTTTGTCCTAGGCCTGAACTCTCCCCGGTCGTGTCCGATTGCCGTCCCATCAGACTATGAGAGTAAAGGAACAGTGAGTGCACCTGTGTTTACGCACACACTTGTGCACTATAATATCTCCTGCGTACCTGGCTAATCTCCGTTGAGATTGGCCACCGTGACCGAAATCGGTCGGGATTCTTAAGCTTCATGTTTCTTGGGATGAAGGTTTTAATATCGATGCAATAAAAAAATGGAAAACTAGTTTCGGAATTAAAAATCTAATACTAAAAAGATCGAAGTACGCTGTTATGTAGCATGGTTTCGAGCCGATTTTGAAATAGAGGTCATAAATCATAGACCGAATTCATTGATTGATGGGAGGTTTTTCGTGCCAAAGATCTTTTTTCAAACTTTTTATGTGTTTTCAACGGCAAAAATATATATAGAAGCGAGGCAGGTACAACAAACAACAACGACAAGAACAATAATATACAACTAACTATACAATTTTAGTGTAATTAAAATAACCGAAAACCTTCTTAGAAGTGGTTGTCTTATAATTATGAACAACTTTTACTATGGGAACAACCCTGAAATCGGGAAAAAATCATAATTCAACTATTTCAATTACCTATAGGTTAAGACCTTGTATAGTTACCTAACCATTTTGTATATTAACATGTCCTATCTAAGAGAACCGGGTGACTTTGTAACTCAGGACCCTCCTATCTCAGGCACCTTTCTATATTAACGACTAGCTGCGCCCCGCAGTTTCGCCCGCATAAGTTTCGATCCCGTGGGAATATCGGAATATAAAGTATCCTATGTGTTATTCCTGGTTATAAACTATCTGTGTGCCAAATTTCATCCAAATCCGTTCATTACTTTTTACGTGAAAGAGTAACAAACATCCATCCATCCATCCATCCTTACAAACTTTCGCATTTAGTAGGATTGTGCAATCTATTAATGGAATAAAGACGCACCCTTACACAGACATACATCACACAAAAATTACACATACGTAACACGTACCATACTATACCATACCTGAAATCATCTACCTCTCTAATCTCCACACTGGAATTCGTACCCTGAGCCCGAAGATACAGACTAACTGTCTAGTTTGGGGCTCACTGGCAAATAATATTATTGTAATCTAGCTGTAGGTAGTACTTTAAGCTGCTTATGTCGTCTCAACTAGCTAAGTATTAACCTGTGAACATGCTTACTGTATTACCTAGACAGTTTCTATCTATCTATTATCTATCTTATCCTTACAAACTTAGCGTCTAAATTTGTTTCTAGGTAGTACCTACCTGCATATATTAGATAAGTATATTTTCCGAACTTACTACCCATATATAAGCCATCAAAGGCTTCTGTGGTTTTTAATATATAAAAATTCTAAACTCTGCGATATACATTTTGAACAATATTAAAAAGTAAAATATTTTCTATTTCTACTTTTTCTATTAATCATTGCCTGTAATATGATGTTCATATAAATAAAGATTTATGATTATGATTACATAGGTACCTTATTATATAAAGTGCTTCTATATATTATCATCATCAAAAATAAAAATCCTAAAATGTAAGCGCAAGATTACGTAAATTGATATTTCTCGAGCAGCAGAGAAACAAGGCGCTCTACCGTTTCAGTACCCATTTCAATTTTAATCTCGAAGCAAGTAGTTGCTGAGGCACAAAAGGTTACTTTTGAATAATTTAATGTAGGCCTATGACGGAAAATAGACGAGAGTAGTTTCAGTTTCCAATTTTAGTTTCTCTTTGCAAAGAAAAACGAATCTTTTTAAGGTATTATTAGGTACCTACGACCGCGCCTTGCTAAATTGTGGACGGTGTTTTGGAAATTACAGATTTTGAAAGTGAATGCTCTGGGTAGGTTTATAACTATCTGGCGGTTTTGAGTATTTTATTATGGCCTACGCAATTGTCCTGCAGATCTGGTAGCGTCGTGTGACGGGTCGTTGAGCTCACTAAAGTAGGGTTCCGCTACACGATGACTGATGCATGTCGTCCGTTAGGACATGTCAACTTAAAGCTGCAATTGCTCTTTCTTCAAAAGGCCTTTCCATACATGGCCCTGCATTGTTAGACTCACATAAAATCATAATGATTTCAATATCCTAATAATCCTAATGGTTTGAAATGATTTCAAAAGAGACCTCTGAGTTTGTTTCGGCATTTCTTTTCAGAGATCAGTCAGCTAGGAAATGCCGGCACCATCTAGTTTTAAAATATTGACCAACAGAATATTGACGTGTTAAAGGGTCATTTTTTATTTATCTATTTTTTGCTATAATGCCTTAAACGTACTTTTCTTTATTTTCTTTCTTTCACGTTGACTGCCAGACAACAGACACAATAGAAAATCTATTGTTGGCGGTCACCGGTGACCGCGGTGGCAGTCAATGCCTTAAAAATCTATTTACAGAAGAAAAAAAAACATTTCATTTCATACCAACTTATAAATTCTCTTTCTATACCAATTTGAAAATGGGACTGAATTTATGAAACGGGTTTCATTTTCTGTCAACCTGTAATCTGCTTTGCTTAATCTTCTTATTTTGCTTTTTTTAGATAAGTAGGTACTAGCGGCGCCCCGCGGTTTAACCCGCATAAGTCTCGATCCCGTGGGAATAATGTTGCATGATTTATTTTCTGTCAATCATATTTTTTAAAACTAGATGACATCGGCGTTATAAATATCGGGATAAAAATATACGAGTATATCCTATGTGTTAATCCTGGTTATAAACTATCCGTATACGAAATTTCATTCAAATCCGTTCAGTAGTTTTTGCGTGAAAGAGTAATAAACATCCATCCATCCATCCTTACGAACTTTCGCGTTTATAATATTAGTAGGATATGCTTAATATATGTATTTATTGTAGAGATATCTAAATGTTACAGTACAGACTACCTGCAGTACTGTCTGTCCCTGTCCCTTTAAATCCAACCAAAGGTTGTCTTTGAATGATCGCTTTGAATGATCGCTTTTAGCGATAAGACCCACTGTGTCACCCTATGTAAAATGTCTACATTTATATCTGTAATTCGTATGTATAACGTAGATAAAAAAGAATATTCTGCCCCTAAACACGATTTAGGTAGTCTATAAGTCTGTATGTAGGTTTCTTGCTTTTAATCTCAAAAATAAATATATATAAAATGAATTAACTAAAACTTACCGTACTAGTACAGCCGGGGAAATGCAGACAGATCGGATCCTCGGGCCAATTCTTCGCTACATAAAAATGGAAGTCCCACACCTTGTTGTTTAGATATGTTTGAATCGTTTGGTGAAACTAAAAATAAACATAGAAATATATTAGCTGTCAAAAGTGTCTAAACTTGCTCTAATTATCATATGAGTTAAGTAGTTATTATGTTTTCGACCCCTGTCAAAAGCCAATAGGAATTTTAATAACGTTCTAAATTCAAATGATCTTTTTTTATCATACGCATCGTTTTTACGAGCTCACTCATCACTGAACATATAACACAAAATATACGTTAATCTAATATAAAAAATTAATGAAAAATCTTTCCGCCCCAATTTCGAAGCCGTTTGAAGTAAAATCTCATTAAAAGTTACCTTTAAAGATTCAGGCATATACTGCACTAAAACATCGGCCACAGCTGGGAGCTCGTCTTCTGAAACCAATCGAAAGTTTTTCCCTTCGGGCACGATTTCCATCTCTGAAACAAACATAACGGTTTTTCAGTTTGCTCAGGTATAAATGGGGGGAGAACGGAAAAGGGCTCGTGTGCCAAATATGGGACGGCAGGTAAAGGCAGCTGTGTAAACTGCCAAGTATATGTCCTTATTTATGGTGTGTAAGATGGTTTTGTTTTACTTGTGCGTGGAACTCAAAATTTAAATTGAATTGATTCCGTTGTCAAGCATAATCAGCCTAATTTGTCCCCTTCTGGAACACCCACGGGGCCCCAGTGTGGGTTGGTGGATGGTCGCGTTTTTGTATTTTTGGTTCTAGGACATGCCGGTTTCCTCACGATGTTTTCCTTCACCGGTTTGAGAACAGGAATTTGAAATAATGTGCAGAAAGTAAAGTGCCTTTCGAGGTTCGAACCGACCGACCTACAATCTGTTGTCAAGAGTTAATTAATTAAGTACCTATTTATGAGTCGCAATATCATAATGTCAAAACATATATTACCACGTCTAGAACCAACAAAACCAAGCGTTCCGATTATGTCACTCACATCTACGTAATCGTTATGACTGTTTACATCAATCTAGATGCCGTGTCACATTCCTTTACGTAACATTTACCTACTCATGTCTTTGTCGCATTCTAAAGGTTAAGCATTAGCCCTCATAACGACTTGTATCGTAAGTTAATCAGCCGTCATTCCTAGAGTTTCTAAGAACTGTAAATTGTTAACAAGCTTCTACGGTATCGGTATCAAGTCAGAAGTCAATAATGTTGCACTGCATGCGATATGACGTTTTTACCTTAGGATTTATGCATATTAGCAAACTATTGCTATGTCGACTGTGTTGTTTGTAACAGTAGCGTACCTTATATGGGACGCGGTAGAAACGCGAGAGTTCAAACACCTATAATACATTATTTTTTAGTTACTTACAGTATTGTGTAAAAAGATTGTAAGCTAAAAGAGGTTGTTAACTTCAAGCTTGTGTTATCACAATGAAAATCTTGTATAAGCGAATTATATCTTAGAAATAATATGGTTACGAAAGTTGTAGCGTTTGTGGAAGAAACAACTACAGACACGCTAGGGTTTCGACGTTCATTTGTTTTACTATATTTTGTGCTACGTACAACATAAGATAAAGAAAATCCAACCACATCTTTCCTTCTAGTGGCTATCACTCTGCGTAAGAAAGAAATTCGTAGCGATAAAGGAAATGACCGCGAGCTTGCTACGAGCGCTACGCTTTTCGTAGCGCTACGAGCTACGAGCTCCGGAAAGCGAACCTTCATAAGAAAAAAGTGCCGTATATTAAATAGATGTACGAGCGCCTTTAGCCTAGGGGCAGCAGAAAAGTCGTGACACGAGCTCACAAAGAAATTACTAATATAAAATATATAGAAAACGGAAACACTGCAACAGCGCAGAGATTTTAAAAGATAAAATGTTGGAGAAAAGTGCACTGTGAGCGAAATTCATGCCAAGGTACCGCCGAGTGTCGTTGAAAGTGGGATTACTGCATGTCAGCCAGATTTAATCTTGTTGAACAGTTTATTTTATTTGTTGTAAAGTATGTTGTGATATTTTTATGTGATTTTGTTTTAGCTTAAAGCTTAAGCTTTTTATGGAGTCTTTAAAATATTATGCCCTGAGATGTAGTCACTACTTTTAAAACTAGGAACTTGTACAATTTCAAATTTTCTTTTGTTTTTTTGCAATTTGCAGGTGAGTGTCAGGTTCTATGTTGAACATAATATAATTCACGACTGTAACAAGTATGTATTTACAGAATTACAATCACTAAAATCATCAATACAACCCTCAGTTCATATAACCCTATTGAATTTACTATTTCATAAAATCATCATCATAAAAGAACATACTTTATTTTTTAATATTTTTATTCACAACAAAAATACTCTAAGCTCTCTACTCTAAAAAGTATGATTTCCTAAAGAATTGACTTTTAGCTTGGACATTCAGCACGATATTAAAACTAACAACCAACATAAAAATGTAACACGTTTAAACTTTACGAGGTCACATCATAAACTGACTTAAGAATCTTGCATGTTGCACGATACTAAAATCACAGCTGATGTTCCACGTTCAAATGTATGGCGGTAGATCTCGTGACGTTTGCGAGTTATTCCGAACGTTTTATATACGGGCGCCTAAATGAAGTGCAATTTGCTTAACGTTGAGTTTATACGCGCGACTCGACATGACCTTGTTATGCAGTTGGAATACTGTTTAAGTAAAAGTTTTATTCTGTGGTTTTTAAGTGTAGGAAGTAATGACTGTTGGAAAGTTAGACATCATAATAATTGAATCTGAATTATCATTTACTTAGAGCAACGTATTTTAGTATAAAAGCCGTCACTTATCTACAATTCGTGTGCCTGAAATGGTTTTCTCGCGATCCTTTGTTATGCAAATAGACTAATTTGTATTTGTATAAACCTCTGCAATACCTTTTACGGCCTTTACATGGGAAGAAGGAGTGCGCATACTGCGCATGACTATTCAGAGAATATTCTGAACCGTACAAATCAAGCTAACGGGTGAAGTTAGCGTATAATGGTTAAAGAAATTTATTTCTCAATAATAAACTGCGGAACCACAGGGGGCTTACCACCAACTCTTACAGCAGGACAGAAGTTGAACTGCACTGCTTTTTAGTTCTATGACTTAAGAGCGTTTACAACGTACGGCATTTCATACCAACTTTTAAGTCCTTGTTCTTCGAAAGGCATGAACCGATTTTAATGAAACTTAATACGCATAAGCAGGATACATAGGTCTAAAAAGTTAGTTAAGAACAGTTTTGAAATGTCTTATTTAAAAAAAGATAACTGGAAATCTCTGTTTCTATGGGAATTTTGAAATCGGTCCAATTTATATGTAACACTATTTTTCGAAAATGTTTTCAATTAACTTTTTAGACCTATATATCCTGCTTATGCGTAGGAAGTTTCATTAAAATCGGTTCATGCATTTCGAAAAACAAGGACTTGAAAGTTTGTAAGTTTGTGCAATTCAACTTCATAACTAATTCTGAAAATCTTTAGCAAAAGCTAATTTCAAATTTGTTATGCCTTTTGGCATGGGTACTATGGGTAGTGTGATGTCACAATCATCTCAACGTGTTGTATGTTTAGAAATATACCTACAATTCGTCCGTCGACGTCCAACTCCAGAAAACAAAGTTGTAATTGGCAGTCCTTACAAAAAATTCCACCATACCCGAAAACAATCCGAAGCCAATCAAAGTCATCAAGTAGGAAAAACGTGAAAAATTATTCAAAAGAAAATAACCCTTTTGAATAGAATTATTTGTTACCCTCCGACAGATGTTGACACAAAGACGGAAAACGTGAATCATTGTCAAAAGTATGACAAAGTCAGTGATTGCGAGAAAGGCACGTGGCTACAAACCATTACCATTAAAACATTATTGTAGGTCGTAAGTGACTCTCAGTATATCGATTTCTAGTACTAACAGAGGTCATATCATGATATTGTGACGTTTTATGGGTAATAACCAGCATTTTACGTTTAATGGGAATATGCAGACGTTATGGGGTGTCTGGGTTTGTGTGAAAGTCACTGGCTGTTTGAAATTCAGGTCACACGACTGAATTTATGGCTTTAAATCCCGTAAATGGGTGTACTGTATTATAAACGTCTTCCAAAAAAATGGTGTTTGCTTATTTTACTGTTGTGAATGAGATAAATACAAGTTACACTTTAAGAATTTAAATCACTAATGTTGATGATGTTATCAGTTGTTTTATGAATAACTAGAATCTGCCCGTGTCTTCGCCCGCGAAAAATTGCTTGTTTTAACATAAAATATATGTGAACTAACCTTTAACACTCGGCATTACTGTAGCTTCCCTTCAGTGAAATATTTTTTGGAATCAGAGCAGTAGTTCCTATTAACCCTCCCCAGATACAAACTCACACCAGATACAACTTTATTGTATTAATTATTGGTATAGAATTAAAGATGGATATAATGATGATATAAATTCTAATGAAAGCATAATCGTAGCATCATAGATATCCGACGTAGCATCGTAGCCTTTTCTCGTAGCAGCGTAGCCTTTTCGTAGCAGCGGTTTATGCAGGCCTACGCTTACTATTTCAGTAACGGTTTCTTGGTACCTACCACTACGAACTTGGTATTTCATCTATTCTCATAAAATTTTGAATGTCGGACATAAGTCTTGCGTACGAAACTATGTCTTTCTGATTATGACTTATGAGTCAATTTCCTGTAGCAACGTACCCGGCTACGGTGTTTTCGAATTTCGATGCAAGTGGTTGAAATACTTCTCAAATAATTCTCTGCACGCGCATAAATCGGTGACGTAGCGCATAGAAATGTAACGTAGTAAACACTGCGTAGTAAATGATCTAAAACAGTCGCTCTTGAACAACATTCAATGCAAACATTCTCCTAAAGATTCAGATTTATTGATTAATCTATTATTATTTTTGTCGGATTGTTAAGAGGATAAGCAGAAGCATCATTTATTTGTTTGACCATTCGGACCTTTTTTGTCTTAACTCGTCTAACCTTTAGTGTTCATGTTTGTTAGAAGCGTTTCCTGGTAAAAATAACTTCAACTTTGTTCAAAGATTCGTATTATAATTTAGTTATACGAAATAGTTATTTGTCCCATGAATAGGATTAATTTAAGGATTTAGGAACTGCTATGTACTAAGTTAATAGAATTCATGTTGAACTTCCCAGTGAATACCAACCTTTTCCTAACTATATGGGGTTGGCTTCCAGTCTAACCGGATGCAGCTGGATACCAGTATTTTACATGGAGCGACTGCCTGTCTGACCTCCAAAACCCACTTACTGGGTAATACGATAAGACTGGTTGTCAGATTTTCAGGCTTCTGACGACCCGTAACGACTGTCAAAGATCCACGAATGACAGCTGGGACAAACGGCTTAATTTGGTTGCCGAGCCACGCACTACCGTGGCTCGGCAAGCAAATTAAGCAAATTAACCGATTGGTATGTAAAGATGTCACCCATCCACGGACCGAGCGCGGCAAGCGTAGCCTAACCTGATCGACCCGTGCGGCTGTTATTACTTAGCTACAAGCAAAGTTAAATACATAATTAGCTGCATGTTAGCGGTTTCCTTTAATATTAATTATAAGTCCTGACGCTACTTATCTCTGCCCCACAGGGATTATTTTTAATGGATGTCGCTAATTAGGGTTACGTTTTGTATTTTGGACACTTTCGAGGGTAAGGTGGAGCCGTAGGGAGGTTTAAAGCAGTCATGGGATTATTGGTAACTAGTCCGAAGAAAGATCGATCTTCACCGGATGAAAATTATTTTTTATCAAATATATTATAATTACAAATATATTGCAAATGGGTTGCCTCATTAAATATGTTAATGGCTATATTTAATTAAAAATACTGTATTTTTTTGTATATCTCACAGGCTTGTTTACCAAACAAATTATATTCCAATTGAAAGTAAATAACCTTTAAGGAGTGCGTTTTGTTTATGCGGAATAAACTATTTTTCTTTCTTTCTTTTCTTTCTTTAAATAGGAAGACTTCCGCAAAATTTCATGTTTCTAGACCCTGTGGATTAGGCTGTGCCTTGACAGTCAGTGAATGAATAAATTTAAAATTTCTATTAAGTAGATCCGCATCTATGTTGATAACAAATAAAGTAGGTACTATATTTTCGGAGCTTTTAGTCTAATCTGTTTTCAGAACACGCGTTATGAGGTTTACAACAAGATAAAGGGGCTAATGATTTATTACGAGTTAAGTACCAGATAAGAGACGACACATTAATGGGTTTTGATTAGATAACTACCAACAATATATGTAGATTGTTGCTAAATATCCTTCCTTTCTTGTGTGGTCAATTTATGCTACTAAGGTCTGCCGATTAACGAGAGCCCAGTAGAGCTAGCAACTAAAAACGAGTACGCGAGTAATGAGCCTCTCCCTCGCTCTCAGCTAGTGTTCTGCCCGCCAAGTGATCGTCGCTGAGCGAGTACTCTCTTTGAAAGCTTTTGACGCTGCGACAAATTGGTACTAGCCAGCTGTGTACACAATCACAGTCAATAACAGCGATCAACTATTAATATCTCTTTTACTTACACGATACCTATAAACGTTTGTACGTTTCTTGAGCGAGAAAATCTTTGATGGTAGTCGCTTCCTCGTCAGCGGTGGTAGGAGGGGTGGGACAGGTACGTAATAGTTTCGCGACACCTACTGTAGGCGCACCAAAAATAAGAAAGTCCAAATTTCCTTGTAATTTTCGTCATACAGAAACGATAGTAATCGAGGCCTCTTGTCGAAAATAACTTGTGGAGGTGGTAGCTGGAGACAATAATACTCATATTACCTATATCTTTATCACCTTAATGATGACGTCTTTGAGTTAATTTTGTCTCATCCAAGTGGGTGTTATTCAGAAAATTTATTTATGAAACCCTGTTTCTGAAATAATTTGTAAGCGAGTCTCAGAAATTTTGCTAAAATTCCCCAAGTTACGCAATTAATAAATTAAACGTTCATGAGTTCGCAAGTTTTCAGCAAAAAGTTGAAACCGGTAAAGTGATGTATAGTAAAATTCTAAAAGTATTCTTTATTAAAGTTTGCGGTGGTAAAAAAAGCACCAATTAAAAACACATCCAACATTACTTTTAGTTTTAATAATACCGTGTAACACGTAAACATTTTGCTGCCTAATTAGAACGTCGAGTCATATAGAAAGCTGCTCGCAATTAAATTTGCAATTTAAAGCAGGTGCTACCCCTGCAGTTGGCAGGAAGGGGTGGTCGAATGCAGCGGGCGTTTCAAGGACACGCGTGACGTCATATCCGCACGTTCCGTACTGGCTAGGGTTGCCAAACGTACCTCTTTGTGCACGAGGTCAAACAAAACAAAGGTCCCCTCTGCAGTATGCGTGAGTGAGTACCTATTTGAATTTAAAAGTTGCACGTCAGTGAAGTCGCTTTAAAGGATTGGTTACAAAATTATTTGCAATAAACGCCAGAAAAGATCAATAAAATAAATAATTTATTACAACTAATTACCTAATATTTAATTAGTATATTTCATTACTGAAACTTGTACAAAAAGCCGCAAAAATTACACCAGAACTTCGTAAAAAAAAAATCTGATACTTAGTTTCCAAAAAATATTGTTTTTTATTTTCCCCACTAGTTTGGCAGCCCTAGCTAAGGGGATGTAAATTCATTATTAATTATGTTAGTATCTAAAGTGTGCCTGGCTAGCTACCTATGGTGAGGTAAATAGGTTTTATAATAATATTATCAAATTTAAATGAAGCACAATATGCATGCATAATATGTACGTTATTAGTGCATAAACATGTACCTAGTAGTTACTTAAGTTACGATGTTGTGTAGTTATTTTTATTTATAAACTAGCTAATGCCCGGAATGTTTTGTTAGGAACCTTCTCCGGCGCGCATACAACGACTTACTCAAGTTTCATCACAATCGGTTGAGCCATTTGCGGCAATTGATTTTTATATAAATAAATTAGGTATAAGTGGTTATTTATGTATATTTTATATTACGTCTTAAATAAAATTGGATAACTTGTTTTACATTAAAATAATGCAACATCCTAACAGTTTTAATTTTTACTTAGTAGCGCAACATTTTAATGCAAGGTACACCTACACCTACCTATGTACTATGCGGCGTACATAGCAATGTAGCTAATTCGATCACTAAAGTCTTGTCGACGAAGACCAAACGCCCAAGACCAAAAACAACTGAAATAAAAAAGCAAAACTTGTATTCATTCAAGCCTTAATCAGCTCAAGAGCTTTTTAGCTCCCTTGATAACAAAAGACCCAGATAACAAACTCAGAATCAATACTTAGCCCAAAACTGACAGTTACCAACAATTTAGGATCCTACTTAAGAGATAATTTTAATTTTAATCAGTTCCGAGCTTTTCCTTCGGGAACACTGTCTAAATTAACTGGGCGAGATTTCATTTTATAAACATTCATAATTATCATGAGGCAAATTCAGCTGGATATAACCGCATTTGTTTGTCCGTTCGTTATTCCTGTAATCAATTTTGTCGTAATTTTAAATGCTTTTGTTTTCTAACGTTTCTTTGTGTGTAGACTCATGATTTGAATTAGTTTAGAAAGAACTCTGACATGGAATGTCTCTGACCTATATTATACAAGTACGCTGGACTAAATATCTATACGAATTGGCAATTGTTTTTTGTGCCGATTCAAAGCGCCCCGCTCGAGCGTCTCAGGAACTAAAATTGACACATTGCCGCAAATGGCCGTCGTTTTGTTTTGGTACGTCTCTGACGATTTAGGTCTAAATCGTGGAATAAGACCTTTTTGTGTTTACTATGAGATATTTAGAACATTTTTATCATGAGAGTATGCGCATCTTGTAAAACGCGCTATCAAAAATATTAGTTTCACAGACGCTCACCACCGCTCACCTTGCTGTCAGCGCCAAAATGGCGAAAACAAATGTCTTCATTTTGTCATCAATATTATGAAGTCCAGCGAACTTGTTTATTAAAGGTCAGTGTGGAATGTGCATGTCAGGAAAGAATAATTTATTTCAAACTGGCCAGCAATATTTGTAAGTGTTACTTCTTCGCGAATAAATCCCGATCTCGCTGCGATTCAAATAAAATTGGTGACTCAGCAATATTTCTTTCCCAATGCTTTTTGCGATTGGCACCTTTCTGCGGTGAAGATATGGGTTCTTTCGATAGGTAACTGATGAAAACCGATTGCATGGGCTAAATTATGGGATAGAGGAGGCTTATAGGGAATCGTTGAAAGTAAGTTTTATGGGAGGTCTTCCTTATCGCTATGCTTTACTTCGATAGAACTGTTGGATTTTTATGAGTATTTGTATATTTAGAAAGACTCATGATTTGTAGAAGTTAAGCCTCTTCAGTTAATTTTTAAATCGATGCACCATTAGCAAAAAGGTAAGGGAATAAAGGGGTCTCCCTTGTTTCATCGAAAAGAAATTGCCAAATTATCACTTCCCAAAAATTTTTCCGCATAATTTCATTTGCCAAATTATTACTTAGCAAAAATTCTCTTCACAAATAATCGTAACGCAAACCTAATGTTTGGCAAGTGAACGTTTAAACAAGGACTTGTTTACCAACTACTACTTTTACCAATTTTTATGTAGTCAAATATTTCAGTGGGAATAACTATTTTACGCAAAATAAAATTTGCCAAATATTTACATAGTATCGTCACTTTTAAAATTTACGGGGACGGCAAAAAAACAATTTATAAAATGTTTTGTCTGTCTGTTTGTTCCGGCTAATCTCCGAGATCTCCGGCTGGACCGATTTTGATGGGAATTTCACTGGTAAATAGCGAATGTTATAAGAAGTAACGTAGACTTACTTTTTTCAGAAAAAGAATTAACGTTTCGCGGAAAAAGAAATAAATCCACGAAACCACACACGGACGATATTGCGGGCATAGCTACTTATTTCTTAAGGAGTAATAGGAAACAACCAATTGGAACCGTGCACCTAGCTTCTGACATTCATAATGTAGGTTTATGTCAAATAAAATATTTTGAATTTGGAACAGCATTTTTATTTCCTTCAGAAATATCGACCTAAAATTCTAACGTCTGTTGAAGTAGACACAAACCACGGCCTTGAAACATAAAGATGTAACTTTACGTACCTACATCAAAAGTTACAGCCGCTTTTAGGATTCCGAATCGGAGATAACGATTCTCTGAATGACGTATGAGCTTAAACGCGACCAACAAGATGTATGAACGTCTTCATTCTATGAGATAACGTTGTCGAGACAGGTAATCGAATATTTACGACCTGTAGGAGAAAGCATTAATATCTTTTTCCCATTCACATGCGATGTCAGACTCGCTTGATAAAACTCAGTTACGAAAATATTCGTGAATGCTAAAATTTTTAGCACCTATCGCACACACGTCAAACGTTAAAAATGTTAGGTTTTACGGCTTTTTTTGAGCTGAAAATTGCCGGTGTTTTTGAAAGCCTCGCCTGAGAGCCGTCCATATTCCGTCCGTGAACATTTAAATTTTGTTTTAGCACGTCATTCGGGCCGGTAATTCTAATGAACGAATGGTCATAAACCAACAGAAAACTACGCTTTAGTGCCTGTAAAGGGTAAGGCATTTTTTGTGGTTAATTGTGCATTTACTGGAAAGTTATTCGAAATTGACCCTTATGAACTACAGACTGTTTGTCTATTTGACATTCTGTTTTATAGCCTATAATAAAATGTGATAATTGGCCGTCCTACAGACGTGATACAAAACATCTACCAGACACATTTATCTTTTAGATTTAGTAGCAAAAACGCCTGCTAGTTAAGTCTAGATTGACCTAGATCTAGCTAGACAAATAGGATTAGAACGGAAACTATTTTTGTTAGAAGAAAAAATTAATAAGATTTATATAGAGCATAATCTTAATCAGCCTTTAATGTTCCCACTGCTGGGACACAGGCCTCCTCTCTGTGAGCCGTAATCCACCACGCGGGCCCAGTGCGGGTTGGTAGATGTCACATGTCTTCGAATTTTTAGTTCTTGGATATGCCGGTTTCCTCACGATATTTTCCTTCCTCGTTTTGAGAGCAGTGGTGACGAAATAATTTACAAAAAGTAAAGCGCCTGTCGGATCTACACTTTTTTAGGCATGATACTAATACCGAAACGTTCTTCAGACTCACCTAGGTAAATGGTTTACATTGATACCTATGAGCCATGCATGATGGACATAGAAAATTTCCAGAACTTGCAAATCGACGTCTTGATCATTGACGAGGCGGGAAATTATTGACAGCTCATTCATAGACAACCTACGTGTGCGTGTCATGATACCGCTGCAGAGATAAGATGTCGAAACATGTCGAATTCGGAACATTTTCGGAATTTGCGACACATACGAGTAGGTATGTAGACGTATTGGTCTTATGTCTGTACATAGGCTGACACTATATTTATATTATCTGACTGATCTGTAACTCAGAACCCTCCTATTTTAGACACCTTTCTCAATTTTTTTTTTTAATCCTGTACCATATGGCCTCCCCCAAATCCTTTCAGGAACTCTTTTCCCGCGCCACCTCGAACTATCCTTCGCGGTCCAGGTTATCTCGTCATCTCTTTCTGGGTCAGCCTCGGCGGCGCCGTCCATCTTCGGGCACGATTGACATTTTAGATTATGCATTATATTATTCAGTCCCTCTAATATGATATTGAGATAAATAAAGATTTATGATTATGTTAAACTACGTTAAAAAAACCAAAATATCGAAGACATGTGACATCTACCAACCTTGCATTGGGCCCGCGTGGTGGATTACCCTTTCACCAAGAGGAGGCCTGTGTCCCAGCAGTGGGAACATTATAGGATGATAATGTATGTTATGTAAACTACGCCCGTAACAGCAACGATCTTCTACTACATCTAACTAAGATGAAACTTAAAACGCTTTTTATAAAGCACAAAGACAGTTTCAAGAAGTGGGCAAATTGAAATCTTTTTCATCTAGATAGCTTTAATTCTTCTTTCAAGTTTCAACCTAGTTCGAGTTTCAATTAAAGAATTAAACTAGGTAGGGAGGCAGGTAGAAAGGAGAGAATTTATATAGATCTACTAGATTAATGTTCGTACTTCAATTGGACTTCGGTACTATTTGCTGAATTATTACTCTGCTCAGTCCTTTGTGAAAATGTATTGGGATGTCGCCTCTGTCTCGAGAGTTACTTAGATCTTTAGGAGAAATAAGTATAGGGTTCCCAATGGGACTTTTTCGAAGTTTCTCTTTTTATGATAGTGGCCAAAGGAGATAAGTAACCAGGGTCATCGGATATAGTTGAAGTATAGTAAGAAACCGATTGATTTTTTCTAACGAAATTTAATTAGATAAATGAACTGTCTGTTTTCAATGAATTAAACTAAATTTTATTCGAAAACATCCATCGGTTTCTTACAAAACTTTAATTATATCCGACGGGCCTGGTTGCCTTCTCTATCGATCTCCTTTAGTGACCGTACATTATCAGGCAGTGTTCTGGCATATAAGTAAATAGGTAAGTAATGAATGGCCTACATCTAGGGTAAATTATTAAGTGTTATTTTTTTAGATTTTAGTTATTTAATTTAGTACCTAGTATAAATAGTTAGTTGTACATACATACATAAACTCACATCTTTTTCCCATGGGGTAGACGATCTTTGCTACGATCCTTATACCAGAAGGCCAATTCTCATAATTTAAAACGTTCAAAATCTAGTCGCAATCTCATCTTGGCGACAAACAGATGTCAAAACTTGACAAAAATTAGGGTTATTTTTGATAGATTGAGACTGAGATCAGACTGCGAACGTTCTTAAAATTACGAGAATTGCCCCTCAGGTGTCGTGTTGCATCCTCGTCAAATTAAAGAGGTAACGAAGATACTGATACTCGACACGAATCAATAATAAAATAAGTAGGTATTTTTTTTTTCTAAGTTTCGGAAATCGGCATGTGTGGGACACGCATTTTAAAACGCGGCCTGTATAAGACCGCACTATAACAGCCCTTTTATACACACATAAAAACGCGGCCGCTTATACGATACCATAACGCGATTCTGTTCTTTGAAAGTGGTGTATTCTGAAATACTGTCAAACTTAAATAACTAAAAAAACAAATATGTATTCATTATTTACCAGGGATCGTAATTTTATTTGATTATTTATGTCTTTCATAAAAGCCTCCTGAAATTTGTCGAGGATGCAAAACAAAAACAAACGAAACAAAACAGCTTCGTAGGGACTAATCCCGGATTGACTTCATCAAGGTAAAAAATCAGCTGAGTTGAGGCTTCCTATAGTATACGGATGAAGTTAAGTGCCCTCGATGCTCATCAATCACGTTCGCGTGTCGATGCGGATGTGTCAACTTGAATAGCAACCAGAGAACTCCTCCTATCCCGCTATCACCTGATCGTGGGAGACTCTGAAGTAGAACTTAGAACGTAAAAAATAGATTGACTTTTTGCTTAGCCGGCGTTTGTCTCCAGACTATAGTCATCAGCCGATCTATATTGCGAAAATATCACTATGAGAACATTGGCAATAATTAGTTTGCAACAATTAACTAACTTAAGTTAGTTAACTGTGTACCTAAGAGTATTTTTCATATGGCACCAGTCGTTTATAATAAATTGCCAAAAGAGCTAAAAATTTAAGCAAAAATTAAAAACGATGTTATGTCAAAAATTGTTATTATAGTGTCTCAGATTTTTATCAGACAAATTTTGACATTATGTATTATTGAACTTTTTTATTACTAGACATTTTGAATAAGTATTAACTAAAAAAAATTGTTTTACATAATTCTAATTTGACATTATGACATATCTCTACAGTAATTATCTGTATGAAGCATTCATTTTAAGTATGTTAAAATTAATTTTTATATTACACAATTATTTTTTACTGTTACATTTTTAAATTATTACTTTTGCTGAATTCATTTTAAATTAATTATAACTTATTCATATTTGTACGCCGTCATAGGCAAAACATAGTGTGTATATTTTAATAACAACACCTGTTTTTACACCACCTATGTTTTACAAAAAAAAAAACTTTGACTTTGATTTTGACTTTGAACAATTAACTAACTTAAGTTGATTGTTGTAAATGGGGGACCCGTTTGCCACAATTAATTTGCAACAATTAACTAACTATACCTACACTGTGACTTGTTATTTGTTGTTATTCCTTCCAGGACGTGATAGCTACTGATAGTGATAGATAATATACAATAATTATCTAACTATCACTAAGCAACAATTAAGCACCCCATAAAGTCTTAGTGAATATTCATGGGATTCGCGAAAACACAATTTTAATGTATTTTTGTAAATTTCCCAAAAATCGTTACTAAATATTACTTTTCTCTAAAGTGTCAAATTGAATGGCCTTCATTGCTATTCTATTGGGTACCTAATACTTCACCAAATGTTACCAAATTTTCTAAAACATCATACAGTTAAAATTTAAAGGGAGAAGTTTACTAACCCTTTTCTAAACTCATCTACGTAAATGAATTTTGATACTATATAGTTATCTCAAAATTTTACTATGGCATGAACCGACCAAATTATAGAGAAGACATCTTCATTTAATCAGCTATCTAACGACGTACAAGATGTTTTTAAATATTTAGAGGTGCCGAAGAAACACTCGATAGTGCTGGCAAAGTACAAGTCACCCTGTATAATATTGATAAAAGCGCGGGAGTTTTCAAACAGCCTTGCTTTGCAAATATTTTTTCGGTGCTGTTTATGGTGCTCCCGAGACGTGATGCCCTAAGCGATCTAATCCGGAACTGATGACAGCTCACATCAAACTCACTTCACCTAAGTATACAAGGTGAGTTTTACTGAATAGACCGGCCATTTATGAATTACCCCATTCCTAAACTGGATATCAGATATATACGTAGGTACTATTGCCTCGAAGCTTTTAAAGAACTCTGTGTCCATTTATGTAGGTATGTCTTACGTAACATGTACAAAATGTAATACAATAGATTAAAGGGATGGATAAAAAGGTTGGCTGAATATTTGAGAAGCAGAGATACGTCTGTCTAACAAAGGAAATTGTGGGCTTAATTTGTAGCATATTTTATTTATCTTGAATGGAGAAACCGCTTCCAAATTGTTCCAACTTTCCTGTTTTATTACGTGTTTATCTTAACAACCTTACTTGATACGCAAGTCAGGTTATGTTTGGCATTGTTTTCAATAATAAGAGAATATAATTATTTGAGCGTCATGTTATGTATTGTTAAGACTGTATCGCATTATCTGTAGGCTTAAAATGAGTTTGAGTATTGATTTAAACACCTATTAGAAGATAGCATTTTTTAAATGAGATAATTTGGAATTAAATTCTCTCATCTATCTTTATTTAAGTACTTTATAATAATTATATAGGATCATCATATACCTAATTATTATTATAAAGTACTTACTATTTCCATGCTAATTATTTTTTAAGTTAGACTTTTAGCAATTTTTTAAACAAATGTGTGGTTATGATCATAAAGTTTGCACAAATAAGTTTGCTCTTTTTATTTGTCAAAATACGGGCTGATGCTGACGAAAAACACCATATGAAAACCATTTGGTACATCAATGAAAAAATAAAAAAAATAAACACTAATGGCATTTACCATTTTTTTCTGCGCGAGGGGCCAGTTTCTGACTGATTTATCAATAAAAATATCTTCCCAAAAAGGTTATGTTAGGTGAGGTTAAGAAAACCATTATTCATGAATTATTAATAAATAAAAACCAAAACCTAATGGCTACACGTACATATAAATATTTTGGCTAGACAAATTAAGCGAATAAATTAAAATATATCAAAGAGATTTCAGTAAAACATTCTTATAAATTACCTATAGGAAATAGCCACAGATTATGTAATGATTTTATGTAAAAAAACAATAATGATTGTAAAGAATTTCAAGAAAAGTTTGATAGCATTACAGTGTTTTAGTGCGCGCCTCATTCTAACCTTGTTAAACCAATATTATAATTTCGCAATCTAGGTGATTTCTTACACTAACAAACCATGTAATATTTCATTCAAAAGTAAAAACTAATGTGTTAAATCTTAAATTCCCTACACGCGACTAAATAGCAGCCATATCAAGTTAGCAACGAGTTTGCGTGTGAAAGCGGCAGCGTCACGCGCCGCCCTTGAATCTGAGGGAGTACTGCAGTGGCCGACGCGACAACGATCGATGGATTACTTATTAAAATCTCTTAACAATCCTATTTGTTTTCCCAGTCACAACTAATAGAAATGATGATTAAAGATGTTGAATCTTATTACGAATTTATGATGTTCTACAGACGAAAAGCGAACTGTAAATGAAAAACTGAAACGTGCTGAGAATATTAATTTTCATTTTCTTTCGACTTAGATTTTCTGCTATGTTTTTTAATACGTGGTAACATTGATGTTTTGTTTATTCGACTCGTTAGTATGATTACAAAATCATACTGCTTACATTGTCTATGGTTTTGAAAAAAAATTGGTAATTTATGTTTTGCTTAAATATTCAACTCGATATTATGAATACAAAATCGTATTAGCACGACATTTTCTCAAAAAAAAATTTTTTTTTATTGAATTAAATATACTTCGATAGAGTCTATAAAAAACGTTTATAGTAAACATTATTACTATGTTAAATTTATTCCATTGATTGATTGATAGATAGAATTCCAGATCATACAATCTATTGATCGAACTAACACAAATATATAATACGAAAAAATGTAGAAAAAGGCAGGCGCTCATTGGGCATCAAAAAATCTATTTGAAATACTGAGTTAAATAATAAACACGGTTTCAATAAAATTAAAACGTATGTGGCTGGTATGCAAATACACGTATTGTACGAAAATTATTACTTTACCGTAATATTTTGTCGGTTTGTAATGATTGCACATTGGAGTGATTTATAAGTTTGTAATCAACGTTGAATTTTAATTAATCTCCATTGAAATGAATTTATATTATTTATTACTCGGGTGCGTTGTACGCATGGTTTATTTCTGGCAGTCAACCAATACATAATTTAACTTTAAATAATAATAAAGCGATTGTGATATGTGATTCATAATAATTTGAACACAATGTCTCTTTTTGTATTAAATTAAGGTATTAAAGTTCCAAATATAATTTTAAAATAATATAACATCACGCCCGTTTTTCCAGAAGGGTAAGGCAGAGCTGCACCTATAGTACCGACACCCCACGCCAGTTATCTTGATTTTAAAATCTCAAAACAGAAACCGAAAATTACAATACCATGTTTAATTGTTATATACTTCATAGGAAATAATCAACCTGCCTAGATTTTCCCAACTATGTTGGGGTCGGCTTCCAGTCTTACCGGATGCAGGTGAATACCAGTATTTTACATGGAGCAACTGCATAAATAATATAAGTTTGAGTCTATAGAGTGAACTTTTCTTGTATTTGCTGAGTCGTTATTTAATAATAGGTACTAGGAGCTCATTACTCGGTAGAAGTTTATGAACTCAAACAAGGTGAATAGGCAAGTGCTTATAACAATACGGTTTGTAGTAGTAACAACTTTTCAGCTATGAATAGTGCAGTTTTTTCATGACAACAAACCATTGTAACGTAATTTTAGTTTCTTTCAGCATAAACTTGAGAGTACTACAATGAAATTCATGCAATTTTCTTCGCCCAAAAGAGCATGAGGCATTCAAATATGAGACAAGTGTACTTGTAGTTGCGAATCTGTAGTTGTGAGTCTTGCCTCTTCAAAGCCGAAACAATGGACCAAGTAGGTCAGTTTGAACTTGCTTAGAAGAACCGTGAAGAACAGTTGTACTTGTACCTACTCTATTGTAGGACATATCTGTTCTTGTATCTGTTGTTGTAGCCTTTTCCCAACTATTTGTGGGGTCGGCTCCCAGTATAGTCAGTCAGTGACTGCATATCTGACCTCCATAAACCAGTTACTGGGTAACACGATACCCCTTGGTAAGACTGGTTTTCAGACTTTCGGGCTTCTGACGATCCGACACGACTGTCAAAGATCAACAAATGACAGCTGGGACCAACGGCTTACCGTGCTTTCCGAAACACGGAGGGTTATATGTAATAGATGGTCACCCATCTACGGACCGACCGCGGCAAGCGGAGCTTAACCTGCGACTGACCCGAGCGGCTATTATTATTTAACCATGAGCCCCTGTGCCCCATTTCTCTCTAAAACCCGATTTGCCATATTAACACCCGGGCAATGTAACTAGCTACTAAATAAATAATCTCGTTTAAACTGTAATGTCAAGTAGATGAGAACAAAATTTGCGAACAAACTATCCTGGGAATATCAATTATGAATTTCTGCGAAGTACTAAGTGAGCTTTATGAAATTCACCTGCAGTTCGACCTACGCTTGAACTTCCACTTATAGAATATGTGATGATGAAGTGGTCTTGTATTAATACGACAATATACTCAGATCAAATATCACCGACTGCTGTGGTGATTAACAAAGAAAGAAAGAAAAAGAAAAAAGAAAGAAAGAAAGAAGATAATAAAGAAAATTGACAAAGAAAAGAAAAGAAGAAAAGAAAGAAAAAAGAAAGAAACAGAAAAAAAGAAAAAGAAAGAAAAAAGAAAGAAAGAAGAAAAGAAAAGAAAGATAATTGGCATTCAACTTTCCGACTGTCATCTGCGGGGTAGTTGCGTGACACACTATCAGTGGGAATGGCTTTCATTTTGACAGTTCAACAACATTCATTGCGTTATTTACGTTGCTAAGCAGACAAATATTTCGAACGTATGAAGCAATGGATTAGCAATATCCTTCAAAATTCAAATTATGATAGATAGTGTGTTACGCAATTAGAGTGCTGCTATGATCACACTGAACAAAAATCGATCTAAATATGAGAACTAAAATAGTGCTACATTTTTATTATCAGGAATAATAAATGGTGGTATAAAGTATTCTTCAAAATTGTTGTTATGATACCTACTTATTCAACCTAGCAGCTACATTACATCCCGAATGACCGGTACTTGCTTGTTTTTAACTCGGTGTCACGACACGGCTTTCAAAACCGTACTTAAATATGAAAGGGCAGCATTTAAAACGCTCTCGTATTTTAATTCCGGCTTTCGGGCTTTGGCTTTACAAGGGCTTTCCTGTGCCTCATTACTAGAACATCTTGGCATTATCGCCTCAAAACGTATCTAGGTTAACACCGCTTAGGTATTCAAGTGGTAAATGTTATTTTTTCTATCGCTAGACGCTTTTCAGCGCCCTTTAATTTATAAGATGGTTTATTTTCGTTATATCAGATTGTTAGTTGCTGCAGCGTAGTACGTTATAGGTAGCTTCTACATGTATTACGGATGCAAAATGATTAGGTGTGTGAATAATCTGCCAACTGTAACAATTATTAATGTACCTCATATCTCCGACAAGTGTTAAATAAATGCAGGGAATTAACGGTGACATGTTTGATTCACTGACAACTTTGATTTAATAGTTCCTCTGTCATCTATGACAGTTGTTATACACTGTTTCATCTGTGTTGACAAAAGTGCAGATTATCATCGCGTGTCTCTGGGTATATTTATCTCCGGCCCACTCACAATGTTAATTAGATAATGTAATATTCTATTACCAACGATTTTTTCAACAATGTTCGCGTGATCGTTCGTTTAGCTTGTAAATTAAGTTCGGCACGATTTATGGTGTTTCTTAGGCTTCCAAGCTTTGATAATAATACTTAAATTGTGAGGAACGAATATTGGGTGATAGAAATTAATATTTAGTGTGTCCTTGGCCGTAATAGGCGAATATGTAAGCAAAGCTGAATGAAAATGTAGCCGATAATACAGAAGCACCCTCGTATTGATTCGTTTTCGTACCAAGTTATGATTGAGTCGCCAAATTGAGGTTGAATAAATATGCATGTAGGTTTTACTATGCTCTGAATATGTTTCGACAAACAAAGAAGCCGAGCTGCGTAACGCTCTGCTATATTTTCATGAAAATAATGCTCATCACTGAACTGAAATGCCTGGCTCATTGAGTTGAATACTTTTGGTTATGCGTAAATATCAATATATTAAATGGAGCTGATTGGAACCTTAAAAAATATCATAATCTTAACAAGAAAATCCGACGACGTTCTGGGGGCCTAAAAAGGCCACTTTAAGTAACACCTCTAAAAGCTATTCATTTCCTGAATTCCCAACAGATCATTAGCAATTCCTCTTATTTTCGTTAAATGGTTACACATATATACATAATAGTTTAATCACCTAAAATTCATTTCATATCAATCATATCTGATGTAAACATTGGTGGACCATTTTACGAATTTCCATACAAAACTGTCAAACAGGTAAATTGCGTGATATGAATTGCACACAGATCATATTATGAATTGTCAGTTTGTGACAATTTTACGATTTTTAATATGATTCATATTGTTATCCTATTATGATTCTGCCAAAGTGGCCTTTTTAGGCCCCATGTTCTAAGCTTAAACTTTGAAAGAATGAGAAAGACAAAAAAATCTTAAAAAAAAGAAAACACACCGAATTCAAATTTCCATCTTTCAACGCTCTCAGCGAATGAGAGGTAGAGGTAGGTCGGAGATTGCTCATTAACATTACTTCAAAGGATTGTCATACCCAAAGACTTTAAATCGTACCACTGCTATGTGGGTCCGGGAATGACTTATATAGAGTTGTAGTACAACGTGAGAATTATGTCGAACTAATCCCCAGCGGAGGAATTAGAGTTGCTAATCCCGCAAAACCTCTTTGAACTCGCAAAACCTCTTTGAGACTGTTATTTTGTGCTTTGTCTTTCAAAATCCGCGTTGTTAGATTTATACCTATGATAGTTTTAATTAAGTATGACGTTAGTGTCTATTCATACAAGGTATCGTAGTCAATTGGGTGTAGGCGATGATGAATTGATATGATACATATGTGACATGAAGATATTTTCCTTGATGCCGCATATGGCATCACCATTTTCCATAGATTTGTAAAAAGCGTTATGTCATCGGTACTTGTGCCTTAACGGATGGGTAGCTAACAACTAGAATATTAAATAGACATCAATTTGAGATGAAACACGTTATGGAGGTATTTACGTAACTATTTATATAAATAGAATTTCTTCACAGTATAAGTACCCAACACAGGATCAAACATGGTTCATAATTAATGGCATATATAATTATATTCTAATATTTTATTTTTCTGTAGAAGAACTCTTTTTCGTCAGTGAGAAAATTAGGGATAAGAAAATCATGAGAATTGGTTTTGAATCTGTGCGCAGGCGAATAAGTTTTTTCCCTAACCAATTTGAGAATAGTTTCCATCCTTTCTAGGATAAGAATGAATATGGTTATCCAGTCATTCAAGGGGTCTATCCCACTTTACGGAATTATTATCTTGTTAATTCCTTCTACACAAATCTAAGAGTTCTGATTTTTAAAATCCTTTTCCTATTATAGGAATGCATAGAACGTGATCATAAACGAAGGCGATGGTGCACAATAGGTACGTACCTGCTTCGTACCGCATAATATTTCAATTGACAATAAGTTCCTTTGTCCCGATTTACTCGGACGACAGTGCCAAGTCCTGTGTGAATGCGAAATGGTGGGATGGCTTTTGGGTTCATGAGATTCTTACATTCATACCGCAAAATATGAGAATATTCCGCATTTAAAATTGAATTCAGAATATCGATCAAAACGCTCAAAGATGGCGTCTGATATGACGTAATTTTACCGGCTACCCGAAACAGGGTTCGCTCTGCAAAGTTTCGGGAACGTACAAACTGTCAAAACTTGGTGTTTCGGACTTCTTGGCTCAAAAGAGTTACAGTGCGGTTTCAAACTAATTTCTTGGGACCCTCACTCTATTCTTGACATTGGCAATAAAGCGACGTTTAACAATTAAGTGTGTCTAGGTTTGATTGAGGATTTTACAGCTGAAAAGTAAAATGTTCGACCGAGTTTAAGAAGGTGGCTTTTGTTAGGAGAAGTGGTACTAGAGTGAAGATCGATAGCCGCACTGAATGGGAGCCGTCTCGATAGCCTAGTTTTTGTGGCGGCTTAGCAGAATTTACCCGGTACAGGGACAAAATAGCGTTGGATTTCAGCTTAATGTCGCCTGCTCCTCCCTTTTCGTCTGCGGTCATTTGACGCAGCCTAGTACCTACATGTCTAGTTAGTTAGGTATAGATTTAGAAGGTTGCCTAGTGTGGAAATATGTTTTTGTTTGAACAAATGGGATTTTGATTGCGTAGTTTTTGACGCGGCACGAAATTTGGTCAGAAATAGAATAATGTATTTCAATCAATCAATTTACTCAACTTATCGTAGTAATTTATTATCATTTGATTAATAAAGTTATAGTTACCTAGTTGTTATAGCAACATAATTCGAAACAATGTAGTAGAAAATATATGTTTACTTTTAGATGGAAAATATCTTTAACTAGCTGACCCGACAGACGTTGTCCTGTCCAAATTTTAATATAAAAATCCCATAGACAAAGGACATTCAGTTTTTCCAGAATTTGACAATTTTCCGGGTAACTTTTCCACGCTTTGACAAACTTCCTCGGACTATTCCGAACCTAAAAAAAAAAAATAGCCAGATCAGTCCAGCCGTTCTCAAGTGATGCGCTTACCGAGCAAGAGCATTTTTTAAGTAATTATATAGATATCTAACTTTTGGTATTTCCATCAAACATCGCATTTTATCTTCTGCCCTCAATTAACTGGGTTAAAACAAAAGTACTGTATCGTTAAAAGGCCCTATCACATTTCCACTGCGGGCCAGACAGCGAAATATTAGCCGTAGTCGTAAGACAAACGGTATGGAAATGTAGGACCATTTCATCCACCATTACCGCCATTAAACTATGCCAGTTTTAACGGCCCGAGGTGCTTTTCTTGCTGCTTTGCGAGCTGTGAGTATATTAAAACGAACTAATGTTGCAATAATAATATTTTCAAGTGTACAGGACAGCAAAATAGTTTATGCAAAAATATATTCTTAAAAATGTAAGCGTATTCATAATCTCTATGTGGCCTAAATGACCCAGTTGTAAGTTTTAGTGCGTCTTGTCGATTTCTGAATCTGAATATTCAGGATGTCCTAATGAAGTGAAATATTCTTATGAATTTGAAACTAAACTACAAGACTGAGAAAAAACTACTTTAAGATTTTAATAGTGTCACCAGTAGAGATTTTCGTCACAAACTGAAGAGACATACCCGCGCCTACAGTGTTAAATCTGTAAGATCCGATAAGATCAGTGAAAACGTAACCGTGGCTAATTTGGCATAAAACATTCATATTCTATTTTGAACGAAAGCACTACGAAACTTTGTAGCTCTCTGTTTTTGGCAAGATAAGTGCTCTGGGGCGTAAAAGAGAAGTTTTTACATCTGTCGTTACCCGCGGCTGTTTGCTATTGATTTACTTAAGGTTAGATAAAGACAATGGCCAAAATTGCCTATTTCCAGTTATGTCTACGAATGCAAAAAATAAAATTGTCGAACAATAAGATTTGAAAAGAATCTTATTTGCTTACTGTGTGTACCAAAAGCCGGCGGCGACCCTTTTCGTCACCTGAGGGTAGGTATGGTATCGTAAAAGGAAGTGTGTCATATATAGGATAGTCAGCATCGCCCGACAAAAACATAAAGCTATAAATCATCAAACTGTTTTTGTGTAAGTTTCCAGAATAGAATAAAATTCAACCGTACAATTGATTAATTGTGTTTTTATACCTTCAATTGAAGCGGTCCAGGTTCAGCAGTAACTCCGGGACTGACGCAATAAACCAGCCTTCACGAGATCTTCAGTCTTCGCGATCCTTAAATGTACGTCGGGCACAGTCCGAGCAGTCAGCCCCTGCTACCATACGGCTTTTGACTGACGGCTAAATCACGGCGAAGCTGATCTTATAATTTGTCGACTCGTGTAGGTATATGTTACGGTAAGAGTGATTAGGCAATTGAATGTGATTAAAAATTGTCTATCATCATTCATAATTACCGAAAGTCGAGGTAAAAGTAAGAAATGAATCACATATATTGGTGATTATTAATAATGTAACCTTACTACCGATAAATGTAATAAAGGACATCATTCAATTTGTACCCAAAAATTAAAGTGCCGGGCCAGAAAAAAACAGTACTGTTTTCTTATGGGAAATAATATATTGAGCATTTCTTATAGCGAAAGTCTACAGTTAACCCCTGGCTGCTATTTGAGATTGAAAATGCCCATATAATAATATAACCAACATGCATGCATGCATTAAGCATGACATTTAAAAAATACCAACTTTGAATTGAATATAATATCCCGAACACGATCGACAAGGGGACAGTCGTTGGTTTCTGCCCTCATAGAATGTGTTTGGTATGGTTTATGAGTTTTGCAAGTCATAATGATTTTTGCCACTTTCAAACTCAAATAGCAGCCAGAGGATTAATTGTAGATCTATGTTGTAATCGTCATAACATGTTCATGTTGTAAGCATGGTATTATAAATAAATACCTACTAGACAAATAACTTTGAGTCTAATTAACCCCTGACGCAAAGACGACGGGGTGTTATAAGTTTATTTTTTTATTTTATTACTTTTATCAACGAGAGTAGCGAATTATTAATAACAACTGCTAAAAGTGAAAAATTTCAATTTTATATTCACATTTACCAAATCATGAGGTAATTGTTAATAATAATGGATAATTATTAATAATTTTCAATTAATCACACTTACGGTAACACATACAGCATGACAGTAGCTTATATGCGTACGCGTTTCTCAGCACCGATAGAGTAGCGCAATTCAAGGACACGCGACTGCAGCGTCGCAAGGTCAATTAGCTAAGCCGCTTGTATCGATGGTCGGTACTACGAGTACCTACGTGTGATAGTAGTAATCTGTGGAAGTCCGTGGCGGTTGTATTGTAGGTACTTTAATCGATATAGCTACGCGACTATATGGCTGCAGGGAACCGCGATGATTTTAGGATATGCATAATGATTTACGACTATGTTGCTGTCTATATCGCGATGCAGAATTGGTACATTACAAAGAAACGGTTACATCGTTTTATCAATGCAGCCCTCTTTACAAACGCATCAGGGTTGTATTGTTAGCAAATCCGCAGTCTGAGTTTACCCCTATTATTAATTGCTGTCCGATAAAAATAGCCGGCCAAGTGCGTGTCGGAATACGGTTCGGTTAAAATCGGATTAACGAATTCTTATTACATTTACAAAACTAACTTTGTATTTACCGAAAACGTGCTTTATTCTATTCAAGGTACAGTTCAATGGTAAAAAAAATCTTTGAAATAGTTTGTTTTCTTTTATAGAGGTACGTTTTTACAAAAGCTTCAGTAAGCACCTCGGAACACGTCATTTGGATGCGCTTCGCTCAATGGAAGCTCCATTGAGGTAGGTTTGAGTGTCAGCACGTTATTTTATATGAATGTGTGCAGGCCTGTGTAATATACATGATGGTATCAAATGCACCCGTAGCTTATGCGGTAATATAAAATTAGGTTTCATTCATGAATCTAATATTAAAAAATCCTACATCAAAATACAAAACAGATGATTATTTGATAGATTATGCAGGTGATAATTGACGGTAATAAGTATCAATTTCAAAAAACAATAATATCAAAAGAGTGATACTAAAAGTGATTGAAACAAAGACTATCAAAAAGATAATGTTCTTGCCGTTTCACGAAATTGCGACGTCAACACGCTTAGCACGACAGCCGTATGGTTTGTTAAAATTTTTATTGCTGTGAGAAACCGCACGAGATCCGAGGAAAACGCTTACTGGATTTTAGATACCGGTCGCGAAAATTCATTGATTAAGTGGATTTTCGTAGCTCGTAGACTAAACGTAGTCTAAATTCGCAGGACTAGTTCAATATTTTCAGGTACCGGAAAATTCTTAGCAAGCACGATGAAGAAACGAAGAGTTATAACTATAGAATTTTGATCACGAAGTGTGTGAGTGACAGACGTCCTAGACAACGGAGTTACGCACAAGTAAAACGTCATAAGTACTATAAAAAACACATGATTTACTAACTACACATAGTATATAAAGCAGATTCTAGAGGAAGCCGTAATGAGGAAAGGTCAAACACAATGCCTTACTAGTCAATTAGAGGATTAACGGCATAACCAGCATATGGCAGCTGACAAAAGAGGAACGGGGATTTCTATCGCGTTCGCACTCTTTTGTCATAATGCAGCAACCCCAGGTGTTCACCCGGGAGCAGATATTTTTTTTTGCTAGCCGTCAAACAATTAAATGTGGCATTGTACCGCAAATGAATAGCGGATCCAGGGCGGACATGTCATTACAAGCACATAATGAAAGGTATACCTTTTATCCGGCGAGCCCTGTGTGCGAACGCCGGCGTCCGTGGCGGTAAGCCCCTGGTGAAGTAGTGTCGTAGAGTGTAAGGGTGATGGAAGCGCCAAGGAGGGCTCCTGGCCGCGAGGGGCCGGCGTTGCTGCGCGTAGCGAGCGATGGGCGCGCGTGTGCCTCGAGGTCGGTATGCCGGCGGAGTGGGCCGCGCTGTCACAGCCGGCGAGGGTGCGCGCGCCTGCACCACCGCGCATGCGCCCTCGTGCGCCGCAAGCGATTAAACTAAATACACCAACACGCAGCGCCACTACATGTGCTATACTGGCGCGCTGCCGCCTCACCTACATATCGAGGTGAGTATTATAAGTATTTTTTTATAATCTTCGGTTTTGACCTATATTATTTTCTTAGTTACTGTATTGTTAACGTTTAGTAGAATGAATTGAACCAAGGTTTCGTTAGAAGTTGCGTTCATAGCGACGAGCTACATCAACAAAGCTTTTGACATTCATGAACGTTTCTGTAGATGAAAGAATTTTCAGTATCGTGACAGTTTTTTTTCTTTAGCCGGTTTACCATAACAGATAAGAAATTAAGTATTACTTATTAAAATATGCAGACGGAGGGTGAAGTATTGTTTGATATAGGTAGTGTAGTTGTTAAGATCAGCTGTTTGTATCAAGTTATCGGTGGGTGGTATCGATTGGCGACACTTTCACCGCTGGGCGCGAACAGTAACTGTTATTCTATGTTTTGGCGCGGCTCCAGCAATGGCGGACACCCACCCTGTTACTAAGCACACGCCATTATCGCGTAACAATTAGGACTAACTTAGCTGACTAAAACTAAAAAAAGTTGCCAAGGATTGGTAATAAAAATTTATTTTTGTGATTGTAATGTCATGTATTTATTCGGGATGCTGAATAGAGCGGCGTATAAAGAGATCAAAACAGACGTTTGTGTATCCTTCATGGTTCATATAACTCGTGATGTTCCTGTTGTCGAGTTTGTAGGAGCGGCACAACAATGTCTGTGTTTATATCATGTGAAATTTTAATCGCAGATGTAACGTTAGCGACCCCGGAAATTATTTAAATTAAAAATAAGATTTTTTTAGTAGAAATGAAATAGTTTAAATTAAAAATACAATTTTGGCCTGTGTCTTTTATACTTAAAAAAATGCTGCTCAGTTATTTCTTTAATAAAATTATAGTAACTTTATTAAATAAGTTACTTAAAATCATATTACTTACGGTACTCATAATTTTAGGGTATTCTATAGGTAACTACTAGGTAACAAAATAAATATAAAATGTAGTAAATTAGTGAAAATAAAATTAAAAAGCACTATGTATCTTTCTCGTAACGTGTTTATGCGTACGCTACGCGGAGTATCTGCATTGCTGCAAACCATGCTAAAATCTTTAAATCGAGGGTTTTAATTTTTCGGTTTGTATGTTCTCTCGCCAGAACATTACAGTATAGTTATATGGTGGTTACCATAAAGCATAAATAATTTGAAACCAACGCAGCTTTTTTTGTCTGAAGTTTTGGATACGTAGATGGGAATAGTATTTTACACAACGTTAGATAAATATAAAATAACAGGTTAAGCTACGCTTGCCGCGGTTGGTCCGTGGATGGGTGACCATCTTCACATACCAAGAGCCCTCCGTGCCTCGGAAAGCCCGAATGGACCCGAATAAACGAACCTCCGCTGGCTCGGTACCGGGTTCCATTGGACCTTGGAATAACGACTTATGAGACCGTTAATTATTATTGATAATGTAAATATTGATTATGCCACTCATCAAATCTTATGAATGTGCGTTAATTGAGAGAGTTGGATAAAAAACTCATATGTTATCGCCATTCAATCTTCCATATTTAGCGCGCAAGTTTATTAATTTACGTTTATTAAATTCAAGTCTGTAAATGCGACAATCGCCATTTTGATGACAGTGGTTGTCGAGGCTAAAAATACCTACATCAAAATTGGGGATTTCAAAAATCTAAATTCCACCACAGGGGCAATGAATCGTCATTTAATTATTTGACGAATTCATATCGTAATAATGTGCGAAAGCCATTGTGCCAAAACGATTTTGTTTTTAAATTTTGATTGACCCGAGTAATTAATATGTCGAATGTCAGAAGTCGTTTCTTGGAAATTGAAACAAAATTATTTTAAGCATTAAATGCAATAAGCATTATTTATAATTATGATTTATGCTTTCCTAATGTAATTTTAATCGTTTTTTGGACATTATATTGAAACTGAGTCAATAACAGAGGACATATGACCATAGTCATTCATTCAATTTCGCGCCGAATTGTTTCTATATTTATCGCTTATTTTTTCTCCCTGTTCAAAATTATTTTTATTTTTTGTACAATTATTAATTTTTAATATTCATATTTTTAGGTAGGATTAGCAAAAGTTTGGGAATGATGATAAATTAATACTATAAATTGGGTATTCCGAAGACACTTTACATTTCAATAAGTTTTGTTAGCACGCCGCCGAGCAGAGTGGTTAAGCCGTTGGTCCCGGCTGTCATTCGTGGATCTTTGACAGTCGTTACGGGTCGTCAGTAGCCCGAAAGTCTGACAACCAGTCTTACCAAGGGGTATCGTATTACCCAGTAACTGGGTTGTGGAGGTCAGATAGGCAGTCGCTCCATGTAAAATACTGGTATTCAGCTGCATCCGGTTAGACTGGAAGCCGACCCCAACATAGTTCGGAAAAGGCTAGGCGCATGATGATGATGAAACATAAAAAACTCATACCGTCTCATTACAAAACAAGTTTATTATAATTAATGTAATCCGAATTAACAAACTAGAAGTTTGTTATACTAAATAAACTAACAACTATCAAAATAAAAATAGATATAATATCCTAACATAACTAAAACTATTAACAAACTAAAATATGGCGTCGAAATATTCCTTTTGGTCCAGCTTAAACCGTTTAGCCAGTTTTTGTATTTCGTACCTTGAACCGACTGCTATAATTGATAGACTCGGGTTTTAAAAAAGGTTTTTTATTTAGAACTTAGGTGTTGTCGAAATAAAATTCGAAATTCAAAAATGGCTCGATTGCATAAACCTGATTCTAAAGATATATCTTGTTTTGAAAAAGTCAATAGAGTCTAGAAATTGCTTTTGGTGTTATTTTTTAGGACTTCCTTCAATTAAGAAAAATATTGGCCTGTTTCAGAAACTTTTAATAAGTTTCGGTTATATAACTTATCTGACAGATCATTAATTTTAGTTCTAACTTTGGGTTCCGTATTTTATTAACATGGTTGATACGTGGGTAAATATGGCTTTTCGATAGGGTCAAGTCCGGTATACATCTACAGAAGACGACCTTGCTTTATTCAACGTGAAGGGTACGGAATTACTACCGGGCACACAAAAGATTTTTTTTTACAGATCAAGATCACCCCTCTATTTGAATGCTTATTGGTAAAATGGCCATGTCAATATTTCGTATGCACTTTAGGCCTGTCCCTTTTATTAAGCCCATTGAGCTATCCTAAACGTAGTTGGCTATACGATTACGGTAAGGAAAAATACTTAGCTTTTCGTTATTTGGCTTTACTTATAGAATATCTACTTAGCATTAATTATTTTATTAATTTATGTGTCGTGTGCACGATTGGATTGCCCATCAGTAAAATTGACGAACTTCCCTACAAATATTTAACGCCTTTAGTGTGGTTAAATAATAACAGCCGCACAGGTCGATCGATCAGGTAAAGCTACGCTTGCCGCAGATGGTCTGTAGATGGGTGACCATCTTTACATGCCGAAACCCCTCCGTACCTCTCGTAAAGCTCGTTAAGTCGTTGGTCCCGGCTGACATTCGTGGATATTTGACAGTCGTTACGGGTAGTCAGAAACCCGAAAGTCTGACAACCAGTCTTACCAAGGGGTACTTATCGTATTACCCAGTAACTGAGTTGGTGGTCAGATAGGCAGTCGCTCCATATAAAATACTGGTACTTAGCTGCATCCGTTTAGACTGGAAGTCGACCCAGTCCACCCAGAGAGAACAAAGAGTCGACTAGTTTGCACTTTTTGCTGACTACAAACATTGCTAGTTTGGCTCTCCCGACTAGTCGGTACATCTCTAATTCACACTTATATTACTAACGCATTGGTTTTGTTTGACATCATTATCAAAAGTTTTCAACGTTACGTACTTAGATTACTTACCTACGTAACGTTGAAAACCTAACCTATGTGTGTTGGTACAAAATGAGAACATTTAAGCTCAATTTACATTGCCGCGGAACGGAGTGGAAGCGAGTTTTCGTAGTGATATTATACATAGCAAAATGAACTTTATGTCAATGGTCCAACGTACAAACTAGATACGAGCTTATTACTGCGGAAATTCCCGAGAATGCGCGAGAATTCTCCAGAAGATGCGCGACCTGTGCGTATGTGTGTATGTAATTTGTGCGATACACTATTGACATAAAGTTTATTATGCTTTGTACAAAAAAAATCGCTTCCATTCCGTTTCACGGCAATACAAATTTAGCCGTAGGTAGATATAACTCAATCACGTCACTGTCATGGCTGAATAGATTTGGCTGGACGTCGCATCGCGTTGTTTGTAACAACTAACAAGGTTAGGATAGGTACAGTCAACAGCAAAAGTAGATGATCAAAATCAGAAATTTAATACTAATGAATGGAGTTTGCGTCAGAACTGTGTGGCGTCGAAGTGATTCAAAAGTATGTCAGACTCAGTGTCATACTTTTGAATCACTTCGACGCCCTGGTCTGCCCTTAGGCAGACCTGGCAAAACTGGGGTGCACTGTACCTACAAATAGGTAGGTAACCTTCCTAACTCACAAAATAAAAAACAAGGCTGAAGTTTCTCAGTTTTCTTAAAATGTCAATCTGATCGACAGCATTTGAGAGCCGAAAAGCATCCTTTGTTTAATAAGCTTTTAATGTATCGCCTTACTTGTTTGAGCTCGACACTAAATATTTTCACGAAGAATTTCGGAAAATCTGTTCTACTGAAATAAATGAGGTCACTTTGATGCCACGAATATGCTTATATTTGTAGATTTTACAGGTTACGCGGATTTGAAGGAAGACATGCATTTTTTTCCTCAAAAAGGTCTACAAAACATACATAATCAGCATGTAATGTTCCCAATGCTGGGACACAGGCCTCCTCCCGGTGAGGGGGAGTGGGCCGTAATCCACCACGCGGGCCCAGTGCGGGCTGGCATATGTCACATGTCTTCGAATGTTTGGTTCTAGGAAGTAAATAGGTTCTAGGACATCAAAAACGTCTACAGCAAAGACATTAAATTATGTCTACAGTGACGAAATATTAACTTCAACATACCTACATAATGCTGCACAGTTTAAAGTTCTTTTCAAAGTTTCGAAGATTTAGTTGAGAAGTTTCTTTGTAGTATGGAACTTCGTGGTCCTGTCTATTTGTTTGTCTAACAAATAACTTAAATACGTAGGTACCTATTACTACCGAAATTAAAGGCATACCTTCCTATAGCCAACAAAAGGGGGTCTAAAATGGGGAGCCAAGATTAAAAGACGGAACGAGGTCAAATGGGGTATCACATGAATGGGCTACATTTATTTCAAACGACGATTATGGTACCTACATTCATAAACGTATTGTATAAATTATTTGTACCTACCTATGTTAGTAGATTTTAATTTACACGTGCGTAAAATACAGACTAAAAAAATATTATATTTTTCTTAACATATTTGAAAAAAAAAATAACAGCCTCGAAACTTGAATAGTCGTAGCATTTCTTGACTAAGTAGTTAAAGATCTTCACTGCATTAAGAACGGAAACCCTCAATACATTAGCACCGAGTATTTTAGCAGCAATGGAGTCGTGTGTGTTCGCTGCGGTTAGTGGCATCAGGTCAAGGACAATGCACAAATCCGCAGTCTCCTTCATGGCGCATACCTACTTGCAACTACACGCGTATCGTATAGTTAACAGAGCGTTGTAAAGGAGCTCATCCAGAGAAATACTACGACCATATCTTTTGCAGCTACTAAACAAAATCCAATATATTTTCCTCTGAAGGTAATACCCCGTCACCACCGCCATTGTATCGCAGCACCTGAATTATGAATAGGTACCTCGGCAGCCATTATCACAAGAACGTTCGGTATGGCAACCCGTAAGTACCGTGAGCTAGTCGAATCGGATTTGCGTACCAAACCCTGCCAAGGTGCGTCGTTGCTGTGTTCCGATTTAAAATGTGGTACGTGCGTGTACATACAGGCATATGAGACATTTCAGTTTTGTTTCTCGAATGGATAAGAACCTTGAACGCCTCGCTGCTGGTACTTAAATGCAGCATTGTCTCTCCTTCTAGCTTAAAAATCCATTCAAATGTTGTCTTAAAAATAGCGATAAGGCCGCCCATTTTATCATCCTATGTCAAATTTCTACATTCATTATTCATATCTGGAATTTGTATCATGTACATATTTTTTTTAATTTTATTCTATTCTTATTGCGTCCATAGGCGTTAGTGACCACTTAACTATATCTAGCATTAGTTAGATCTCCTGTTTTGTTTAAAGGAACCAATCTATTGGTATAACAAAAATGCGACACCCTAGTTCAGCTCCCCAGTCGTAACGTTCGATTTACAAGGGTCGGTTTGAATCTCGAGTGTCCGTTGCGTTTATAATTTATGGGGATACTAAGTATGGGAGCTTGCCAATTGAGCACGGTTGCATAATGCATGTTTGTTTATTGATTGTTTTTGTGAGTTTTATGCACACGTCACCCCTCGTATAGATATCAATCCATGTTTTTGTTCAGTCATTACAATTTTATTTATGTTGGTTTTAGTAGTTATGGTAATCGATTTGTATTTATTTGTGGCCTTTGTGGTTTTAAAGAGTGACTCTCATTTGGAACTTTGTCTGAATGTAATCATAAGGGTTTAAAAAAATATTAAATCAGTTATATTTTGATGTTTACATGACTACAAGTCCTAAAGGCCAATTCTCCTACTCAAAAAACGTTAAAATTCAAGTCGCAATCTCATCTCAGCTCAGAACAATAAGTAAACACAGAGTCCGACCGAAACTGGTTTTCCGGCCGAAACCGAAACCGAAACCGAATATACGGCCGTGGCTTCAGTTTCGGCCGAAACCGAAACCGAAACTCACGTGGTTAAAATTCCTTAAAATACTGAAATTTGGTGCATTTTACCCATTATTCTGCATTAATTAGGACATGAAATGGAAACACAGTAGGTATATTAATTTTGTTGTAATCATTTATTTAATACTAGCTTCTGCCCGCGGCTTCGCCCGCGTGAATGTCGGAATCCCACGGGAACGTGCTACCAGGATAAAAGGTATGTGCTTCCCCAGGATGCCATCTATCGCTTTGCCAAATCAGAAGTTCAGTGGCTTAGGCGTGAAAATGTAACATACAGTTTCAAGTTCAAATCCTCCCCTAAAAACCGAATTACCCCTTTTTGCCCCGTCAGGGGTCAATTTTCGACAACTTTACATACTTATTATTAATTATTTTCTGTCGAAAGTATCAATACTGAGTTTCGAGTTAATCGGACCGCGCATTCAATTTCTTCCACACAAACTTCAACACCCCTATATCCATCCCCCTTTGAGGGGTAGTTCTGAAAAACTAATAATGATAAACTTTATTGCTTACTTAGGCGAGTATTCATGCCAATTTTCAAGATTATTTTTTGCTTTTCACCCCCACAGGGGTGGAATTTTGAAAAATCATTTAGGATGTGTTCTTAACTTGATTCAAAGATTATTTATACCAATTTTCGAGTTAATCAAGCCACGCTGTAAAATCCTCGCCTGTAAAATTGACTACCCCTTTTCAGGCCGTCAGGGGTAATTTTCGAAAAACCCTGATAATCATTATTCTTTCCTTTAAATTTTAGGTATAAATACTGAGTTTCGATTAAATCGGACCGCGCGCTAAAATTCTTCCATACAAACTTTGAAACCCCCCAATCCCCTTTCAGGGGGTAGTTTATAAAAACAAAAAATGCCCCACTTCATAATTTACTTAGATAAGTATTCGTGCCAAGTTTCAAGTTTATTAACTCAAGGAATAAGATTTTTCATACAAACAAAATCCCCCCATTTCACCCTCTTAGGGGTAGAATTTAGAAAAACCCTTTCTTAGTGGATACCTACTCTTCACGAAGAATACACCCTCCAATTTTCATGTCTCTAGGACCAGCGGTTTAGGCTGTGCGTTGATGTCTCAGTCAGTCAGGACTTTGAATTTTATATATTATGTAGATAATATAAAAAAATATTAATAATATTTTTATTATTTTTTCAAATTAAGTTCTCATAGCAAAGTGTTTATCAGTTATCAATAAAACAAATCACTAATTGTTACTGTTTTCGTGTTTTCGGCCAATTTTGGCCGAAACCGAAACTGCCACCGAAACTTGATTTTTGGCCGAAACTCGGCCGAAACCGAAACCGAAACCGAACTTTCGGTCGGACACTAAACACAACCAATGTCAAAAACTTGTCCAAAAATATAAGGTAAATATAAATTAGAGGTTTTTTTTACAGATTAAGATTGCGTACGTTCTTAAAAATACAGGAATTGCTCATTGCCCAGTTAAATTAAATAAACTATCAGCGTGTACGTATTTAATTAAATTACGTTTCGATAATATGGGCGAATTAATATAGGTATAATGACCGTCTTATGAGTTTGTACGTAACCATTTAACAGACACTAGCTCATTTTACAGACTTCATTATAATGGTTATGCAATATCTGCTACGAGTGTCTACGTAATAAACACGGCTACGTATCCTCGTAGCGGAGTCCTACATAATATTTCCGTAGCAGGTACCTCAATTAATAATAGGGGTTAAATTATGAAATTGCCGTTTTATTGTAATAGGTACTTCGAATTGACATAGAACCTTCATGGTTTGAGATTTTTGAGTGAAAATTTTTTCACAGGGTACCTATGAAGTTCTTCTTTTAAAAAATGTGCAACATTCGATTATCGACTTTCAGTTGTTTTCTTTATTCAGCTTAGACAAGAAAGATGGATACTTCGAAATTTCGAGTTATTTTTGAATACGAGTTCCGACGCGGAACTAACGCGGCAGAAACAGCTCGCAATATCAATGTTGCGTTTGGAGAGGGGACTGCTATGAACGCACCGTGCGATTTTGGTTTAAACGCTTTCGTGATGGAAACTTTGATTTGAAGAACGAACCACGTGGAAGACCGCCCCCCACACAGGTGAATAACAATAAATTTAAAGAGATGGTGGAAGCTGATCCGAGCCAAACTACCCAGGAATTAGCGGCATGGTTTAACGTTACCTTACCATCAATATTGACCTCATTTGCGTCAAATCAATAAAATAAAAAATATGAGAAATGGGTGCCTCATGATTTGAGAAACCATTTTAACTCTACAGGAACTGCAATTAGAAACCATTCGTCACCCTCCGTATTCACCAGACCTTGCTCCAACGGACTACCATTTTTTTCGTGATTTGGACAATTTTCTACGTGATAAAAAATTTTCTTCTCAGGAGGCAGTACAAAATACTTTCACACAGTTTGTCGAATCTAGATCACGAGAGTTCTATCGCAAAGGCATAAATGACCTTCCTATTAGATGGCAGCAATGTATAGATAATAATGGTAATTATTTTGATTAAATAAATATGTTAAATTAAAAAAAAAAAACGAATTTCAATTTTTCAGTACAAATCGGCAATTTCGTACTTTACCGGGGGGTAAAGTACGAAATTGCCGATTTGTACTGAAAAATTGAAATTCGTTTTTTTTTTTTTAATACAATGCGACTTTCGTAGCACAGCCTGGTAAAAGCAAAATTTCGTAACTTCACTACCGCTACGGCGTAGCCGATAGCTACGGTGAAATCTTACCTGAATTGCGTATTATATCACGATCCGTTAATTAATTGCTATTTAGAGAAAATTGGTGCTTAGGTAACCTATCAATGTGGTGCTATTGTACGTGGGCTGGAAATTAGTTCTCCATTACGGCAACTAGTGAAATTGGAGCCCGAATGAAATCAGTTGGGCGTGCTAAATACGAAATCGATGGTGAAAGGAAATCATACCTTAGTTTTTCGCTGAATATCTAGAAGATTTTTCTCTAAAATATTTGTTGCAGGTAGTGCCGTGCCAACATTGGATAGTACCTTTGAAGAAAGAGGACAGACTTCAGTCGCTGTACTGAAATCCACTTACCAGCGAAATTATCCAAATATTTAATGCCATGTCGTGCCAGTGAGCTTATAAACATAGATTATTCTGAAAAGAAGGAACTGGGTAGGTAATAAAAGTTGAGCACTTAGGAAAACTATCTTTTGCTCGTGCCCACTTGTAGGACGGAAATTATGTACCGGGCACGTACAACGGTTTAAAAAGTACCCTACGTCCTAACCTGAAATTTGGCACACGTATGACTATGACCTGTCAGGGTCTATCTTTGTGCCACATCATTACCATAGATTCAGTACATGATACTGAACCGGTTGAAATTTTTCGTCGGTTATTAGAAATGAAATCAGCTGTTACATAGATAAGTGCAATAGCTACGCGGTCAAAATGTATAGAACAGCAATTTTTTTTTTTAAGACGGACCAATTTTTTTTTAAGTCTGGTTACTTGAAAATTAATAGTAGGTAGATAATACATGCGGATGGAATTGCGGGCTGAGCTAGTAAACCATGTACTTCCTGATGCGTGCATGAGCAGTTTCATGAGGGTGGTTGAAAGCGTGTAATCAAAGCGCTCTGTTGCCATGGACCTGTCGAGATCGTTTGAAGTGGCGGGAGAGGAATGTGCTTTGTTACATAGAGGCTATAATATAAGATAAAGAATAGAATAAAATGGAATGATAATTTTGCAATTATCGGTAATACATAATAGATGTTATAATACATTAAAGGCAAGCCATATTTCACCATTTAGCATGCAATATTAACATTCACTTAAGTTTAACCTCAAACTCGCACTCAAAGCATTTATTTCAAAATAAACCAATTACAGGCACTTTTGAATTGTCAAGGAGTCGGTCAGTCAGAAAGATGAAGCTAGTTGCCCATTCCACAGCGTAGTACGTAGGTAGGTACCTATGGAGAAGAACGGGCAAGAAACTCCACGGACACTCTTTTAAACCAAAAGAAATGCCTGAATTACTCTGGATTGATGGATCTGCCATTAATCCAGAGCAATTCAGGTAATTCTTTTCTCTGATAAAAATTCAGTCACACAGTCACACGTAGAGCCTACTACCTACTTCAAATTCGATTACCTACTATTTCGAAAATACCTGATAAAAAGCCGGACATGTTACTTTATAATCTTTAACATAGTATAACATCACCCCGATTCACGCCTGTAATCCCCGAAGAGTGAGGCAGCGGTGCTTGCGGCACATTTCGACAGTTGTGTGGTAGTTGTTTACTGTGTACCTCTTCAAAAAAAAAATGTGTAAGTCACATGTAATAGGGGCGAGCCTATTGCGATCAACTGGGCACAAATTCAAATTCATTTAATAAACTTACACATAGTAAATTCAGATTCCGGGTTGCTATGAGAAATTCCTGAAATAAAACCCAATAACACTTTGCTCGACCTGGGAATCGAACCCAGGACCTCAGACACAGCAGTAGCGCTTGCGAGCACTAGACCAACGAGGCAGTTTTTAATCTTAATTTTTCAATAATCATTTAACTTTTTATCTTAAATAAAAACCCCTGTTTTCGAAAAGCCCAGTAAAAAGACAGAAATCCGAACGAGTGGCCAAAAATAAAAATTCATTTATTCAAACACTCTTTGAACGCCAAAAATACACAAGGCAGTCCCTTAAAAGACCAAACCAAAAAAACACTTAACCGGACGGATGGTAACCCTACCTAGAACTGTATTAATCAGACAGAGTAGTCTTACTTGATTCTTGCTTAGTTCTGCGTTACGTCGCATTGGCAAACCTTTTACCCTGCTGTTCTCAGGGTCGCCGGTTGATTCCTGAGACCCTGACACCCCTGCATAGATGATTAATTTATAGTTAGCTATTCCCGCTGTAGTGTTTGTTGACTAAAACAATGTTTGTAGATTACGCTGCTCTGCACCCACGCGTGTCAAACAAACATGCAATAAGTAACCTACGTAATCATTAAGGGGGATGCGCTAGGTAGCCCGCGAAATTCAGAGTTTCTTGCATTTTTGACTATTTCTTAATAACTATTTCAGGAAATATCAATCAATAGAAAGTATATGTATAATCCTATTGCTAATAATCATATAAAAGGTTAAATCCGTCACTATCTGCAGTATTCTAACCGTCTCGTCTTTATATAAGTTTCGAACTTTCGATAAACTGTAGAAGAATAGAAAAATAATGCAATTTTGCTCATCTCCCGTAGCAAATAGCGGGATAATTTTTAGCCTACAGACTGACCAGACTTATAGGGAATATATCTGCAAAATTTGAACACAATTGATCCGGTAGTATTTGCGTGATGCTGGAACACACATATACATTCAGACAAAAATGCTAAAAACTACTTATATTTCCTCTAAGTTCATATATGAACTTAGAAGGGTTGCATTGATGATTTTAATGATTATAATTCTGTAAATACATAATTGTTACGATCGCGAAATATATTTTGTTCAACATACACCTGACACTGGTGTGCACATTGCAAAAAACGTGAGAACATTTGAACTTCGCGGGCAACCCTGGCGATTCCCTCTTAAGAACAACTTACAGTAGTAGTCCATTTTCATTTCATCTTAGGTACACTTACCTAAAATTACCTACTTTCCTGAAAAGAGAATAACCTTTGCGGATTTAGAGCGTTCAGAAAATAAACAAAGAAATTCATTAGGGGTTGACTTCGCTCGGCTCTCTGCTCGTCGGTTTATATCTCGGTACCTAATTTCTATGTTAAATAAGTATTTTAATTAGAATCTTGGCTTTCGTACAGGCCATTTTAAAGAAATAGGCCGTATCTACTTTGCAACACAAAATAAGAATAAACGTCTGCGGTCTTTCTCGTACGCTGCCAAATTCTGTAAGTTAGTTTAGTTTCTCAACTCGTAATACATTGATTATTTCTTATTTTCATGGGCTGAAGTTTTGTCGTAAAGGTGCGTACACACTGCGAACAAGATTAGGTATTCGTTTATAAACTAACTAGCTTCTGCCCGCGACTTCGTACGCGGATCCAGTCCCTTTCTCGTTCCGATAGGAATTTCGGCAAAAGTTTGAACTGTGTGTCGATATGTCAGACAATAAATCAATCAAAACCGATGAAGGATTTCGATTAAGTTAGGTATAACTTAGATTGAGTGTTGTAGACTGGGTAGGTTATAACTTCATTAAAATATAAAGGTAGAATTATTTTGATTCCGAAATTATGAAGCGAAATTAATATCAATTAGTTAACATTACTATTCTAAAAAAAATCTTTATAAACTATATTTTTGGTTTTTCCGTCGGGTGCCAGAATATAAAGCCCGGAAGCGTTGCTAACCCTTGAGTAAGCAACATAAAGTTGGCCATCAGAAAAACAGCCGGTTCTCAAATCAGCCCCAGCAGCTTTCAGTGTCTATCCCTGTGACTTGTTTATTGTCATGGCAAAGCATGTAGTCACAGGAAACTATGTGCGTTTAAATTGAAAGGGGAAATTGTTGGCGATGAGTGGTATGCGTGGTAAGAACACAGTGTCACCGGCACCACTCCCAATGAGGATTACAGCTACAATAATATTGCGTTGTAAAACCTCGACTATAAGTCGGGTTCCATTACACAGTTTCGGCGGTGTCAAATTTCGCATCAGCATTATCGGAACACCAACTTTGAGTCTTATTTTATGAGCAGGGAGACCACTCGCTGTGAGTGAATTGAGGAACTCAACTGGGTAATTGGTGGCGTCGTCCTGATTGACTACGTTATCAAAAGAAGTGTAAACGACATCTCCAATAATTTCCCCCAAATTTTTTTCATTTATTGATGCAGCTTGTTCGTTGCTTGGGGTCGATATAACGCGTTCACATAACCACGAATTTTCCTGGTTTCTTATGCTCTGAATGTCCCCAAATACTGATTGTATAAGTTCCTCTTCGGAGGCAACAACTTTTCCAAGTATATCAAGAACAGTCACCACACCTGAGCAGGAAGGAGACCTTCTCCAACTTTTAATAATATTTCTGAAAACTCTTGGGCATGTGAATTACCACCAAGCTGGGCTTATTCTCATTTTTATTGTTAATCTTAGTTTTTGTATGTGAGGCCATAGATACGAATGTTTTAATGAGGCGTCAATCTCATCTGTATAAAGTGATTTTCACATCAAATGTTCCTGATCCTTGATTTTTATTATCTCGGCGGAAAATACTCATACTCAGACCAAACAAATTTTGTTAAAATGCCATGTCTGTATATATGCCATAGTTTAGCTGTGCTCTCCAAGTTCCACATCAGATGTTTCAATCTTCGAATTTTATTCTCCCAGCAGAAAATACTCATCAGACTGAACAACTTTTGCTAATGTGTCATTCCTATATATGTTATGGTTTAGCTGTGCTCTTAGAGTTCCACATCAGATGTTCCAATCTTCGAGATTTATTCTCGCAGTAGAAAATGCTCATCAGACCGAATAACTTTTGCTAAGATGTCAAACCATAATATATATATAGTTTAGCTGTGCTCTAAGAGTTCCACATCAGGTGTTCCGGATCTTCAATTTTATTCTCGCAGCAGAAAATGCTCATCAGACGCAAATTTTTTTTTAAGGCGCCATTTTTGTAGCTCTTATAGTTTAGCTGGTCTGTTGCGGTTCTGCATCAGGTGTTCCGGTTTTCAAAATCAATTATAGCCTATATGTTGCCCAGGTTTAGTAGCTAGATAACAAAAAAAGTTTCATTCAAATCCGTCCAGTAGTTCCGGAGATTAGCGTGTATAAACAGACAAACAGACAAACAGATAAACAGACAAACAGACAAACAGATAAACAGACAAACAGACAGACTTTTTTTATTAGATTCGTGTTCTATTACTGTTTCTTAACCCCCCTCAATTATTCTTTTTTAAATATATTCAATGTACAGACACAACTTTTTTACATTCTTATTATAAGTATAGATTACGTGTGCCTACTTAGGGTGTAGTGATTCGATTTGAAAGGGTGGTGCTCGATAGAACGTCCTCATACTAAAGAAATTTCGATCGCGAGTTTTATGTATAGGTAGTTCTTCTTAAAAATAAAAACATAAAAAAAATACAAAAAAAAATACTATATATTATAAATACATTTTCTTTTTCTTTCTTTCTTCGACGTTCCATGAATACTGCGGATCGCGTCCACATACGACGCGTCTCCAAGTTATGTGGTCTTCTGTAGTGTGGACCGCTGCCTACATAAGCTTTTCTGACTGCGTCTGACCATCTTGCCGGTGCTGTATCTGTCATAGATATCCACGGCTAAGATATATACTTAGACGAAAGCTTAGAATGCTCTCTGCGGAGTTTGATTTATCTAATTTAAACTTTTCTTATTACAAAAGAGTTCTAACATTACTGTTAGCCTGCATCATCCTACTGATGGGCAAAGGCCTCCCCCATGTTCTAACTACAGTTCGTTCGTTAGTTATTGTTAATGTGAGGGAAGAGGGAGTGCACCTGTGTCTGCGCGCATACTTGTGCACTGTACCTAATAACTCCCGCACCGAAGGCTAGTCTCCGTTGAGACTGGCCGCCGTGACCGAAATACGGTCTGGATGAATTTATTTTTTATAGTTCATGCTTATACTTTCGAGCCAGTTACTGCATTTTGAACTTTATTTCGACAGGCTCAGGTTTGGGCTTAGAATCTTGGACTAACTAGTTTTGTAACAAAGAGGTTTGGGGACACTAAAACTTCCATCTCTACGGTGAACTCGGGTCACACCTCAGTCAAGGAGGTAATCCATTACCTCAGGCATTCCTATTCCTGCCCCCAGACGGGGTTTTCCAATGACTCAGCCCTTTCATTTTCGCGGAGTTAGTGTGAGACTGTGAGTCAACTCGCAAAGGGTAGTGAATGGTTGTTATGGTTGTCATTAACTGACCTAACGCCAAATAGCTGTTTTTGTGTTGCACAAAGTTTTTGTTGACCCAAGAATGCGTCAGGAACATTAATGGCGTTGTTCATTATCATTAGGTACCTACATACATGTGTTACACATAGGTAGATAGAGACCGCTTCAAAAAGGTGTAATTCACTTAATTGTCTACAATCTTTGTTCCATAACATACATAATATTGTATTTATCAATGACTAGCTACAATTATTTACGCATTGCGACTTGCGTACGCAATGTGTAAATAATGCTAAGTAACTGTAAGTACCTAAGTACCTACTAAACTCTAGCTACAAGGATATTTGATAAAGTATTTTTTTTTCTTTACAAGATATTTAAAGAACACAAATCATAGACAATCAAATGAATTCTTGTCTATAAGTATCTACTTATCTATTTATCATTTTGAGGCTGCTTGTGCTTAAATATGTAGGTAGGTAGGTACTTAGTCATGGCAGGTGGCACCTATATGATAATATTGTAGGTTCTGGACTGAATATTTCGAATTCTACGTTTTTTTCTTGATTTATGGTCTCCGGAAGTATTAAGCATTCTATTTTATCGGGAAATTCTCTTCCATACTGGGTTTAATAGTCAACCATACCTACATAATACTAATTCAATCCAATATAGGTACATACCTAAATGATCAATCTACGGTTTTGACCATTAGTTATATATTGAGTAAAAGAAATAAACTAAATTGGTTATAATATCAATGTAATTGATATAGGTACCTGTGCACGAAGGTGTCTACACGAAATAATATTTTCATTTTTTTTTACAGATGGAGATTTTTTTGCTGTTAAGATCGAACATCAGGAAGAATACGAAGCCTAATGGGTTGTTGGTCATTGCTTAATAGCCTTCAACCTACCCCCACCCCTACCTATTACATAGGTTAATTTTACAACAACTTTTAGATCAAGAGAAATTCAAATAAATGACGCTTTTTCTGCAACAAATCAAAGGTGAGCACAACATAAATATGAATAAAGAAAAGTTAAGCATTGAATAAGAGATAAATGGTTAGCTAAACAGTAGCTAATGAGTGATTAGCGAGATTTTTATGAATAAGGCTGTAAATGGTTAGCTAAACAGTAGCTAATGAGTGATTAGCGAGATTTTTATGAATAAGGCTGAAAATACGCCGACACGGCAATTATAGCTGGGAGCTGGGCTATCATGGCTGGCCATTACTTACAGACAAACCATCTGTTTATTGAGATTGGGATGGCGCCACTAGTAGTGTAAACAATAGCTCCGTAATAAAAAAGTCATAAAAATGGTAATATCGTTCAAAAATGACTAAAATTATCTGTAACGTGTGTGTAAACAAACAATAGTTACTACAAAACGTTTGTGAAACAATCTGTGAATGATAACATTATAATTGAACTACTCTAACGTTTGATCGTTCCATAACAATAACTTGTAATTTATCCGATAATAAGTTCCAAACTCGCTTTTAGGCTAATAACTGTGACTAAAGTGCATAGTGTAACCGTGTAACCCAAGTGTCTATGTGAAAATTAGTGAAAACCATAACATTTTAAAATCCAATCTTTATAACTGTTTGTTTTGAAATTTTGAATTTTGGCGTCTCCAAACATAAACCTCTGTTCCACGAAACAAATCTGACAAAAAATGAAAACAGCGCCATCTAGTGACAAGTAAGAGGTACGACATTAACAGCCTACTTATACATCCAACAAACCTCTGTTCCACCATAAAAAAGTGTTCTTATTTTAAATAATAACTTGTAGTAACGAGTAGCGGTAATAAATTTTGATTGTGAACAAAAATATTAATAATATGGCGAACAACTGTGCACTATGCATTAAACCACTAAGATCGGCTCACTATAAATGTTCGAAGTGTAATAAACTTTTTCACATTAGTTGTGCAAAAGGTGGAAACCAGACCAAATTATCCGAGGAAACCAAAAGTAGCTGGGTTTGCCAATATTGTCATAATAATCAACCGGATAAAGGCATTTCACGTCCCCGGCTCTCGACAACCGGAGAGCAAGCGAACATAGTTCCTAGCGCAGAAAGACTTATATCACAAAAGACGCCTGGTGCAGGTGTTTATAACCCCACCACACCGATTTTACATGAGTCACCTGCTGGTACCAGTAGCTCTGATACTCTGAGCACATTGACGTCCGAAATAAAACTACTCCGAGGAGACATGGGTGACTTGAAATCTCACATAAAACAATTGAGCGACCACCTCACCAACTGCTACACCCGCCTAGATGAGTATGACGTAAGAATTAAGACCCTGGAAAAGCGTGAAGAGGAAATCATCTCTCTAAACAACACTGTCCAAAATCTCAAAGAGCAACTTAACTCGCAAGCTCAATCAGCAATACGGAATGAGCTGGAAGTCTCAGGAGTGAACGAAATAAAAAACGAGAATCCGCTTCACATTATCCAAGTAATGGCTGTCAAATTCGGAGTAACCGTACAGGAACTGGACATTGACTTCGCTACAAGAGTGGGTCCCCGCCGTCAGGATAACAAAGACACCGCTGAAACCCCTACACGCCCCCTAGTTGTCAGATTCGTACGACGCTACAAGCGTGACGAGTTCCTAAAGGCTGCCAAAACCAGAAGAACAATGACATCGACCGATTTGGAAATAGCGGGGCCCTCGAGAAACGTATACCTTAACGAGCGCCTAACCTACACTAATCGGCAGTTATTTCGTGCCACCAAGCGTTCTGCAAAACAAGAAGGTTACAAATTTTGTTGGCATAAGAACGGAGCCATCCTCATACGGAAACAGGAAGGCAACCCCGCCATCCATATACGCAACAACGAAGACCTGGAGCGCCACCTCGGCACCCCGACTTGGGCGCCCCCTCAGTCCTCTCCATCAGCACAACCATTTGACTAAAAGTCACCTGGCCAACAAACAGTACTTTTTTATTCTTATTAGTTCCTGTAGTTTTTGTACCCTACTTCTTTATTTTGTTAATTTGCTTTTAATTCTTACTAATTTACTCTGTATTTCAACCCAAGTACAAAATAACTCACGATTTATCTCAAGTTACTACTCAATAACTCGACGAACTCACCTACACAATTTACTATGCATAATTGCTGTCACAAAATACACACTAAACACACACGAACACAACACACATATAACACGTACCCATCACACGCACACTTCCAAAATCGCACCCAAATGTGTCTGCCTGCACACATTCGCACACCATCACGTCGTCGTGTCTAAAAAATCTATGCCCAGTCCTACATCAGCCTTTCTCAATTTCCATATCTATGGCGTTATTTGATATTATCCAAAATATAGAGGAAATCACTACATTAGATTGTCACGACTTCCAAAACTTAGACGAATGCAGGAAACATATGAAGGATTACGAGTCTAGTTTTAAACTACTTACTTTTAACATCAGAAGCTATCAGCGTAATTTTGACGACTTCTCAGTAGCATTAAATCGACTTGCTGTAGACATAGACGCTATCGTACTCACAGAATGCTGGCTAAGCGAAGGCTCGGTTCTGGAAAATCTACCTGGTTATAATGTATTTCGAACAAAGTCGCAAAACAACAAAAATGGCGGTATAGTCATATACACCAAAATTAACCATGACGTTACTTTAATCGAACCTACAATACAGGATACAGATAGCCTTCTCTTAATTCTGAACAATAAAGTAGCCATACTTGGGCTATATCGATCACCATCTTTTACCACTCTTACAAACTTCATTGCTGGACTAGACACTTTCCTTAGAACGATAAATTCGCACCCAACTGTCATTATCACCGGGGACATAAACATAGACCTATGTTGCACCACAAATAATAAACACCACGATTATCTGTGCCTTATGGCGTCTTATGGCCTATTACCTGTTATAACCAAACCTACTAGACACAAATCTTGCCTTGATCACATATTTGTTAAAAGCAATAACAGACCCAAAGGCATAGTATGCAAAAGTTCTATTACAGATCACGACATAGTAATGGCTCACATCCCTCTCAAACACAGCCACATTAGAGTCCATAAAAATCGCTGGGTACTTAAATTAAGCGAGGACGATTTAGCCACAGACCTAGCCAAAATTGACTGGACTGACACCCTTAACAAAAAATGTGTAGCCTCTGCCACTACCTCTTTCACCGGAATCCTTGCAAAGTTAATAGAAACACACACACACAAAGTTAAAATTCCCCGAAGTAAACGTAACATACAGCCTTGGATCACACCTGGACTTATGAGATGTATAAGTCACCGGGACCGGCTACATCTATCACTAAGGTCTGACCCTGAAAACGAAACAAAAAAATCAATCTACCACCGCTATAAAAACTTCTGCAACAATCTCTTACGGAAACTCAGAATTGAATACGACAGTCGACAAATTCAGGAGAATAACAAAAACTCTCAAAAGCTATGGAAAGTTCTCAAATCAATGTACGACTCTAGCGGCCAAAGGAACAATACATGCAACTTAGTGACAAGCTCTCCCAACCCCGTCGAGTCCCTCAATAAATGCAACTCGTACTTCACATCCGTAGGCAAAAACCTGGCTGCTACCATACTAACAAGACTATCAGAAACTCAGACATCCCTCACTAGCAAGTACTCATCACCAAATACGTCACCTTTCTCGTTCTTTCTACATCCCACTGACGAAACAGAAATTATAAACTTCATTAATCAGTTAAAAGACGATAGTTCCCCAGGTCCCGACAAAATCAGTGTAAAACTCATAAAGAAAATACAAAACTTAATTATAATACCTCTAACCTACCTGATTAACCTCAGCCTGGAAACAGGAGTATTTCCCGAACAGTGGAAGGTTGCAGCAGTAAGCCCAATACATAAAAGTGGTCCTAAGGACAAACCTGAAAATTATAGACCAATTGCACTACTCAGCATATTTTCTAAAATCCTGGAAAAGGTGGTTAACACCCGTCTAGTTAATTTTCTTGAAAAACATCATCTAATTTCAGAGCGACAATTTGGTTTTAGAAAAGGGAAATCAACTGAAGACGCGGCTTCACTGCTAACAAACTCCATATCAACAATTATAGAAAAGGGTGAGCGCTGCATGGCGGTCTTCTTAGACCTAGCTAAAGCGTTCGACACAATTTCAACAGATCTACTCCTTAAAAAACTAGACACAGCAGGAATAAAGGGAAAACCACTCGAATGGTTTCACAGTTACCTCAACAATCGACGACAATATGTGAAATCTGGTGAACACTCAAGTGGTCAACTCCCTATCAATTTTGGAGTTCCGCAAGGCAGCTTACTAGGCCCAACACTCTTTATAATCTACATGAACGACATACTGAACCTCACTCTTCCAAACGCTGAACTAATATCTTACGCAGACGACACGGTTATCACATTCCACGCACCCACCTGGGAACAGGTCTACCACCTTGCGGAAGGAGGATTAGCAACAGTAGCGCAAACACTGGACCATAACTTACTTACCCTCAATATAAAGAAAACCAAACTAATAACATTTTCCAAATCACATTTATCTAGCCCTCCGCCCAACCTAATTTTGAAATTTCACACATGTCAGCAGAACCATTTGAACACATCACGCGAAGACTGCTCATGCGATTATATTAACCGGACACAATCTATTCGTTATTTAGGTCTACTCATTGACGAAAATCTATCATTTAAACCCCACATTCAATTTCTTTCTGGTCGAGTAAGGAAACTTATACATATAATAAAGAAACTAAGAGACCGCGCTCCAAAAGACATCCTGCGAATGGTTTATTTCGCCATATGCCAGTCCATCATACAATATGGCGTATCTATTTGGGGTGGAGCCGGAAAAACAATAATGATTGAGCTTGAAAGAGCCCAGAGAGCTGTTATAAAAGTTCTCTTAAAAAAACCATATCTCTACCCCACAGACTCCCTGTACAAAGAGTTTCAAGTTCTACGTGTCCGCCAACTATTTATTCTCAATGCCTACCTACGCATACACAAAACCCTAAAAATCCGACCTGACTACCACTCATTGACTTCCAAACGTGTCTTTCACATCCCGCTACAACGGACCACATCTCTCCTAACAAGACGCTGCCCTGCCTATCTACACACTTTTGTGTATAACAAGGTCACAAGTAGTTTGCCTTGTGACCCAAAAGAACTCTCCCTCTCCACATGCAAAAATGTTGTCAAACAATGGCTACTAAGTCTTTCATACGATGAATCGGAAAACATTCTCACATCACTCAACTCACACTCGGAATCCTACTCCCATCACAGACACTGACACCTACATACATACCACATGCACACAAACCAATACACCTACACACCACACGCGCACACACCAACACACCCACATACTATTTTTGATTATCTAACATTTTATTTTTCACTGTTTAGCATTTTATTTTTGATTGTTTAACATTTCATTTCTAATTGTTTAATATTTTTAGTTTTAGGCTTTGTTCAGTGCAATTTAAGCTTTATTTCTGTTTTTAATAATTTACGATTTAAGTTTTCCTTTACTTTGATCTCGATATTTAATTTAGTTTTATATAATTTGCAATTACTCACCTATTCTTACACAAACTCCAGTGGTAAATAGCATTATGTATCACAACTCTGGTCCCCAAGATACAGGCGCCGCCTAGTTTGGGGACCGCCGTAAAGATCCTAATGATGATTACTAACGGTTACAGACTGATGTTAAGTTAAGTTAATTTTAAGGTAATAACTTACTGTAACATTGGTTCAATAAATTTATTATTATTATTATTATTATTATTATCTAATCACGTCATTGCTCTCGTGGAATCACTTTTCTTGCAGGTAGAGCTACTGGCGTTTTTGGACAACTAACTATTAATATTACAATAATTTATTCTACTTAATAATGCATTATTATTTTTTATTTAATGCCAAGCAAAAGTGCCGGAGGTCACGCTTTCAAAAATGTGCCGGTGACAGTTACAGAATGACATTGACAGCTACTCATTTGATTTCTCGTCAAAAATTGTTATGGTTGTGGTTGATATCGGTACATTTCTTGTAAAAATACCTTTGTAAATGTTATAAAGTACATTTTCACCATAATCCAAACGTAGTTTATAGCCTTGTGTAATAACTGCATTTTGGACGCTTTTAGTTGTGTTAATATGTATGTAATGACACTCATTTTCAACATTTTAGTCATTTTCCTGGCAAACCCGTAGTTATTACTCGGATTATTGTTTTGGTTTGTTTATTCTAATGGTGTTTTCGTATTTTATGAGTTTTAACAATAACCTATTTTCTGCACAGAACAACTGAAAAACTTGAAGATGTCCAGATTCCGGTTTGGACGACAGCATGATGGGTATCGTCTAGTATCGAATGACGACAGCGGGTTTTCGGATGCACAGTTTGAAGGACCACCGCCTAAAATACCCTGGAAAGCAATATCTCTTGCGGCGTTCTTATTTGTTGTGGGTACAGCACTTCTTATTGTGGGAAGTTTAATTGTTACTGGTCACATAGATACTAAGTATTCTGACCGTTTGTGGCCTATGATAGTTTTAGGCTGTATTATGTTCTTACCAGGGGCATATCATATTAGGATAGCATATTATGCCTATAAGGAATATCCTGGTTACAGTTTTGCTGACATTCCTGAGTTTGAATAGTTTTTTATTGTGTTGTAATGAACATTGTTGTTCAATAGATGTTTGTTAATGTTTTCTATATATTTTATTTATTTTTATGCATTGCATAATAGTCAATATATAAACTTTTGATTCCTTGTATGTTAAGTAGTTTAATAAATCGTCTGTATTGCACATACACTTCTAGAAGTGGCTTAGATTAGTATTATTTATTACAATTCTTAATGTGATTGTATGCCAGTATTTTACTTTCATATTATAATAAGTTCAATTATAATAATAATTATCTGTGTATAATTGTGATTTTATATATTAAATTAGGCTTAATGATAGCTTTCATATGAGTATCATGTTTTGTGTTTAACTTTATAAATACAAAAACATTACATAACAACAGATATTTTATTTGGGGTTACCTACATATAATAAAACTAAAAATCCTTTGACAGTGATCATAATTTTAATAAATAGATTGATAAAGTCACTTTTACAACTTGTAGAGATTTTAAAGAAAATCAATTGATTCTCAATGATTAGTTAATACTTCCATCCTATCTAAATTGCACATGTTTATCTATTAGCTCTTTTACCTTTCCTAGTCTGTGGCGTAAAGCTAGTCTGCGGGAGAGGTACAGAGTGCCCTGTCTTTTTTAAGTGGTCAAACAATTTATTCTTTGATGGGAAGTCTGTTTCACAGACTGCACACCTGAGAGTCAATGCTGTGCTTGAATCTTCTGTTTCACTTGTTTTAGTCCTTACTGGTTTTCTTTCTACCATCTTTTTTGGTTTGATATTCCTCTGCGTCTTGGGTAATGCAGGCCTATCTTTTGGCAATGCATCAACCAAGCCTATCTTTTGTCCTGCTTCACCCAATGCATCATCAGTGGGTGTAGTACTAGATACTTCATACAGATTCTCTGTTGAAGTCTGAGATTGTGATCCTTTCTTTAAAGTAGCTTCTTTCTTAGCTTGTATCTGACTCTTGAGCATATTGAATTTCTTAGCTTTTCTGCTACGTGCTGGTCCCTCAATTTCATTGAAACTCATCTCATCATGACTGTCATTGCCTTCGCTTTCTGGCATTGGTATAAACTTCTTTTTGTTCTTCTTCTTTTTATGACTCTTGGGTAAAGCCTGTAAAATAAATTATCTTAAAACACATGTAGGACCAACATTTAATTTAGTTTAACCTGGATAGGAGAACAGTAGACTAGAAGCAAAATAAACATTTCTACTTGCTGCTGAGCCCTATATTAGCTTCTCATCATCATCAATCAATAGTCCAGTGCTGGACAGATGCCATGCAACTTGATACTCGGTTAACTCTACTCATCCAGCAGCAACCAGCCACCCTATGTACATAGATCACCTATACTAGGCACTATACCACAGAACTATAAGTCTACAATTCTACAAAATTGTTCAATTGTGTAACACATAAAATACAAATATGTGTGGTTACAACTTACAATTCTTTGATTTTTAAAAGCGTAACATACATAATCAGCCTATAACGTTCCCACGGCTGGGACACAGGCCTCCTCTCAGTGAGTCTCAGTGAGAGGGAGTGGAACACAAAGCATGAAGGCTATGTAATAATTGTAGACTTGTCACTACAATTTAAATACTTTTTATTATATTAAGTTTTCCCGTTGCAATTGTGTGGTTTAGGGTTTTTAAGGTACATGGACATGAAAATTTAAAATGTTTGAAAATTGTAACCTGTAAATTGTAATTTTAAATTGTGCAAAGGGGCTATGGCTATTGGCCATAGCCATGGGGGCTATGGCTGTCCATATCCTACCTATTCTAATTTATGCTTTATCAATTGAAGAGTTTTGTCTGCCCGGGCGTGCTGAAATTAACCCTAACAAAAAAAGTTAAAAGGGCATTTAGCCAGTTACCTGAACTTTATCAGAATCATCACTCAGAGTTTCTCTGAAATCATTATCTTCATTGTCTTCAATATCTGAAGTTGAGTTTTCTATTTCTTCTCCTTCCTCCTGAGTCTGACCGTTCACTTTATCACCTTCACCTTTTTCCTCATTTACTGGGCCTTCATGAACATCAGCATCTTCATGATCGTTATCTGATATATCAATGTCATCATCTAACGTCATGTTGGCTACATTTTCTTTGTGTTTCTTACTGTTCTCGTGATTTTCAAATGATTTGATATTTTTAAACATTTTGTTGCAAGCTGAGCAGTAAAGATTTCGCATTGCTGGCTTAGATTTTGTGGAAGATTTCGCTGTCGCCTTTGATGCTTCACTTGCCTGAAAATAATAAAATTAATTTTAATGTATGTCAAGAGTAGTTTTAGCATATTACCATTATAAGTGATTTAGCAGGATTGTCATAGTCAGGGACATGTGGATGCATTAATACATACTAAATTATTTATTTAAGTTCCCTCTAACTGTTATGTAGTAACAAACATTGGGTTATGATTTATGATCTGTAGCTTGTATTGACAACAAGAAAGTTGTTTCTCTTGAAACATGACGTGCCACTCATGGTAATAAAAAATGTTTAGGTATTTTTTTGATTTTGATAGGTTAGCTTTAAATTGATTGAAATCCATGTTTGCTAGTAAATTTCTCAAAAATATTTCATTTGTAAGGGGATTGAAGATTATTATATGGAGCCTGGCATACCTACTGTTGGGTCAGTAGGTACCTATCACGTGTGGCCGCCATTTTGAAAAAAAGAAACAATGGCGCGACGGTACGTATGCCACGGATCTCCAAAGCCCTTTGATAAAAAAGTCAGAGGGCAGCAGATCAAAATCTTTTGTTTTTTAAAAATGCAAAGGGTTTTGATAGGAATAATTAAATGAAAGGAGGATGCTTAGTTATGCTGACCTCTTCAGTCTTAGAACTTTCTTCATTGCTGCTTTCCATTCCCCCTTCACTAATGGTGTCATCATCAGAAGACAGACCAAACTCTTCAGCCAGAAGAGACTCAATCTCGCTCAATTTCTTCTGATAGTCTTCACTCTGTAAGAAGGAACTTTCACCTTCTTGTTTCTTAGCTTCTTCAATTTCTTTCTGCCTCTGTATTATCCTATCCCTTCTTAATTGTTCAGCCTGAAAAAATAAATATAGCAATGTTTGTAAAATGGCAAAAATAATGTTTTAGACGTAAAGTTAAACAAATTAAGTATTTAGCTTAAGCATAATCAGCTAATTATGTTCCCAATGCTGGCCTTGTCTCAGTGAGAGGGAGTACTGTGGGCCCAGTGCGGGTTGGTAGATGTCACATATCTTCGAATTTTTGGCTTTAGGACATGCTAGTTAGAGAGTAGTGCTGAAGAAATAATTTACACAAAGTAAAGTGCCCGTCTGGGTCCAACCTGTAAGTTGGAGCCATAACTACTAGGCCACCAAACACTTGACTGCTCCTAATGAAGTATTTAATGATTGTTTAATATTACTATTTCTGCGACATCCAATAGCACAGTCTGTGTTAGTGGTTATCATGTAAATAGTCATGATCATCATTATGGATTAAACAGGTCTGTCAGGTGTGGACAGACCTATTTGTTATTATGCAGCCAAATTAAGTGCAAATTAATATACTTAGAAGTCTAGGTTCTGGACTTTCTTAGGTTCCTAGACTCAAGGAAATGCTAGATCAATAGATAACATGTTGACCAACATACCTTCTTTTTATTTTCTTCAGCTTTCTCCTGCAATAGTTTTGTGTGCTCTATTACTCTTTTGTCCTTCCTGCGTACAAAGCTTACAAGTCTCCTGATCTCCTCATTCCTCTCTTTGCGAGCTTTCTGCCTAATTTTATTGTTTTCTTTCTCCATCAACTTAATAACTCTCCTGTTATCACCCTGTGAGATTTCATACTGGTCTAGCCACACGTAACCTGGAAAGTTGTGAAATAGACATGAAATACCTATTGAACCTCTTCTCTCATGTGAATTTCCTTGCGATTCATAATAAAGTACAATTCAGTAATTTATTGATGGTTTTTGAGAAACTAGTTACTTTTATTAGTTGAGAATGCCATCCAATAAGCATAGAAATCATTGACTTCTTCATATGGAGATGTAGAGTTGCCAAATGCCGGTATTTTGGTAACTTCCTCTGGGTCATCAAGGAAGTCAGTTTCCTCAGTTGTCAGTTTGGAGAAAACCTGTAAAATAGTAAGAAGTAAGTAAGTAACCTGTAAGTAGTAAGAGTTGGCATTAAAATAAAATAATTATATCAGTAAGCAAACATTTTATACAGAAAGTTCATCTTTACCTCATTGTATATTCCATAGAATCCTTGTGGGTCATCACCAAAACCTTTATAACAGGACGGACTAAAGTAAGGGTAAACATCAAGACTGTCGTCATTATAAGAACTGCCGGCTCCACGTAATAGCTGCTCCCTGTGATTGTCATACCTAAAAAAAAGGGTTGGTTCAAGTCACCACTTATGAATGCAGTTATTGAATAATCATTGATGTCATATATCATACAATGATAGATTTTCATTAGGACTTACCAAGCTCTCTCTTGAGGGTCAGAAAGCACTTCGTATGCATTTTGCACAAGCTGAAACTGTTCTTTCGCCTCTATCAAATTCTCTAAGTTTTTGTCGGGATGCCATTGCAGCGCAAGGCGCCTGTAAGCCTTCTTTATTTCAGAGCCAGACGCTTCTTTCGGCAAACACAAAACTTCGTAGTGGCACTTCATTTTATGACCATTCTACGCTCACTTTCACAATATTTTTTCACAGCCTCCCAGTATTAACCTGAACTACAAAAAACCTTAGTTCCGAGGGATTGAAATGGAAAATCACAATTAATGTTTCTACTTGTCTAGCGAACTAAAGAAGGAACTTTGCACACATAATCAAATGGTTTTTGCAGAAAAATAATATCGATCTATTTTGAAGATTTCAGCGAAAAGACACGACGTCCATGCTTCTTTCCGATTTGTTTTTTCTAAATAGTGTTGTCATACTTTGAAAGCTGCAGTTGTACTCTGTAGGACCAGTATGATTTAAATAATTTTATGCAGCGGTTTACTAAGGAAAACTATTCCTTAATTTCTAACTACCATCCGGGTAGTAATACACCTACTATTTCTTCTTTTGGTTTCATAAAATTCTTTCTTTTTGTCAAAAGTCATTGTATTTCCTGGCAGCACCATGATAGCCGTCTGTACAATGTCAATGTCAAAATGACGATAGGAACGTTTCGTTTTACGTCTGACTGGTTTGACTAAGGGTACTTAAAAAAAATACTGCCCTCGTAAGCCAAAAAGTGGTATGTACTTATCTCAAAAAAATCTAAATTTCTTAATTCGTATTTCTATTGGAACATTTAAAAAACCACAACTGATTTTTCAATAATTATATAACTTTTACCTGAGGAATAAATCTTTTTGAAAATATGTGAAACTGACAGATTTATTCCTAAGTTAAAAGTTATGTGACTATTGAAAAAGGGGTTAGGGGGAAACTGGCCTCTGGTCCGCGGCCCACATTACACGGATTAGGAACAGTAGTGGAAAACTCGGCCGAATCAGAAGAGCCGGGCCAGAATACCATGGGAAAAAAGTATCGTAGTTAAATCGACCCATTGGGATTTAATGTCATTAAAATGAAAAAAAAAGGTGCGAAATAAAACGTAAATATCAGAATATGCATACTTTATTATACAGTGTGAGTCTTCATAATGTGCACATATCGAAATGATTAAATCTATGCTTAATTTTATCGACGGGAAAAATATAAAAAAAAATCTAAGTATTTTTTTAATATTTTCATGAAATTTTTAAAAATTTGGTTCGCTACTGTGATCCCAGTGTGAACAAAACGGTACAACTTCTAAACTGAACGATCTATCGCGATGAAATAAACTTCATAATGATCGGAAGTAATTAAGCGTTCTCATAAAATGAAAATTGTGGAAAAAAATCTACCCTCAATTGAAAATAAACATGTTTTTTTTTTTAAATCTGTTGTTTTTTCATAAATTTTTACAATAATCGTAAAATTTCATAAATACATCATCATGTCATCGTGTGTGTGTGTTTCATGTTTTATTTTCGGTTTGATCAAAATTTTTAAAAATTTCATAAAAAAAATAAAAAAATACGTTTTTTTTTTATATTTTTCCCGTCGATAAAATTAAGCATAGATTTCATCACTTCGATATGTGCACATTATGAAGACTCACACTGTATATATCTACGAGTAAGTTCGTACTATGTGATTACTTTTTAAACAAAAATTAACCAAAAAACATTATTAAACTAACTCATATCGCTTAAATGACAACTTTTTTTTTAAACCTAAGTTTGAAATAAACCTTCAGTTATGATTTGCTATTATAGTAACCGGAAATCACAACATGGCTTTTTACATTGAAAAGTAGCAAACTGAATACAATAATCAAATCTTAAACATTAATGATGATTTTCCATAAAACAGTAAAGTAATCACATAGTACGAACATACTCGTAGATATATAATTATAATAAAGTATGCATATTCTGATATTTACGTTTTATTTTGCACCTTTTTTTTCATTTTAATGGCATTAAATCCCAATGGGTCGATTTAACTACGATACTTTTTTCCCATGGTATTCTGGCCCGGCTCTTCTGATTCGGCCGAGTTTTCCACTACTGTTCCTAATCCGTGTAATGTGGGCCGCGGACCAGAGGCCAGTTTCCCCCTAACCCTGAAAAAGCAGCCCTACCTATGAAGAGTTATGTGACTATTGAAAAAGCAGCCCTACCTATGAAGAATATGCTTAAGAATGATTAGATAAAAAAAAAAAAAAAAAAAAGAAATGAAATTATTAGAAATGTCCAGGGATATTATTATTTCCTTTATTTGAATTTAAACACATATAAGTTATATTTTTAAATATTAGAATATAAAAAGTATAAAAACATTTAAAAATATAAAAAATAGTAGCCCACCGGTATCGGGAACAGGGTCCAAGCTACCGGTGGTCAGGGCTCCAGAGAGAGGAACCTCCTGACGATGCGAGCCGTGTCCAGAAGTACCGCTTTCTGAATCAAGCCCTTGATCCAGCTGCCCAACGAGAGCCTCCTCAGGTGTTGGTCGAGGCTCTTGGCTATTAAGCCATTGGCTGTCACGACTATCGGCACAATGATCGCTGAGTCCACATCCCACATGTCGACAACCTCGCGAGCCAAGTCAAGATACTTGATTTGTTTATCTTTCTCGGCTTTCACGAGGTTGTCATCATGCGGGATAGTTATGTCAACAATCATTGCGCGCCGCTCTGATCGATCCATCACCACTATATCAGGCTTATTGGCAACAATAGTCCTGTCAGTGATGATGGATCGATCCCAGTACAATGTGATATTACCATTTTCGAGAACTGGGTCGGGCACATACCTGTAGTACGGCACCTCCGATTCCACAAGATTGTATTTCAGAGCAAGTTGCTGATGGATTATCCTAGCTACAAGGTTGTGTCTATGCAAGTACTCTCCGTTAGCTAGACGAGAACACCCGGAGATAATATGCCTGATTGATTCCCCCGGCCGGTGGCATGCCCGACAGATGTCAACCGTGCCGTCTTTAACAATAAATCTCCGGTAATTGTTCGTCATCATAACTTCGTCCATAATTGCACAGATAAAACCTTCGGTTTCTCCAAAGAGGTCACCGTAACGCAGCCAGGCTACGGACGCTAGTAGATCTACATCGGGCCCATGTAGGGCCCGGAAGAAGCGTCCGTGAAGCTCCTTACTCTGCCATACCTCCATGCGTTCATTAGTGTCAAGCACAACTGGCTTGCGCCAGTTCTCTTTACCCAAGGAGAGCGGTGTGAGGCCCTTATCCACCGCAACTACATCTCGATGCATCCCCACGTCGGTTTCTAGGAAATATTCCCTGAGACTGCATATCTCGCGATTGTGGAGGTTCTTAGCGTTTAGAAAGCCTCGACCTCCACACTTTCGCGGGATATACAGCCTCATTACCGATGACCGTGGGTGATGCATTCGATTTGCAGTTAGCAGCGTACGGACCCTCCTATCCAGGGCGTCGAGTTCGGTCTGAGTCCATTTGAGTATGCCGAAAGAGTACATCAAAACCGGCATGACCCAACCATTGAAGGCGCGCACCTTGTTGCCGCCTGATAACAGACTATTAAATACTTTTTTCAGGCGGCCAAAGAAGCGCTCCTTCAACGATTGCTTCATGTCAGTAGCATTGATGCCCAACGCTTCCGACATACCCAAATACTTATAGGTTTCGGTTGCGGAGAGGGCTCTAAGGTTTGTGGAATCCGAGAGTTGGGTTCCCACGGATTCCACAATCTCCCCTCGCTTTACATGCATGACCGCACATTTGTCCACACCAAATTCCATCATGATGGCGCTACTGAAAGTTACAGTAATTTTCAGTAGCTCCATCAGTTGCAAATTGTTGGGGGCAAAGAGTTTTAGGTCATCCATGTAGAGGAGGTGAGATATAACCTGACCACCTCTCCTCAGCCGATAGCCTAGACCTGAATCTTCCAGCAGCGTGCTTAGAGGATTCAAGGCTAAGCAGAACCAAAGCGGACTCAAACTGTCGCCCTGGAATATGCCTCGCTCGATCCTTATCGGCTCGCTATTCCTCTGGATATTTCGACATCCTGGATAGCGAAGGACCGTCCTCCATTGCCCCATACACGTCATCAGGAAGGTGCGCAGAGTTGTATTTACTTTATACAACTCCAGCACCCTCATGAGCCATGTATGTGGCACCGAGTCATAGGCCTTCTTATAATCTATCCAACATGTCGACAGATCCTTTCGGGAACGACGAACCTGTTGGTTAATGGCCATATCAATGAGAAGTAGCTCCTTAGTACCGCGGGACCCGTTCTTACATCCATTTTGAGAGACGGACATGATGGAGTAGGTGTCTATATGTTTATTAATTTTAGCTCTCAAGATGGATGTAAGAACTTTATAGACCGTCGGTAGACAAGTGATCGGTCTATAATTTTTGGGATCCGCGGTACTACCTGATTTATGGAGCAGGTGGGTTATTCCTGTCGTTAGGAATTGGGGCAGCGACCCAGACTCTAAGGCTGACTGGAACTGGGATGCCAAGGGGGCGTGCGACCTTTGGAACCACTTTATCCAAAAGTTGTGTAGTCCGTCCGGCCCTGGAGATTTCCAGTTAGGCAACGGACGAACTGCACGAGCAATATCTTGGGGGCTGATGATAAGTGCCCCCATTTCTGGTATTAGTTCGCACGCTCGCTCGATCTTCCCAGTCCAATCACCCTCAGTGTGACTGACAGGCACCGACCAGATGTTTCGCCAGAAAGAACACATGGCGTCATCATCTGGTAGGTGTGTGTCAGTCACATCTTGATCCGGTCGCTCCCAATCCCTGTAAACCCACCTTTCATCGCTCTGGAATGTGCGATTCTGAGTGTACCGCTCCACTCTCCGCCTGTACCGACGAATACGGTTTGCCCATGCACAGATCTTATTATAGATGCTTAGATTAACCTAAGAATTTGGGCAGTAAATTAATTATGATTAATAAGCTAAGCAGTGGTAACGCGGCGTTTGCAACCAGATTATCGCTTTTACGCGTAGTAAAATTAAAAGTTCGTAAACTATTGATTATTTACGATAGGTACCACTGCAGCCGCCTAAGGAAAAGAAATGAAGGATTTATCATTAGGATCAGGAAAACGATCCTAGGAGACTGGGCTTAATTTCTTGAGTAATTTTCGCTAACTGCATTTACAGATTTTTGAAAAAATGGTTCCTACCTACAGTCTGCTAGAAAACTTTAATTAATTCTTACATTTTATTTTTATTCTGATGCAGTTTCGTATTAGGATTCAAAGACTCTTTTGGACCAACTCAGGATACGTCATAAATTGTAAAAAAAAACTTTTCCCTTACCTATATGGTACCTTACCTGACACGTAATGTTATGCCTCTAATGTATTAATGTTATGCCTGTAATGTATTAATCGATAGTCTGCCTAGCCTTTTCACAACCATGTGAGAGTTATCTTCTAAGCTGGATTCAGTTGAATATCCGTATTTTACATTGAGGGATTGCCTATCTAACCTCCACAAACCAGGAACTGAGGTAACACGATACCCCTTGGTAAGATTGATTGTCCGACTTTCGGGCTTCTAACTACGCTGGTAAAATATTCAAATGAATAAAACCTTTTTCGTATTGTTATTTTATAGACGGGGAAACATTTTAAACCACCCGTTTTTTTTTGCAAGTGAGTGTTTATGCCGTTTATGATAGGTAATCGTATTTCTACTTACCTAATTAAAATAATGATATGTATCTACATGGGAAAAAATAAGCAAAATAATCATAGGGCATCAAAAAAATCGTCCGCAGCATTGCCACGTTGTATGGCGATACTAATTCTTTGGCCAGCCCTCTGGTCATGTGAAGAGTCGACTAACCGCTAAATGTAAATGGTATCAACATCTTATCACAGAATTAAACTAAATTCAAATGAAATTAAATTTATTTAGAGCCTACCAACTTAATCGTCGAACTTTAAATTATCTGTATCAAAATAATGTGGATGATCTGTGATAGTTACGATGGGTTATTCGTTTTATCTACCCCAAGAAATCCAACGTAGGTACCTAAGGTGGATACGCGGAAATGTAGGTATGTCCCAAAATCACCCTCAGGCTAGTTGGATAAACGGAATAATTCGTCACAAATTCACAATGCAATAAGTAATCGAAGGTGTGTGTTAGCAAAAAAATAAACAAAATATTAGAGACAGATTTTATAATAATCGTCTAAATTCTAAACATTACAAATAACATTTTAAAACTATTGTAAATTGAGTATGAACGCCAAGTATAGTTAAAACTTAATTTTAAATAATTTATATTATTAAAAATTAAGTGTTTCAAAATACTATTCTTGAATATTTTATTATTAAAAATAAGAAAAAAACTCAACAATATAAATACATTTTAAAACTATTGTAAATTAACTACGAGTATGAACATCTAGTACATTTACTAATAAACAACATTTACTAATAATTATATAAAAATAAGTTTTTCAGAATACTATTACATAGGTACAGTGCAACCTTAATATAACGTACCTACCTACGTCAATATTATAACGACTTCCTCGTTTTAACAAATTCTTCGTAATCCCCTTGAATTGTCCATTAGAGTCAATGTAAAATATAGGTAGGCCTACCTTTACATTGCGAAGATTTTTTGCGAACAACATCTTTGTAACGAATTTTCAACTAAGTATAAAAAATGTGTAGGTACCTAAACCTCTAATTAACGAATTTTGTCAATCCAAAACCTTTGTATAACGTTCTCAATAGTTTGTGAACAGTTTTCGACACGTTTTTACCTCTTTATAATAGACCAACATAACCTCAATATAACAAATCTCGGTCTAACGAATTACTTGATACATAAAACGAATATTTACTTGTTCCCTTCCGATTTGTTATAGGTATCGAGGTTGCACTGTATTAAAATACATTTTATAACTGTTGTAAATTAAGTATGAGCAATGAACACCTATCCATTTACTAATAACTTAATTTTAAATAATTCAATTAAGTGGATAAATAATGATAGGTATAATTTATTCTATTATAATGCCCAGTAGGGACAGTTGGTATGGGCTTAATGCTTGAATTTTCGTTCTGGCGGCCTGTGAACATTACAAGTTTACATTAAGGTTTCAAAGTGGGTTAAAAGCCTAGGGATACTTCTATTCTACCATAACTGCCTACATCAAATTACGACATAATAGTGAATATGTTAAATTAACGGATCGTGTTCGTAACATAATACTGCGCTCCCAAACCAAGATAGCTGACGTGGTTCAAAAAGCTGCCCAACTGAAATGGGACTGAGCAGGACATGTCTGCCGCATGCCGGACAAACTGTGGGCCCAAATAACACAGAACTGGTGCCCTGAGACAGTGAGGCCGGGTCGCGACAGACCACTTTGGAGATCGCGGGACGAGCTCGATAGGTTCCGTTCAATCTGGAAGGAGGACGCGCGGAACGGAAATAGACGGAAGAAGTGGAGGGGGGGCCTTTGCCCAGGGGTGGGACAGCGTAGGCTAGTATAAAAAAAAGTACATAAACGTATCCTATCCCCCGAGGCACGTTCTCACTGACCCCGATGACCATAACCCTCCTCCAAGAGAGCGATAGGGCCACCAGTACAGTACACAAAAACCAAAGACCGACATTCCGACCTCGCGACGTCCCCAAGTAAATTCTCCCCACCGACCCTTGCTCGTTGAAGTGCCAGCCCGCGCCGTAGCTGAGCCTGTAGCTTTAAATTCCCCGACTGAGACCTCTGAGTTTGTTTCGGCCTTTCTTCTCAGAGATAGTCCTAGGAAACGCCGTGCTCATCAAAGCAATAATAATAATAATTCGATCCAGCCTGTCCCTTTGCTGCCCTCTCCCAGCGACGCCCTAAGCCGGCGTTCTTACCCCACAGAGGGTACCCTTAGCGTGCAGTCGCTTAATTTTACTTAGTTTTAAGCCCTGGCTGGAGGCTTTAAGTTTATTTAAGGCAACCACAGGATAGTCCGGTTAAGTAGTCACGACCTCTCAAGGTCAACTACGAGATGCCATTTATAAAAAAAAATCTATCCTACATAAACGCGAAAGTTTGTATGGATGGATGGATGTTTGTTATTCTTTCACGCAAAAACTACAGAACGGATTTGGATGAAATTTGGCACACAGATATTTAGTTTATAACCATGGGATACTTTTTATCCCGATATTCCCACGGGATCGAAACTTATGCAGGCGAAACCGCGGGGCGCTGCTAGTACTTAGATATATATGTGCGGACGTCAAGTAAAAAGCAGACATTTGTTTTTTTTATGGGTGTAGGTACCTATAATAAACAAATAGGTACGCTGGATAATATAGGTTAGTGGTGTAGGTACTGTAAGTGAGTACACGTCTAGCGTCTGCCTACACCTTCGGGAATACCTACAGGCGTGATGTTGTTGTTGTTTTTTTTAAATAAAAAATCTATTCTCCATTTAATTGTATTTTTTATCTCTACTAGGATATCATCATCATTCATCATCTTTCTTTCTTTCTTTCATTTGGCAATTATTAACGATGGCTGATTAAGGCCTTCAAAAACGTTAATTACATAAATATAGTAAGTCAAAGATGAAAGATAGTAAAAACCGGCCAAGTGCGAGTCGGACTCGCGCACGAAGGGTTCCGTACCATTATCTATAAAAATCACATCTGGTGTATGGGAACCCCCTTTAAATATTTATTTCATTTTAATTTAACCCTTTACGGGACACTTAACGCCTCTCGACGTAATAACAATAAAACTTGTATTGTGTCTCGTTCAGTGTCCTTCAATGCGTTAATTATTTATTTTGAAAGTAAATATACAACTAAATATTCTGTGAATATTTGAAGCGTCTACCTGTTGTCATTATTAATATCGAGCAAAAAACTGCAAAAAAAAATCACGTTTGTTTCATCGCAGTCCACTGCTGGATATATGTATAGGCCTCACTCAGGCTTCGCCACAACACCCTGTCTTCCCCCATCCGCTACCAGTCTGTCCCTTCATTAAGTCATCGACCCATCTAGCTATCAGCATCTAGCATCTGTTATCATCTTGCTTGCTGTTAATTAGATACTTAACTTTTTTGCCTAAGTAATTTGAATGAACGAATGTACAAACCCTGCACCTGCCGCGGATTTTGAAGCGTCGTAGAATACTGGCGCATCATCCTGTAAAGTGAAACCAAATGCCTTTAATTATATTTAAAAATAAAACAGAAGCAAAGTAACACATTTTGTGTATTTATAATTATAATAATAAAATAAAAAACGTGAGGGGTCGAGGGACCCCCGGCAGAAACGAAGTTCAAAATGAAAATCCAAGATAGCGGCTGCGAATATTTCAAAACGATGAAACCTTTTTTTTAAATCTTAGGTTTTCTTTTTGACCTTAGTATCGGCTTTAGAATAGAATACAATATTCATATATATTTTTTTAATACTTTAACACCCTTGAAAACCATAAAAACCGGCCAAGTGCGAGCTGGACTCGCGCACGAAGGGTTCCGTACCATTATCTATAAAAAATACGTCTGTTGTATGGGGGGCCCTTAAATATTTATTATATTTTAATTTTATTATTTATTATTAAAGTAAAAATACTTACAACCGAGTGTTTTGTGAATATTTCAAGTGCCTAGCTGTTGCCATTATTGATATCGAGCAAAAAAGGGCAAAAAAATCGCGTTTCTTGCTGTATGGGAGCCCCCCTTAAATGTTTATTTTATTTTTAGTATTTGTTGTTATAGCGGCAAAAAAACTACATAATTTGTGAAAATTTCAACTGTCTAGCTATCGCGGTTCTTGAGATACAGTCTGATGACAGACAGACGGACGGACAGACGGACGGACAGACAGCGAAGTCTTAGTAATAGTGTCCTGATTTTACCCTTTGGGTACGGAACCCTAAAAACGACGCAAATGATGAAAAAATTGCAGCAGCCATCTTGAATTTTCATTTTGACCTCACTATTCGCTTCAGCTCCCTCGAAAACTATCTCTCTCTCTGACTCTTTGTATTATACATAATATTAATAAAATGTCGCATGGAGGGAACGCTTTTTCGTTACGTGACGATTTCTACCAATTTAGTGCTACCGAGAAATACAATAAGTATCTACCTATTTTGGAATCAGAATGTGTACCATAGAACAGTAGGTATTGTACCTACCCGAGCCAATATGAAAATGGTACAACCTGCAAGAGTTAAGTTGAGACTTCGCTCGGATGACGTATGCACGCAATACTGATGCGTCAATGTCGAGAGTGGTACCAGCGCTGGGGTCGGGAGGGGCCGCTCGGATCTCAAGTTTATTCTGAGTAAAATTTGGAAACAAATGAGAAGATCATGCTTACTGGGTCGTATTGTTCGAATGTCGACTGTTTCCTGGTGATGGCCCTGAACTTGGCTGGTGGCGGCGGCACTGGTTCTAGGAGCGTTGTTGGCTCAATAAATGTTTCGTACAAGTCTTGACGAGGCCCTATAGTCATATGCTTTTTTCCCACGCGACAGTTTTCTTGTATCCACCTTTGCTCAGCAACTGCTGGGCCCCTGCGAACGGGTTCTGTTGCGCCCCTGCGAACGGTCGAAAATTAATTTAATGTCTTATGTTCGTTTTTATAAAACATATATGAGTAGATTAATAGGTAGATAATTTGTATTCTTTATAAATTGCATATCAAAATTGTAAGCAAAGCTCTATCAAAGAAAAGTCTGATGACTGATCATCATGATGACATCGACGCTCAGCCCCAAACGGAGTAGAAGCCTATCGTACAGAAATCTGTTTTTTTTTTCAAAAATCTAACATTAAATTAACCTATAGATAAACACTATTACTTATTTGAAGTAAACTTTTCATACCTACTAAAACAAAAAAAAAATCGACAAATACGCACAGAAATCTATAATATAAAAATGAATCGCTGAATGTGTTCCTAAGCGCAAATCTCGAGGACAGCTGAACCAATTTGAAGCCACCGGCTTCAAATTCAAAGGATTTAATGTGAAAAAAAAGAGATTTTCATTTTATATCGTTCACCATTATCTTTATGTCCAGACGGTAAACAAAGTCAGCCGGTATTTTTTTTTGTTTTTTTTCTTTGTTAGCTACACTGTTCCACTGCTGGGCAACGGCCTCCCCCAAAACCTTCCAGGACCTCTTTTTCCGCACCACCTCGAACCAGCCCTCTCGGTACGCGTCCAGGTCCTCTCGCCATCTCTTTCTGGGCCGGCCTCGGCGGCGCCGTCCATCTTCAGGCACCCATTGTGTGGAGATTTTTGCCCAGCGGTCAACGTGCATGCGGCTGATGTGACCCGCCCAATCTCATTTGAACCTGGCCTTCTTTCCTACATCCAGTATGCCCATGCCCGTTTTGGAACGCAGCGTGGTGTTCCGAATTCTGTCCTGTCTTTTAACACCCAGAATGCCGCGTTCCATTGCTCTTTGGCAAATTCCAAGGCGGAACTTTTGGTGAGCGACAACACTCACCGAGTCGCAAAAGTTATAAATACCGGTAGTATATAATAAACAAAAAAAGAAACATTAAGCTCTTGAAATAGCTACTGAAAATCAGAGTATGGAATAATTTGTATTTTTTATGGTAATTTCCTCTTCTTTCATCATCTAAACTTCAGCTAGTGATCACGATTGTGGCTTTAACGCAACAAACGTGATGAGTGATGAACTGCCGGTGTGAAGCTTACCTTAAGATCTTTGTGTAGTCATCATGTTCGTAAATCATTTTCCTTGTAATATCGAAGAAACCGTCCCCGGTATCATAGTACCCTTCAGGTACATCTACGTAAGGCTCATAAGCCGTCAAGAATGACTTGCCACCAGGCTGCACACCATCGGCGTATTCTTTCGTAAATCTGTTCACAAAGAATTATATCAGAACTTTGTACGAGTTGAAAAGGGTTACAGGAAAATTAAATTAAAAGGAAAGTACCTATAAAAATGGGAACCGGTCTGCATCTTAGTTTTTTACCAAGGTGGTTATTGTCTGCCAGACTTGCCTGTGGGTGCCTTAATAAATAAAGGTCTCCAGCCAGGGCTTACAAAACTTAAAAACTATGTGAATTTTAGGGCGTCGCTGGGGGAGGACAGCTAGGCATAGGTTGGATCAGATTATACAGCTTATAGGCTGCTGTGCTGCTAGTACAACTAGCAGCCATAAGTAGTCGCAGCCATATCCAAATAAAAAGTTTAACCAAGGTAGAAGTCCTCTCTAATTTATGGGATATATTTTGACAATCACACAGAATGCCTACATTTTAATTCACACGACCTGCAAGTTTTTTCAACTACAGGGATATAATCGAAGGTACCTTCTATCAGGCATCTTGCAGTACCGCCAATCTTTAGGATCGTGCTCCAGAACGCCGTCAAACAGAAGCGTCCTCTTCGTCATCATGCCTTTATTCCACTGGCCGCGTATGATCGCCTTGCCAGCAGGTGTTTGGTATCGCAGCTCACCCTTACCGTGAAATGCGCCTTCAAAGAACTCGCCTACGTACATGACTCCTGTAAATAACAAGAGTTTTATGGAAATTGGTGCAGCTTTTTCATATTGCATGCTGTTGATTAAGGCACCTGCAATAGTTATGGATTCGTCATTTCGACCGAAGAGACGAAATTAACAAGTCAAAATCTTCAGTTCTAAACATTCTTAGGCCAGACAAGGTTGGCGCAAAACAGGGAAAATAGACCAAACAAAGGACGGATTAGGTATGCTCAGCGGGGAGTAAAAATCCGCTACTGAAAAGGCTAAATATCTGATGGGCAGCGGAATTCGGATTGTGGACTCTCGCGTTACTAAGTCCTATTTTAGAGTGATTCAGTGTAGTGCTGCTTATTTCTAAATAAAATAAGCTTCACGACTGTCGTATAGAGGTATGAGGAACAGGGTGAAAACTTTACTCATTCTCCATAGAAAAGGGAGGATCTTCCAACCAGACTTGTGTCGGATGGGTAACTGCTCAAGGATTGATGTCGGGACGATGGCTAGTCGCGCAGTAAACACTGTTTGTGCGATGCAGGATTTTGTGTGACGTCATGCGTAGTTGTAGTGATGCGTAGTTCGCACCTGGCGATGTAGATGCCACCGTATATCGGCACTAAGCGTTCGTCCGGTGCATCTTGTTCAGTCAGCTACGCTACCAACGAAAATGAGACATGACTGTATACCAGAAAAGCAAAATACACTGCTGACTACTGTAAGTGGAGTCATTGCATTACCATTAGTAAACGTGTACATTCCATAGCCATGCATACCGCACCCTTCCTGCCATTCACCGTCATAAATGGAGCCTGTCAAGAATTCATGAGTTTTGCATGAAGGTCCGAATACTTCCACGGTACTGCGGGAAAATCATCAACATTAGATATTATTAACCGGTTTCCGAGTGATTGGTGGTAACTTAAACACAGCTAAGTGAAAAAAATGGATGACTTTAGTATAAAGTTATTTTCAGTACCTACAGTAATAAATCTTATAGCGTAGTACTACATTTTTGTATTGTTCAGGAAAGCCTAGTAGGTAGTAGGTGGTAGGTATCCTGCATCACTTTATAACAAGAACATTGGGTTTAAGAAGTTAATGTAGTAAACGATAATAAGCAACTTAATTAGGTAAGCATATATAAGTAAAAATATCTCAACACTAACTTGCATTTTTCTTCGTGTTTTAGTCTAAATTCCCTCATACGGCACACCCATTGACATGTGCATGGATATTTAGTGCTGAAAGCATACATAATGAAATTATTTACAGCCAGAACTTTATAGGTACAGCAGTTCTTCTGTTCAGTTTTTTTTTTCTTTCAATGCAATGAAATGATCCGTATATGAAATAGAGAAGAATTGCAGAAAAAACTCGTTTTATGAGAAATTCACACTTGGGACTAAAAATACCTAGTGGGAGTTCAGGCCGGGAGAGTTTCCCAGGGGGAGACAATAGCTACTGTTCATAAAATCTATGTTTTTTTTAACGCTAGATGGCTTGTTCTTCTATATGTTTAACTCAATGCACCTATGTGTAAGTGAAAGCTCACGCAGGACAATAATGACGTTATGATAAGCGCTAAAATAATTTCAAACTTACATAGTTGTAGAACCACGCTTCCTGCACGACTTCATCTTGTAGATTTGAAACAACTGTAAAAAAAATATTTTTATGGGCGATTACGTTGATCATACCCATGACCACCCCTATTCACAACGACAACACCACTAAAAAAAACCTTAATTACAATATACAAGCTAACACTAAAATATGTATTAGATACAAGTACTTATATAATAAAAAAAAAGTAAAAATGAGGAACTCATTGTCATAAAAAACGTCCATACGCTTACTTAATAGAATATTGGTTGAGTATTTTTATTGTTCTATAAAACAATTTGGAAGATTCGATAAAACTGAAATGTACCAAATTATTGGAATTATAATAATTTTTGAACAAGATTACTCTGTGATAGAAACTTTGTCATTAACAGTCATTATGACAATATACTTGTCATTGAAGGATTGAAAGCAATATGATATATAATGACCGGCACGAGTCGTGAGCACAGATGCATAGACTATACACTATATCACAGATGGGCAGTAGTGGGGGCAAGCTCGCGCACGTACACTTTCGGCCAAATTTATTTAATACCTCTTTTGCTCAAATTATTGATAGCTACTTACGCAAACTATAATTAAAATATTATTGGTACTTGAAATTTTATTTTGATACAGTAATGTTGTAGGCCTTTGTGACTTACGGCCAGTTTCTTCATCAACACAATCAGTCAAAGTATTAACTTAATACTTGACCTTTACTGATACTACGGCAAATGTTTTCTTCGTTCAAGTAACTGCTAAAATAGTGAAGAATAACCGTTACTTTGACTTAACAAATACGAATTAACAAAAATAAACTATTTCAAAATTAAAAACGTGTGTCACTAAAATTGCACGAAAGTGTACAGTAGCCGAATGACACGTGAGAGTCCAATAGCCGACGAGCATCGACAGACGAACCAATCGCGTGCAGCCTCGGTGCCCCCCGCCTTCTTCATTCCGCCAAAGAAACCGAAAAAGGAACTACTGCGCAGATGTCAGTTTGTGCTCACGACTCATGCCGGTTACTATACTAGTCTATGATTGAAGGTATTTTGATTTTAAATAAGGTCACAGCTCAGCACTCACCTATAATAAACAAGTACGCTGCGCTGGACTAAATATACCTACTATACGAAACGACAGTTCTTTTTTGTGTCAATTCAAAGCGCCCCGCTCGAGTGTCTCAGGAACTAAAACTGACACGCTGCCGCAAATGGCCGTCGTTTTGTTTTGGTACATCTCTGACGAGTTAGGTCTAAATCGTGGAATAAGACTTTTTTGTGTATTTTGTGTTTACTACGAGATACTTAGAACATTTTTGAGTATGTAAAATTCGCTATCAAAAATATTAGTTCCACGGCCGCTCACGTTGCTGTCAGCGCCAAAATGGCGAAAATTAAATGTCTTCACTTTGTCATCGATAGAATGAAGTCCAGCGCACTTGCTTATTAATAGGTCAGTGGTACTCGTATACGGTCAAAACAGAGATGTAAATCGATGGGTCAAAAGCAGAGTCAGTCACTCTACGGACAGCCATATCTTTAAAAAGGTTAAAAACTTTCATCCCCTATTTTAACCCATTAAGTTATTCTAAACGTATGGCCACCAAATAAGATGTTCATGAAGATGGGTCTCCAAAAAACAAACTATACTCGGAAATGTAATTCGAGATCAAAAATATATAAGTACAAAGGTGTTGCCAATTTGAAATAATAACCTCAATTGTGTAGTTTACCGAAAACTACTATAATATGGTATAGGCTAAAATTGTAGGCATATTTGATGTTTGTTGCATAATTGTTGGCTTAAACAGGTAAAATATAATTATGCACACAGCGTTCAGGTTTAAAGTTACTTACGTAAACTACGATCCAAGAATAAAATATAACTGTTTGAAATAAAATCATGCAAATTATTTTTATGATACTGGCAATAAGGCAGAAGCTCTAAACATTTGGACTTTCATTTATTATTTTATATTTATAAAAAGGTTATTATATTAATACCTTCTTGGTTTTTCTGGCAAATAAATTTTCATTTCGACACGAGAATCGTAAATAATATTGCGTTATAATAATCGATAACGAACGAACGAACTTTTTTCCACAAATCCCCATTATGAGCTCTATGAGCCTTCAATGGGTATTATTGGAAGAATAGTTCACAAATCCCCATTGATGAGGATTGTTAATGGGGATAAGTGGAATAACACAAAAAATCCACCCAAAGGTGGATACGCGGAACCGTATTTCCGAGAGCCGAGAGTACACCCTTTTTTTTTGGGTGGGAAATCATCAGATTACTTCTCCCGCTCTGGGCGGAGCGGGAGGGAGTGTTAGACTTTTACTGACTAAAAGCAACCCGTGTTCCTTCATTTGCCTGTGCCAGGGACCACGGTATCTCTTTCGAACAACCTGCGGCCCTGGCAGGCATCGGCCCTAGCGGACCCCGTCACTTAGTGCTGACATCACTGCCTCACTCTTCGGGGATTACAGGCGTGAATCGGTGTGATGTTGGATTATGTTAAAGATTATAAAGTAACATGTCCGGCTTTTTGTCAGATCTTTTCGAATTTCTAAATAGTAATCGAATTTGAAGTAGCTCTATGCGTGGCTGAATTTTTATCAGAGGAAGAATTGCCTGAATTCCTCTGGATTGATGGCAGATCCATCAATCCAGAGCAATTCAGGCAATTCTTTTGGTTTAAAAGAGTGTCCGTGGAGTTTCTTGCCCGTTCTTCTCCATAGGTACCTACCTATCTACTATGCTTTGGAATGGGCAACTAGCTTCATCTTTCTGACTGACCGACCCCTTTTTTTTTTTTTTTTTTTTTTTTTTTTTTGACCGACCCCTTGGAAATTCAAAAGTGCTTGTAATTGGTTTATTTGAAATAAATGCTTCTGAGTTTGAGCAAAAAAAATAAACAAAGTATTGGAGACAGATTTTATAATAATCATCTAAATTCTAAAACATTTAAAACTATAATAAATTAAGTATGAACACCTAGTATATTTTACAAAGTTAAATTAATTTTAATTTAATTAAAAAAAAAAAACGAAAAACTTAATTTTAATTTGAACTTAATTTTAATTACGTAGTATAATAATTATGAATTATTTAAAATTAAGTTTTTCAAAATACTATTATTAAATATTGATATAGTTTTTATTAAACTGACAAAATATCTCAATATTAAAATAGTACATTATGATACGTGTGACTTAAGTACTTCATTATTGCACCTCGCAGTTATGGCGCGAGGGTGCTAAACGCCGTGCATTAATAGACTACTCAAGTCGCACGTATCGTGTACTATTTTATATATCGTGTGACCTAACTAAACTCGCACTTAAGTCACGCTTTTCTGTGTAAACATGAATTACTTAAGTCACAGAAACGCGCGCGGGTTTAGGTCACACAGTGCTATAAATACATTTTATAACTATTGTATATTAAGTATGAGTAGGGACAGTAGGTATGGTGCGAGGCTTGAATCTCCGTTCTGGCGGCCTGTGAATAATACAAGTTGTCATTAAGGTTTCAAAGTGTGTTAAAGGTATACACCATAGCTTTTTTTTCATTCTAGCTTACCATAGCTGTCTTCATCAAGTTCCGACAAAATAGTGTCATGGCTAACATATAATTATATGGATGGACGTAAAGTAAAAGCAGACATTAGTTTTTTTTTTTGTGGGAGTACTATAAGTACCTACACGTCTGCCTACCTCTTTGGGAATACAGGCGTAACGATGGTAGGACCTTTAAAAACGTCAATAACGTAAATAACATAGTAAGTCAAAAATAAGATGGGTAAGTAGCAGGCACGGGGGGGGGGGGGGGGGGGTTCATTTCATTGAAGCTGTCGAGAGTCTGCATGATTTACTTGACTTACTAACTTACTACTTGGTGACCCCCCCCAAAATCTTGGGCTGCGACCGCGCGTGGTAATAGAGGCAAAAAATAACTATTTCTAGGTTTTGTTATCATTTTCAATCAATCACCTCAGCCTATCGCAATCCACTGCTCGACATAGGCCTCCCTCAGGCTACGCCACAACACCCTGTCCTCCGCCTTCCCAGTCTGTCCCATCACATTGTTTCTCAGGTCGACGGTCCATCTAGCTATCAGCATTTAGCATCTGTTATCACCTTGCTTGCTAATAATTAGATATTTGACGCTGCCGAACTTTCTTGTCTAAGTAAGTTGAATTAATGAATGAACAAACCTTGCATCTGCTTCGAATTTTGAAGGGTCGTAGAATACTGACGTTTCGTCCTGTAAAGTGAAACATAACAACTTAAAAAAAACGAAGCAAAGTAAAAGCGAGTCTACACATTTTTTGTATAATTATTGTAGCGGTATCTACAATGCTACTTGCGAACAACGCGTCATTCTGATTACTGACGTCACGCAAATCCTGCATCTCGCAAGCAGAGTTTACCGCGCAATTAGGATAGATACAATTTCCCAATATCAATCGTTGGGCAATTCCCCGCCAGACACAACACCCGACTGGTCGGAGGATCCTCCCTTTTCTATGGAGGTTGAGTGAACTTTACACCCTGTTCCTCATACCTCCAAACTGGTGACCCCGAACATGAACGTCAGCGCAGACTTCGTGCACCTACTTCAGCGTGACGTCATCATCATCATCATTCCCGCAAGCTTTAGCGGCGAAGTCACCCAGCCAGCCAGCATCCACGGCTTCAACGGGTATCCTGACCACCAGCATGCAGCGACCGCGCATACCTGGTCATCACCCTCAGCCTCATCAGCAACCTCGGCACAGCACACTGCACTTTCGGCTGGTCAACAAGCAGAGCACCCTCTCTTGGTCGACGCAGCAGCCAGCCTCAACCCGGCGCTGTATGACATCCGAAGCACTGGAGTATAACGCAGCGCCATCCACCCCGACTCACTGGGGCATCTTCGCAGGCAGTTCCGATTCACCGCGAACTATGCGACAACCGGTTCCGACTCACTAGAACCTCAGCTGGCCTGGCAAGCATCGCAAGATACAAGACTCAGCCCACTATCGATCTCTGGTCTCCTGAGGGGAGTGATGTAGCGGTATCTATAATGCCACATGCGAACAACGCGTCATACTGACGTCACGCAAATCCTGCATATATACATAGCATAGGTACAATTTCCCAATATTAATCGTTAGGCAATTGCCCGCCAGACACAACACCCGTCTGGTCGGAGGATCCTCCCTTTTATATGGAGGTTGAGTGAACTTTACACCCTGTTCCTCATACCTCCAAAATTATAATAAAAATAAAAAAATGCACTAGCAACTTGCTCCGAAATACAATATCTATTTTGGAATCAGAATACCATCGAACAGTATTGTACCCGAACTGGTTCTCGAAAATTATAACCCGCAGAGTTCACTTGAGACTTCGCTCGCTCGGATGACATATGCGCGTGATACTAAGGCGTCGATGGCGAGAGCGGTACCAGCGCGGGGGTCGGGAGGGGCCGCTCGGGTCTCAAGTGAACTCTTGCGGGTTGTAATGTCACATTGTTCGGGATCGATCTATCATCAATTCATCACTGAGAGGACTATCATTGCTGATATGCCTAAAATGATTCTGATATACTGATGGATATAGACCGATGAAAGCACAAACTTAATCACAATGATAAGATCTTTGTTAGAAATTACCATCCGAACTGATTACAGACTGATACGGTGAGATCACTGTCTGTTATTTTAGGTTTTAAATATAATTCAAGTTTTGCGAATTATGGCTAAATGGCCTCACATTCGACAGCGTCGAGTAACACAAACATCAGACTAGTCAGATAGGAAACGCCGAACTCATCTAGTTTTAAAATATGATTTACGTGTAAAAGTGTTTGTACAAACCTTCTTACAAAATAAAATAATTTATCATTTATTAACACATCATTTTAGTGTCGGTGGGTAAATACCTATAGATATATGGATACAAGATTCCTGCGAAGTTTCCCTTGAATTCTTCGTGAAATTGAAGTTGGAAACAATGACAAAATCATGCTTACTAGATTTTCGAATTGTTCGAATGTCGGGTCTTTCCCGGTGATGAACTTGGTTGGTGGCGGCGGCACTGGTTCTAGGAGCGCTGTTGGCTCCATATATTTTTCGTACAAGTCTTGACGAGGCCCTATATTCATATCTTTTTTTCCTAAGCGACAGTTGTTTTGTATCCACCTTTGCTCAGCAACTGCTGGGCCCCTGCGAACAGGTTCTGTTGCGCCCCTGCGAACGGTTGGAAATTATTTTAATGTCTTTTGTTCGTTTTATAAGACAAATTTATTTAGACCAAAAGATCGTCTTTTTAACGCAATAAACATGATAAGTGCTCATCTCAAGCTTACCTTAAGATCTTTGTGTAGTCAGCATGTTCGTAAATCATTCTCCTTGTAATATCGAAGAAGCCGTCCCCGGTATCATAGTATCCTTCAGGTACATCTACATAAGGCTGATAAGCCGTCATAAATGACTGACCACCAGGCTGTAAACCATCGGCGTATTCTCTCGAAAATCTGTTCACATAGACTTGTATAAGAATAGAATAGAATACTCTTTACTATGTACGGTAACCAAAGGAGATAAGTAACCAGGGCCGTCGGATATAGTTGAAGTTTGGCAAGAAACCGATGGATGTTTTCGAATGAAATTTAATTTCATTAATAGAAAACAATCAGTTTATTTATCAAATTAAATTTCATTCAAAAATATCCAACGGTTTCTTACTAAACTTCAACTATATCCGATGCCCTGGTTACTTATCTCTTTTGCCGACTGTTCATCAAATTACAGAACATAAATATATAAATTTTTATTAAGTGTTATGATATAAATATTTTATACAGGTTGAAAAGGGTTACAGGAAAATAAAATTAAAAGGAAAGTACCTATACAAATGGGAATCGAGACCGATTCCCATTTGTATAGGTGCTGTGCAGACGCACAGCTAACAGGCTAAGGCCGGCCCTAAACGATCAATTAAATTGGGCAAAATCACGAATTGTGCAATGTTTTTGACCATTTAGGGTTAGTATTGAAGATTGCGCAATGATTGAACAAAAATTTGAGCAAGTTTAATTTTTATTGCACAACCTTTTTTCATTGTACCGTCTAGGGACAGTATTGCACAATATTTTTTATTTCTATGTTTAGCCGCCACGAAGAAATCACGCGTGCACGGAAAAAAATGGCAGATAGAAAAATTTAAGAACGGGAATTTCTTCTCGAATGTATACAGCTATATAGAGAATTGCCGACTCTGTGGAATATTAAGTCCACCGAATATCACGACCGTGAGAAAAAAAATCATGCTTATGAAATATTGTTGTTCAAATACAGAGAGATGTTTCCAGAGGCGACAAAAGATGATATAACACTACAGGGAAACACAAATGACGACAGCGGCAGACGCATCAAAGTTATTGTGCAAATATATTGCGTCATAATATTGATCGTTTGATCGCAAGGGGTAGTTCAATTATATTGCGCCATAAAAATATTGTGCACAGTTATTGTAGGTAGGCCCACCTAACACTGCTTGTTGTAGGTAGCTGCAGCAATATTCCAACAAGAAATTTAACCAAGGCAGAAGAGTCCTCTTTAATTTATTGGATATTTTACAATCTCACACAGAATGCCTACCTTTCTATATTCATACATCCTGCAAGTTTTTTTCAACATTCTAACAGAAGATGTAATCGAAGGTACCTTCTATCAGGCATCTTGCAGTACTTCCAATTTTTAGGATCGTGCTCCAGAACGCCGTCAAAGAGGAGCGCCCTCACCGTCATCATGCCTTTCTTCCAGTGGCCGCGTATGATCGCCTTGCCAGCAGGTGTATGGTATCGCAATTCACCCTCACCGTGAAAGGCGCCTTCAAAGAACTCGCCTTCGTAGATGACTCCTATAAATAACAAGATTTTTATGGAAAATAGTAAAGCTTTTGAATATTACACGCTGTTGAGGTATTTGCAATAGTTATGGATTCGTCATTTCGACCAAGGCGACGATATTCACAAGAAAAAACTGTTCTAAACATTTTTAGGCCGGACAAGATTGGTGCAAAACAAGGAAGATAAACCAAACAAGGGAAGGTTTAGGTGTGCCCTGCAGTGAGTAAAAGCCTGCTAGTGAAACGGATAAATATCTAATGGACAGCGGAATTCGGATTGTGGACTCTCTTGTCACTTAGTCCAGCAAAACCAGCGCTGGAGCTCTGTCTCGCATGGGCATTATGCTCAGCCATGGCCGTTTTGCGTGGATGTGACGCATATTTTCCCCAAACTTGTTCTTTTTTTGGGGTTTGTGTTCTTTCTCTGAGTCATGTCTACCGAAAATAAACATATTTTCTTTCTTTATTGCTAGAGTGATTTCGTGTAGTGCTGCTTGTTTCTAAATAAAATAATCTTCATAAGTGGCGGCACTAAGCGTTTGTCCAGCGCATCTTGTTCAGTCAGCTACGCTACCAACGAAAATGAGACATGTATATCAGAGAAGCAAAATACACTGCTGACTACTGTAAGTGGAGTCATGGCATTACCATTAGTAAACGTGTACACTCCATAGCCATGCATGCCGCAGCCTTCCTGCCACTCACCGTCATAAAAGGAGCCTGTCAAGAAATCATGAGATTTGCTTGAAGGTCCGGGTAGTTCAACGGTTCTGCGGGAAAGTCATATGAATGAATTTGACCCGTTGTGATTGTTTGCATTAAACATAAGTAGGTAAGTGAAAAAAAGGGTGAATTTGTAAGTTATTTTCAGTATAGTAAATATTATAAACTTTAAGTTTAGTAGGTACTGTTTAAAGATTTTTTTGTTTAGGTAGTCATCAAACAGTACCTACATAAAATTGGGTTTAAGAAATTAATGTAGTGAACGTTAGTAATAAATTGGTAAGCATCTAAGTAAAAATATCTGAATACTAACCTGCATTTTTTTTCGTGTTTTTTTCTGAATTCCCTCATAAGACACAGCCCTTGACATATGCATGGATATTTAGCGCTGAAAGCATAATCATTATTTACAGCCAGAACTTTTTCGGTACATAGTAGTATGGGGAAATGCGTATGAAAAATTATTGGACCCAATGAAACTGTTCTGATTTTTATCTTCCGATTCAATGAAATGATCCTTTCATGAAACAGAGAAAAACTACAAAAAATGGTCAATTTAACTCGTTTTATGGGCAACTCACACTTCGGATTGGCGTGCAAAGTTGCAACAACATGCCAGGCGAATCGCACGTTCTCGCTACTTGTCGCAGCTATTGAACGCACGGTGCACGCGCACACCCGACGATAGTCGCATGTTACAGGTCAGTTATCGTGGATGTCCACGTCCATAAAATGTATACGTGCATGATATAACGTTATCATGGGCGGCTATTTAAAAGCGTCTTCATGTCCTTATTTCCATACATTTTAATTGCCTGTGTTATCGTGACGCTGTGATCGTCCACGACACGTTAGAAATTATAAAAGTGCACATTGTCTGACAGTTCTCCGCTTTCATAGGAAACCAAAGCTTTAGTGGTTTTAAAGCTATGTCCTCATAACTAAAGTAGCACGTTTTGTTGAGGCGACATGAAGGTTTGTTCCTCTATGTTTAACTCAATGCACTTAAGTGTGGGCACACTTAAGTGCATTGTCCTGCGTGAGCTTTCACTTACGCTAGGGCTAGCGTAAGTGAAGGCTCACGCAGGACAATAATGACGTCATGATAAGCGTTTAAATAATTTCAAACTTACACAGTTGTTGAACCACGCTTCCTGCACGACTTCATCTTGCAGATTTGAAACAACTGTAAAAATATAAACAACGCAAAAAATAATATTTTTATGGGCGATCACGTCGATCACACCCATCGAAGCAGCCCTATCTATAGCCCAGAGGCAGAATACTTAATTTATTCACAACGACAGCACTACTAAAAAAAAAACTTAACAATATTCAAACTAACACTAAAATGTATATATTAGAGACAAGTATGTAATAAAAGAAGAAAGCATGAAACGTCGATCATTGGGTATAAAAAAAATCATCCTTATACTTACATATTAGAATAGAATATTGTTCGAGTATTTTTATTGTTCTTTTTAAAAACAATTTGGAAGATTCTATAAAACTGTACCTAATTATTGGAATTATAATAATTTTTGTACAAGATTACTCTGTGATAGAAACTTTGTCATTATCAGTCACTATGACAATATATTATGTAAGTATGTCATTGAAGGATTGAGGGCGTTTTGATTTTAAATAAGGTCACAACCATAGATATAATATACGGTCAACAGTGATGTAATTTATCGATGCATCAAAAGCAGAATATTCAGCCATGTCTTTAAAAAAAGTTGTCGAAAATCTGCCTTGTTTTAAGCGTACTTATTAGCGGCAATAATGAAGAGCTTTCCTACAAACTTTCATCTCCTATTTAACCCACTGAGTTAAACGAATAGCCAAATTAAGTGTAGGTACGCGACGATGGGTCTCCAAAAAATAAACTAAACTAGGCTATTAATATAAACATTAGTTTGTATGATCATAAAAATAATCAATGAGTCCTTACCTCGATAAAAATAAAGTCTTCGTGATCCTTTTATAATTCTTATGTTGTTTGTATTTTATTTTTAAATGATGGGATTTGTGAACGTTTTTTTCCACAAATCCCCATTATGACTATAGACTTCAATGGGTTTTTGTTGAAGAATAGTTCACAAATCCCCATTGTTGGGGATTTTTAATGGGGATAACTCGTGGAAACGTATGTCCGAGAGTCCACCCTAAGCCTAGTTGGATAAACGGAATATGCAATAATCGAAGGCGTGTGTTAGCCAAAAAATAAACAAAATATTGGAGACATATTTTATGATAATCGTCTAAATTCTAAACATTACATATAACATTATGAATTTTCTTTTCCCTGAGAAAATTTGCTAATGAAATTTGCTAAGAGTCCGCGCATCGCTGGTCAGTTTCCCTCAGTCGTCAGTTTATTTAATTCGCCAGTTTTGTTGATTAGTTAGTTTCACTGATTCGTCAGTTTTACCGATTAATTAATAATAATAATAATAATAATATCCCTGGACATTTCACACAGCACCATTTGTCCCAAGCTAAGCAACCTAATGCTTGTGTTATGGTAACAAGATGGCTGATAAACTACTTATATACAATTTTTTTTTTGTAAATACATACATATTATAGATAGAAAAACACCCAGACTCGGAACAAATGCATGTAGGTCATACAAATATTTGTTCCGTGCGGGAATCGAACCCGCGACACGCAGCGCGGCAATCAATCGCTTAACCACTGCGCCAACCGTGCCGTCAAATAAAAGCCGTCGTATAAAAGTAATATATAAATTAAAATCAGAACGATGGGGTGATAGTTTACGCGTAATTAGTTGCGTTAACTCGACAGTTTCCATTGTCTGCCAGTTTTCGTCGATTCATCAGTTATATTAAATTCTTCAGCCAAAGTACAGTCGGTAGAAAACTAGAGACACTTCTGTAATTTAAATAGATATTGAGATCTATTTGATAACTTTTAGCACAGATGTCAATTTTTTAATTCTTATGACACCATATTCATTCAAATTAGCTGCCGATTTTAAAGAAATATTTTGCGATGGTACGTTTAAGTGTATTCCATCGACATTTATCACCTAGCTTTACACAGTTTTCCCTTTATTCATGCAGACATGGCTAGTATCTACAGACACCGAGACAAATGTTGTTTCTCTTGCTTATTGCCTTTTACCGGACAAAAAACAATCCACGTATTATCACGTTTTCAACGTGTTACAAGAAAAATCCAACTTCAAACCCCAAAAAAACATGCCAGCAATAAATGCACTGAAGGCTGCATAACACGTAAAAACGTTTTCCTTTGAGTGTACAAAACTGAAAAATCAACGAAAACTGGCAAGTCAGTTAACGCAACTGACTAAATGGTAAAACTGACGAATTAGTGAAACTGACTAATCAAAGAAACTGGTTAATTAAATAAACTGACGACTGAGGGAAACTGACCAGTGATATGCGGACTCTTTGCTAAGTGTATTATTTCTAAGACTACATACATACCTACTACTGTCATGGTACAATCAGAGTTCGTCTCACGAAAGAAGTCCCGCGGCAATAAGTGGAACTAATTATGATTATCTAGTTAGCAACAACAACTCTCCTATCAGACAACTTTAAAAAAAGAAATTATTTGTTTTATTTCTCTATTCAAGAATTTGCATTTTATAAACGGGTGTCTGTATTATGATGTCGAGATAAATATGTCGGCGCCTCCGCTTTTCTAGACTGTCAATTGACTTCTTTTACAAATGTCAAGTGTCAAGAACGAACACCGAGCTCTGGTGAGGCAGCCATCTTGTAAGACGAGCAGTTTACTTCAGATCACGGTGAAGTGCGCATGCAACCACGTGCTCGGTGGACGTTATATTTTGAGTGCATCTCTCTTGATCTAAGCGATCTATAATTATTTTGTGAAGTGTTTGATTGAACTATTGAGGATTAATAAGTGAAGTGACCGTAACAAGCGTTATTTTATAAAACACTGCCTTCCTACCCGATAATCCACGCCTACCAGATCATGGAAAACATATTACATGAAATTCGATCCACTTTAAATAAATAAATAATTATTTATGATTACGTCTCAAAACAGACTTTTCGTGAAACGAAAAGTCTGTTCGTGACATTTCTTATTCGTGAAGTATGCAATTGTACAGTGAACACAACTGCTGTGTGGCAGGTCTAGATTAGGATCTAGACCTGCCACATAGCAGTTGTGTTACCTACCATTTTTCTTTTTTGTGGGAGTAATAAATATTAAAAAAAAAACAACACACAAGTTAAGTATTTATTAAAAAGTAAACATTTGTAAAATGATTACAAAAATAATATGAATTATTAAAACGCCGTGTAATACTTGTTTCATCTACTTACAAATACAAGTATTTTACAATAATAGTAAAATACGTATCAACAAAATAAGTTTAATGTAAAAAATTCAGCTTAGACTGGAATTTACGTTGTGGTACACTGTAAAAAAAAAAACATGTTAATAGGCATACAGTCCGTTCACAGTTATTTTACCTCTGACAGCAGTAGATTAACAGCAACCTTATCGTAACGAGATTAAAGATGAGAATGATTTTGACAGACTTGTCAGTGACGGTAACACGAAAGCATCCTTATTCGAATGAAAATAAAGATCACTGTGATTTGGACAGTGATGCAAAATCAGAGGTAAAGTGAGTAGACAGTGAATCCAGTATCTTAATCCAGCGCTAGAATTCAGTGGCGCTGTATGGATATTTTGACGGATGTAAAACACGTTTCAATTCAGAATACAGTGCTGGATTTGAACAGAGCATTCGGTTTTTGACCGAAGGCTTGGTCCGCTGATCACAGAGTACATTTTACTATAACCGCTGATCCAGCGATACTGATTTTCTGCACTGGATCTGTACCTAAGAACTTGCTAGCAAGGGCTCTCGTTGCTAGCAAGTTCTTAGGTACAGCTGCTTGTCTGTTATACATATGAACCATTCTCTAAATCATACATAATCAGCCTATAATGTTCCCATTACTGGGACATACGCCTCTTCTCAGTGAGAGGGAGTCGGCCGTAGTCCACAACGCGGGCCTAGTGCGGGTTGGTACTTGTCACAGGTCTTCGAATTTCGGTTCTAGAACATGTAGAAGAAACGGTGAAGGAAAAGGTGAAGGTGACGGTGAAGGTCCTTCACCGTTTTGAGAGCAGTGGTGGTGAAATAATTTACACAAACTAAAGCGTCTGACCGGGTTCGAACCTACGACCTACACTTCGTAAGTCGCGGCCGTTACCACTGGGCCACCGCTGCTCTCTACATCATTCGTATGCAACATTTTTGCTTAGAATTTTTCAAACCTTTGCAAATCTTTGTTTGAGGAGGGATCGTAGAAAGCTGGTCCACACGCTCTGTCCTCCTGTGAAAGTAAACAGAACTTAAAATATTTATAAATCATATGACCCTAAAGCAATGGTTTATTTAAGATGTGAATGACGTCACTGAAACGTTATTTATTAAAGTAATCGGTGTCACTGCGTTGAAGTTGTTGACACTCTCGGGCACCATGGCCTATCCTGCTGCAGGAGCACAGGTCGCATAGCACAGTACGCCAGCATCAACGATATTATTCATCGAGCCTTTTTAACCACCAGCGTACCAGTGTTATTAGAACCAAACGGCTTGGTACGTGACTATGGGAAGATACCAGACAACATGACGTTGTTGCCTTGTAAGGTGGGTAAGCCTCTGGTGTGGGGCGAAACCTGTGTCGATACCCTTGCCCCATGTTCCTAGCATAGCGGGCTGCGCTGGCGCCGCTGCTGCGGCTGCTGAGACCCTCAAGCGGCGCAAATCTGTCACCTTAGGGTAATTACAGCTTCGAGCCGTTTGGGGTCGAAACGCTCAGGGCCTGAGTGCGCGTCTCCTTTTTAAAGAAAACTCTCGCCGGCTAATCGACCTTTCACGTGACCAGAGGGCTAGGTCGTTCTTTGGCCAAAGAATTAGCATTGCCATTCAACGTGGCAATGCTGCCAGTCTTCTGGGCACGTTTTTACTACGGAAACAAACCTGAAATCGCATACAAGAAAAATCAGTATACCATACAATTATGTTCCCATAACTGGACAAAATGTAGGGAAGTGCTGATTTTTTTCGTGATTTCAGAACTTCAATTACGAAATTAAATGAAATGGTCAGTAGATGAAAAGGGTTAAAATTTAAGTAAGTAAAATATTTATAAATTAACTATGCTTACATAGTCTTGTTCGAATAAAGATGGATTTTTGGTTATCTTCCTGAAGCCAACTATAGGGTTGGGTGGTGGTGCTGGCTCTGGTACCGGCGCTGTCCATGACTCGTAGCAGTCCGGACGAGGTCCTACTACCCCCAGAGGTTCCTTGCGGCAGTTGTCTACCAACCACTTCCGTTCTCGAAGTGAAGGGCCCCTGCGAACGATTCCAAAATCGTGAAATCACAAAATCGACCGAAACGAAGTATTAAAGGCTTGTGATTGTTGTGTTTAAGTATGCTAGTAGAACATTTATTGCCGTCAATAGGTGTTGCTATTGCGCGGGCAGCTTTACTGGGTTTTTTTTTTTTTTTTGGGTGGGATATCATCAAATGACTTCTCCCGCTCTGGGCTGAGCGGAAGGGCGTGTCAGAGTTTTACTGACTAAAACCCACCCGTGTTCCGTCAGTTGCCTGTGCCAGGGGCCACGGTATCTCTTTCGAACAACCCGCGGCCGTTGCTACTGGGCTTTGGTTTGAAGGGTATGAGTGCAGGTGTAATTCTGGCCCATAAGACATTTCAGCTTCCTTATGGATGGACGCACCTACGGTATTTCTGGTATTGGCGGCGGTGACCACTTAGTTTTAGGTGGCCGCTTGCTAGGTGACAACTTAGTTTCAGGTGGCCGCCTGCTAGGTGACCAATTAGTTTCAGGTGGCTGCTTGCTAGGTGACCACTTCGGTTTAGGTAACCGCTTGATAGGTGACCATTTAGTTTTAGGTGACCGCTTGCTTAATTTTAGGTGACCGCTTGGTAGGTGACCACTTAGTTTTAGGTGGCTGCTTGCTAGGTGACCACTTAGTATCAGGTGGCCGCTTGCTAGGTGAGCACTTAGTTTCAGGTGGCCGCTCGCTAGGTGACCATTTAGTTTCAGATGGGCGCTTGCTAGGTGACCATTTGGTTTCAGGTGGCCGCTTGCTAGGTGACCACTTAATTTTAGGTGGCTGCTTGCTAGATGACCACTTAGTTTTAAGTGGCCGCTTGCTAGGTGACAACTTAGTTTCAGGTGGCCGCCTGCTAGGTGACCACTTAGTTTCAGGTGGCTGCTTGCTAGGTGACCACTTAGTTTCAGGTGGCTGCTTGCTAGGTGACCACTTAGGTTTAGGTAACCGCTTGTTAGGTGACCATTTAGTTTTAGGCGACCGCTTGCTAGGTGATCACTTAATTTTAGGTGACCGCTTGGTAGGTGACCACTTAGTTTTAGGTGGCTGCTTGCTAGATGACCACTTAGTATCAGGTGGCCGCATGCTAGGTGAGCACTTAGTTTCAGGTGGCCGCTCGCTAGGTGACCATTTAGTTTCAGGTGGCCGCTTGCTAGGTGACCACTTAGTTTCAGGTGGCCGCTTGCTAGGTGACCACTTAATTTTAGGTGGCCGCTTGCTACGTGACCATTTAGTTTCAGGTGGCCGCTTCCTAGGTGACCACTTAGTTTTAAGTGGCCGCTTGCTAGGTGACCACTTAGTATTAGACGACTGCTTGCTAGGTGACCACTTAGTTTTAGGTGACCGCTTGCTAGGTGACCACTTAGTTTTAGGTGTCCGCTTGCTAGATGACCACTTAGTTTCAGTTGACCGCTTGCTAGATGACCACTTAGTTTCAGTTGACCGCTTGCTAGATGATCACTTAGTTTCAGTTGGCCGCTTGCTAGGTGACCACTTAGTTTCAGGTGGCCGCTTGCTAGGTGACCACTTAGTTTCAGGTGGCCGCCTGCTAGGTGACCAATTAGTTTCAGGTGGCTGCTTGCTAGGTGACCACTTCGGTTTAGGTAACCGCTTGATAGGTGACCATTTAGTTTTAGGTGACCGCTTGCTTAATTTTAGGTGACCGCTTGGTAGGTGACCACTTAGTTTTAGGTGGCTGCTTGCTAGGTGACCACTTAGTATCAGGTGGCCGCTTGCTAGGTGAGCACTTAGTTTCAGGTGGCCGCTCGCTAGGTGACCATTTAGTTTCAGATGGGCGCTTGCTAGGTGACCATTTGGTTTCAGGTGGCCGCTTGCTAGGTGACCACTTAATTTTAGGTGGCTGCTTGCTAGATGACCACTTAGTTTTAAGTGGCCGCTTGCTAGGTGACAACTTAGTTTCAGGTGGCCGCCTGCTAGGTGACCACTTAGTTTCAGGTGGCTGCTTGCTAGGTGACCACTTAGTTTCAGGTGGCTGCTTGCTAGGTGACCACTTAGGTTTAGGTAACCGCTTGTTAGGTGACCATTTAGTTTTAGGCGACCGCTTGCTAGGTGATCACTTAATTTTAGGTGACCGCTTGGTAGGTGACCACTTAGTTTTAGGTGGCTGCTTGCTAGATGACCACTTAGTATCAGGTGGCCGCATGCTAGGTGAGCACTTAGTTTCAGGTGGCCGCTCGCTAGGTGACCATTTAGTTTCAGGTGGCCGCTTGCTAGGTGACCACTTAGTTTCAGGTGGCCGCTTGCTAGGTGACCACTTAATTTTAGGTGGCCGCTTGCTACGTGACCATTTAGTTTCAGGTGGCCGCTTCCTAGGTGACCACTTAGTTTTAAGTGGCCGCTTGCTAGGTGACCACTTAGTATTAGACGACTGCTTGCTAGGTGACCACTTAGTTTTAGGTGACCGCTTGCTAGGTGACCATTTAGTTTTAGGTGACCGCTTGCTAGGTGACCACTTAGTTTTAGGTGTCCGCTTGCTAGATGACCACTTAGTTTCAGTTGACCGCTTGCTAGATGACCACTTAGTTTCAGTTGACCGCTTGCTAGATGATCACTTAGTTTCAGTTGGCCGCTTGCTAGGTGACCACTTAGTTTCAGGTGGCCGCTTGCTAGGTGACCACTTAGTTTCAAATGGCCGCTTGCTAGGTGACCACTTAGTTTCAAATGGCCGCTTGCTAGGTGACCACTTAGTTTTAAGTGACCGCTTGCTAGGTGATCACTTAATTTTAGGTGACCGCTTGGTAGGTGACCACTTAGTTTTAGGTGGCTGCTTGCTAGATGACCACTTAGTATCAGGTGGCCGCATGCTAGGTGAGCACTTAGTTTCAGGTGGCCGCTCGCTAGGTGACCATTTAGTTTCAGGTGGCCGCTTGCTAGGTGACCACTTAGTTTCAGGTGGCCGCTTGCTAGGTGACCACTTAATTTTAGGTGGCCGCTTGCTACGTGACCATTTAGTTTCAGATGGGCGCTTGCTAGGTGACCATTTGGTTTCAGGTGGCCGCTTGCTAGGTGACCACTTAATTTTAGGTGGCTGCTTGCTAGATGACCACTTAGTTTTAAGTGGCCGCTTGCTAGGTGACAACTTAGTTTCAGGTGGCCGCCTGCTAGGTGACCACTTAGTTTCAGGTGGCTGCTTGCTAGGTGACCACTTAGTTTCAGGTGGCTGCTTGCTAGGTGACCACTTAGGTTTAGGTAACCGCTTGTTAGGTGACCATTTAGTTTTAGGCGACCGCTTGCTAGGTGATCACTTAATTTTAGGTGACCGCTTGGTAGGTGACCACTTAGTTTTAGGTGGCTGCTTGCTAGATGACCACTTAGTATCACCACGAACACAAAAATGTTTGGGAACCTATTTATTTTGTTTGTACAAAACAAAACATCAAATCTACTGGAGATTTGATGTTTTGTTTTGTTGAATTAAACGCAAGCACTTACCGTATGACATCTAATTGTCGTTCATAATCATAAACGGCTTTTGTCTCAGGGTTGTAGAAGCCGTTTCCAGTGTCATAACAGCCGGGAGGTATTTCTTTGGGAAGAGCATCAGGTGTTATGTGTGACTTGCCGGCGGGCTGTAGATCCGTTTCGTATTCTACCGCATATCTGTTCATATATTAGGTATTTGAATATTCTACGGATATTGCAAAATAATGAAATAGCCTAGAGATACAGCAGATAGACAGAGATCGCCAACTAAAGGCGATAATCACAGCGAACTTAGTTTGAAACTTTTAGCCGCTTATGGACTATTTAAGATCCTCTCTCAGCATGAATACTGCAGTTCAGTGGATATTCTGTTGATACCATCATTACATTATTTCGGTTCTGCTTTTTTATTAGCTTCATTAAAATATTACAGCTGAAGCGTTTGATAATCCCACGTAATGCTTACCCTCTTTATTCATGCATATCTGTTTGGGTACAGAATTAAGTAAATGCTACAAAAAAGGCTGTTTCATCATTTATCCTCATTAGAATAAACGCCTGTTTTTGAGGTAAAAATCCGTATAAGTAAAACAAATCGTTATGATAGGCGATTAGTGTGAGTTAAAGCAAAAAATACGCGGGAAATGTTTTTGGCGCGAAATTCACAGCTGCCATTTTTGTACGTACCAACGGGATAAGATGTAATTCTGCGTTAATATCGTTTAGCACGTGAATGAAAAATGTGATTTTCAAAATAAATGATGCAGTTGCTTGCTGAATGAGTATATAAAACATTAAAAAAGTGTGGTTGGCAAACAATAGTTACCATGGTATTTCTACAGTTAGGATTTTATGCAGCCAAGTGATAAGTCACCGTAAATGTAATCGGTGGAAGTACAATATTATCGATAGCTAATAAAAGAAGAAACTCTTGTTGACCTAGATCGTTCAAATAGAACAGCAGATAGTCGTAAGTATTGGCAATCAATCTATAGGGTGGCGATTCAGTCACTTGCATCCGTTAAACTTTCATACATCGAAATTGTCTGTCTACTGTTGTATAGGATTTCGTTTTTTTTTCATGAATCTGATATGAGTTTCATAGCGACAGTTGCTTAATATGACGGGTAGAATCACAGGATAACGGATGCAGGTGACTAAATCTCTTTACCACCCTTGGTTGACTGGTAGAGAATGCCTAAGGGCCGGTTGTTTGATCCGTAGTCAAATTCAACCAATTGTTAAAATAAATATTAACAATTGGTTAAATTTTAGCAAAATGTGTTCTTTGATCAATTTTTAGTTTATCTAATGATATAATATCATTGCTAATGGTCAAATAATTAACTATTAGTTAAAAAATAAATAACCATTTGTGTCCATTAGATAAACTAAAAATTGATCAAAAAACACATTTTGCAAAAATTTAACCATTTGTTACTATTTTTAAACAATTGGTAGAGTTTAACTACGGATCAAAAAACCGGCCCTAAGGCATTAAATCCGCATTTGTACCTTTTTTGTGTGCGAAAAGTTTAAATAAATAAATCACCACTCTATAATTCTTAAAATCGAATATAATTAGTAAGTACGTAATCTACTCCCAAATCACGTGAATGTTTCACAAACCTTATTAACTTGAAGTATACATGGCAACGGTGTTCGTACGGGAATGCGGAGTAAATCCGCGGACAATGCGGAGTGAAACGACTTCTAGATTATAATCTAATTTCACATTCAATTTGGAAAATGATCCTGCGGGTTTGTACAACTTTTGGGTTCCTAACCTTGTACGGGTAACTTCGGCCTTGTGTTGGTATTCAGATTTCACTTGTTTTTATCAAAATGAGAAAAAGGAATAGAAAATGTGCTTCTGCTAAGTTGTTTGAAAATGGCGCCAGAAAGAAAATTGTTTGGCTTGGTATAAGCATGTGATGAAGTCGGAGGAATCGCATGTGACAAAAAGGTGCTGAATATAAATGTTGATGGATGGAAAGGGAAACGAAGGCCAAAGAAAAGATGGATGGATTGTATGAGGAATGATATGAAAGATAAGGGAACGAATGATAGCATTACGGTTATAACAGGGGAGAATGGAAGATTGAGTTTCTATATCTATCTAACCGGAAGCAGCTGAATACTAGTATTTTACATGGAGCAGCTGCTTATCTGCCCTCTTCAACCCAGTAACTAATAACCCTTGGTAAGACTGGTTGTTACTACCCATAACTACTGTCAACGGACCATTTGGCTCAACATGCTTGCCGACCCACGGAGGGCTCTCGTTAAAAAAACTAACGATTCTAGAAAATATAACCATACCTTCTATCAGGTAACTTGCAGTACTTCCAGTCGTGTTCATCATACTCCAGATTGCCGTTGAAGAGCAGTTTTCTATGCGTCAAGACGCCTTTCACCCAGACACCCCGAATGACTGAATTGGTCTCCGGACCTTCATTGTACACGAGCTCGCCATTGCCCTCGAACATGCCATCTTCAAAGTGCCCTCGGTAAACGACTCCTGAAGACAAACTTATTTTGAGTGTACGAGTACAACAATGCTTTCGGATTGGTGATTGTTTGGTTAACACTTCGACGGACACTTAACGCCTAACGTAGTGTGGGAGGGGAGGACGTCCCCAGCTGGATAGACCGACGACCTCAAAAAGGTGGCTGGGAAAGAATGGTTGCGGAAGGTGGTGGCCTTTGTCTAGCAGTGGCCTATGATTGATTGAAACGTCCATAGGCGTACAAAAAAATTAAATCTTTCTATTATTTCTCGTTCAGTGCCCTTCAACCGATTAAATATGTTACTAACCCTGAAGTGCTGACCGTAATCACTCTACAAAGAGTGTAATGACGAAAAAGAAGGAATATTATAAGTCATCATCATCTGCCTAGCCTTTTGCCAACTATATTAGGGTTGGCTTCCAGTCTAACCGGATGCAGCTGAATACCAGTATTTAACATGGAGCGACTGCCTATCAGATCCACAATCGAGCTACTGGGTAATACGATACCCCTTAGTAAGACTGGTTGTCAGACTTTCGGGCTATCCACGACCCGTAACGACTGTCACAGATCCACGAATGACAGCCGGGACCAACGGCTTAACGTGGTTTCCGAGGCACGGAGGGGTCTTGGTATGTGAAGATGGTCACCCATCCACGGACCTACCGCGGCAAGCGTAGCTTAACCTGATCGATCGACCCGTGCGGCTGTTATTACTTAGCCACAAGCCCCTCAAGGAAGATTATAGCTGACATGCTATTAAGTTTGGTCCTTGTAAATAAGGAAGATTTTATAAGTACCAAACTTAATAGCACGTCAGCGGTTCGATCAAGGTCGTACCGTCTGGTACTGAAACTGGAGCCATGTCTTACCATTAGGAAATGTGTATTCTCCGTAGCCACTCATTCCGATGGCACCGAACTCACCGTCGTAAGTGGAGCCAGTCAGGAAGTTTTTTGGTTGAGATGGAGGTATTTCTGAAACTCTGCGGGAAAACTGTGGTTACCAACCAAACACAAACTATCACCGTTTATTAAACAGTACAAGAAATGCTATGATGATATTCTGACCAGGGGTTACAATTTTTTTTTTCTCTTCTGTGGTAATCCGCGATCAGTTTTATACTTTTAGCGGATGAGTAATTAATTGGGGGTAAGCATTTTCGGGAATAGCGGGACTCCAGCGAGCCATCTACTCGTAAAGGGGTATATAGGGGTAAGGGGGGGGGGACGTAAGGGGTAGGGGTATTTCTATTGGACCACTAAAGAGAAGTGGTTTTTTTTTTTAATAAAACCTTGCCCCATACTAGGAATTTCTCCTGTATCGTGGGTGCGTTCACAAACATTTGAACTCACATACACAAACAGCAGTCACTTAGTCAGCAGCTTATCAACAGTTACTGTGATGTCTGCGATGAAACGAAGACTATTCAATACACAGTGGAAGGGAAAAAGTTTGTTTCACGATGTCCCTTCGATCACCACGTATAAACTGCGAATAAGAACAACTACTTTTACACTAACTTGCATGTTTCTTCGTGTTTTTCGGAATACTGCCTCATAAAATCTTCCCATTGCGCTATCCGTTTCTTAATGATAAGGCTAAAAGTGATATCTTACATTATTGACAGCTCAAAAATATTATAAAGTTGGGTTTTTATTTAATATGGTGATCGTTTAAAGCCACGTATTTCTTAAAAAAATAATCTCTGTCGCGATAATTCCCGTTGGCGACATTGGTAACTTCGCTTCGGTCACAGTCCATTGGTCCTCCAATCGAAAAAACTTTTAACAAAATCGTGATTATAATACTTAATTGCCGTGTTGTTGTAAGTTTGTGCTGCTTGATAATCCATTAATTGTGCCCTTTTTTGACGGGTAATTGGAATTTACTAAATATTTAATGCTTTTTATAGCGTAAACTGGCCAAATGAATAAAGAACAGCTTAAAAGAATTTTCAAACTTACGCAGATTCCGTACAACAATTCCTTGACATTATTATGGAGAAAACTGTAAACATACGCAAAATTTTAGGTCAATTATTTTCTATTTGCAGTACATAATACGATATAAGAATAAATATTGAAAATAATTTTAATAAAAATACCAACGATCTAGTGCGCTTAGCTGTGTAAAAAATGATACCTACTTTGAAGAAATGAACGTGGGATGAACGCTCTTAATGCCGGAGGCATTTCCTACCAGTCAACCTTAAGGTGACGCAGAGACATAACATGGCAGGTGCAACTTGTGGGACAGATAACTAAATACCTACTAATACATTGATACACACATCAAATCAAAAAAACCTTTGTCAGGAGAATGAACGATAGGTAGAGGAGAAAACGAAGCCAGTAAATCAGCGCTGGGATGATTCTGCCAAGTTCTTGCGGATGTGTTCACGTGCCTTCACTTTAAAAGATAACCGACTGGTTGTACTCGTGATGTTCACAAGGAGCCCATTCCGAAGAAAGACCGACTGGACGAAGAAAGAAGAGTGAATGAAACCAGAGCAAGTGAGACCCGTAGGAGACGATTTCTGGTGGAACTAAGATTTTTACTACATTCAGAGTATTGAACATGGGAAGTCAGGTAAGAAGGAGAAGTGGGTTTGTCGAGTATAGAAAACGACATCGACATATTACAGCCAAACTTACGAACATAAAAAACGAATCGAATGCAGTTACTGTTATTGAGCAGGCGGTATTGAGGAGATCTGCATTCCTGTCATAGTAACACACATCATCACAGTCAATTATGGGAAAGATAAAGGACTGGACAAGCATTGCCTTTATATGTGATGGGAGAAGCTTTTTCAACCAATAGAGCGACCGCAACATTCCGGTGACTTTTTTACTTACAGTCGTGACCTGTTTTCGCCAGTCAAGACAAGTGTCGACATGCAGACCAAGATACATCGGAGCTAAACGAAATTACTGAATTGTCGAAGATTACAGGCGGCACAGTTAAGCCATTCAGCTTCATAGTGCTGTAGGGCATCATATAATTTCACAGCCCGTATAATTTTGTGCAAATACATCAACATATGAATATAAAAGAGCGTAAAAATATGCTGTACCTTGTTTCGTTTAATATAAATTCTATATAAAAGTTTTATGCGCAGTTTGGTACGTTTTTTCTGTATAAATGCATAGCAAATTCTGTAAAACTTTATAAAAAAACCGTTCAATAAAACATCTATAAATTAAAATGGTACAGCTTGTTGTAGAGTACTAGAAAGTTTATGAGTAACTCTCTCCGCCATTTGTCAACATGACAATATAAATTGTAAAAATGACATCGGAATTTTCGTTCTAAATTTGAGTATCCCACAAACAGACGGCAATCATTCGCCTCAAGGTTTTTAATTAAAACCTTTTTTATTGCGGAGTTTGGTCCAAGGGGTTGTTGCCAGCACAGTTGGACCGCTGTTTCTCTATATTTCTTTAGTAAATACTAGCTTCTCTCCGCAACTCCGTTCGCGTGGAAGTACTAAGACACCACGATAAACTAAAAAATAACAGTAACATTTTTTACAAAACTTCTTGAAAAAAACTGTGAATGCAGGTCAAAATGTTTCAAAAGTGAAGGACAGTCTCCTAAGACCGTTTCTAGCAGCGACAACGGTTAAGGCACCTTCCCCTATTACCCCATCTCAAAAATCCACCCAGTATATGTCATGATTGATTGCTCAGCTCCATGAAGGTAAAGCGGGATGATAAACTGGATTCGTTTATTTGGTATAAAACTATTCTATATAAAACTATTATACACACCAACACCTTTCTATGCGTTAACTAAAGTAGTAAGACATATCTTATTAGGGTTAAAGGGGACACCTAAAGAAAGGCCGTTCTAAGGATTTCAACAATACGAGTTTGTTATCCTATTCTTTGTGTATTGGAAGGTATGTTTTACTAATACTACGTGAGACGTATGATCCACAAGCACAACGCTAAAAGAATACAGCAGTGCGATTCTGTAACCATCTCACCGTGAAAACTTAGGTGAAGTGAGCGTGGAGTGAGCTGTCATTCCAAATAATGCTAGGAATTGACACTACTGACAACTCAAATCAAGCTCACTTCACTTGAGTTTTCACGGTGAGATTTTCACAGAATCGACCGGCAGTTCGGTACAGACGGTAAGAAGTTCAGTCAATTGGTACCTAAGGGAGTGCTCGGATAGTACTTTTTTTTTGCTAATGTGCGGCTGATGATGCGCATCAACGGACAATCGGACATTGCAGTGCCTTCACTCAAGCCGTTCACAAATAGAGTGAACGAAATAGATGAGAGGGAAAACATGATGATGAAAACGTTCTTCTTGAACTAAAAGTGAAACAATCAAAACTGTGCAAGTGAAGTGATGCTCATCATGTCAGACAATGAAACAAGAGTACATGGTTCTACATCTGTAGGAGTCAGGTTATTTGGTGGCCCAACATACAAGACACAGTGGTATAATTCGTATTTTTACATTAAACCTGTGTGTCAGTAACCGCCGGTCGGCTACCAGCAGGCTCACGAACAATGTTTCCATGCATTATTATTATTTCTATTTTTCTTTGTCTGTAATTTATATGGTGTACGTAATAAAGAGAATTCTATTCTATTATGATATCGCGGTTTCAATGCCTTTGATTTAAAACGTTCAAAATCTAGTCGCAGTCTCATCTCGGCGACAAACAAATGTCAAAAACTTGTCAAAATGTAGGGAAATTAGAAGTATTTTTTGACAGATTGAGACTGAGATCAGACTGTGAACGGTCTTAAAATTACGAGAATTGCCCCTCTGATGTTTTAAGGAGTAATAGTAATAATTACATTTTTTTTTTACAAAGTAAATGCTGTTAGTTCGGACACCAGGCGGAGTCCTGGTGTCCTGAAACACAGGCTTGCAGCTTAGCTCAGGCACCAGTCTCCCACAATGTTAAAGTTATTATCATAACATTTTAAATGATGTACCTACTGTATAATATTGTGGTGAGAAATAAACATATTTATTATTATTATTTTAACGTTACAAGGAGACACTTCAATTTTATTTATTAGTAGGTATGTATGTTTAAATTGATATTTAGGACCCTATGGGTCGGTTTCCACTTAAGCCGATAGGAGACATGTCTCGAACGACCAATTTGGTTTGGGTTATTTTTATATCTCTCCGCTTAGCTATTATCATAGAAAAGCATGTTTACAAAACCGCATGGTCTGGACAGCCAGATGATAAAGGTAGGGTAAGGTGTCGTGGCGCAAGTTGGGAGATATCTACTATTTATTTATTACTAGCTGCACCCCGGGGGTTTCACCCGCATAAGTTTCGATAATTCCCGTTGGCGACATTGGTAACTTCGCTTCGGTCACAGTCCATTGGTCCTCCAATCGAAAAAACTTTTAACAAAATCGTGATTATAATACTTAATTGCCGTGTTGTTGTAAGTTTGTGCTGCTTGATAATCCATTAATTGTGCCCTTTTTTGACGGGTAATTGGAATTTACTAAATATTTAATGCTTTTTATAGCGTAAACTGGCCAAATGAATAAAGAACAGCTTAAAAGAATTTTCAAACTTACGCAGATTCCGTACAACAATTCCTTGACATTATTATGGAGAAAACTGTAAACATACGCAAAATTTTAGGTCAATTATTTTCTATTTGCAGTACATAATACGATATAAGAATAAATATTGAAAATAATTTTAATAAAAATACCAACGATCTAGTGCGCTTAGCTGTGTAAAAAATGATACCTACTTTGAAGAAATGAACGTGGGATGAACGCTCTTAATGCCGGAGGCATTTCCTACCAGTCAACCTTAAGGTGACGCAGAGACATAACATGGCAGGTGCAACTTGTGGGACAGATAACTAAATACCTACTAATACATTGATACACACATCAAATCAAAAAAACCTTTGTCAGGAGAATGAACGATAGGTAGAGGAGAAAACGAAGCCAGTAAATCAGCGCTGGGATGATTCTGCCAAGTTCTTGCGGATGTGTTCACGTGCCTTCACTTTAAAAGATAACCGACTGGTTGTACTCGTGATGTTCACAAGGAGCCCATTCCGAAGAAAGACCGACTGGACGAAGAAAGAAGAGTGAATGAAACCAGAGCAAGTGAGACCCGTAGGAGACGATTTCTGGTGGAACTAAGATTTTTACTACATTCAGAGTATTGAACATGGGAAGTCAGGTAAGAAGGAGAAGTGGGTTTGTCGAGTATAGAAAACGACATCGACATATTACAGCCAAACTTACGAACATAAAAAACGAATCGAATGCAGTTACTGTTATTGAGCAGGCGGTATTGAGGAGATCTGCATTCCTGTCATAGTAACATGGTTCTACATCTGTAGGAGTCAGGTTATTTGGTGGCCCAACATACAAGACACAGTGGTATAATTCGTATTTTTACATTAAACCTGTGTGTCAGTAACCGCCGGTCGGCTACCAGCAGGCTCACGAACAATGTTTCCATGCATTATTATTATTTCTATTTTTCTTTGTCTGTAATTTATATGGTGTACGTAATAAAGAGAATTCTATTCTATTATGATATCGCGGTTTCAATGCCTTTGATTTAAAACGTTCAAAATCTAGTCGCAGTCTCATCTCGGCGACAAACAAATGTCAAAAACTTGTCAAAATGTAGGGAAATTAGAAGTATTTTTTGACAGATTGAGACTGAGATCAGACTGTGAACGGTCTTAAAATTACGAGAATTGCCCCTCTGATGTTTTAAGGAGTAATAGTAATAATTACATTTTTTTTTTACAAAGTAAATGCTGTTAGTTCGGACACCAGGCGGAGTCCTGGTGTCCTGAAACACAGGCTTGCAGCTTAGCTCAGGCACCAGTCTCCCACAATGTTAAAGTTATTATCATAACATTTTAAATGATGTACCTACTGTATAATATTGTGGTGAGAAATAAACATATTTATTATTATTATTTTAACGTTACAAGGAGACACTTCAATTTTATTTATTAGTAGGTATGTATGTTTAAATTGATATTTAGGACCCTATGGGTCGGTTTCCACTTAAGCCGATAGGAGACATGTCTCGAACGACCAATTTGGTTTGGGTTATTTTTATATCTCTCCGCTTAGCTATTATCATAGAAAAGCATGTTTACAAAACCGCATGGTCTGGACAGCCAGATGATAAAGGTAGGGTAAGGTGTCGTGGCGCAAGTTGGGAGATATCTACTATTTATTTATTACTAGCTGCACCCCGGGGTTTCACCCGCATAAGTTTCGATCCCGTGGGAATATCGGGAATATCGGGATAAAAAGTATCCTATATGTTAATCCTGGTGAAATTATAGAGGTATGAGGAACAGGGTGTAAAGTCTACTCATCCTCCATAGAAAAAGGAGGATCCTTCGACCAGACGGGTGTCGTGTCTGTTGGGCAACTGCCCGACAATTGATGTCGGAACGTTGTAAATGTGCTAGTTGCGCGGTAAGCTCTGCTTGCGCGATGCAGGATTTTACATGACGTCAGCGTGATGCGTAATGCGTTGAAAATCTATTAAAGGAAATTTGACAGATTGTAGTAGCTTGGTGTGGTGGAGTATTAAAAGGATACGGAAGCAAAAGCAGTTTGCGGAGAAAATCCATTTATTTCTCTTTAGGTACCTATTACCATGCTTTTTAGTTTCTTTGAAGGGTTTATTTTATGAACACATCCAGAATCCATTTAAAATATTCTGACAAGGCGTATGTAGAAAATATTTTAAACTTCACTTATTTTGAAACAATTTATCGTGTTCAAAGAATTGTTTTGTTGCTTTAAAGTTTGAAAAAGTGACTTCTGCAGCCAGGTCACTTATATGCTCTGCAGCAAATGAAAGGTCACTGGAAGGTTTGGCAGCTTCTAATTGGTCACAACCGTCATTTAATTTAAAACAAATTAATGACTTTTCAAAGCTATTTTCATGTCTCAACAATTCTTGGGAAGTGTCCGTGGATGTGTCCGTAGCCGTACACTGTAAATTAAAAGGAGATTTCTTAAAATATACCCACAGAAAAAAAAACGTAATAAAAATTTTGTTTTTTGCCTAGACGTAGACAGAGGCCAGTATCGTCACACAGTGGGTGCTTGAAGACGGGTATCGTCACCAGCGGGTTGAGGCCTGTCGGGGGAGCGGTGAATGCTTATGCGAATCCCGTACCCCTAGGCCATAGGTAGAGGTGGAACACCGCGGTGGTTTTAGCCGGTAAGAGTCCTCTCTCTCGTAGCCCTCTGTCAAAAACAAAAAAAAAAAAGGTCTAAGAACCGCGTGACGATTTGGACTCTTTCCTAACCGATTGGACGGAGAAGGCACAGCATAAAGTCAAGTGGAAAACATATTCTTCCTAGACCCAGCAGACCCAGACAAAAAAAAAAGAAAAAACTATTTCCACAACAATGTGATCTGGATGAAAAATTAGGTGTCCATATTTGTTGACCAAGAAAGTTCTATTAAGACAACTTGTCAATGAAAGACTATTAAGTTATAATCGTAATGTTTAATCAAATTATTAAAAACTAAGTATTTAATGCAAATTAACCAATTTATAACTATAAAATAAAATATCTCTTATAAACGAAAACAAAAGGTTCTCTAGACATAAAGTAGGTGACGTCTCCTATCTTATAATCATATAAGATAGGAGAGTTGTTACAATAAGATGTTGTTAACTGTCGCTAAAGCAGCTCGAGGAATCCGACATCGAACCGTCGAAATCAAAGTGATTGAATCCTTTGTTCTGAAGACAAGAGATAATAACCGTCTTCATAATTGTGACCGATGAACTTAAAATTATGATGAACTAGCTGACCCGGCCCCCTTCGGATACATACGTACTCTGGTAAGGAAACGCACCAGAGACCAACATGACAAACTTTGGACGGAGCTAGGCGAATGCAGGCAGGCCAAGGAAGCACTTCCCACAATTATTGATGGCCGCCTCACGAAACAGGTTCTCCGTCTAAATAAACTAAAGCTGCGTACAGTTACTGCAGCTTTAACTGGCCATGGGTCATTTAACAAACACCTCTATGTCATAGGAGTAACAGACAGTCCGCTGTGCAGGGCCTGCATGGAGGATGACGAGACAGCGGCGCATGTGCTGCTAAACTGCCCGATGGTCGCTACGTACAGGGCAAAGTACTTCGGTAACCCAGGTACCCTACGTGAGACGGTCAGTAACATCAAGGCGTTGCTGGCCTTCCTTGAGGAGCTGGGGTGGATCGAATAGTCGATTTTTCCACCCGTACGCAAAATACGCGCATTGTCGTGGAGTTGCGGACACCAGCCCGTTTTACCTATTACCTATTAGCTGACCCGGCGAACTTAGTACCGCCTTAGAATAAAAAACCCATCCATACAAAAATCATCATCTGCCTAGCCTTTTCTCAAATGTTGGGGTCGGCTTCCGGTCTAGCCGGATGCAGCTGAATACCAGTATTTTACATGGACCGTCAAAAATGTTTGAGAAGATGAAATTATTTTCTTTTTTTTTCCCCCTGAATTTTTCCCATGTTTTCGAGGGAGACCATTCGGGGTGGAGACAAATCAGAGAACATAAAATTCGGTCTGCAGAGTTTCGCGAGCTAATTTCATCTGACCCTGTATAGATTTAGCAGTCGGTGAAACTAATCTAGCAACTGGAGTTAAACTCTAAATGGTGATACACACGACCAAAAAATTTTGATCACTGTTCTCTGCTGTACTGTACCTATTCTTGTATAAAATCTACAATTAGAGCATTGCATTGGCGAGAACAGGCTAAGGCGAAGATGGTGAAGAAAACCCGTATTTAAAGGACAGCCCAGCGACGTAATTGCGTAATACACTAGCAATTGCTTTCATTTTGACAGTTGAACAACATTCATTGCGCTATTTACGTTGCTGAGCAGACAAATTTTTCGAACATATGAAGCAATGGTTTAGCAATATCCTTCAAAATTGTTCAGATTGAGATTGATAGTGTATTACGCAAGTAGGCTGCCGGTCCAATAAGATAAAAAAATTTGGCCTAAAGTATATAAGGAAATGTTAACTAAAAACTACACTTACAAACTCAATGTCCTCATACATGGACTCTGTTCTGAATGATGCCATCTCGCACTTGACGCCAGCGGCTGGTGATGGTGGCGGTTCTGGCTTTAGTACAGGCTCCGTGTACTCCTCATATAATTCTGGACAAGGCCCTAAAGGCTTTCGAGGGTTGACACGACAGTTCTTCACTATCCATTGCTGCTCTAGAACTGTTGCGGATCTGCGAATGATTGGGGTTAAAATATAAATCTAAAGTCATTTATTCAATTTAGGCTGAGAATTATCATTTTTTGAACGTCAAAATTATATAAGGCAGTCTCTCAAAACGCCCTTCCTTCACCACTTCCTAGTGCTTTCGCTGGGAAGAAGAAGTGGCGCAACAAACTCCTTATCAGCAGTTACTTATCGTAAGTAAGTCGATACTTCTATTACTCAATTTTCTTAGTACCTAGAAATAATAGGATAAACTACTTCCACAGCTTCTACGTCTAGCTTGATATGCAATTCTCTATTTAACAAAAACAAATAGCAATTTTTAAAGTTTGCGGTATTTTCATGAATTTAACCCATGTGTGGTTATCCCATTTTGTCTTTTGTTATTTCGAGACACTTTTGAGGTGTCACAGACAAGGCGGGTTAATTTATAATAATTACCTATTAAGTGTCTGCACAACAACGGGGGTGGTATGTAATGTGTCCCATGACGAAGTAAACGTCGCCAACGACACGGCCACTAAATTACCCTAGTCTCATTTTCACGAAAAAATTGGTCCCAAGATAACACCTTGTGGAACGTAAAAGCTTGAGCACTTGCGAATGTTTTTACTAAATAGTTAAGATCTATGGTATGTTCCAAAATTATTTGATGAAACAAACCCTGTTCAGATTTAATTCCTACGTAATCATCTGTATTTAGACGAAAATTGAGGTTGTAAACAAACACGACTGCCCTGCCAAAAAACGAAATAAAAAGTAAAAAACAAGTTGTATTACCTGACTAAACAGATAAATAAAATTGCCAATGCAGTCGGGGGACCATTATGTGGAACACTTTTTGATCTAAGAGTTCTAGTTCGTTTTCTGGCAGGGCAGTCGTGTTTTTAATTATTTTTAATTATTTATTTTATACATTTTAGTGACAAGCTTTATTCATGCTAGGTGGCTTTATTCATGCTAGGTGGCCTTCAATGAAAAATTGTTATATTATTACAATATGGGTATCAAACCCATATTGTAATAATATAACAATTTTTCTTATCACTTTTCAAAATGGAGCCATACTGCCGCCATATTGATTTTTTTCAAAAAAAATATATAGCCAGTGTCACTCGGGATGATGTAAGGATTCTAACGATACCCCATACATCCAAATCTGTTCAGGCATATAAAAGTTATGGTGGAATAAAGAAACTCACATACAAATAAGTACAAGTTTAAGTGGAATTTAAAATGAACCATATTGAGGTGATTTAAAACTAGAATTTAAAAGTAGGTTAGGTTTAAGTATTTAAATACTAATCAAATAAAAGCGCTCAAATTGTAAGTGACACTACAATAATTATATCTACCTAATATTTCTACAATTACATTTTCAGATCCATTTGTTTACATTTTAATCAGGTACTTTTGGCGCAGACTATAGTGAAAAATGTGAACTAGCCCAAATGGGCCCAATTAATAAGCGGAAAAACCGTATAAAAATATTTCCTTTTCTCAGAGTTGTTTATTCGAAGAATTACATCGGAAGAAAGGTTAAACAAAGGGAGAGCAATAACGGCATAAGCTGCATAAATATTTCTACGTCTAAGCAAAGCGGTTCGTTTTTATGAATTTTTGTTTTCTTCTGCCGTTTGTTACTGACGTGGGAATAAAAGCAACGCGTACTTACGATGCTTTTCTTGGCTAGCTCTTAAAGTAATTGATCAAAATTTTGTATCAAGCGTTCTAAAGTAAAAGTAAGAAGGTTTTGGGACAAATGGTCGTGTTTGTCACGATATTATCGTTGCTTGGAAGAAAAATAACAGAGATTGTACTGATAATAAATGTGTACACTCAGATATAACGGTAACCATACATAATGTATAATGATGTGTACTCGAAGACTCCCTAAATCAAGCTTTATTGGGATGCTCACAATGGAATTGCCTCGGCAGGTTGCCAATTCAGATCTTTATTACTTTATCTATACTTGGTATCTGTTTAGATACTGCTTTCAATAACTAAGGTTAACATCTTCCATATAAATGAAACAAAGTCGGGTTAGTTACACCATTTATAAGTATAACTCAAGAACGGCTGGACCAATTTTTATGATCTTTGTTTTGTTGAATTTGTCTCCGCTCCGCATAGCAGAATAACTATTACAACATGGGAAAAATTCGCAAAAAAAAAACAATGAAGATAATTCATTTTCTCATACATTTGTATGGAACGGGTTTTTTGATGATAATTATCTCGAGAACGGATTGACTGATTTAATTTATTGATTCTGAGGCGGAACGAAGTTCGGTCAGCTAGTAATAATAATAATGCTTTATTGAAAACAAAGTAAGTACACAGTTACATAAGCGCACTGCCTCCTGAACTAGGTTGTAAGCCTGTATCACAGGAGACAGTTCCCTTCCAGTTTACATAATTACTAGATTCTTACAGCGTTCTCAAGTAGTTGAAACTAAACACAAAAAAGTAAATTTAAATAAAAGTAAATTATACAGTACAAGGTTAATTTAACTGAGTGTGCACGTAGTGTGGTGTTCATTGTGGTAGATGATGTCGGTGTGTGTGAGGGAGTGTGAAAGGGTGCTTGTGTATTGGCACTGTTAATACGAGTATGTGTGTTCGGATTAGTGATGTTGTGTATGTATGTAAAGAAAGAAAGAAAGAGAAGAATTCAACTCGATAGCTAGTAAATAATAAATATTAATTAATTCAGTAAAATGTTGGCAATAAATCCACGAGAACCTTTAGAAAACGCTCAAGGGTTCTACATGATTGAGTGTTTATTTTTACTATTTTTTATAGGCAATAAGCGTGAATTATTCGCAGGAGTTGAAGGCAGGGGCCACCAATCAGCGAGTCAGTTAACACACCAATTAGGGTGCGTTTCGACGGATCGCTAATTACTGCCGTGTACTGTCGAGCCTTTGCGATATTTGACTTTATGAAATATTCAAATTGGTTATTATTTATTGGTTATATTGGGATCTGATTTGAAACAATCTATAAATTTACCATTGATTGATATTGTTTGTTAAACGTTGGCAATTCATCTGTTTAGCAGAAACTTATTAAACAACGTACATTTCATGTTACACGTATACACACACACACACCCTTATACTAATAATGTCAAAAACTACAATCAATATCAAAAACTTGTCCAAAATGTAGGGAAATTAGAGGTATTTTTGACAGATTGAGACTGAAATCAGACTGAACTTTCTTAAAATTACGAGAATTGCCCTTCAGATATCCTGAAATACAGGCCTAGCTTAGGCACCAGTCTCCATCCATCCCTTATGATCATCGTTCTTGATCATTTAAAAATGTGCTTATAATATTGTGTTGACACATCGAACCAACTGATCAATAACTAATCTTATATTATTCGAGAGTTGTAAGCTTCTCCTTGTCACAATATATTGTTAGTAACAAATTATGTGATACGATTCTTGAAATAAATACAAAAGGATATTGATTTGTAATAAAAGACATTGTTTGGATTCTAAGATAGTCTTGCAGTAACACAATAATACTTAACCGATTTCTTTTTTGTGATTCATGAACCAAGAAACTAACTCTGAATAACAAGTAGAAAAATCAAATGACTCACTTCAATTGAATTGCTTGACTTATGATAATTAGGTACATTTAAGAATTTTAAATTGAATTTTTTTGATATATTTTGCATCATCATCATTATTCTCCTGTCAAGGATACCTACCAATTTTTTAGGGTCACCGCAACATGTTCATACAACCCTAATCTCTTCAGGGCGAGAGTGAATAGGCTTCTTCTGGGCAAGATTGTTCCACCGTAGATCTCATCCCTGCCTCTGGGCTGGATTGAGGTCAAAAGTGAGCCCATTGTCAATAAAAAAAAATGTCTTTTTCTTCCATACTTCTCTGTTAGTCATTATCTCGGTAGCCACCCCCTTTCTGACCATAACATCATTCACACAATCCATCCATCGTTTCTTTGGTCTTCCCCTACTCTTATAGCCATCTAAATTCATACTCAACGACACTATGACAAAAGATTTCCACACAACTTTTCAGTTACCAGTGCGACTTTCAGTCTTCCTCTTATTTTTTTTTAAAAGATAAGATGAGATGCTTTTAAAATTTTAAGGCGATTGAGAATCTAGTGAGTCCTGAAGCTGCAGAAAAGCAGACAGTCGTCCCTGACAGGCTTATCGTTGCGTATTTCCTGCCGTCTATATTCCAATAGGATGTTGTTTTCGCAGTTTCCAATACAATTTGTTTTGCAATTCAAATATGCATCTAAGCGTTCGGAGATCTTATCATAGAAATACGCAGGTACAAGATTTCGGGATGATATTCAAAGACTATACAGGTGGTTCGATTTTAGACATAATACATATTTCTTAGAAGTATTTTATCCTTGTCAGCAACACTATTTCATTTTCTCACTGCAATAATACAGACAGGTTTATTTTGAAATAAAATCGATTTTGATTTCTGGGTAAAATGAGCTTTTTTAAAAAACTGTAAATTCTGTTTTTGTTTTCTCGAAAATCGAGTGGTTCAATTGATCATTTTGCTCTAATTTTCAAACTGTTTTCACCCTGAAGTCTCTCCTCAATAATTCACCCTGTATACTAGAGAGGGTCAAGGAAACTTGTTCCTACTTCTATTCCGTGATTGTAAAAAGAAATAAAGTCACGATTGTCTATGACGTCACCGCAATCCAGCTATACAGTCGTGCCTCGTTTATGGAGTACGATATGAATAATTGGGACTTGATTGTTCTGCAATTTGCTCAGACGTCAATATGATTAGTGGTTCAACTGAATTGTGGTTACGACAAGCAATAACCTGGTCGTTGCTCTCTGGGCTTTAATATTCTTGCAATGTGCAGACTAAGCTGGTTGGTTCTGAAGTTATAGTTCTATTTTGTTTTTGTTAGCTATCATTTTAAATTCTCAGAAAGAAAAGAATGAAAATACGTTTATTTGTGCAAACATGATGCAAGAAACACAAAAAAAGGCCATCGCTCAACATAATGCTATGCGAGAAAGAGCCTCAGCGCTGGTTTTCAGCGACAGCCGGCGTGGCGTTGCCGTGACGACGTCTTAATTCTTGTTATAGTAATCTCAATAGTGTCTCCATGAGTTGATAGCACCGGTTGCGATAACAATGTTCCGGAGAGGTATGCTGGCGGCGAAGGCCTATTGCCCATTTTTACTAACACTAGATTAAACCTAAATGTATGCCTAAATAAATGCGTACTTTAGTATTTTATTATTGGAGCTGAGCCGAGCGTCTTCCATCATCGTCGTCGTCTTCGTTATCACCACAGCAGTGATGGTCCAGTGGTAATGGCCGCGACTTACAAGTTGTAGGTTCGTGAGTTCGAACCCAAGCAGGTACTTTATTTTGTGTAAATTATTTCATCACTACTGCTCTCAAAACGGTAAAGGGAAACATCGTAAGGAAACCGGCATGTCCTAGAACCAGAAAATCGAAGCTATGTGACATTCATCAACGCGTGTGTGGTGGATTATGGCTCATTTTCCCTATCATAAAGAGGAGGCCTATATACCGGCAGTGGGGACATTATAGGCTGATTATGTTATGTATATGTCTTGCAGAGTTGCAGTGGACGTTTTTCGCTAGATTGGTTGCCTTTGTCAACAACAACGAACAACGCGTCATACTGACGTCACGCAAAATCCTGCATCGCAAGCAGAGTTCACAGCGCAACTAGCATATGTACAACAGCCTGACATGAATCATCGGGCAGTGGCCCGCCAGGCACAATACCCATCTGGTCGGAGGATCCTCCCTTTTCTGTGGAGGATGCCTCGATACCTTCTCAATGGAGGATGTAAAGTTCTTGGTGGGTCACATATTCTTAAGCGAAAAATGGTTTATTTGATGATCGTGAGAAGTTAAGCAGTCGTATATGAAGCTCAATCTCCCGATACTTTAGAACCTTTACCTCATAATCGCTGACATGTCTTCATATTTATAAATGACTTTCGTCTTAGGGTCGTAGAAGCCGTCTCCGGTGTCATAGTATCCGGGAGGTATCTCTCTGGTAGGCTGTTTAGCTGTTAGATTCGACTGGCCGCCAGGCTTCAATCCTGTGTCGTATTCCATCTCGAATCTGTAAGCAAAATTTTTCTTGTTGTGCGTTTACACTTCTTTAACGTTTGTAGATGACTTTTCATTTGTGTTACTTATAATATTTTTGAATTTTGTAACAAGTGTTTTATGTCATCATCATCATCATCTGCCAAGCCTTTTCCCAACTATGTTGGGGTCAGCTTCCAGTCTAACCGGATGCAGCTGAATACCAGTATTTTACATGGAGAGACTGCCTATCTGACCTTCACAGTTACTGGGTAATACGATATCCCTTGGTAAAACTGGTTGTCAGACTTTCGGTCTAGTGACGACCCGTAACAACTGTCAAAGATCCACGAATGACAGCCCCGGACCAAGCAACGGCTTAACGTGCGTAAGTGTGGTTAAGTACTTATACTAATCAATTTTGGAATCTCATTTTGCCGGTCTTGACCAGAAACCATTAATTAAAAGAAAAACTTTTGCATTTTCAGGGTAAATGTAATTTGAATTTAATTTAACCTTATAACTTCCTAATTTGCCCCGATGAAAGTTGGGACGCGAATGAAAATTTTAATATCAATTTTCTGTAAAAGCCTCTCGCACATATTATTAAATAAACGACTTCATTTAGGGATCTGCGTAGTAAAATCATTTGTGTTAAGGGACTGAGAGATTTTAGACAGTCATGTCAAATCAGACCCTGACCTGCCACCGAATCAAACGAATCGCAATGGGAACAAACACTTAAACACAGACTACACACACGCTACACACACAGCACACACATACCAGTCACACATCACACACACACACACACACCATATGCGTGTGTTAGATTATTCATTATATACTAAAAGTATATGTATCTATATATTACCCAAATAACAAGCTTTGAATATCAAAATGGTTACTAGTTAGTTATTTCCCGTGTATGAAGGTTATTATTGAATATAGTTTGTAGGTAAAGGGTTTTATGAAGTAAAGCACAGACAGACAAGGCTAAGCATTTATTTGAATTTAGGCTTGTCAGTAATTAATCAGAAAACTAGTCGTCCGTTCGTAAAACTAGGTCATCATGGAGAAGAAGGACAAGAAACTCCATGGAAACAGTATTTAAGTATTCTATCAATACATTTCTTACTTTGTCATAAATTATCGTTATTTCTAAAAAAAATTCATTCTATCTCTTGGACAACGGTCCAAGAGAATTCAAAATAAAAGTAACATAATAACAATAGTTAGGAATATTGGCCATAGTATGATTTACAGAACAACATAGCCATAATAAGCAATAATTAAAGTATAATATCAAATTACTTAACTTACGTGACATCTGGTCGATCTATTCCACATAATAACGGCACTAGAACCAACCAACTGAACATCTACCAAGCAACTGACTCGATAACGTTCTTACAATCCTTTTTATACACTACCAACGTCTTTTACGTCAAACATCTACCGCCATTTAGACACAATCACAGATCATCATATATTTTGGCTTAATATCTTCTCACACAATTAGTAATAAACAAATCTTATATAGTGAAACCGTTTCAAAACGTTATAAGGTAATTAATCAATTTAATAAGAGTCGATTCTTAATACTTAGACATCAAAAAGTATAGCAACATCAACTGACAGTATTGTGCCAATCATTTGAAACCACCTATTATATTAAAATAGCAATATAAAATCTAAGATATACTACAAGTATAATCAAATATTATTTAATCATTTATAGTAATAACATTTAAGTGTTTTTTACAAGTTAAGACTGTTGTTTTTTGTAAACACAATATCTAGTCAAATTAGGTACTTCTGAATGTGACGGATGTCACTATCCAATAAACAATATTCTCATATTATAATTATATCAAAATGAAATATCTAACACGTGCATTGGTCATATTTACTTGAACGAGTAAAGACCAATGACAATGTGCGAATAGTACGACAGCCGAGTAGGCCGCCTGGCGACTGTCTACCGCCGCGCGTATTTGTATGAGGGTTTTGTTTTTTGTTAGGTATGATAATTTAGTGAGTTTCCTAATTGTGAGGCACACACACTAAAACGTAATTGATAGGATTATGGTGATTTTTCGAGGTAGGCACTGATAAGCAATGCACGCCACTGCTAACACCATAAACTGCGAATATCACCATACCTTCTATCAGGCATCATGCAGTACTTCCAGCTGTTCTCAGTATACTCCACGTTATCACCGAGCAGCGTCCGTTCAGTCAAGACGCCATTCACAAACTTGCCACGGATGACCATGCCGCTTTCATATCGAAGCTGACCTTTGCCGTGAAACATTCCGTCTTCGAAGTCACCCTCGTAGACGACTCCTGGAAACGTTTGAACCATTATTAAATTATCCAGATTGTAATGTTCACATTGCTGGGACTTTGATGTCATTTTTGTGAGAGGGCAGAGCATATTCAGCTCATACTGATACATAATGTTTCTACTGCTAGGACATAGGTAGACCTCCTCTCTGTGGGAGGGATTAGGAATGTCACTATGTTTTAGAATTGTTAGTTCTAGGACAGGATTTCATAAAGAAGTTTTAACACAAAGTTCGTGCCTGCTTAGGTCCAAACCTAGGACTCGTCGTACATCGGGACCGAAAGTTTCAGCCAGCACTGCAGTAAGTTCTTGAAGTAAAGGGAGTTTTAAATGTAACCTTAATTTTAATATTCTAGTTTCTGTTATCCATACCGTTTGGAAATGTGTACACTCCGTAGCCACTCATTCCCAGCACATCCCATGAGCCTTCATACTGAGAGCCAGTCGGGAAGTACTTGGTGGATCGTTCAGCTCGAGGTATGTCCATTGCGACTGCCCTGCGGGAAATATTTGGTTACGATTCGTCCGAGTTTGACTAGTTGATTGGATTAACTAGTCAAATTACTAGTTTATGAAACTGTTACTTAACAGGGGTTATTAAAACACGTGTGTAAGTTTATGAACCCTGCCGCAGGCGAGGTTATCTAAGAAACTCTTACCAGTCATTTGAATTTGATAGCCTAACTTTTGAGGAAGAATATAGGCTATTTAGCATCACGTTAGGACTCTAATAGAAGTAAGAAATAACGCTAAGCAAAAACGAAGTTATAGTGCAGGCAGACGATGCGATGCGACGGGGTGGGGCAGAAGCTAATAATTTACTTATACATTTATATAAAAACCAGCCAAGTGCGAGTCGGACTCGCGCACCGAGGGTTCCGTACAATTACAATTTACGATTTGTGACGTATTAAAAAAAAAACTACCTACTAGATCTCGTTCAAACCAATTTTCGGTGGAAGTTTACATGGTAATGTACATCATATATTTTTTTTTAGTTTTATCATTCCCTTATTTTAGAAGTTACAGGGGGGGGGGGGGACGACACATTTTATCACTTTGGAAGTGTCTCTCGCGCAAACTATTCAGTTTAGAAAAAAATGATATTAGAAACCTCAATATCATTTTTGAAGACCTATCCATAGATACACGTATGGGTTTGATGAAAAAAATATTTTAGTTTCAGTTCTAAGTATGGGGAACCCCCAAAATGTATTGTTTTTTTTCTATTTTTGTGTAAAAATCTTAATGCGGTTCACAGAATACATCTACTTACCAAGTTTCAACAGTATAGTTCTTATACTTTCGGAAAAAAGTGGCTGTGACATACGGACGGACAAACAGACAGACAGACATGACGTATCCATAAGGGTTCCGTTTTAGCCATTTGGCTACGGAACCCTAAAAAGAAGAAAAATGATAGGGCATCAAAAAATTCGTCAGAGATTAGCGCGTTCAAACAAACAAAGGTTTATTACTAGTATAGATTAATATTAATTAGGGCTCATTTTTCCATCGCCAGATAACTTTTATTCTAAGAATAAAATTGACATTTAACAGATTTTGTATAAAATAACTGTCAAAATTTCAAAATTATTCCTTGTATAAAGTTATCAGATGATTGCGAAATCAGCCCTAAGTCTGTTAGCTAATGTAAATAATGGGTTGCGTAATTAAATTATCTTAATCGTTGACGGTAATTAAAACGCGTAAATAGAGACTTCATTGGTCACGGTCGAGTTTAAAAAGAGTTATTAGAAAGCATTATTTGGTTAGGGAAAGTGCGTAGAAGTGTGTTAAGCTTAAGAGTTTCATATGGATAAACTCTATTTTGATTTCATAATTAGTACTTTACAATATGAGAGTAGATAAATAGTTTTACGTACTATGTTCGTACTTACTTGAATTGTTCCTTGTGTGCTTCGGAGAACTTTCTCATGAGTTCTTCCCATTGTGATATCCGCTTATCCGTAACATAGCTGAAATTGTATAGTAAAGTCAGTCATCAAAGAGTAAAAATTCAATTTAGCCAAATTCGGTGAGCCATAAACTAAGCGTTGCTGAATTTTGCTAAAACCATCATACATTATTAACAGCACCCATATATATCACCAGGCATCCTATAGGCATCGCAAAGTGTTGCGGATATTGACCAAACTTACAACGTACACCTCAAAAAATGTGAGAAAAATGAGACCACACAGAATTACGAAGAAAGTGTATAAATTACCAGCAAAATATGTCAGTGTACGTAGTAATAGTTACAGTTTAATGCAAGCAATGCAATTGGGCCAAAGCAAATAGGTACAAGTGTGTCCTATTTCGGTGCAGACGCTCAACCTTCGGGTAAGCCAGTCTTACCGATCTCAAACTTCGAGGCGCAGTTTATTTACAATCTATGTTTGATATTCGTGTTGCTGTTCTTGGGTGGTATGCTATACTTTAGTTCTGGTGTGTTTGCTCTCATTAGTTATTGCAGTTTGAATTCTTGAAATAGTTTTAAGGCTGTAAGTATTACTACTTACAGCCTTAAAACTATTTCAAGAATTCAAACTGCGCAGTCTGGAGCGTATGCTCCAGACTGCGCAGTTTGAATTCTTTGTGAAAATGAGAAAATGTTTGAGTTTATTGACGGGATGTGGAGATCGAGTGCTTATACAACAAGTGATAACTGAAACTGCGGAGTAATTTCGTAACTCACTATAATCAGTAGAAATGGGTTTCATTTTGACAGTTCAACAACATTCACTGCGTTATTTACGTTGTTGTTCAGACAAATTTTTCGAACATATGCAGCATCAACATCTGCCTAGCCTTTTCCCAACAATTTTTTTTTTTAAACGTTGCCCCACACTAGGAATTTTACAGACATTTATACTCACATACACAAACAGCCAGACCCGGAACAACTAATTGGAGGTCATACAAATGTTTTTTCCGTGCGGGAATCGAACCCGCGACACGCAGCGCAGCAGTCAATCTCTTAACCACTGCGCCAACCGTGCCGTCTTCCAGTCTATGTTGGGGTCTCTAACCGGATGCAGCTGAGTACCAGTATTTTACATGGAGCGACTGCCTACCTGACCTGCACAAGTTACTGAGTAATACGGAATCTCTTGGTAAGGCTGATTGTCAGACTTTCAGGGTTCTGACGACCCGTAACGACTGTCAAAAATCCACAAATGACAGCCGGGACCAACGGATTAACGTTCTTGCCGAGGCACGGAGGGGTCTTGGTATGTAAAGCGAACATATGCAGCAATGGAGCAATATTCTTGAAAATGATTCAAATTAAGATTGACAGTGTGTTACTTCTTAAAAATTTGACTGGTGTCATGACTTTACTACTGTAGCGGTATCTACAAAAACGCCACATGCGAACAACGCGTCATACTGACGTCACGCAAATCCTGCATCTCGCAAGCAGAGTTTACCGTTCAATTAGCATATACAATTTCCCACTATCAATCATTGGGCAATTGCCCGCCAGACACAACACCCGTCTGGTCGGAGGATCCTCCCTTTTCAATGGAGGATGAGTGAACTTTACACCCTGTTCCTCATGCCTCTAAACTACTAAGAACTAGATCTTAGCCTATATAAGTCCATAGAGATCGACCTCTCCAATCGAACGCTATTTAAATTGATCTTTCTACTCTTTCTAAGCTGCTAACAGCCACCCTACGGAGACTCACACTACGAACCTCCACCTGCGAACTTCAGTAGGCTGATGATGATGATAATTACTTAATTCTTTTCAGACTTACGTAGATGACATGCTGGGCTTTCTCGAGGACGCCATTATGTAGAAAACTGCCGACAAATAAGCAGGTGAGTTTACATTGTGGAGACGAAAATACGACAAAACCTTGGCAATACAAGTACAAGAGAGTATTTTGAAACTATCAGATAAATCCTAACATCTAAATGAGAAAAGTGTTTTTTTTGAAACGAACAAATATGATGGGCCGGATATGGGTTTTGCCAATCTTTGACTATCTATAGTCTAAACTATTGAATATAGCATAATCAGTCTATAATGTTCCTACTTTTGGGACACAGGTCTCCAGGGAGTGGGCCGTAATCCACCACGCAGGCCCAGTGCGGATTGAAGCCTGTCTTAGAATTTTTAGTTTTACGACATGCCGTTACCGATTGGACACCACAGCTCTACTACTACTATTGGATATATTTCCCTTCATTTCACCTTCTGTAAATACCAAACCACAGACAATATCCAAAAATTGTAAACCTATTTCACAATTTTAAAATGGCTACAAATTATGCTGCAGACCTTTATTGTCTGTAAGTACGTAATAACAAAAGGTACTCAAAAATTCGGATGATAATTTCAGTGAATAGGGGAAGTTTGTTCGAGAAAATACTTCGGTCGTACGTAGACTGGGCTTCAGTTCAATTGGTTGTATATATCTCCACTATGTTAGCTAGAATGGACAGTCAAAAGATAATGCAGAAGTATTGTTTAAATTAAAAATGTAGGACAATATTACACTAGTGTTTAAACAAGTTGGATGATAATCAGCCTATAATGTTCCCACTGCTGGGACACAGGTCTCAGTGAGAGGGAGTAATCCACCACGCGGGCCCAGTGCGGGTTGGTAGATGTCACATGTCTTCGAGTTTTTAGTTCTAGGACGTGCCGGTTTCCTCACAATGTTTTCCTTCACCGTTTTGAGACCAGTGGTGATGAATTTATTTACACAAAGTAAAGCGCCTGCGTGGATTCGAACAAACGACCTAAAACTCATGAGTCGGGCCCTTATCACTGGGCCACCACTCTGTGTAACAAATGATTAATAACTGGTTTTGATTTAGATACATGATTAGGTAGGTACCGATCTCAAAGCCCTGTGTCGAGTTCCCCAAAACTTTAGGAAGAAGTTTTTCGGAGTAAAAATTAATCCATTCCAATCCTAATCGGTATATTTTAATTATCTTATAACCCTCTTTCTCTATTAATTGTAAAGAAAATAAATACACTTCTGCTCTCAGTATTACTTTAATGTCATTATTAGTTACCTAACAAACTGAGGGTTGAATATGGACAAAGAAAAGATGACGAATGTATTGAAATCCATGTTCAACCCCGGGTTGAACATGGAAACAATTAGGGGTTGAACATGGTCGGGGGTAAAGATTGTGGGGGTCGAACATGGACTAAACCGTAATAAGAAGAAAAAAAAAATGTAGGTTTTGATTCTCGAAAGAAAACGAAAGTTTTTCAATTGTTTTGTATAAAATTGAATGAGGGTTAGGTACTAATATATACCATACTACAAATATATACCATTGAGGTGTCTGTTTGTAAAGAAATAAAAGCTTTTTGCGTATGAAAGTATATGTTACTAATAACAAAAAAAACTAAAAAAAAAAATACTGTCTTGTTCAGGCTAATCTCCGAAACGGCTGGACCGATTTTGACAGGACTTCCACTGGCTGATAGCTGATGTTAATATAATAATAATAAATTTGGTTCCTCGACCGACACATTGAGATGATTTCTTGCGTAAACTATCACCCCATCGTTCTGATTGTAATTTATATATTACTTTTATACGACGGCTTTTATTTGACGGCACGGTTGGCGCAGTGGTTAAGCGATTGACTGCTGCGCTGCGTGTCGCGGGTTCGATTCCCGCACGGAACAAATATTTGTATGACCTACATGTATTTGTTCCGAGTCTGGGTGTTTTTCTATCTACAATATGTATGTATTTAAAAAAAAAATTGTATATAAGTAGTTTATCAGCCATCTTGTTACCATAACACAAGCATTAGGTTGCTTAGCTTGGGACAAATGGTGCTGTGTGAAATGTCCAGCGATATTATTATTTCCTTTATTTAAACATAAACATCTATATATATAAAATTCAAAGTCCTGACTGACTGACTGACTGACTGACTGAGACATCAACGCACAGCCTAAACCGCTGGTCCTAGAGACATGAAATTTGGAGGGTGTATTCTTCGTGAAGAGTAGGTATCCACTAAGAAAGGGTTTTTCAAAATTCCACCCCTAAGAGGGTGAAATGCGGGGATTTTGTTTGTATGAAAAATCTTATTCCTTGAGTTAATAAACTTGAAACTTGGCACGGATACTTATCTAAGTAAATTATGAAGTTGGGTATTTTTTGTTTTTATAAACTACCCTCTAAAAGGGGATTGGGGGGTTTCAAAGTTTGTATGGAAGAATTTTAGCGCGCGGTCCGATTTAATGGAAACTCAGTATTAATACCTAAAATTGAAAGGAAAGAATAATGTGTATCAGGGTTTTTCGAAAATCTACCCCTGATGGCCTGAAAAGGGGTAGTCAATTTTACAGGGGAGAATTTTACAGCGTGGCTTGATTAACTCGAAAATTGGTATAAATAATCTTTGAGTCAAGTTATGAACATATCCCAAATGATTTTTCAAAATTCCACCCCTTTGGGGGTAAAAGCGGGGATACAGTTTATATGAAAAATCTTATTCGTTAGGTTAATAATCTTGAAAATTGGCATGAATACTCGCCTAAGTAAGCAATAAAGTTTATAATCATTAGTTTTTCAAAACTACCCCTCAAAGGGGATATAGGGGTGTTAAAGTTTGTGTGGAAGAATTTCAACGCGCGGTCCGATTAACTCGAAACTCAGTGTACTGTGTGTGTACTTAAGACTAAAAATAAATATTAACACGTATGAGGGTTTTTCGAAAATCTACCCCTAACGGGGTGAAAAGGGGTAGTTAATTTTACAGGGGAGGGTTATATAAGTGGCTTGATTAATTATAAAATTGGTATAAATAATCTTTAAGACAGGTTATGAATTTTTATGATTTTTTTTAAATTCCACCCCTGTGGGGGTGAAAAGCGGGGATACAGTTTATATGAAAAATCTTATTGATTTAGTTAATAAACTTGAAACTTGGCAACAATACTGGACTAAGTAAGTAATAAAGTTTATCATTATAAGTTTTTCAAACTACCCCTCAAAGGGGTATTGAAGTTTGTGTGGAAGAAATTGAATGCGCGTTCCGATTAACTCGAAACTCAGTATTGATACTTTCGACAGAAAATAATTAATAATAAGTATGTAAAGTGGTCGAAAATTGACCCCTGACGGGGCAAAAAGGGGTAACTCGGTTTTAGGTGAGGATTTGAACTTGAAACTGTATGTTACATTTTCACGCCTAAACCACTGAACTTCTGATTTGGCAAAGAGATAGATGGCATCCTGGGGAAGCACATACTTTTTATCCTGGTAGCATGTTACCGTGGGATAACTTCCGACATCCACGCGGGCGAAGCCGCGGGCAGAAGCTAGTATAAATTATATTTTTAAATATTTGAATATAAAAATTATAAAAACATTTAAAAATAGTAGCCCACCGGTATCGGGAACAGGGTCCAAGCTACCGGCGGTCAGGGCTCCAGAGAGAGGAACCTCCTGACAATGCGAGCCGTGTCCAGAAGTAAGGCTTCTTCTGGGCAAGCTCGTTCCACCGTAGATCTCATCCCTGCCTCTGGGCTGGATTGAGGTCAAGAGTGAGCCCACTGTCAATAAAAAAAAAAAAAAGTACCGCTTTCTGAATCAAGCCCTTGATCCAGCTGCCCAACGAGAGCCTCCTCAGGTGTTGGTCGAGGCTCTTGGCTATTAAGCCATTGGCTGTCACGACTATCGGCACAATGATCGCTGAGTCCACATCCCACATGTCGACAACCTCGCGAGCCAAGTCAAGATACTTGATTTGTTTATCTTTCTCGGCCTTCACGAGGTTCTCATCATGAGGGACGGTTATGTCAACAATCATTGTGCGCCGCTCTGATCGATCCACCACCACTATATCAGGCTTATTGGCAACAATAGTCCTATCAGTGATGATGGATCGATCCCAGTACAATGTGATATTTCCATTTTCGAGAACTGGGTCGGGCACATACCTGTAGTACGGCACCTCAGATTCCACAAGGCCGTATTTCATACATATTATTTTATTATTAATTCCGGGATGAATTAGTGGCTTGTTATATTGTTTGGAAAGCCAACATTCGGTTAAGACAATAACGTCACAGTTTATGTCTAGACGTTTTCGAAACATGCAAAAATGAACAAAATATGTGTTAATATGTTGTAATGATGATAACTTAGGCTACTTTTATTTCAGAAAAGACAAAGAAAAAAAGAAACATTATTGTTTTCCGCCATCCACGCGAACGAAGTCGAGCGCATCGCTAGTTCCAAATATACCCCCTTATTCATAAGCGTTGCGTAAGTTTAACCATGCAAATTTGACGTTTGAACGTCACTTAACTTTAATCATCGTTTATAAATAAACCCCCTAATGTCAGCTACCAAGACCGCTAACCAAGTTGTCATTTATTTAATTTCCTCTAACCTGCATCTATCGCCACTTCTCAGCCCATTATCAAGGTTAAGATCCAAAACAAAAGTTCACGGGAAATCCGTTGGAGAAATGAACACCATTGTGTCAATGCTTTAGTATGCAGAAGGCGACTGTACGGTCATGGTCACACAGACTGCCGCATGCATTATTTATAACGAAAGAGTGAAACTTGTGTATCGAACAATAAACTTATTGCGTTCAAAGGGATTTGAGATGATGTCCGGGTAAAGGTTCATTGATACTTTCGCGAATCATCATCCGCCTAGCCTTTTCCCAACTATGTTAGGGTCCGCTTCCGTTCTAACCGGATGCAGCTGATTACCAGTATTTTACATGGAGTGACAGCCTATCTGATACTTTCGCGAATAAGGAAGAACATTCAAGATATCACCATGCTTGTATTCCGATGAGATAACTTCATATTTCACCAGAAGTTTTAGTCCAAACAAGTGAGGAGCAAACAGATATGTTTGCTCCTCACTTGTTTCACAAATCCTGACTCCAAGCTGCTTCTAAAGAATTTCTAATGAACAACTCAATAAAATTTAAATGTTGGGGATCGAGTGAATAAGCATTCATGCTTGCAACAGCATTTAGTTTAGACATTTCTAATTTTTAACAGAGTTCAAAGAAGGAAGAAGTTCGTCTGTATGTATGACATATTCATCAACTGTGGGCCGATTGTGTCTACCAATCGGTTTCCTCCTGAGGTGGTCCTATATAAATTTGGTAATTTTCTGACAAGTGGTTTTTGAGTTAATTTCAATAACACGTACCTATTCAATTGTGTATGTTGACATTGTTGATGTTTTTGTAAGTTCCTTTGACACAGCAAGTAGTGGTATACGAATTTGTGTGGAGCGGGTAACACAACTATAAATAGAAAAAAAAAATAGTTTTAATAACTGGAGAGTTACTAGTTTCAAACGGGAACCAAAGACAAAGGAATAGATGAAACGATTGTTTTAACGCGGGTGTGTGAGTGATGGAAGAAGGCTAGAAGGGCAGAGTGTCAGGTGCTCGTCATCTCGACGTAAATATTCAAGAGAGGGAACGAGGTCACTCATTGTAGTCGCTGCAGGCGCTCAGTTTGCACACTCTGCGATACTTTGTAGGTAGGTCCTACATTATACAGGTGTTATAAGGCATTTTGACGTATATTGAAATATAACGGATATAAACATGCATAAATAGAAACTGCCTATATAAGTTTCTAAACGTATACTCTATTCCAAAAGTACCAGATGAAAATGTAAACAAACAGATAAGAAAACGAACCTGCAGTGCGATTTTGTAACCATATCACCGTGAAAACTTAAGTGAAGTGAGCGTGCAGTGAGCTGTCATTCCAACTATTGCTAGGAATGGACACTATTGACCGCTCACTCTAAGCTCACTTCACCTAACTTTTCACGGTGAAATTTTTACAGAATCGATCGGCTGTGGGTGCCAATTTGTATTGCCGCTTACAAATTGGGTGCTTTCATTGGATTATTCGTCGATGATGAGTAATAATTGTTGGAAAAAGTAGTGAGATATAAAGTTGTAACCTTGTATACAGAATGTGTTACTAATTCCCTTTAGTAAGTAATTGCGAAGAATTTAATGTGAACAGGGTTTGTTTACACTTTATACGGCTACTTTTGCTAACAGACCATGCATAATAAACCTATGAACATCATATCACTACTGGGACCACAGATATCGAGCTGGGACCCAGGCCTTCTCTCTGTGAGAGGGAGTGGGCTGTAATCAACCACGCGGGCCCCGTGCGGGTTGATGGATGTCACATGTATTCGAATTTTCTGTTCTAGAACATAGAACATTCGAATTGCCGGTTTCTTCAAGATGTTTTCCTTCACCGTTTTGAGAGCAGTTGTGTTGAAATCATTTACAACAATTAAAGTGCCTTCTTCCCTGGGTCACCGCTGCTTCCATGAACAGATCATAGACAAACTGTATTGGAAAAGACTACCAAGAATGCTCCATTTGAGATTTAATTTTCCTTTCACTCTAGCTAGAGTATTGTAAAGCGCGATGCAAAATTCTATGAAAAAGAAGCTGTCACCTCGGGCACCAAAACAACATATTATGTATTTGCTTACAAAATACATATACGCATATTGAAGCTTGCCGAACAAATACTACAAAATGCATACTTTCATTACTGGCATACCCATAAAATGAGCGATAGTTCAAATTGAATGTGAAATTCAAAACGGGCGTTTCGCAAACGTGAAACGCGGTTTCAGAATGGCTCAAACGATTTCCCGCGAATATGTTTCCCGAGCCACCAACCGAGGGAGGTATTTGAATAAAGTCCTGTTATTAGAATTTTGTATACTTTCAAACGGATAAACAAGCCTTTGTATGCCAAATCTTAGCCATGTTATACATTCTTATTTTGTTTGGTGGGAATACTCGTAAAATCTTTACCGTGTAAAAGTCTATATCTAAACTAGCTGTGCCCACGACTTCGTTCGCGTGGTTGTCAGAAAACAATAATGTGTCTCTGTACTAATATTTTTTTTAAAATAAAAGTATCCTTAGTTACTCCTTATAACACCAGTTATCTGACAGTGAAAGCTCTGTCAAAATCGGTCCAGCCGTTTCGGAGATTAGCCGGCACAAACAGACAGACAAAAAAAATAAAAATTGCTTTTTTGTTATAACTTTTTATTGTTTTTTTATTACTTTATTTTGTTGTATACCTTTATATGCATTAAGTAAAATGCTATTATTTTGACTTTGCAAACAGACAGTTAAATTTTACTTATTTGAATATATTAAAACAGCAATTAGATTAAATTAAATGTGGAGGCACTGGATGCGATTACACACTGTGGGTGGTTGCCTCCAGGGTTTGCCATAAACTGGCACTCCTGGGCGGTGCCACTTTGTGATTTTTATTTTTTATTTTTTCTGTGGATTTGTTGTTGTATGTTCTAACAATAGTTTTTAAGGGTTTTTGTGTTACACTAACAGTACTTCGTCTGAAATAAATTTCTTATAATTTATTATTATTATTATATTATATAAAACCATTTACTGTAGATACTAAAGATGATGCTTCCGGGAATGACAAAGCTATACTACAATATGCATCTTAGAAATTATTCGTAAAAGTCGTAGAATATTATCAATCTTTTAATGAGAGAGAGAATTAATGAAAAGCTTTTTCTAACAGTAATTGGTTTATGTTGCTAATGTTCTCTAGCTGCTGCTAGATTTATCTTCAATCTTTTCTACATAGTTGAGTACTTATATTAATAACTAGCTGCACCGCGCGGTTTCACCCGCATTAGTCTCGATTTCACGGGAATATCGGATTAAAAAGTTTTATGTGTCCTAATCAAGGTCATGTTCTACCCATGTGCCAAATTTCATCCAAATCCATTCAGTAGTTTTGGCGTGAAAGAGTAACAAACATCCATACACCCATCCATCCATACAAACTTTAGCGTTTATAATATTAGTAGGATTACATAGTTTAAATAACAGAGGACAAATAAGAATAATAATTAAAGTATGGTTTACGAGGTATGTAAATTCTTACCTTGGTATGCTTATCTCAAAGAAATTAACCGAAGTTTTTCTCCGTATTTTATTTATAAAAATTAAAGCACATTTAATAACACTTGAATACAACTGTTACACATACTATTTATACAAAAGTGTATAAAATATAAAGTGTAAAGATTCATAGACTCATCACCACCTGGTACCTAGTCAATATGACAAATTATAACAATGATAAAAATAAATTCATGGCCATCTCGATAAGCGTTTCAAAGTTATTGTAATGTCGGAGTTTTCAGCCAGATATTATTTATTTGGAAAATTTTGGTCAGTAAGCACTTCGTTGTTTTGTTTAATACAGGATTATTTTAAATTGGCTAGCTAAACTCCACAGACGCCAAGAGTAAGGGTAAGGGTATCTAAACACCACAAAACAAAAATAATTTTTGCAAAAAAAAAAACGACTTCCAAAAAAGTTGGTGTCGGTGGGTTCGCATTTTCGTTGTTTGCCACCGACTTCCGAAATTGAAGTTATTTTTCACTTTGCAGTGTATTTTTTGGAAGTCGGTTACTTTTTTTTTTCACTTTTAAGTTGTAATTTTTACCAGTAGGTAATTTTGGTTTAAAAACCAAACTAATGAACCGTTTTTAATGAAATTTCTATGGCCAATCTGAAAGTATATCCTTACAAATAAAAAAAGAATTTTGCAAATCGGCTTATAAATAACGGAGTTCTGAGGTAACAAACATAAAAAAAACAGTCGAATTGGGAACCTCCTCCTTTTTTGAAGTCTGTTAAAAACAGACCTTAAACTGTATACCCACATTTAAAGCAAATAAAATTCTGATTCTGACCGTCTTTATCAACTCATACTTCAAGTAACAACAAAAACAGCGGTCATTGAAGTCCAAAAAAAAAAAATCAATCTTTTCAGTTATCTATTTTATCGTGTTTAGATATCGATACGATATCGTGTCTACGGAGTTTAGCTAGTCAATTTAAAATAACCTTGTATATCTATACCTGAGTTTCATCATCATCATTATCATCTGCCTGCCCTTGTCCCATGTTACTTCGTACAGCAGACGCCTGCACATCAAGCTACCCGAAACTGTCAAATTTTCCCAATCAACCTTGAACCTAATGTTTTAGCGATAAAGTTGAAAATCTATTACAGAAATTGATAGATTGTAGCAGCTTGATGTGCTGGCGTCTGTACCTATAGGGAGGGCAGGATTTAATTCTTGAATTACCATCCTTTGATAAGCCTCTAACACTCTTTGTTTCTGAAAAATTCATAAAACGTTTCTGTTTTTTTAAGTCGGAACAGAAAGGCTTTGATTAATCAGTATCGATTAAAGTCCTAACAATATTATCTTTCAAAGCTTTCCTGTTACGGACGTGCTCAGAATTTATCACGAAATTTTCTGTTTACAGTATTTTATTAGCTGTGAACAAGAAGACGACACTTAGCAACAGACATATTGTCTCCATTCGCATTGTTGGCGACACATTAATAATTAGTTACGTTGACTGTACGCGATTCGTTCCAGAGAAAGTCCCTTACACTATACAGACACACTATGTCGACAGACAACTAAGTGTTGCTAGTTGAATTTAATGTGTAGAATTTTTTACAACATTCAATTTCGATTTGCAGAACGGTTTCTTTAGTGCTGGCAAAGATAGGTTTCATAAAAGCTTTAAAAATAATTAAGTGTTTTTAGGATTTACCCAGCCCTGTTATAGCCGGTTAGGATAAGATGGCGGACATAAAGGAAAAGATGGATAGATTGTATGAAAGCTTAGTTTCTGCCCGCGACTTCGTCCGTGTAAAAATTCGTGTTCCCTGGACCCACCCCATCGCATCGCGCAACGTCTGCCTGCGCTATAACTACGTTTTCGTTCAACATTCTTTCGGATTTTTTGCGTTTTTGCTCGGCTCCTTAGGGTCTTAGCGTGATGTCAAGTGGCCTATAGCTTTTCTAAAGAATTAGGCTATCAAATGCAACATGATTTTTTCAAATTCGTTTGGGAGTTCCAGAGATTAGCGCATTCAAACAAACTCTTCAGTTTTATTATTAGTATAGATATGGCTAGGAAGGAACTGAACGCTAAGATGTCGGCTGATGGAGATGAATGAGAGAAGAACGAGAGAAGAAGACGGAGGTATATCCCGCTCCTAAATAAATCAGAACTAGGACAGGAAAATGATGACACATCTTGTTATGCTTATTCCAGGTAAACAGAGTTCAAAATTGCATAACCAAAATTCGAAATGTGAGTCATGTGCAATCGGTTTTATTTCTCTTGTTTCCTTGTGGAAATGAATCCGGTGGAACAAAGTGTACAAGTTTTATTATTTCAATGAACGAGAATGATGCATATTCTCTTGTATAGTTGGTTCGTTGTAGTTTTATGAACTCTGTCTCGCGTGTGCCGTCTGTATTCATTGCCTCTTTGTCAAATAAGTATGTTATGAATATATGTTTCAAAGTAGTTTTTGTTCGAGTGGAATACATTACTACTTTCGTGTGCACTGCTCTGTGTATTTTCTAGGGAATTTTTGTGCTGTTTATTTAACATTCTGCGAATATATTTTCGCGTCTGGAAACGTTTTCGATTAGAAAGTGCCTATTTTAATGGGAGGGTCTGTCATGCGTATGATCTATGTAATGCAAAGAGGAAGCATGAAAAAATAAAGTATATTATTAGCTAGCTTCCAAGATTAGCAAGAGCTAGACGAAAGCAATCAGTCAGCACGATATAAAACATCACTCACCTGTTTCTCAACGAATCGTATTATCTCCGTAACAAGTACCTAACTACCTACCTACTTATTACAGCATTTATCTTATTTATCAAACAAACATAGCTGACAATGCAATATCCAGGGATCCATTGTTATGTCATATTACTTAAGTCGTTACCAATTAAATTCGTGTGCGAATTACGATCTAGTCACGTTATCTGGTGGGCGGTGCGGGCCATGTTGCGAAGTGTACAAAAAGCAGCGCCCGCGCATCATTTCTCACGATATGACGGATTACGGCACCGCAGCGCACGCGATCTGCCAAATCATAGACTAATTAATTGTATAATGTTTGTGTTGAATGGCTTTTACAGTTTTTATGAGAGAAGTCGTATATGTGAGGTATGTGCTGAGTAATAAAATTAATGTATGAAATAATGTGATAACCTAAGTGAAATACAGATAGTGTTGACCACACATATGCCTAAATAAATATTCTTTGTTCCGAAATGCTTCATTTAATAATTCAGTCACATTACCGCGATGAAATTTAGTCAACTTCCTGTACAAAAACCTAGAAAAAATATTTCAATCAGCCAATCAACGCAGCCTATCGCAGTCTACTGCGGGACATAGGCCTCTCCCAAACTGCGCCACAACACCATGTACTCCGCCTTCCGCATCCAGTCTACTCCAGCCACCTTCTTTAGGTCGTCCGTCCATGTAGCTGGGGGGCATCCCACACTACGCTTTCCGATACGCGGTCTCCACTCCAGGATTCGTCTTCTCCACCGGCCATCGGTCCTTCGACAAACATGACCAGCCAACTGCCACTTCAGTTTGTTTACTCTGCAAGCCATGTCGGTAACTCCGGTTCTTTTCCGGATAATTTCATTCCTGATTTTATCCTTTAGATAGACCCCGAGCATAGCTATGAAAAAAATAGTTAGAAAATTTCAAGTCGTTATATTTGGTTGATCCAATTCAATACTACTTAATTGATTAGGAAATTCAGTACAACAATAACTTTATCGGAAAGCGCCGCTTACAAGTAATGCATCAAATGAAATCAAAATTAACTCATCGATTGTGCAAACACATGCAACAAAATATTAGCATACAAACGTGAAGAATTCGAGTAAAAAAATGTGTTTCCGTAAAAATAATCTGTAATTATATGTAATAGCGTGTAATCCGCCATTACTGCAGATTTTATTGTTTGGAACATGTATCTTTTGTAACAGACACACGAAGATGTGTGCCATTGGTCCAGTTAGATGTCAAGCGTACATTCTTAACTAGAATTTTCTATGTCGTGGGTGCTGATTACATATACAAGTATGTCTTTAAAGGTATGTGTGGTGTGAGAATTGAGCCCTATGTGTAGTAGCGAAGTCATTGCGGTGACTATCGAGATGACGGCTGATAGAGAAGTATAGAAGAACAAAAAAAAACGGTGCGCCGACCCCAAATAATTAGGGATAAGGATGGGAGAATGGGTAGCGGGATCGTCGGAAAGGGTTACCGCTGCCTTGGAACATAAAGGACTAAGGAAGGAACACGGGTGGGTTTTAGTCAGTAAGAGTCTGACACTCCCTTCCGCTCCACCCAGAGCGGGTGGGGTCATTTGATGATTTCCCATCCGCAAAAAAAAAGGATGGTAGAATGATGATGATGTAGTAGCCAATAATTAGCATAATTAGCCTATAATGTACCCACTGCTGGGACACAGGCCTCCTCTGGATGAGAGGGAGTAATCCATTAGATAGATGTCACATGTCTACGAATTTTTGGTTCCAGGACATGCCGGTTTCCTCGCGATGTTTTCCTTCATCGTTTTGGGATCAGTGGTGATGAAATAATTTACACAAAGTAAAGCACCTGTCTGGGTTCGAACCTGCGACCTGTAACTCGAAAGTCCCTGCCGATACAACTAGGCCACGTAGCACATAACGTCGATATCAATTAGGTTTAGTGGCAAAACTTGGGTGATGCTTTTGTCCAGCATCAGGTTATCGGCAATAATCTATTGTTATTGCATCTTTTGATTCATTGATTCTATCATAATCATTCATGATGATAATAGATTGATTCATCCATAGGTACCTACCTAACAATGCACCCTAATGATCGTAATCCATTAACTAACAAACAAAGCCATTCTATTTAATAAAAAATAACCTTGACATCATCTAAAAAAAAAGCAGAGCATAAGAAAAAATGCTTCAAAACATTCTCCGGTGTATATCATAAATTATTGAGCCACGTCTTCGTCATGAGGGTGATGAAAATTTTAATGAGAGCTGCAATATACTCGGTGAATCTTAATGCTCCATTGTTGAGCATGGCTGAAGTAAATTAGTGCTATCATTTACGAAATAAATATTTGTCTTTAAAAGAGGTGTTACAATAGATTAAATAATCGTATATAATTTTGTAATTTATTGCTGCTTGTTCGTATCATTTTTTAGCAGGTTTTTCTCACTTGCTAGACACTTGCTAAACTGGCGTACCGCGTAAAATAATAATTTATCTAGAGGTCATGTGCAAAGTTGAGGTTACCTACTGTCTGTAGGATAAGCTCAATTTTTCCAAGAATGAAACTGCTGATTTCCTTTTAATTCATGTATTTATCTTTTAGTCTTTTCATCTAACGTCTTTTCAGTCTTATCTTTTTCAACCTATGTAGTTCCCCCTTCTCCTTCTTCTACATTTTAAACATTCATCCACTTTCACTCCTTGAATATTTCGTACATTCATCTCTGTCACCTGTCATTCGTTTATGCTTCACATCTGTCATTCATCTTCACGTCACAATTCACTATCCTGTCAAAACGTTCCGTTCCTTCATGTATTATATATTGATAAATTAACGAATGAATATACTTACCTACTATGCAATTTGTAGATGATCAAACATGCGTTTTCTTATTTGCCGTGGTCATAAGCTTTTAATAGATTAGTCAACAAGGGTAGTAAGCGGTGGTCTGCTCCTTAGCTTCCTGATCGTCCACATTGATTCATATCATTTTTCTTATAAACACTATTTAAATCCTTAACTGCCAGTATCTTTTTAGCTGAATAATACATGCATACTTAGCCAAAACTAACCCAGGCCACTATCATATCTCAAATTCATATTTTCTACATGATATTATTCTACGAGCTGACATTATAGATGTACGCAATGCAAGGAGCAGTTCCAGTTTCGCATCTAAAGCGAACACATCAAATAAGGCCTGATACTCCAGGGCCACCTATCCCGGGAACACCCAGTGTACCTCTCCGTTCCGGTACCTGACGGACCCTCTCTACGCCTCCGTCCTTCGTCATCCGTGAAGACTTACAGTACCAGTCGGACCGGCGGCGCACCTCGCCGGAGCACTCTGAAGACCCTCCTGAACCTATCGGGCTGCACCTCATCCGAGGGCCGCCTCACCTAGCGGGCTGACAGCGTCCCCGCCGTGCCTCTCTCTCCTGCTGCAGTGCTGCATCCTGTCCTTCTGCGTGGGCCCTCCTACGGGTGCCCTCCGTGCCGCACACTCACCAGCACCTGCCCTCACCTGCACCTGTACCTGTACCTGCACCTGGACCTGCATCTGTACCTGCACCTATTGCCAGCACCTACCTCGCGTCTACCTCCGCAGCTCCAACTGGATCTCCACCTCAGCCTCCTCAACCCACCTATCACGCATCGTCATCCATACACCCCACCTCCACATACTACACACCACTCTTCAGTCCCTCTCCATCTTTTAATTGTTTGTTAATATATCTTTGATTGTTTCCTACCTCCCTTTCTTTAATTTAATCACCTTTGATTTTAAAGTTCATGTTTTATTGTCGCTATATGACACATCATCATCTACACATATCCACGCCTCGTATATGAGCACTACCAACTTTAAATCCACCACATTAATGGCAAAGTAATTTTATTTCAAGACGAATTTTCACACAAATAGCAGCTTTTATTCCCCAGCTAGCTATCATAAGTTTAAAAATGCCTGTGCATACATTTTCCGTTTACCTGCACGAGGTAAAGCATAATGTAACATTAAGTTCAAAATGAAATTACTGTTTGAATAATGCCAGCTTCCAGACTAGCGGCTGCGTTCGTGTAATGAGCAAGTTGTAAGTAGGTTGCATTAGAGAACAGGAGACACAATGTTTGGCCATTTTCCAGAATTGTAATACTCCTCTTATTACTGTGCGGTTGATAATATTATGTGCTTTGGTTTGGTAAACTTGTGGTCTAGCCATGTTCTTAGTTGAAAGCTTTGGTTTTGTTATTGAATAAACTGGCTTTTATCGGAAGACTTTGTTTTGTTCCTACTGTATTTCACGAGTATCAAATCAAATGTCATTTATTTAAATTAGGCTGAGAATCAGCATTTTTCGAACGTCAAAATTACAAAAGACAGTCCCCAAAAACGCCCACCCTTCACCACTTCCTAGTGGAAGAAGAACTGGCGCAACAAACTCCGCAGTATCTAAATTTAGTGGTGCATTGAGAACAGTGGTTGCCCAGTGGTACATTAGAAGTTGTAAGTGGTGGGTTCGAACCCAGACAGGCGCTTTACTTTGTGTAAATAATTTCATCACCACTGCTCTAAAACATTAGAAACTGATTATTATATTGTTAATTCCTAAATTATCATTCAATAATACCAAATACCATCCTCAAACTCGTCTTGACCCTTTTATACATTGCTTGCAATCTATAGCTGTTGGTCACCATAATTATTATAACGCCAGTTTGGTGAATATACCCTGTCCATTAGGTAAACCGTTTTTTGACAGATGGAACTAGTGATTACAGCAACACGCAATACATTGATTGATACACGTACGGTATTATGTCTGTAAGAAGCCATTATAAGATAAGGCAGTTTATATATTTATTTTACTACGCATTTTAAAGTTAACTTTTACGTAATCTGGATTAATTCGTTCTAAGACAGCTGTCAAAAAACGATTAACCTAATGGACAGGGTATAGTAGATGTATTGACGTCTCAGCACTGACGCAGACAAATGAATTTCTACGAATCGCTACAATCACTACTCCAATACCTTTGATCGCTTTCAGTTTCACTTCTACTATAAAAGCGTGGCCAATTCTTTCTTCTTTATCCACATACAGAACATTTATATCCTTTAATCTTCTTCAATTAATCTCGACCTTTTCGTAGCGTAAAGTGGTACTCGCATAGTTCCACATAAAACTGATAGAGTCACTTAATGTTCAATTCTCGGCTTGAAAGGATGAATTTGCGAGGCAATTTGCTAGGATTGCCGCGTATTACCGACGTTATGTGGGAAACGAAGTACATTATGTCCGTAATGTACTGGGTTAGTGTTATTTCGTATCCTTTTGGGGATGAGTTATGTAGACGTTTGTCGTGTAATAAATAGTGTGGAGACTATTGCGGCTGTATATGGTCTGTAAATTCTGTAATACGTTATGTGTTCTTGGAGTGGTAGTGTCAAAATCTTTTTGCTTGGCTGGTGAACGGATTATGCAGTTGACGGTTTCCACATTGTGTAGGTACTGGAGATAATTATCCGTCTTTGACATAATAATATGTATGTCCATCTATGACTACTAAGGGTTGGGTATAATAAGTAAGTATAAAAAAAATATACTTACATATCTAATAACATTATTTCAAGGTTTATTTTTTAATTTAACTCAGTTGATCTCTGGTAAATAAATGCACGGAAATTAATAAAATGAAGTCGGATCATGGGGCCCGAGTTCGCGTCTCCTTTTTAAGGAAATTTCTCGACAACACGTCGACACTTCACGTGACCAGAGGGCTGGCTCGTTCTTTGGCCAAAGAATTAGCATGCCATTCAACGTGGCAATGCTGCCAGTCTTCTGGGCACGTTTCTGGACGACAGCGATGCGGACGAGTATTTCGACTCCTAACTGTCCTCTGTCTTTGTATTTATTTGTATAGTTAGTTAGATAGTTATTTAATTTAGTAGCCTAGACGTGTAAATAGTTAATTATCTACATACATACAATAAGATGAAGTACCAGTGATCTATGAGATTCTAAAGTAATGTCACATTCCTACAACTCAGTTCTCGTGAATCAAATTATCCTAACGCGACGTACAAGACACGCACATGAAGCGACTACAATCCGTCAAATTTCTTTAATAGATTTTCAACTTTATCGCTAAAGCATTAAAGTTCAAGGTTGATTGGCAAAAATTGACAGTTTCGGGTAGACCCGCTGGCGTCTGTGCAACACTCGACCGCATATTCTCCCGCTTCACAGCTGCTGTATGTTTTAATATTCAGCTGGCAGATCATACAAATGACACAGGCTATATGCGGTACTTATTATATCTTGGGCTATAATTATCACCTTTCTCGGAACATTTCGCGCAGTCGAAATTATTAATGAGCTCCACTTTTGCAATGTTTTCCTGCTTGCTTAAATTATGGACTTAATGTTTTGTGTGTGTGATTTTTTTGTCTTCATGATGATTATCCTCTTGCACTTGTGCTTATTTATTTGCTATCAGCGTAGGCTATTCTTGTTCAATGCAGTCTCTATCAGTCTTTCTTTATTAGCAACCATCCACATTGAGACTTTAAACTTTTCTCACGATATATTTCAAATTCAACTGTCTAGTGAACATGATTTGGACATTTTCAATACCAGTGTTTCTTGGCTTAAGCATTTGTTGTTGAAAAGCTTCTTTACGGAAAAGTAAATGACTTTTAGTTTGTATTAATCGATCGTGTTCATGATCGTGTTTTTAGTGTTTATTAGCGGAAAATTGTAAATGGTCTTTAATTGCATACTGTTTAAGAGCACTGTTTATATTAGCTGTAAGTTTCCCGAATAGAATAAATCAAAATAAAATTCCTCTTCATTACATGCCACATGAGATTTTAATCAAAATAATTATTGTCTTATCATTTCGTACCTTAACGGGGGACCTACCCCATTTTCCTGACAATTCCACATAATTAGGAAAAACGAAAATTGTATCAGCCTAGGGTAATTTAGGAACAGTCACATGGTCGCAAGTGTTGAATAATTAAACAGCAAATTACCTTTAGAATCATAGACAGCACTCCATGTTCTCGAAATACGCGACAGCCACAATAACGTCATCAATATATTCCTTCAACTGACGTGTTGTTCTGCATAATTGGGGCCTCTGTTGAGACTAATATAGATAATTATGTAAAGGAGCTTACGAGCAACTTAGTTGCCCAGCAACTTTTTTGTCTCTGTCGCTGTCTCCTCGCCAAAGTTTGCACGACACGCGCGGGAGCGACAGCAACGCTACTTTTTTTTTAATTTTGGTTGAGCGGCAGCTGGCTAGCTGGCACCTTTTTTGTCGCCGTGCGCGCACTTGCATTGCAACCAATAAACGGGCGACAGTTGCGTCCAAACCCGCGGACAAAAATGTTTCCCGCTGTCGTGTCGCTACATGCACGCAGTTTCATACAAACCCGTCGACTTGATGTGAGAGACAAATTAGTTGCGGAGACCAAAGTTGATCGCCAACCTTAGTTCAACGTAGATTCAGATTTGGATTGAATTAATTATGAGACTAGATTGAATGACATATTCTCGGTCTTTGTTTACCGTGAAGGTCTATAGGTTTACTAGCACTTGCTTGCTTATACATGTGATAAGTTGAGATGGATGAAAAGTAATCTTGTTGACTTCTTGATACATTATTTATTATTGTTACAACGTGTTTAAAACCAAACGGTCAGAATTGTACTGAATAATATCAGAAATAGATTAATTTACATTAGCTGAAAATGCTTATGTAAGCATACTAAATAAATGCCATGTAGTTCATCAGTATCCATAGGCGACAGGAAATTATGCCACAGGATTGTTTGCCAACAAAGAACTTAAATCTGAAGTAAAAAAAATAAAATTATTACTTGGTTGAACCACCCACTGTTATATTCAATGAAAATTAACAGTTTATCCGTACCCCAGAAATATCTGTGTATCTCATACAGTGCTTATTTATTTGTAAAAGAAAGTGGGGTAAGCAGTAAAGGAGACAACATTAGACCATAATGTATACATAACTAAATACCATGTTTCGTTTTTATGGGTGAAATCCCATTTCTATTCCAAGTGTTATGATTTCATTATGTATAATTTGTACAAGAAAACATTGGACGGTGACCCTCAAACTAGGCATTTCCCTGTAATTACGACGATGGATTAATTCAGAAAAACGTGTAGGTATGTTTACACTCAAACATAAAAAAGTATGATTGCCTGTCTTAAATCCTTAGTTTTGCTTCAAATCACAACAAATTCCCTATGAATTTTAAACTGAAAATCACTACGTTTTTCGTTCTCAAAAAGCTCTCTAAATTCCTGATAGCTTGCAAAACACGGCACACTTGGCACCTAGAAGGGACATTAATAATTCATCGCATCAATTTGGTATACACAGGAGAAGTAAATAATGTACAAACATCATTATAAATGTTAATGTGACGTAGGTAATCACGATAGCGCAATAGCTCATGTGTGATGTATGTCTGAGTATGCAAATAGTTTATTGTAATAAATTGTATGTTTGAGAGATTTATTAGATGTTGCGAATGTTTGATGCGTTAATGACTATTAGACTTGGTGGTGTAAAGCTGTTTGCTATGCCTTCTTGTCTGAACGATCTGTAGCTACTTCAACCTACGGCCCGATCACACGTACCACAACTACACCACATCACAGCGACAAAATGTGGGCAAGTAGTGGTTACGTGTGAATAGTGACACTGCAGTTTCTCGTGGTTGCGTTGTGGTAACAAAATCGAATTTAATGTTCGACGCAACGTTGTGTTTGCGTTGTGGCTGCGACGTGGACTTAATGTGGTCGGTATCGCCCACACGGTTGATTTTGACGGCCTAATGTCACCCGTGCGAATAAACTATACATTTTCATACAGATTAGCGCCCGTCCACGTGTTGTCATTGTAGTGTGGCTGTGGTTGTGGTACGTGTGATCATTCTAACAAAAACATAATTAATCGGCCTATAATGTTCCCACTGTCGGGACACAGGCCTCCTCTCTTCGAGAGGGAGTGGGCTAATAATCTACCACGCGGGCCCAGTGTGGGTTGGTAATTCATTCTAGAATCATCTTGATTCGTTATACATTTACTGAATGAATCTGCACCCAACAATGGGTAAAATAAATCCTCTTCAAATTCCAAAAAACTGTCAACGGCGACATACTTTTGCAACAAAAAGTTGCACCACAAATAAGATCCACCAGACTACAAGACTTTTATTTTCACGACTTTATAAATACGAGCTGTGAGTTCATTGACCTAATTTAACGCGGTCAAACAGGTTGAAGAGAAAGACTAATCGTATTGTTTCTTTGGGTTCTTCTCTTTTTATCTGCAGACCCTTAACCGATTGAGGCGTGAAGTTTTCGAGCGTGCCGTTACGGTGGATCAGTTTGTGAGACCGCTAGTTTTTGAGGTTCCATTCCAACGCCACTGGTAAAAACTTAGTGACCAATAGTAATGAAGTTTGAGGAGCTTTGAGGGTGGCGGAAACTAACACGACGATGATTTTGATAGAGTATTGTCACTGACAACTTTAACTTATTCCTGTATCAAAAGTTACATACATTTCATATTGTTGACCGCACGACACGTCGAGGACGTCAAGATAAACCTCATGCGTTCAATTAAATTAATCTTTATTGCAATCCACAATGTGGTGCAACACAGGTGGTAAGTATCAGACAATAGAAACAATTATGGACCCTGTCGGGCAGAGCAAAATTGTAAATAAGTAGAGAGAGGAAGAGCGCTTTTACGTTGGTGGACCCATGGTTATCCTTCTAGTTAAAGAGAGTGATGGTTTGTAGAGGCTAAGGATGAAACGAATCCTAAGATTTATCCAACATCACGTGGGATGTTGACGTCATATTGTAGCCATGCAACTAAATTCTAAACAGTGAAGGAAAATATCGTGAGGTCCTAGAACCATCGGCGTGTCCTAGAACCAAAATTTCGAAGACATGTGGCACCTACCAACCCGCGCTGGGTCTGCGTGGTAGATTATAGCCCACGCCCTCTCGAAGAGCGAAGGCCTGTGTGCCCAGCAGTGGGAACAATATAGGCTGATTATGTTATGAACTACGCTCTAGAAATAAACGTACGGCAGTACGAACTTTGTTCTTAAAATCAGTCATTTTTGCTTGAGCATAATCAGACTATAATGTTACCACTGCTGGGACACCGGCCTCCTCTCTATGAAAAGGTGTTGGGCCATAATTCACCACGTGGGTCCAGTGCGGATAGGTGGTTTGCTTGCGCGCTTAGTTTTTATTGAACATTGCTATATTTTTTAAATCCGCTGTTTTCACAGCCTCACCGTAACGGGCAAGTCCCGTAACTCATCGTTCACACTGTGGTTTTAGTTTCCGCAGTTAACGTGTTCTAGGAAAAGAAGTAAAACGACACCGGTATGCAAACCAGCGGTTTAGCGGAAGTTAAATTATTCTAGCGCTAGATAAAGCTGATTTAGTTGGTGTGAGTTAGTCAGCTTAGCGCTTTATTAACTATGTTGGGGATGGCTTGTAGGCTAATCAGCTAACCATGTGGTGGTGGCGGCCGCGAAATATCATTCGGTATTTTTGGTATGAGGTGGGAAAACTAGTATGCAGCGTAGTTTCAGTTGAGTTTTATTATTCATGCAGCGCTGTTTTGTTTGTTTTTTATCGTTCAGTTTTGTTTATTTACCTATATATTTTTTTTGAATATTATTCTTCATTACTGTTCTTTGTAAAGGAACAAAATGTTTACTGGACATTTTCGAGTTACCACATTGCAATGTAATGTATCTTCTTCCCTCGAGATATCACGAGTCGTAGGAGAATAGTTCCTGCAATTATACATTTAAACATTAATCATTCAGAAGGGTTTCATGCTGATTGCTCTGTGTGCGATGAACGTAAAAATTTTGAATATCAGACCCGAATAAAACCAGTCATTTATAACCATCATCATCTACTTTAATCAGGAAACTCCGTCACTACGGGATCCGGAACGCTGCTCTGGATCTTCTTACTTCATACTTGAGTAAGAGGATTCAGAGCGTTGACGTTAATGGAAAAAGATCTCCCGGATCTATAGTAACAATGGGAGTCCCACAGGGCTCAATTCTTGGTCCTTTCTTGTTTCTTATTTATATTAATGACTTGCCGTACCTCATAAAGGATAATCATGATATAGTGTTGTTTGCAGATGACACTTCACTTTTGTTTAAACTTAAACGTCAGCAGCAGGTTACTGACGAAGTAAATAGCGCGATCTCTAAAGTAGTCCACTGGTTCAATGTTAATAATTTACTTCTAAACGAGAAAAAAACCAAATGCATTAAGTTTACGCTACCTCACGTTAGGCAGGTGAAAACTAATGTGTTGATAAAGGGCGAAGAATTGAATCCTGAAGACAGCACCGTATTCTTGGGCATAACTTTGGATGCTAAGCTTCAGTGGGGTCCGCATATAGACAAATTGTCAAAAAAGCTAAGTTCCGCAGCATTCGCTGTTAGAAAAATTCGTAATTTAACTGATATAGAGACAGCCCGTTTAGTGTACTTTAGCTATTTTCATAGTGTAATGTCGTACGGTATTCTATTGTGGGGAAATGCCGCTGATATTCAGACTATCTTTGTTTTGCAGAAGCGAGCTGTTCGATCAATTTATAAATTAAGTCCGAGACACTCGCTCAGAGACAAATTTAAAGAGATTAATGTTATGACTGTGCCTTCTCAGTATATTTATGAAAATCTTTTATATGCCCATAAAAATATAAAATTGTTTAAAAAATACAGTGATATCCATGATATAAATACTAGGAACAAACACAAATTTGTTGTACCTATAACAAGGCTCAAGAAAATAGGTGGCTCGTTCAGATGCCAATGTATACGCTTTTACAATAAAGTTCCAAGCCCCGTTCAAGATCTAAGCCTTAATAAATTCAAATCATTCATTAAACGTAAGTTGTGCCAGAAAGCCTTTTATACCGTTAAGGATTATATCGAGGACAAAAAGGCTTGGGATTAAGGTGCTTCCAATTTTTTACATATTTAATGTTTTTATTTTTATTTATATTTTTTTTCTCTGTGTTGTTGTTGTTGTTTTTTTTTTTTTTTTGTTTTATTATATACACTTTGACATTAATGGATTTTATATATACTATGACATTTGCTTACTTTGTAAAGTATTCTATTATTTTAATTATTGTGAATGTGAAGACTATGTGGGTCATTTTATTTATATTATTTTTAATTTTTCTCTCTGTTCTGTTAGTTTTTGTCATGGTCTGGCAGTTTGAGTAATTAATGTGGCCTACCCAAATGTCCTTTCTTTGGTATTGTTCGTCGAATCGTCGAGCTCCTTAAGTTTTGAGTTGAGCTGCACGATTTCTGACAAATGCGTGCACTGGCTGGACAGGTCCTCTCAATCTGTGTGGTTCTTTCCTCAAAAGACCATCTCAGACATCGACCTGCATGGTCTTCATATGATCTGACCAAGATTATGTCTGGACTTTAAAAGAGACTGTGACCTCTGAGTTTGTTTCGGCCTTTCTTCTCAGAGTAGTCAGATAGGAAACGCCGACCTCATCTAGTTTTAAAATATGATTGACGTGTAAAAGTGTTTGTACAAACCTACTTACAAAAATAAAATCATTTATCATTTATCATTTATCTGCTTAGCCTTGTTCCAAATATGTTGGAGTCTGCTTTCTGTCTAACTGGATGCAGCTGAATACTAGTATTTTAGATGGCTAATACGATACCCCTTAGTAAAACGGGTTGTCAGACTTTTAGGGGTTCTGGCTACCCGTAACGACTGTCAAAGATCTACGACTGACAGTCGGGACCAACGACTTAACGTGCTTTCCGAGGCATGGAGGGGTTCACTATATATACAGGGTTTATTTTCAAAGACCAGCCAAATTTAAGGGTGTGGTACAGACCATCAAACTGAACAACTTCCTCGATGGGACCAACATCGTAATCGCGAAAAAATATCATCTGTCCCATAGAAAACTTCAATACCTACTCGACCTAAACGTATGGGGCGGCTGATTTTTTATTCGCTATTAAGATGTTGGTCCCACGGAGAAAATTGTTCAGTCTGATGGTCTGTACCACACCCTTAAATTTCGCTGGTCTTTGAAAACTAACCCTGTATGGCAGGCAGTCACACATCAACCAATTGACCGCGGCAACCGTAGTTTACATAGCGTATTTTGCATGGAGCGACTATCTGATCTCCCCAGTCCAGTTACTGGGTAATACCATACCCGATACGATAGATAACACCCAGACACCTATAATATGACAAATATATTTACAAAATTGTACAGCCAAATCCCGCGTTATTTTTTATTAAATTTATCGCATATTTCCCGAATAAGTTGCCGATTTCGTGGGTGGCCCCAGGGAAATTTCAGCACTTGACAGTCGCGATTCACGTAAGCGAATATGGTAGTGAATCTGAATGTTTATAATGTCTTAGATATGTTGACCCTACGTGATGTGTATCATGTACCTATAGTCATACGTAAAGTTACGCCTGAGGTCTTACCAGCAAAGTTATGATATTATGAAAGTTAATCCTGCCATAGAGCAGTGGTGCCCAAGTGATAACCCCGAATCACGAGTTGAAAGTCCTGGCTTCGAACCCAGGTAGGCGGTTTGCCTTGTGTGAATAATTTCATCACCTCTGCTCTAAAAACGGCGACGAAAATCATCGTGAGAAAATCGGCATGTTCTAGAACCAAAAATTCAAAGACATGTCACATCTACCAACTCGCACTTGGCCCGCGTGATAGATTACAGCCCACTCCCTCTCGATGAGAGGACGCCTGTGTCCCAGTAGTGGGAACATTATAGGCTGATTATGTAATAGGTATCAAACCTCTGTGGTCAATAGTACGCTTGTGGTGGGCAAAACTCATGAATGCGATATGATCTTACCTCCGTACCCAAATCTTATCGGTCTTAAAGTTGGGAATATTGAAAGTTAGAAGGTAAAGGTTTCCTACCCAAAACTGATAAGGTTATATAATAAGGAGATATTGGCTTTCTATAGAATAATAATGTAGTTGCTTTGGTTCTGTGGAGATTTTAGATTGGTGTAGGTTACAAATTTACAACGATAGCATCTTCAATTTTATAGTTTGTGTTCTACTTTTGAGGTATTGTTAAACATTTTTAAGTCGTATCTAAATATATTATGTAGTTTCTTTCCCATTCTTCTCCATATGAAACTACCTTTAGGGGCGTTCATAGAATCAGTTTTATTTCCTTGAAAATTTTGCCATTCAAAAGTGCCTAAGGGCTGATTTCTCCAACACCAGATAATATTTTCCGAGGAATAATTTTGAACATTAACAGTTTTTCCATACAAATTCTGTCAGACGTCAGATTTGACGTCGAGCCCTAATCAAAATAAATGATTGGATTTTTTTTTTATATCGGATTATTAGTAGAATACGTATCATTTGAAATTGTTATAAACTAAGCCTAAACATAACTTATTCTCAACTTCTGTATAAAGCACAGAAGTTACAGTTTCATTCTCCCTTTGATCATAGAAATCAACATAATAACTTTTTCGTGACATCCGAATAGGTTGATCCCCAAACTCGTAACTAAGTTAGGAGAATCCTACCCCGTGGATCATAAATTGTCCTTCCTTAGGAACTTTATATGAGTCTTCTTTACTAACTTTCTGTGTTACGATCCGGAATTTTTAAAATATTGAATCTAAAGTAAAACTAGCTTTATATCTAGGTTATTTTGCGGCTGGCTGAACTTCAGTTTATATTAGGTTTTAGTTAGCTTAGTTGTTGAATATTTCCCCGGAGCCACGAGCTTTGAAACTGATTACTGTTAATAAATACTCCATATTATAATACCTACCTATGATTTGGTAGACAGACCATTAAAGGTAGGGGACAGTGGGAGAATTGAGAACGGCGGGTAATTGGGAATAGCTAGGTTAAGTAATACTTTCCCCCGCACTACACCGCTCCGCACCCGTTCAACAGACGCGTCTAGCCCCCCTCAGTGCGTACGCGACAGTTGAACGGGTGCGGAGCGGTGTAGTGCGGGGGAAAGTATTACTTACCTAGCTATTCCCAATTACCCGCCGTTCTCTATTCCCCCACTGTCCCCTAATCATAAATATGTGTATACTATATTATAAACGCGAAAGTTTGTAAGGATGGATGGATGGATAGATGTTTGTTACTCTTTTACGTAAAAACTACTGTATGGATTTTGATGACACTTTACAGTAATATAGCTAACACAATAACACAGGATATTTTTTATCCGGATATTCCCACGGGATCGACACTTATGCGGGTGATACCGCGGTGCGCTGCTAGTATGTATATATACAGGGTTCATACCATTACAGGGTTAGGCTGCCCTACCTACCTGCGTGAGATTTATCTTTGTTAACGCATCCATTATCCACTAGAATATAATTATCCAGTAAGAATTCCCATTGTAGGGCAATATTTTTTTAAAGAATAAAACAAATATATATTTATTTATGAGTGGCTTATCAACTAAACACATACACAGCATCTGCGCCATATTTATAGATCTCGCATAAAAATAAAATACTAAGTATAGTAAAGGACGGCACTATGTATGCCGGCTTCCCTTTTTATCAGTTCCTATAATTATCTTGTCCCTCCTTAGGTTGTCTGGCACAAATCGCTGATTGCGATGAAACTATCTATGGATGCAACAGTCTATTGTATCATTTGTGTAAAGTAATACCCATATTTACATAATCTTATGGATTATGTAAATAAGGGTATTACTTTACACACATGAGTTTACACCCCATAGGGTTGAATTTTTCGTCGGTTATTAAAAAAAAATATTGCTGTACCTTAAATTTTGACCATCACATAGGTATTGCACTTTTCTATGAAACAGAAGATTTTTTTTTGATAACCGACGAAAAATTTCTACACTATGGGGTCTAAACTCATGTGCTGAATTCATGGTTACAGTTTGTGCGTCGATGTCCCTGCCCCCCTGTATACACCATATAAATTACTTACAGACATAAATATAGATATTTTACAAAGGGTGACTCAATGGGCGGCCATATTTCTTTTTTGCTTATTGGTGTGCAATGAGCCCAAACGTGTAATAATAAATAGGAGCCTTTACGAATGGGTAAAAATACCTGGAACCAAACTCAATGTTATCAAATTGAATAGAGATTTATTTTCTGACACAAAGAGCATGAAACTGAAAAGCAATGGAGTCAATTATAAATTCCTGGGATTTGTTAGAGGATTGTTTTTTTAATTTGGGTTGGTTAGGTACGTCCATCATCAATATTTTGATATAACACCAAGAGGAACATAATTATGTTTGATTTGATTTTATTGTTATTTTAATAGTTTTCATTTGGTTTGTCACATGTGTTATTAGGTTGTTCCATTACGAATTTCTCAGTAACAGTCTGGAGCCAGACTCTTGTTACAGAGAATTCATAATGGCGCCCTATTAATAGAAAAATATTTGATCCATAGTGAAAAAAATATAACTTGCTTCTAATGTTCTGTAAACTATTTCGCAATTTCTGTAATATTTTGCAACTTCGTGTAATATTTACGACCAATCCCATCGACTTTTGCATCTTCGAACTCTGAACCTCATAGATTATTCAGTACGTGACTATCGGACTGGTATTGGCACACCATAGACCTATGCTCAACTTTTAAGGAGGTTTTACATAATTCACTTGTGTCTATGGTAAGAATGGGTCATTTTGTTTATTTCCTGTGACGTACTGATGAAGATCTCGTTGGTTATTAGTATTTGTGTTTGCAGAAATAACATTATAAAATGCTGGTTTCTGAAGAAAGGTTCGTACTTATTTATATGTTTGGTTGTTACCGGGGTCCTTTGAACAACATAGTCCTTTCAATTAACAAGTCGAGGAGATATCAATTAGATAGGAGAATACCCGACCTCTATACAAATGCCTATGTCAAGAAAATGGATAGTGGAGCACGGGTTGAGAGTATCTTTCCTGAGTTTCTTTCAAATACCTATTTTTTTTTACTTTTAATACAAAAATACTACTAACTACAAAAATCGATTAAAAAACTGAATGTTTATAGAAATAAAAAAAAGCAATTGAAATACAACCTATTTATACCCATAAACCTTTTCTTTCAATAAGATGTGTATATGGATAAATTGTTGTTTGATGGCAGATCATCATCTGTCTAGCTATTTCCGTACTATGTTTGGTCGACTTCCAGTCTAACCGGATGCTGTTGGATACTAGTATTTTATATAGAGAGCGACTGGAATATATTTCAAAACCCCGCCACCAGTCGCCGACATCTTGAACCCTCTGCCTAATTATTATTTCTTTCCAGAGACAACAATGGTGTGTACTTGTATCAAGTGTAAGCCAAGTATAATCCGCGTGCCACAACAAACGAAGCAACATGATCCAATGAACACGAGCTTGCAATCTTATACGAGTTTGTCTTAAGTTTGAGGCAACTCAGGTATAAGAGCGATAACGTATTTAATAATGTGCAGCTGGTTAATTGCGTACCACACTATCAGTAGGAATTACTTTCATTTTGACAGTTCAACAAGATTCATTGCGTTCTAAACTTATTTATTTTTTTAATTTTATTTTACCATTTATGTACACACATAATATACACAGACAAGAAACAACAGAACAGAAAAAATAGGTACAGAGGTGAGAGGTGATGCTTATTTCATATGAAATCTCTTCCAGCACACCCGAGACAGGACAATAGATACCGAGATGTAGACAGCGTGTGAAATAGTAAAGGAGAAATAATACATAAAATTAAAAACAATTCACTTAAAAAATTACGAGAATATACTAACATACATACATAAAAATAAACATACATACATATTTCTAAAATGATAATAATTATCTATCACTAAAATGATAATAATTATATCATACTCAAAATAATAAATACATACACAACTATGAGTAGAAGAACACTATCTCCACTACATGTGGAGATAGTGTTCTTTTACTCTTCTTTTAAAAACTGCAACAGTTTGGCAGTCCCTAATGTCAGGTGGTAGTGAATTCAACAACCGCATCGCGTGCACTGTGAAGGAGTAGGAGTAGAAGTCGGTGCGTTTACATTGTTGAGCAGACATATTTTTCGAACATAATGAAGCAATGGATTATCAATATCTTTCAAAATGATTCAGATTGTGATTGATAGTGTGTTACGCAATTAAGGTGCGGGTCTGTATTTGAACGCAATATGAATGTGATTTATTTTCGGCGTTGATGTATTTTGTATAAAAGACAAATTTTTAGATGGCTTGAATATGTTTTCATTCATTTACCTCATAATTTTAATGTTCAATTTTATTATTATAATTTAAATGTGAAAAAATACCTGGAAGCGAGCCGAAAATGTAAACAAAATAACAGAACGGAGCCATGAAAGTGTAGATGAGACAGAAATTAAGAAGTGAAGTGAAGGGCGGGCGTTTTTGGGGGACTGTCTTTTGTAATTTTGACGTTCAAAAAGTGCTGATTCTCAGCCTAATTTGAGTAAATGACTTTTGATTAGCTTCGATTTTTTTCCTTATTTACAATTATTGCTACCTATCTGGATTGTCAGCTTGAAAAATCTTTATAAATCCCTAACACTAAACGCCACAAAAATATCCCTGAACAATAAAAGTGATGAAGCCACTTTATCAGGCTTCATCTCCTTATACAATATAGGATGATATTGTAAGAAATGACAAGTCGCTACGCTAACCCGAAACTCAAAGCCGACCGTAACCCTCTTAGGCCGACTTACAGACAACGAATATGTGTGAACAAGAGTTACGCCTGTATAATCCAAACTCCGACCGCTAAACATAGGTACCCTGCAGGCATGTAACGAATGTAAGGAGAAATACTTGGAAGTTATGAAATAACGAATCCTAATGAGCAGAAAATACGACTGCAAATAATAAAAAATAAACTGTTTGTCAAAGGATAGAAAGATGGGCCAAAGAATAGATATAATAGAACGACGCCCGAATATAATAGAATCACGTCTTAGGGAGGGCGAGAGGAAAATTGTCCTATGGCAATTTCAATGACAAAATAATGATAATTACAATGGATGTCCATTACGATAGGCAAATAGTTTGGCGAGTGTAGTATTTTGAGAGAATGCTGAAGCTTGTATTTTTAACCTAATCCCTTTATCGATTTTTTTTATCAAAACCACCAAAATCAAATAATAATTTAAAATAGGAATCCGCTGGATGCGGGAAGCAAATTCAACAACATTCATTGCGATAATTACGTGTTGAGCAGACAAATTTTTCGAACTTAGGAAGCAATGGATTAGCAATTTGCTTCAAAATGATTCAGATAACGATTGATTGTGTGTTACGCAATTGGGGTGCCGGTCGAAGTGGCGATGCTTGCCTATGTCCAGCAATGTACGACTTTCGACGGAAATGAAGGACAGGAATGAGAAAGAAAGATAAAAAGTCTTACGTCATAGTTTCAGACAGAATCTTGATTTAGCAGAAAATATTCGCTTTCAATTTAACTACAAGTTCGAGGAACTCGAGGAACATAATAAAACTTCTACATACATAAATAAAACAAGCTGTAATAATACGCAGATAAAAGTCGAAGTAACTCAACAAAAAGAAAATTTCTTCTACAACTTTACCTTAGTCTTGTTCATTGTCTGTTTTTAGAGATCCGTCAAACTTTAGGAAGAGAACATTGAAATCATGTCCGTGACTGCCAGTCTGTCCGTATAACATAGCTGCCCTTTCGGTGTGGCAGTTTGACGTTTTCAGTTGTTTGATATAGTTAAAGTGGCGACCCAATTATAGAGCTAAATTTGGTAGAGTTGAATTTTAGTTTTCAGAAACAGTGCTGGCTGGTGGAATTAGATGAGCTTTAGATGTGATGGGAAAAAGTTACTTTAGAGAGATGGCAACGATTATAAATCTCTATTCTAGATCCAGTAACATTAAAACTTTGTGTATAAAAAATCATCAATGGCACTTGTACTGGTTATATTTTGGATGCGTTTCCAAAACCAGCTATTTAGATGTATGTAAGAGCAGTGGTGACCCAGTGGTAACGTCCGCGACTTTCGAGATATAGGTCGTAGGTTCGAACCCTGATAGGCGCTTTACTTTGTGTAAATTATTTCATCACCACGCTGCTCTCAAAATGGTGAACGAAAACATCGTGAGGAAATCGGCATGACCTAGAACCAAAAATTCAAAGACATGTGACGTCTACCAACCCGCACTGGACCCGCGTGGCTCTCGAAGAGAGGAGGCCGGTGTCCCAGCAGTGGGAACAATATAGGCTGTATAGAAAAATCATGTTGGCACTTGCACAGAGGCACTTGCACTGGTTCTATTATGGATGCGTTTCAAAAACCAACTATTTAGATTTATAAGAGATAATCAGGAGTTCTGGAAAGGTATGGAACCCCAACAAGAAGTCCATCTTCAACTTGCCAGTTCTTTACTTTAATGAGTAGTTCGTATAGAAAGATGCTTATTTACTTGCTTACCGGTGCTATTTGTGAAAGGACAGAAATAACGAATTATTTATTTTCTACAATTTAAAGTTACTGCAAGCTTTATAGTTTTGCTTTGTCTGTGCTTTCAAGTGAAGATGAACCGTATAATCGGATAGCCAATGCAACGGCACGGCACAAGATTGCAGGAAATTGTTCAGTTGAATGCTAGAGATGGCTAGAACTTCGAACATGTTTTATTTTTACAAAAGTTTAGAATGAATTGATACTGTTATTGCTATCTAGCTTATAATGTTCCCACTGCTGGAATACAGGCCTTTACTCTTCTAAAGGGAGTAGGCTGTTATCTACCACGCGGGCCCAGTGCGGGTTGGTAAATGTCACAAGTCTTCGAATTTTTGGTTCTAGGACATGCTGGTTTCCTCACGATGTTTTCCTTCGCCGTTTTGAGAGCAGTGGTGATGAAATTTTTTACACAAAGTAAAGCGCCTGCTCGTAACCCGACTGCGACTCGTAAGTTGGGGGGGGGGGGGGGGGGGGGGGGGGCGTTACCTCTGGGCACCACTGCTCAATGATTTATAATAATAATAAAAAACCGTAAAAAAATTGAACTTCGCGGGCTACCCAGGGAGTCTACTCCGAAGTGCAAAGTGTGAATGTTCGGGTCGGACCGACACATGGCCGAACCGAATATTATAGAAAAATGCGGAAAAAGTTCGGATCGGCTCAGTTGGGTCGGGACCATAGTCAATATTCGAAAGAGTGTAGGAGTGTAGGATCGGAACCGACCGAACCAAATAGTAACTTAGTAGCAGGAAACGGCCGAACATTCGGCCGAAAACACCTCGGAGTAGACCCCCTGGTACTTCCCCGCTTATACCGTTGGCCCATCTGGACATACCTTTCGCCACCCGCCTGCCCCGACCTAATTCAAACAAATAGAGTTTATGAGTGTTCCATAAAAAAAGCTTGGGCAAAAAATAAGTTATTGCCACAATCGCTCTTTAGGGATTGCTAGTGTTCACATTATTCAAAGATAATAGGATGACATGTAATTACGTGCAGAAAATAAAGAACGTCGCGGTTTAGGTTTTATTTCTTATGATGAAGCTCATTGCGGTGCCAGGCGCGTTAGATTTCCCTAGAGTGACGAGCGGTGTGGCCTGGTTTCCGACTTCTTTATACTTCGATAATCTGTTTAGGTGGTAGTTCTTTGTAGGAGTTGGGATCCATGTCTTCATTATAAGGTATCTTTCTTTTATCATGGATTTTTTCATTTCTCCATTATCGAGAGTTTGCTTCCTGGGTTGTTTTGTATTCTTAGTGCAAGGTCTGATGATGTATTCTGCAAAAATCTCATTGTGAAAACTTAAGCAAAGTAAGCCGTCATTTCACCTGACGCTACACCTGACACCCACCTGATGACACTATTGACAGCTCACTTCTAGGTCACTTCACCTAAGATTTCACGGTGATATTTAAAAAGAATATATCGGCTATTCTTTTTATTCGTGATGTGTAGAACCGACAGGTCACTGACGACAGGCACAATACAAAATATATTGTTGCCGGTCGTCAGTGACCGCATGACCGAAGAATCACACATCAGACAAAATACTGTTTATAGCAGGCCACTATTGTTCACCTTTTAATCATTTTATAACATCATCCCTTTTTTATAAATGCTGATGAGAAATTATGTTTATTTCTGGAAGTAGGTTTATACAATCACTTTTACAAGTCAATAATATAAAACTAGTTGGAGTTAGTGAACTCTTTCTGACTACTCTGAGAGAAACACCAAAACAAACTGAGAGGTCACAATCAGTATATTGAAGTTATTGTACATATATTCAGCCGTTTTATAGCATTATTCAATTCCTAGATTCAATATCGCAAGATTATTACTAGAAGGTTGAAGTAAATTAAATGCGAACGCAAAACGCCCTACACTGGCTAAGCGAAACTAGTTCCAGAAGGCAACAAAAACAAATTGAAAGTACCACGGACCCTTTGATACTCCACCAAAGGAACGAGGACTCAATTTAAATGTCGCAAATTCAAGTAAAATGTTTAGGATTACAAAATTGGCCAAGCTCATTAGGACTGCAAAAGGGCAAAGTTTAATCACTTTGAAATTAGTTAGATAGAAAACCGAGGGAACGAAGTCTGACCCTGTAACTGTAGGCATTGTTCTTTTACAAATCGGGGCCTAATCAAGTCACGGTAGTTGCTAATAGATCAGTGAATTACTGGAACAAACTGGGGCGCGGGCGAGCTCTCTAATTTCCATATATTTCAACAAGACGTGCCGCGCATAACTGAGCCGTAGTCAAGGTTTTTCAAGGAGCTCGGAGGAGGCTTTCGAAGAAGTTTCGTGGCTGTTGAAAGTAAATTAGTGTAATTTTGGACGATTTAAATCGTGATTTGTATAGCTTAGTCCAATCCGGTAATACACATAATGTATATTTGACATAAAGACGTCGTATATCATCGTATACGATACATTTCAGTCGTTAACAGCGAGTTGTGAGAGTGTTCTGTTAACCAAACTTTATCACGTGTGTATGTGTATTCGTAACTTCAACATTTATGGACTCTGTTGTTCCAACGTCGCGCGTCGCGTCGTTATAACATATAATATGGGATTCAAAACAAGTTTGCAAAGTTTTTTAATATAAAACAACGCAAACAATATTCCAAAATACACACATATAAAAGATTCATATTCAAGTTTTTACCACTATTGTGTAAAGAACTGTATCCCTGTACAATTGTAGAGACCGTACATTTCATATGTTCTGCAAAGACTCGGTTCACCAGCAATTAACTCCGGAGAGGCAGCTGTTTTAAATTTTAGATGAAGGACACAATTCTGTGGTTTTTACTTGTACTTACTTTTTAAAATTCTCGTGGGAAGTTTTTGTTGACATGATTACTGAGGTCAGGTCGCTTTGTGTTGTTTTAGCGAACATTACCCAGGTCATAACTCAGATCCTTCTGAAAATAGTACTTTGTGTGTATATGCGTCTGGATTTCGACAACTGATTGCTATTTTTGATATGCATGTTTTCGGTACAAATGAATGCGCTATTCGCAGGAATAAATTTAAATATACAAGGGTAATTATTGATTGATCTATCCCTTGTGGTTAAGGAAAGTGGTTGTAATCGCAATCATATTCCCTTGGTTTTAATAGGTTTTTATATTTTATTTATCTTTTTGAAAGATTCTTTTATATTTTATAAATGTGACTTTAGATCTGTAGACCATTTTTTATTTTATCAAGTACTTGGTACTTGTTGACAGGCCTACGCTGTCCTCCCATACCTACTGTAATTTGAAAACACTGTAAAAGGTAATTATTTTTAAAAGAGTAACCGTGGAGTTTCTTGCCGGCTCTTCTTCATAGGAAACGACCTATTGGAACTGTGCATGAAACTTCAGAAGCTAGGCTTCTGACGTTTCATAAGTGCCCATGTTGGTTTATGTGAAATAAAATATTTTGACTTTGGTAAACTTGTGCTATATTCCATAACAAGCTATACAGTTTATTTCTGTATTGTAACATATTGTAAAGTTGTTCCGATCAATTTAAGGGACTGTAATAGAAAAGTAATTTGCAGTACAGAAGGGTCTGTGATTCTAATTTCAATAACAAACTGGCTGCGATGTTTTCTGCAAACTGGGTAACTTTCCCTTTGTAGTTTACTCAATCATCCTCAGACTGACCCTTCGAGACCTCGGACTTGATTGCGTAAAAATAAGGATAGGGATGTGAGCTTCCTGATTTAAAGCTCACGAAAAATAAATAATTCTTACTACAGGGTAAGTTTTTTTAATGGGGCTATAAAAAACCGGTCAAGTGCGAGTACAAATTTGTAGGTATGTAACTGCAAAGTTACAGTTTTCGGATTTTTTCCTTTACTTGTGCTACATGACATTGCTTCATGGCAAATTTCATGATTCTAGGTCAACGAGAAGTACCCTATAGGTTTTGATTCCTTGGCGAGTGTCAAAATATGCGGCATAAACAGAACATAAACACCCGTATCTTTTGATTGCGTTGACTTACAAGTTTGATTTTTTCACTGCTTCAAAGAATTGCAGCTTTGAGTATTTGTTATTAATTTCAACTTGATAACTCTACAAGTTTTTGAGAAAAAGGGTCTTGACAGACGGACAACGAAGTGATCTTATAAGAGTTCCGTTTTTTCTTTTTGAGGTACGGAACCTTAAACATGAACAAAAGATGTCAGAAGAGACAAAAAAAACCTCCAACTTGCTATGAACAGGCTTAGTTTTGCCTTAAAACTTATCTGGAAAAGTTATCTTATATACGGACAGGTTACTATGTAGGTTTTTCCAAATATAAAAAGGAATCGTCAAGAATCATAAACACAATTTCGGACATGTCCATGCAAATCTTGATACAGCTTTTACAACCCAATACTTACCGGAAAGGGTTTTGTTTGCATTTTTTAAATATTTTAATAAAACGTTGGCAGATCGCCAGACTTTTATATTCATCAAAAACTAACACCAATATCGAACCACAAAAAACAATATTGTTATTCAATCAAATTAAATGAACAAATAACGAATGGTAATTAAAAAAAAACCGGTATAATTGAAGCTATTCATTCATGAATCAGTATATTATATTCTAAACAGCTCCGACCTCCTTTAACCTACACTAATAATAAAATTACTTATTTTCTTTGTTTGTTTGAGGATTTGAACAATTCTTTTTGCATTTGATAGCCTAATTCTTGAGGAAGACTACAGGCCACTTAACATCATCATAACGCTACGGCCCTTCGGAGCCGAACAAAAAGAAAAGGAAAGAACGAACGCTAAGCGAAAACGAAGTAATAGCGACGACGGCCGAGAGGTTTTTATAAAAATATCGCTGTTATTTTAGTATATTGTGTATCTTACGAATGAAATCACGGGCACAAGCTAGTTAATTAACAATAACGACTTTACAAATTGATATGTCCACTTACGTACATATATACTTTACAAGTGCATGTCACACGTCCTCCCCATACTAATGTGTACATGATATGTATTCAGGTTGACCCATTAGGAGAAATTTACTTTCGTCCGCGTCTGAACATAACAATAGCACTTGCAGCCGAAGAAATTAGGTCAGCGGTGAATCTGAAGCGTCATGTTGGACATTGAGAGATAAATATATTAGTAGCGTGATCGGCTCTTTCCTTAATTAATTATTGTGTGGTTTTAGTTGATGATGTTACTCTTGACACGTTTGTCTTGCGGTGTATATTGTAGTTTTGTGTGTTCATTTTGTAAATATGATGGCTGACTCTGATCCTTATTTATGGAACACGCTGAGACTTACAGTCGTCACGTGACCCACAAAAATTAAACCAGCCATAACTTAGGATTATTTAAGTAATCCGGTTCTCGATCTCAAGTATTCCAAAGCCTTTGAAACTATAAATTACAGATTTAAAGTTTAAACGCACAAAAACTTAATGCTACGGTGTAGAATAGATTGTTTACTACTAATGAGCGTTTTACATGTTTGGACCGTTGTAACTGGACCAGTGTGAGAGGTCAACGGCCTGTCACGCAAGAAACAGTTAAGAATCTGATAAAATTAATGATTCGCTAAGCCCGTCCCGATTGCAACTAAATCGCCTTTTTCGGCTAACGAACAATTTTCGCCTGCCTCCGAACTCATTATCTGCGACATTATGCGGTCAGTGACGTTTCTTTGAAGCAACGAGTACACTTGCGGTACGTAAGGTGGTCTGTATAAGAAAGATTGCACGGCAAACCTCGAGTTGAGTCTGGATTATCTGGGAGCTAACACAGATACGCCACCGTGATAAATCGGTCTCTGTCTCGAGGGAGGCGAGAGAATAACCGAAAGTAGAGTGATAGCCGGAGGGGGCACTGGCGCAGCCTGACGCCGCTCTCGCAGTGTGTTGCCGCCTTTACTAGCCGGAGCCCGCGCGCGACTACGCTCGCTGTACTCGACGAACGGAACGCATGACATTCGACGCTTGAATTTAAATTAAAAAAAAATATTGGACATTAAAAAAAATAGGCGGGAATATTATTCGTGATTTATGTTCCGAAGTTAAAATGCTCTAATGAACTCGTAGCATTGAAGTTTTTCCGCAAGTGATCGAGTTATTATCGGTAAGTTGTAACTTAATTTATTATTGTTGATTTATGACTGAAACTTTACTTTTTTGTCTTCTCGTATTCATGAAATATTCACTGTGTTGATAATTGTATATTTAGATAAACAGAAAGCATTTTTTCTGTGAGTATTGAATAAAAAATTGTGCTTTTATTAAACTTTTAAACTTTTCGTATGTTTCTAATTAAATACAATTTTGTAGACGTAGAGCTTTTTGCTACTGGAGCAAAAATAATCTAAGGGCCTGCATGGGTGACAAACTTTTAATTTTTCCGAGCTTTTATAAAAGTTTCATTACCGATGCGTTCAGTGTAGGACGTAGCATACAGATTCATTTCATTTTTAATATCAAGGGATATAATAGAAATTCTAGGTCGCAATAACTTTTTTCATTCAGAAAGAAAATAAAGAAGTTATAATAAGAAACGGTGGATGAATAAACTTTGGTGTACACCATCGAAAAGAACAGATATTTTATACTCCATTCTGTTAGTTTTCCTTGTTTTATTAAGAAAGTTTTGTTATTAGGTAAGTATTGTTCTAGATGGAGTCTTGGTGTAATAACAGCGGCATAGAGGAAAGCCTGCGTTCTAATTAAGAGTTTAATTAAAAGACTTAACTTGGAGTTGTACTCCTTTTAAATTTTTATGCGGTTAGTTACATTTTTATTTGATGTCATTGGTCTTAAGGCCTAATTCAGAAGCACCCTATGACATTTGTTATTTATATTACCTAAAATAAAATAAAAGTACCGTGATTTCCACAATACTCAAAAATCAGCTACCTACATTTCCAAAGGTTTGCTTTTCATGCACGATAAAGGCAAAAAAAGACTAAAAAGGTAGATATAACAAAAATAAGCATCATTTCCTTAGAGCTTTTCGGTAATTGACAAAACATTTTTGCAAGCGAACACAACACAGAAATAAGACAGAACCCTACATACACAGAAACCTAAGAAACGCATGTCGCTCGTATATTTCAAAGCGAGACTGAACTTGCAAAGTCTTGCTTGCACTTCTCTATTACAATGTCACGAACTGTAACGTTAAACCAGCAGAGGTCGTGTGTACTAAGCCTTACACCTAGAACAGTACTTTTATCCCATACTTCGTTCTTCGTTCCATGAATTTTATTTGCCAAGGGACTGTGGAGTTTTTTTTTTGTACAAGACTATTCTCAGCTCCCGTGAGGACTAAGTACGTAAGAACCTAGTGTTTTTGTAGTTGTCTAGAAAGTTTTGACATCTCCACTTTTTTGTTTTTGTTAGGATTTTTGAGGCGATATTTATGAGGAATTATTTCTAGGTTTAGAGGCGTTCTATTTTGGTATCCTAATACTAATATATTTGGGTCACTTTATTTTAACGGTAGCCTTATTTTTAATGCAAAATTAGTTTTTATTGTTTGTTTGTTTGAAGGGAATGAAATACTGATGTTATGATCATGTACAGTCAATAAAGGAGATAAGTAACTGATGGATGTTTTCGAATGAAATTTAATTTGATAAATGAACTGTTTGTTTTTTATTAATTAAATTAAATTTCATTCGAAAACATCCATCGGTTTCTTACTAAACTTCAACTGTATCCGATGACCCTGGTGACTGTACATTAAATGAAACTGTTTATTCTGTGAACAGGATATCGGGAATCTGATCAAGATTATGTCTGGATTTTAAAAGAGACGGTAACCCTTGAGTTCTGTTTGTTTCGCCATTTCTTCTTAGGAGTAGTCAAATAGGAAATGTGGACCCCCATTAGCTATTTTTTTTTAAAATAACCTGACGTATAAAAGTAATTCCGATTCTATATTTACAGAATAATCAATATAATTTGTGTTTTTCTAACGTAATAAGTGCTTTTTTTTATTCTTAAGCCTTTTCCGCACAAAAATATTACCTGATTTTGCAGTTTTTGCCACCTATATTGATTTAATTATTACCGTCTCAAATCAGGCCATATGTTCGTTAGTAGAGCTGTAACAGTACAATACAAGGGCCGTCGGGTGTCTGTCAATTTCTCGAAGGCACCCATTACAAAGTCACGACGTGTGGAAAGTCGTGACGGACGAAGCTTTAAAACTTCATTTTTTACTTCATTACTAATACACTTATGTCGACGACCTGTTTTTTGTGCACTTATGATTAGATCTGAACTAGAATTACTGCGAAAAATGTATTTTAATTAAGTACGTGCCTACCTAGGTATTTTTAGAGGATATAACGTTAGCAAACAAAAAAAAATCTACTTACATTAACCGTTATAGGAGAACCCAAAGCGATAAATGCCTTATTGTTAGCCTGAATCATCCCACTGCTGGGCAAAGGCCATGACTTCCAGCTCTTTCGATCCAGGGCTAAAGTGGACCACTAGTCGTTTTTTTTGTTCAGCTCGTCTCGCCATCTTCTATGGGGTCTGCCGCGACGCCTTCTAGCTATCAGGGATCCACTTGGTCGTTATTTTGGCCCACGGCTTATTGGGCAAATACTAAATAAACTTATACTAACTTAATCTATACTAATATCTTTGACTAATTATAAAAAATGCATTCCTTGTGAATTCACTCAGTCAATTTGAATCAGTATTGCAGTCTTTTGAAGCTGAACCTACCTGAAACCATTAAGCACAGGTGCCTAAAAGTTTATAACACATTTAAACCAATCTATTCTTACGATAGGTATAATGTTTAAGAACACTGCCGGGAGTCTGGATCTGTTTCCGGTTGATGACATGTCTCGCGAAATAAATAAATAATAAATAAAAAAAAATATTGAAGTATAAAATAAAGTAAAAATATGATTTACATTAATTACAATCGAGGAAAGTAAAATTCTAACTGTAATGTAGAGATACCTGATCTAGGTTTATGGAAAACCTGTGTTTCAGGCCATCAATTTACATTAAGCATTTAAAAAGAAGACAACAATAAATGTATTAGAAGCTAAATTGAAAAGAAGGTATAATATTTTCAGTGACTTAAACAGTTACTACTTGGATATATTATTTTAAAACTAGATTATGTAAGATATACAATAATGTTTAAATAAATTAAATTAACGAGTAGATAAAGTGGAGACTATTTTTAATTAGGTAAAGGAAGAGACTTACATTAGAGTACGTAATTTCTAGTAGATTTTCCTTGCCTGCATAATTGAGTTTTGCCAAAAAAATGTGGGTGTACTATATGTACACCTCAGTCTAAGGTGGCTAACCCTTCGGGGATGACGGCGTAATGTAATGTTATATTACTTAGAAAGAAAAGAGTAAAGTTTAAATTAAACTCAACAAAACAACTACCAATCAAAAAGATCTTAAAGTTAGTGCTTGTAATTGAATTCCTAGACTAGTACTATGGTATCTTTTCATGAACAATCCCTTTGTTTTTAATCAACGATTCGTAGATAAACTAATAACATTATTATAACTCCTTTCCTTTATAATATCAGTATCTACGTTCGATGATAGGTATTGTATGAAAGTCCAACAAGAAGTTTATGTCGTTCTCGTTTCCAAGTTTAGGAGCATCGTTGTTAAGCCCAGGATTAGAAGTTCATCCGACCTTGTTTGTTAGTTTATTGCGAAACGGATCGGATCGTATTTGTGGG